>ML675629.1:10396291-10406459 GCA_007922155.1 Mesoclemmys tuberculata | reverse complement strand
GGTGTGCGTGTGTGTGTCCCCTCCCCCCCAGCCAGGTGGGTGCATGTGTGCGTGCCCCCTTCCTCTCCTCCCCTCCCCCCAGCCAGCTGTGTGTGTGCGAGTGTGCGCCCCCTTCCCCCTCCTCTCCTCCCTCCCAGCCAAGTGTGTGCGTGTGTGTGCACACACCCCTTCCCCCTGACAGGTGTGTGTGTGTCTGTGCCTGTGCATCCCCCTCCCCTCCCCCCGACAGGTGTGTGTGCACGTGCACACCCCCTTTCCTCTCTCCCAGTTGTGTTTGTGCACTCCCCTCCTGACAGGTGTGTGTGTCACTTCCTCCCCTCTCTTCCCCCCCAACAGGTGTGTGTGCACCCCCTTCCATCCCCCCCCGTCAACAGGTGTGTGTGTGCACTCCGTCCCCCCAAAGAGTGTGTGCGCGCGCCCTCGTTTCCCCCACGCAAACATATGCGTCTGCACCCCACCCCCTCCCTGGAAGTGTGTTGGTATCCCCCTCTCCTCCCCTCCAGAGAGGTGTGTCTGCACCCACCCTCCTCAGGACAGGTGTGTCTACACCCTCTCCTGTGATGGGGGTTTCTGCACCCCCTCGTCATTACCCCCAGAGATGGGTGTGTCTGCATTCCCCCCCACAACAGGTTTGTCTGTGATCATGCCCTCCCGACAAGTTTGTCTGTGCCCCCTCCTCCTCTTCCCCTGAAAAAGGTGTGTCTACACATCTTCCTTCCCCTCACTGTTGTGTATGCACTCCTTCCCCTCTGACAGGTGTGTTTGCATCTCCCCTCCCCCCAAAGACAGGTGTGTCTGCACCTCTCTGCTTGACAGCTTTGTCTTTATTCCGGCCCCCCCAACAACTGCATCTGTACCCTCTTCTCCCTTCCTCCCCATGACAGGTGTGTCTGCACCACCTCCTCTACCTCTCCCACTCAAAGACAGGTGTGTCTTTACCCCTCCTTCCCATAAAGGTGCCAAGTGTATCTGCTCCCCTTCTCCCATCCCAATAATGGTACCAGGTTGCATCACCTCCACCCAATAACAGTGGCCTCTGTGTCTGGTGTGACATGTATCTTCTGTAGCTCCTTGCCCCCAAATAATGGTGCCTGGTTTGGGAAACGCTCCTTGCTGCCATAATGGTGCTAGCTGTGTTTAAACTCCTTCTGCCCAAAACATGGTACCAACCAGATGTGTCTGCAACGCACACAATACATGCCCCCAAGTAGTGTGCGGTGCATCTACAACCCCTCGTCCCACTACTAGTGCCTGGGAGTTGTGTTTCCTTTACAGATATCTTCCATTGTGTTTAGTGGTAATATCTTTGTGAATACAGTACTTGGTTTAAGTGTGGTTCTTGCCATTTCACCAATACAGGAGATGTACTGATCCTTCAGGAATTTAAACAAGATTCTGCCCCTGCCAAGATTTGCTGGCTCTCTCTTGTGATTAACTGGACACTGGCTGAAAATGCCAACCCAAATGCAGTATTATAACTCCTCTCCTTCAGTGACAGGGATTCTGCATCCCCAAACTGCACAATGTGCATTTGAGAACATGAGGCCCAGAGACCCATATCCCAGTCATACTGCACCACGGATACAACCCGCAACAGGTAAGTGTGTGTACTGAAATCTATCCGGTAACTGCTACGTGCTCTCATTGCATTTCTTTGGTTTATTCTGTGGCTGGGGAAACAATTTACAACTTGTAAAGTCTGGAGGTTGTGTTCTTCTGCCAGTGCACATTTGAAACTTCTGAAGTGTACACATACAACAACAAGAAAAGCAGATCCCTTACATCCTTCTATAATGGAAACATCATAATATGCAGGTTAGCAGAACCAACACTAACTCTTTTTAATATACACTCAATTGTGCATTCATTTACCACAAATGCATGCTCAAATTGCAGGAGCAAATGACCAGTTACAAGCACACATGGCCAATTAAGTATGTAAAAATACTTGATCTGTGTATGCAGTCATAATATTTGTGCACAATTGTACACCCTTGTGTGCACATTTTGAAAATCAAGCCTTACGTGACTTTCCCAAGGTCACACGCTATATTAGTGGCAGAGCTGGCAAGGCTACTCTGGAGCAATGTTCCCTATAAACTGTGTGAGCGTGTGGCTGTGCAGCAATCTTGTGTCTACTGCACATGTCACATTGCAGGGAGTGTGGCTCGCACCCAGATCCTGCTCTGTGTTCTGGGCCCTCAGCTTGCTAGAACCCAAGGCTCATCTTGGCATTGGGGACTAGGAAGCAGGACGGACCTCCAGTAGGGGTGGGTAAGGAGCAGAGTGGGGAAGGCAGGGGCTCCTTGGGAGGTGATGGGTGTAGAGGCTCATGGGAGAAAGGCAGGTGTTCTTGTGTGTTTAGTGATCTGGCAAGAAGGGAGGTCTGTGGCCCCAGGTGTGGAGAAAAAGGCTCTTGACTGTAGGGTATCTATAGCTGGTGCACAGCCTTTGCTACCTGCCTCACCCCTGTTGCTGCTTAAGGGATTGTGCAGCCTCACAACAGCACTGTGTGTCCACCGTATGGTCCGTGAGCCCCTGTGAGTCTCCCCTCCCAGCCTGGAGAGAGACAATAAATAATACAGGGAGGTATGAGTCTGATCCCTAGTCTTAGCAGTTCTCTCTTTTGTCTTGCTGTTTCCATATTATGAGATTAAGCTTTAAATCTTTTAGGAAACTTGCAACTGTATAAACCAATGTTTCTGTTACGCTCTCATCACTGATCTGTCTCTCTGCCACTTCTGGTGCTTAAAGTTTCACTGAGATCATTTTATTTTGCCTTAATTTTGCTGTATCTATAATGCTGTTATATAAATCAGTGGTGTGCCCTTGCTTGGAATACTGTGTTCAGTTTTGGCTCCCTGTTCTAATAGATATAGGAGTTCAGAAATAGGTGATAAAAATATTTGGAAGAGTGGAGAGACCTCAGTATGAGGAGATATGAGAAGATTGGGTCCCTTTAGTTGAGAGAAGAGATGAGTCAGAGGAGACATAACAGAGGTATGCAATATAATAAATAGTATACTTCCATACAGTGGGTGCTCCTATTGATCTTTTTCAATAATACAAGAACAAGAGGATCTTTAAATTGAAAAGACAATAAATTAAAAATCTCATTTTAGTCTGGTCATCTTTATAGTCTTAGGGTGGCATACTATAAATACAGATGTTTTCTTCTTGGTGCATAGTTGTAGCAACACAGTGGTGAGTTAGATCCGTTTAAGAAGTCCTTAAAAAAAAAAGTGTAAGCTTGCCAAAGGACAAAAATGTAGTGTCCAGTGCAGTTTGTAGCCCGCTCAGTACAAAGAAAAATTAAGGAAACGTTGCTCAAGAATCCTGACACCCCTTCCCCTTCCTTGATGCTCAAACCTCTTTCCTAAAGTAGTCAAGAATAAAAATTACAAGCCTGGTAATAGTGGAAAAAAAATTCCGCAGTTTGAACTCAGTAGGCACTTATATCTCCTCATACTGAGGTCTCTCCACTCTTCCAAATATTTTTATCACCTATTTCTGAACTCCTTGCCTACATTGCTGAAGATAGGGTCAAGTCCAAAGCCCAAATTAGAATTAAATGTACTGTGTTTTTAAAGTTGAAATGTACCACAAGGAAGTAATTAGTGGTGAGCATGGCTAGGTGCTGTAGTGATACTGTTGAGGTCTGTTGTGTTGACATCGTGTGGAGGAAGGGTGATTGTGCTGCAGTGAGATGTGTTCATCAGAGTAATAAAAGATTTAGAAAACCTGACTTAGAAGGAAAGGTTCAAATAAGCTGGGCATGTTTTGTCTTGAAAAAAGAAGACTGAGGGGGCACCTGATAAGTCTTCAGATGTGTTAAGGGCTGTTGTAAAGAGGATGGTCACCAATTCTTCTCCATGTCAATGGAAAGTAAGACAAAAAGTAATCAGTTTCATCTTCAGCAAGAGAGATTTCTGTTAAATGTTAGGAAAAAAAGCTTCCCAACTATAAGGGTACTTAAGAACTAGAATAGGCTTCCATGGGAGGTTGTGGAATCCCTGTCACTGGAGGCTTTTAAGAACAGATTGGATAAACATCTGTCTGGGATGGACTAGGTATACTTGGTCCTGCTTCAGCGCAAGGGGGATGGACTAGATGGCTTCTTGAAGTCCTCTCCAGGCCTACATTTCTCTGATTCAGTGATTACGTTACTTCCTGCTCTATGGCACTTCTTCTCCTATTATTTATTTCCATATGTTTCTTCCACTTCTTAAGATTTGAGTTCTGAAGGGATTCTTAGTTCCTTTTGCTTCTGAGTGCTTATGCAATCTCTGGTTTACTCGCACATGGATTTATAGTTGCTCTAATAAAAGAAAAGAGTCATTATTTTTAAAAGAATTCCATCGTTATGGGAATGGATACCTGCTGTACTTTGTCTGTCCAGTGGGTCTCCCTGAATGTTGATACCCCATTCATCTTCTTCAGCTTCTCTTCTGCACTCTATCCCAATGGATGTGTACCATGGTGCGCCTGACTGCATAGTCATTGGCAGCAGTGACATAACAGGGCCCTAAAGGGCCCTATTGCAGGAATAGGTTAGAGACCCTCTCCCCTGGCCTCCTCATCCTCCAACAACCTTTTGGAGGCCCCCTGCAACCTTTTCCCAGGCTGGAGCCACTCAGCTCAACCACAAGGGGACTGTGCTCCCCACTCCCAGCCCCTCACGCTTCCACCCACACTCCCTGCCTGGTCCCCAGCAACACCTGCACTTCCCAGTTTGCCCCCCACACTTTTCCATATAGGCTCCTTGCTGGTAAAGTGGCAACCACAGTGCAAGCCTAGGTGGTAGCCAGGACAGAGACCAGAGGCTACCCAGAGAGCAGGGCCCATGGGGGCTGAAGTCTCAACAGCGCTGGTGGTTACCACCATGAGCAGCTAGGATTTATGCACACAGCTGGGGAGGAGGCAGGAGGGTTTCTCTGGCAACCCTGAAGAGGGTCACTATCTGCTTCTCTGCCAGTTTGGCTTCCATAATTTCATGAGCCCTGGCACAACTGCACCCTTTGCACCATTCAAGCTGTGCCACAGGTTGGCAGAGATTGAACCTGGTGTAGCAGAGAAAGAGAGGCTGGAGCACGGGGCCTGGTGCAAGACCTGATACCTGAACCAAAGGCAGAGTAGGCCTGGCCTGGGCGAAATAATAACACACTAGATATTTACGTAAATGCATTTCAGAAGGCTAGTACAGATACATCCCAATCTAGTACAAGATGAAATGGTTTGACAGAACAATAAATAGGGAGGTTTTGTCGCAGATATCAGGAACAAGGGGAGGTAACAAACAGATGTCATGAAGTATGTAAGTGGTACGTAAATTGTGTATGCCAGTTGTTTGTCCCAGTCTATCAATGTTGGGATACCTCACCTTGATCCTTTGTGTGGTGACCAAGCCATTCCTTGCCACAGAGCACTAATGTGTTAGTGTACCTGTAACCATGGAGCCAGGTGCTAGGACTATGCCTTCAGGGCAATAAACCTGGCCGATTGCCTTGGTCACCAAACTGCCTGTGGTCTGTCTTTATGAGCAGCATTGAGGTCTGCTGAATTAGCAGCTTGCATTATCTGTTAGGCCAAGGATAGAAGCACTGAGCAGCCTGAACAAAATTACTGAGGCAATGGCATTCCAGCTTTCAGCACTTAACAACATCTGGGACCTCTGAATCTAAAAACCTGAGCTTCTACTGCTAAAAGGATCAAGGAGAGGTCTGTTAGCCTAAAGGCTGTAATGCACCAGTCACTACAGGGGAAGAGAGAGCCACACTGTGTAAGCCTGGGTTACACATGGCCTGATTTATGTTGGCCAAGATTGCAGCCAGCACATCAGGGACTTAACTGGGGAATCCCCAGAGCTAAACACACGAGTCTTGACTGCGTTAGCTGAAGAGCCAGGCTCTGCAGCTGGGGGGCTCTATCAGACTCACAAATTACATGGATTGATCACAGAGGAGGACATGTAACCCATACTGATGTGTGTTACACACCTAAGACCCTCTAGTCCTAGCGCACCAAGTCATTCACTCTCTGCATACATGTCTCTCTTAAGGACTCACCTCTTTCACAAAACCTAAAGTGTTTTCTTTGTGGTGGGGAATGTCATCTGTAACTTTTAGAAGTTATGTAACATTACTCATGACTGTTTGACTCTGATTAGGATTCCAGTTCAGAGATGTTTCACGTCTGCAGGACAGACCTATTTGGAATGACCCACGCAACAAATCAGAAGGTTGGACTAAGTCCCTCCGGAGGTACAGAGTAAGCTTGAATCATAGGCCTGTTGAATCTGTGCTGAGCAGAAAAGCACCTTTTGCAGGTAAGTAAATATTTCTGTGTCAGTTGACAAAGAAAGACTATTAATGATCATATGATTCCCTGGCTGGGATAGTCTGAATGAGGTATTAAGAATTAAATCTATTGAAAATCTTTGTAAAAGGTGCAGATTTTGACTGTGGGTTTGAATGTGCCTGTTATTAAATAAAATAAACCCTGCTGACATCACTGCCTGTGACCTGTACCTGATTAAGAGAAATGTGTACAGAAGTATTTCAGAAGACTTTGTACCAACGGCCACATTTCTGAAGCAGTACAATAGGTCATGGGTTCTTTGACTCCCAGGCTTTTTAATAGTATGCACACTTTCAGTCAGTTGCAAATTGCTTTGCCTTCATTGTGCCCCAGAAATCTTTGTGTAATTTTTCATGGCACTTCAAGGGAGATGCTGAGGGAAATGGTGCAATGATAACCGAGTAAGTCCTTAGAAGACTGGAGACTTGCAACGGGAGGTGGTTCATGAGCTGCACTTACTTTGTTCCGCCCAGGTTTTTTTACTGTGCCTATCACTTTAATATCATAGCAGCCTTATGTAAATGATTGTGGTCCATTGTGACTAGCGGTAGGAAGGTGGATCCCTGCCTATAAGCCGAGAATTTCTGCAGTAGATCCAAAACTACTATTCATCCCAGACTGTAAAGCCAGTTTACCTGTTAATCCTTTTGTATTATTTAGAAATTCTTTTAGCAGTGAATTCTCAGATGCACTGTTAGCTAGCTCTGAGCTGCTGTCACAAAGAGCAGTCTGACATATATACGCCACTGACTTGGCTCTAACTGGATTTCTGTGATTTTTGCTTTTAATTTTTTAAGACATTTATCAAACATCTTTAAAGCCTTTATTATTTATATGGTTAGGGCTCAGTTTTGAGAGGTGCTAAATCGTTTCTGTTTCCATTGGGAGACCAGACCCTTTGTAGCTTGTATATGTTTCATCCAGTATAAAATAAGCTATTTTGATCACGTGTAGTGCAAATTTTCATTGAGATTGCTGATGAGCTTTGTCTTCCTAAATTAATTAGTTCTATGAGTAGGAAGCTTCATTTTTTATCATGAGAAGATTTAATTTCTGAGGAAAAGTGAACTTAATTATTCTCATGTTAAACATCTGGAAGACTGTATGCGGTGTTGTTGTAGCCATGTTGGTCCCAAGATATTAGAGAGACCAAAGGGGTGAAGTAATATCTTTTATTGGGCCAACTTCTGTTGGTGAGAGAGACAAGCTTTCGAGCCACATGTAGCTCTTCTTCAGCTGAGGAAGAGCTGTGTGTAGCTGGAAAGTTTGTCTCTCAGTGACAGAAGTTGGTCCAGTGAAAGATATTACTTCACCCACCTTGTCTCTGGAACCTTTTTAGACCTTTTTAATTTGTTTCTATTGTCATCAAATAGACAGAATTCAACTTTCTCTACAAGAAAGAGGATATTATATGTAAAAAGACAAAACAGGGTGTGATAATTCCTTATCAGTACAATTGCTATTAAGCAATATTTCTTAATTTCCATTACCTAGCCATTTTATAGATGCATTAATAATACCAACAGAAAAAAAATAATTGCAAAAGAGAGATTAAGGAAACTGTGTGGGATTTGCTCTCTGTAATCCTTTAAAAAAAAATCCCATTTACTATTTTTGTAATCCAGACACACACGTCATCAAATGTAGAGATGCTGTGTTATTGTCCTAAACTAGTAACCTATATAATAACTTAAAAACATGTTCTGATATACTTGTTATAAAATGCCTTTTATTTATTCTGTTTCTGTAGGGCGAACTTTAAGTGCTGGATTGAGTGGTCATCGGTATAGAAATGGTTGTGTTGATATGCTGCCACAATATAGTTCAATGAATGATCCCCACTTGTTTGACTACTATGCCAGAAAGTTTGGATTGTGGGTGAACAACAAGAGTCTTCCAGTTGTATGTACTCTTTATTTTCCTGTTCCACGATATTATGCATTTATATAACCCTTCACCCTGAAGAATTCCAAAGCTTTTGACAGCTTTGTGTGTATATAATATATACAAATATAACATTCATTTCATGTATTGCTGAAATGCAACCACTTCTGGAGTGAAATGTTTAACTCAGGCAATTACATAGTAAAATAATACAGTGTCTAAGCTGTAGGAGGACTTTAAGCAAGCAGAATGTAATTACCAAACTGGAATTTGATCAAGATGCAGGGTAACACTTCTGCTGTTGCATAAAATGTGCTGTGAGATCTTTAATAGTCACAAGTAGTCAGTATGTCAGACACCCCATTTGAACTTCAATACCATACATTAAAAATACAAAAATACATACAAATACAAAAATACATTAAAAAAACAGCTAAGCCCAACTTGCTTTATTTGTATATACAAAACAAACTCCCTTTTCCCTCCACAAACTCCCCCCCCCCCCAAAAAAAAAAGAACTCTATACAAAAAACCAAAACAAACTATAAGGATTCTCAGCAATAATTTTTCTTCTCTGTTTTTAAATTTCTAAGTCTGATCACATGAAGAGACGTCACCAGTGTGCATCCCAATACAGGTATGAGAGTGCTGGTACCAGATCCAGTTCTGCAGTTCGTGGCAAGGTGCTATATAAAGTCACTGTGAAGACTGGAGATAAGAGAGGTGCTGGAACTGATGCCAGGGTAAGAACATTTTAAAAGTCTAGGCCTCCAAACTGATAGAATCTTTTCTCTTTATCTTTAGCAATACTGACAAATAATCCACAAATATAAATCTGATTTACATCTGCTATAAAACTTCAGCTGTTTAAAAATCAATTACTGGAGGATTTCAAAATGCAAATCATCATTTTCTGTACATGCTCTTTAATACTTATGTGGCTGTAATTCATACCTGTTTCTAAAGTAGATCTTTAAGAGGCCATTAAAACAAGAGTTACTGATACCTATTAATCTGAAACAATATTCATTCTGTCACTCTGACTGGGGGGACCCATTAATCAGTGTTTATCATTTTCTACTGAATAATTTCTTAAATAACCATAATCACAATATAAAGGAGGATTACAGGTTCTGTTTGCTGTGAAGGAGACCAGATGTTTGATGAAAGGATCCCTCTTATTCATCTGTAACTTATGTAAACTAAGTCTGAATTAGCTGGGTTCCTATAGATTCCTTATTACCTCTTTTTAAACCCAGTATACCAGTCATAAACTCTGGATAAGCAAACTGAACAAGATTCCCCTCAGAACTCATTGGTTCCTTATCTTTTGAACAGCTAACGAGCTCTCTGCTAATTGACAGAGGGCTTACCTCCATGTTGAGCTTAATGGCTTGTTCATTTGCAGTGCAGAGAGCTACCACGGCGTAAATGGGCCCGGATAATTGAATATTCTAGCATTTCTGTGTTGACTTTCTGTTCAGTGATCTCAAACAGCTTTACAACATTAATGAACTTAAACTTACAATGTAGCTGTGAGGTAGTTATTAATATACCCAGTTTATACTTTTTTGTGGGGGGAGAAGAGATGGATAGAGGCAGAGAGAGGTTTAAGGGCTTGATTATTTTTTTCCAGAGGCACTGAGCACCCACAAATCCACTAAAGATTGATGGGAATTGATTGGTCCTTATCCCTTATGAAAATCGGGCCACTTATTTAGGTGTCTAATTATTGATATGGGAGCCTAACTTTAAGCACCAGTTTTTGAAGACCATGGTCTAAAACTTTCCTGGGGTCACACAGGAAGTCTTTGATGGAACTGGGAATAGATCTTGTGCCTGTGTCTTTAAGAGAAAACTGCCTCTCCTCTCCCACAATAGTAATAGACTCATAGACTCATAGACTCATAGGTCAGAAGGGACCAAT
>ML675629.1:10306491-10391291 GCA_007922155.1 Mesoclemmys tuberculata | reverse complement strand
CTAAACTCCTCACTAGTCTTATTAAAGACCGAGGCAAAGTACTTATCCAGTCTTATTAAGAGTTGGATTTATTAGGCTAAGTATTGTTTATGGTGTAAAATTAAATCAAATTTACAATCCTCTAAAGGGGTGAGAGTAAAAGAGAGTCTTGTGTTCCCCCTCTGGATCACACAGGTGTGAGTGGAGCTCCTACCAGCACTCCTTGGCTAAAAGAATGTAACAGGTTCTCACAGACCCCACCTGAGAGCCCTGCTATAGTCTTAAAAGTTTAAAAATTAAATCAATGGCCTGATTTTGAAAAATGCATGAGCCTATTACTTGTATATTGAGCATGAAAAAATGTATACGTGTGTAAATTGCACATGCATTATTGCACTTGTACCATCAATTGGATCTCAGTGATTGTTTGGGTGCACTAAAGAGAAAATTCCCCAAAGTACCCAAATCTGACTTCCAAAAGAGACTTGGGTACTTAGGGTTGCTGAACACTAGAAAATTATGTCGGCATAATTACGTCATTTAAAGATATGAAAAATCCATACCCATGAGCTAGTGAAATCAACCAAAGTCCCTGTGTAAACAACACTAAGTGAATGGAAGAATTCTTCTATCACCCTAGCTATTGCCTCTCGGGGAGATAGATTACCTACCCTGACAGGAGGTGTTCTCCTGTTGGCGTAGGTAGTTTCTATGTTGAAGTGCTACAGTGGCACATCTGCAGTGCTACAGCTGTGCCACTGTACTGTTTCAAATGTAGACAAGCCCTTAGTATCCTAAGTCCTATTGAAAATGAATGGAACTTGGGCGCTTTTGAAAATTTTACTTGACTGGTTGATTTTCATTCATGGCGGTAGTAGTTGTATGTGCAAATTAAGCACGCATTTTAAACATGCAGTTGTATATGAACGTTTTTGAAAGCCAGGTCTTCAATCTGTTCCACAGTCAGCACTGCTCATAATATATTTTTAATAATGAATTCATGTCTATTTAACTCTTAATAACTCCTTTAATCTTATTGAACGTGTGTTAGAGATCTTTAACATTTTTCTCACTACTATCTTTCCTATATTTTTTTCGTCTTTCCTTGCCTCAGAATGATATTTTTAGACTTCAGAACAGAAATCTTTGATATTCTTAGCATGCTTGTGCATTTAAATTATATAATTGACTGGATGATTGTGATTAGACATGGGTAACATAGTCAATACAGGTTCTGAAATATTGTTTCCTGAAGCAGAAAAAGACACGTGTGAGGACTAAAGGCACAAATTACTTCCATCTTAGGCCGTAAGCCTGCAAATACTTAACCACTGATTTAGCTCTGGTGATATAAGGGTTTGCACTGGCTATAGTGGCACTACTCTGATGACCAGAGTTAAGCGGGTGTACTTCTGCTTACACAATCAGAAGCTTAGGAGAATGTCTCTTGTTTTCTAGCTGAATAGCTGTTGATTTGGAGACTCAGAGGCAATGGTTGATTTTAACAGTTTTTAAAAAAAGATATAATTACACACACACAAAAATCCTAATGTTTTGCAGTTACATAACAACTTCCACTTGAGCGTTTCGAAGAGCTTTATATACCTAGTTAAGTCACAACACCCCTGAGTGAGGTATGTATTATTGTCTCCATTTTACAGATGGGTAAACTGAGGCATAGATATTCAGGGACTTGCCCAAGGTCAGTTGATGAGTTACTGGCTGATTGGGAAGTAGCGGTGAATTGTGACTTAGGCCAGGCCTACACTAGAAAATTAGGTGGAACTACGTCACTCAGAGATGTAAAAAATCCACACCTCTATAATTAAATTGATTTAACCCCTGGCATAGACTGTGCTAGATTGATGAAAAGAGTCTCCTGTCAACATAGCTTCTGCTTCTCGGGAAAATGGGTACCAACGCCGACAGGAGAAACCCTCTACTTGGCATAGATAGTGTCTTCACTGAAGCACTACAGTAGCATAGCTTCACACTGCTGCAGTGTTTTAAGTATAGACCTGCCTTAAGTCTCCTGCTTTAAATAGTGGTTGTTAATATTATTATTTATTTTATGTATTTACTTATTTATTTATTTTTAAAACTACTTTTATAATTAGATTTAATAGCCACATTTTTTACCATAATTTTTGCTTTCAGTTAATTAGAGTGTAGGAGACTATTTTAAACCAACAGTTTACTTGACAATATTTAACATACTGGAATGAAGTTTATAACAAGCCATGCTCTTGCTAGGATATATTTTGGTACTGGTCCCTTTTGGTGATTTTATATTAGAAGCAGCTGTGACTATGTATAGTCTGAAGCTTCCATTCTGCCCTTCCATTCACCTGCTTTTCAGTTATTCATAGTTTTCTCAAACAAATTCATTCTAGGCTGGAATTTTTCATGGTGGGCTTTGGGTAAAATGCTCTTTTCTTCTTTTTTTTCTTTTGAAAGTTCAACAATGTGTTCTTAAATGTGTCAATTAAAAATATATATATTGTGATGTGGCCAGAAGCCTGGACAATGGTTGCCTGTTTTCATAACTACAGAAATAAGATATAATTAATTTGTAATGTAAGAGTAAACAGAAAGGGACTGACTGATCCAAATAGGCCAGACGTGTGTTGCATGAAGTGTGTGGTTTCATAATATGGGTTCAAATGTTGTGACTTAATTCATTTTAGAATATATACAGACTGTTTATATTCTGCTCCATTTGAAGTCAGTGGCTAACCTACTGCTGACTCCAGATTTGTTGTTAGAGTGTACTTATTTGAGACACTTAGGGCCAGATTCTAATCTCACATGCACTAATGTAAATCCAGAACAACCCCAATGAAATCTATAGTTACATTGCTGTGAAACCAGTAAAAGTGAGATCCAAATCAGGGTCTTAAAGTGTTACAAAAGTGACTCATTTACCTGCTTACCATAAAATCTTAAATGGTTTTAATGTAGCTGTGTTATTAATACAGGGATATTATATATTTCTTAGGTATTTCTTAAGATGAAGGGCTCTAAAGGAAAACTCAGCAAAACACGTTTATATAAGAAAACTGGATCTAATGTATCTCAACAAACAGCTGTATTTAAACTCTCCAAAGGGTCGATTAATACCTTTAAAATTCATGGTCCAGAAATTGGAGAAATCAAAAACGTCACTCTTGAGGTAACCATTTTTTTTACTTGAAATTAGTATAATTTTCTTAGAGGGGGAAATATGTATAATGTTAAAGATCTGAATGGGTCACTTTTTTACAATATTTAAAATTGAGGATCACATAGTTAACTAAAAAGGGAAATGAAATTACATCTATATAGACCAGAGGTGAATTGAAGGAAAAATAAGTTGTGGCTTCTACTCATCCTATGCAAAAACATGATAAAGAGAATAAAAGTTGTCTGAGTGTGCAATAATGTTAACTTTTGAGGCTATAGATTTAAGACGTCATGCATGGGAACAGCAAATCAATCTTTCAAATTAGGAGACAGGGTATAACAGTGAGAGAAACCTTGATGTAGTAATCTGTGACAGAGATAAGTTGAAAATTCTGACCCAGATCTCAGTTTTAAGTAGTTCTTCCCCAGCAGCAAGAGAAGGAAAACAAAAGAGAACAAAACCTTTGACGGGTGTTTTGGGTCAACGAATAGGAGCTAGCTAGGACATTCAGAATTGAATTCAGATCTGCACCCTTCAGCAGTTTGTGATGTTTGGATCTGGTATTGTGGTTTGGATCCAGGCCTAGAAATAATTAAACAGTTATTTTTTCTTTGAGAGCTTGAATTGGCCCCAAAGAGTTGATGCTGGAGAGAGGTTTGATAGGGAGAATATTGAAGAAGTAAAAGAAAGGAACAGGAAAATTGTCATGACAGAGTAGCTCAGTGTCCCAAAATCCTGAATCCTATCTCTGATATGATGATGATGGAAGGGAGCTTTCTTCCTGATACATGAAGATTGCTGACCCTTGACTCTTACTGTAGCTAGAAAAAACAGCGAGAGTCCTGTAGCACTTTAAAGATTAACAAATTTAATTTCTGCAGGCATAAGCTTTCGTGGGCTGCAACGAAAGCTTATGCCTGCAGAAATTAAATTTGTAAGTCTTTAAAGTGCTACAGGACTCTCGTTGTTTTTGCTGTATACAGACTAACACGGCTACCCCTCTGGAACTGTAGCTAGTGTTGCTGTAGATTCTTACTCAAACAAATGACCTGTTCAGTTTTTTCTTTTTAAAATTTAAGAAGTTGATTTTATTGCTCTTTGTTATAAGTCTTTCTTTCTGTTGGAACCACAGTGTAACCGGGTAATATATATAGTAGTAAGACCACTATGAGCTGTTGGTTTTATTATATAAAAACATTCTTTAAAGAATGTTAAGGTCTGCCTGCTAGCTTCTTTGCCTTTCACACTCACACACACACACACACACGCTCTCATACACATGCACACACACAGCTGCACCAATCAAACCCCTTGCCCCTGCGTTTTAACCACCTAGCCCCAGGGAAACCCCTCAGACCCCATGGCTTCGCTCTGCTTAGGCCAATTACTGGAGACAATAGAAACTGCCAGGCAAAGCAGTCTCACTCCTTCCATTTAGCCTGAAAGAAGGGCAGCTAGGACATGCATCAGCTTTAATGAGGTCTCTGATAGTCTGTAGATCAAAGTTCTGATGGCAGCCATTAACAACAGCCTGCATAACCGTAATTTAAAAAAAAAAGTCCTAGGCTTTTAAAAAAAAGTAAACTGCAAAAACAGAGATTTCATCATGTGAAATCATACTGACATCCTCATGGGTCCTCAGCAGGGTTTGGATCTTCTAGATCCACAGCACAGACCACTGTCACTTGAGCTAATGGAGTTACTAGTAGCAACAGAAGATTGTCCCCTCTGTGTGGGCCATCTACTAGAGGGGGAAGAAATGTGCATGTTGTGGGTGGCTTTCGCAAGTGTTTGGTAGACAAGGGAGGAATATAGAGAATCAAGAATCGGGATTTAATTCCAGGTGATTTGTTTAATGGTTATAGACCTTTCTGTGTCTGTCCTCCGGGCTGTCCTTGTCCCCTTTCTGTGCCTGTCTCTCAACTCCTCCCTGACCTCTGCGCCTATTCTCCACCATGCCTGCCTCTGTCTGTTCTTGTCTGTCACTGTCCTCCTTTATCCTCTCTTCACTACTCTGCAGTTGAGCAAGTCACTCAGCTTTCTCCTCATCCTCCAGGGTAAGGAGACACCAGCACGTGGAGGAGGAGGGCCATTGAGCACACAGGAAAGACCAGACCTAAGTGCAAAGAGATGCTGGGAGAAGCAATTGCAAGAAAAGCTCTCTGTTGGAGCATGGTCATTTGCTCTGTGGGAATGGTGCATGTGAAGTCTGGTCAGCCCATAGGAGCTCTTTGGGGGTGGCAGATAGCCTGTGCAGATGTAATGTTTGGAGAATTTAGCTGCCAGCCTTCAACAAACTTCAACTGGGCCTATATGAATTGCGTCTTTCAGGGGCTTATGACTTGGACAAATTTGGATGTTTTTCATGACAATGGCAAAAGACATATTCATGACCCTATACCAACCTCCTGCCTAATTTCCAGCCCTTTCAGGTCCCACCAGTCTGTTAGGAAAATATTTCAATGAAGAGTTGAGTCTTGTGGCAAGTTCCATAGATGTTAAGACGTGTGTGTGTGTGCGAGCGCGCATGGGTAAAATATGGCCATTATGGCACACAGATGTATGCGCACACGTAACACATGCAATGTGTGTGTACATATATTGAAGTTTCACTAGACCTTGCATCCTTGTAATCTCACTTTTTAAGGCTTTGCATATTTCTGTTTAAGCATGATGGTCTAGAGAAACAGAAAGCCTGGTATGTGGAGGAGATAACTGTGACCAATACAAGCCGTGAGAAGACTTGGCACTTCCTATGTCGACAATGGCTGTCATTGTATCACACTGACTGTCAGCTCAGCCGCACCTTTACACCCACTGGCAAAGGCAGGCTCGCTGTTCTGGATGGAAAATCTGACCACACAGGTAAGCAAAGTGCTGCACTTCCTGTAAGCTGCAGAGAGGATTTATTTCATGGTAAATGCCTGCCAGTCCCTGTATACACCCCAATGTTCAGTTTCTTAGTGGTGATGTTTCATGTAAGCACCTTTTATTAACATACTACTGGCGATCTATGTCTAACTGCATATGTTGGAAATGTAACATGAAATATAATGACAGATAATGCAGTTCCCGTTCACATTAGACTGAAATCTGCAACTCTGTTCAGTATATGTCAGCTTATATACAGGAAGTGGTACTCATGAATTTATTGCCTGCTTGATTTAGTGTCATGCTAGTATCTGGGAATCTAAGCACAGGTTACTGCACTATTATTTCATTCCAGACTGTGAGTGAGAGGCATGAAAACTCCCAGCTCATGCACATTTTTCTTGTTGTGAACTGACAGAGTGATATTCCTGGGCTGTGCATATCCATCTATGCGCTATAGAATCTGTGTACCAAAACAAAGGAATACTAAGCTAATCAGGCGTAAATAGCATAAATATTGTTCCTGACTAGATGTTGGCTTCAGGATTACATCAATGTGTTTCTTCTTAAAAACAAATAGCAGCAGTAGGAAATATACTCAGCGGGGTGGGGGGGGGGGAAATAACAGCAATAATAAATAACACAAAGCCAGGATGGCTTGCACTCTGTATAAAATAGGCTATGGGAGGGAGGCGGAAGAGGTAAGCAATAATTACTAGTTGGAAACAGGCAGAACTGGTAAGGAATGTTCTGAAGTTTGTAAGAGGGCAGTACAGTGTAAAGAAATGTTAAGAATGAGCAAGTATGTAGATGGTGTCCTTTAAACCTCATTTCTGCCCTGTTCAACCTTGACTTTACAGACATAATTTTGTGACACTTGCCTAGTTTTTTGGTACAATAAATTCATAATCTGCAGATAACTGGAACAACTACTTCATATAAATCATACACATGCACAAATTGGCAGTTGGGACTAGAAACCTTGTCTGTAAGCTCAGAAACTGAAGGCTACCATCACTTGACTTAAGAGAGAACTCCTGAGTCTCAACGAGTGGTAGGTCCCTTTATCCTTTTTGTGGGTCAGCCACTAGAGAACAATGTTACACTCACACTCAAACACCACAGTGGGTCAATTTAATGAGACCATGTGTGTAGAGCATGCCCCTTCTTCACAAACAGGTGACAGAATTAAGGCCTAAATTCAGTATTCTCTGCCCTAATGTGGTTTTATTTATTAAAACTGCCTGGTAGAATTAATAAAGTTTTGTTCTGTTTAATTTGCACACACCCTCCCAGTGCCTGGGCATAGTAACCATAAAAATCTCCAGGGTGATTTGTACAAACTCGTAACCACCACTGGTAACAAGTGAAACAGTCATTAAGAAAATGGATGTATGTAGTGTTGTTGTAGCTGTATTGGTCACAGGATGTTTTGTTAAGATGGATGATGTAATAATGTTTTATTGAACCAACTTCTGTTGGGGAGAGAGACAAGTTTTCAAGCATACATAGAGCTTTCAAGACCTGAAAAAGGTGTGAGCTTGAAAGCTTGTCTCTCTCATCAAGCTCTTTTTCAGGTCCTGAGAGCTGTGTGTGAGCTTGAAAGCTGGCTCTCTCACCAACAGAAGTTGGTCCAGTAAAAGATTATCTCATCCACTTGGTCTCAAGAAAGTGAATAAGCACTCTATTAACAGCTCTGCCTGTTAATTAACAGCTCTGCCTGTTAACATACAGATTCCTGTATGATCTTGGGCAAGTCACTTAGGCCAAAGTCATGAAACTTGAATGCCTAAGGTTGTGCGCTTAAATAAGTGCCAGACTTTCAGAGGTGCGGAGCACCTTCCTCTTCCTTTTCTCCTGGGACTCCTGTAAAACAAGGGAAGTTGTAAAGGCACAGCACCTCTGAAAATCAACCCATTTATTTAGTGCCACCTACTGAGTCACTAACACCATTTTCTGCAGTGCCTAGCTGTTCCTTGGAGGTCTCTCGTGTTGGTCTAAGTATGCACCCAACCCAGCCCTGCATAGCGTGGGAAGTCTGGTGAGACTGCCACTGAAGATAGTACAATTGCAGTTTATTTCGATGCTGCTGTTGGTGCTTGAATAACCTCTGTTAAAGGTCAGAAGCCAGCTTTGACTCACGACATTGTGCTTTCTTTTTTATTCACTGCGAAGTGAGTACAGGGGAAAACGTCCGTTTAAATGTGACCTTTCCTGGGTTTGCCACATTTTATTTTTCCAGCAACACAAACATTGAGATGTGATGCGGCAGCGCCACACTAGGTCTGTCTGCAAAGGAAGGGCTGCCAGAGGGGTACGGATGCAGCCTGTGCAGCTGCAAATGTGGGGAAAATGCATAGTAAAGATATTCCAGCGCCAAGTGTTAATATGTAGATATTCAGGCCTGCCTGTAAAGGCCCACGTTTTGTAACTACATCCTTACCATGTAGGTGGTTATAGGGGTATAAAATAAAGAATCAAAACCACAGGCCTTCTCTCACCGTGACAGTCTGAGGCCTGGCTCAGATGCAGGAGTGGCGGCCATAAGCTGAGAACAGTGCAATCACATACACACATTCCAACATAGTATCTAATATCAGGTGTTAAGACGGTGATCCAGTCTAACAGCTCCAGATATAGAAAAGGTCCTAGAATGTTTAGAGGAAACTTGGTTTGATAGCATTCTGTCTGGCCAAAGAAATTTCTTATCAACAGTTGTGTTGTAAAATTTACACTCCTTATTGTTTTGTCTTTATGGTACCCAGTTCTCTATTATCTATTTGGTTGATTTCTCTCTGGTTCTTTGATTGCTTCTGTCTGTTGCATAACTAAATGTAATCACTTAAAGTGGTGGGATATGATTGGTTAAAGAATGATGTTATGGTATGTTAGGACTGGTTAAAGAATCACTCGTAATATTGTTAAAGAAATGATTGGTTAAGATACATTATAAAAACTGATGTGAAACAGGAAGTGGGGGGGAAGATGTATTGGTGTAAAGGACTGGGGGCTCCTAATGGATGCTTGCTTGAAAAGATCCCAATAAACCTGTCCTGTTGCTTGCTGCTGGACTCTGGACCTCTGTTCTCATCAGCAAACTAAGAACTGGAACGGGCTGGGGGGGGGGTCCTAACATCTGGAATTAGACCCTGCAGCTGAGTCAGTCTCCGCTACCTAATGAATGCGTGCAGCTGGCCTGTAGTAGGCTGCCTGATTGGCTCTGCCGCCTGATTGGTTGGAAGAGTCAGCGGATTGGCTCTTAAGGCCAGCAGCTGGAATTTAGCTGTTCCTGTGCCTATTTGCCCCCTGCTTTGCCTAGCTCCAGGTAACCAGGTTCTGACCCTTGGTGCCTATTCCTGACTTTCGATTTTGGCTCTGATGTCTGACTGCTGACACTGACCCTGGGCTCTGATTCCTGGCTACCAATGCCTGCTCCAGCCATGGGGCATGACCGCCCACATGCCAATCACTGGCAGCAGAGGCACCCTTCACCACCACCTTGAAGTAGTAATAGCAGCCAAATGCTTAGCTTAATCATGTACAGGGTTTACAGTTTTGTGCACGGCTTTCAGCACCCTCACTGTAACTATTGTTCCAGTGCCCCCGAAGACATCTGGAGTATGCGCTGATTTGTCCCATTAACTCAGCAGTCTCTGGAGGCCTGTGTGGAGCTCCAACTTGCCCAGCATGGTGGAACCTTGTGGGAAATTGGAAGTGTTGGAAATGTTGCCTGCATTCGCCAGGACGAATTCCTCTGCCGATGGCACTGACCAGGCTGGCATGGGAAGGTGTAATTTGTACCTCCTTCTGCCAGCAGAAGTGAATCTTGCCGAGTTTCTTTTTACATTTTAATAAAGAAAACTCAGTAAGGTCAGAGTCAGGTTTCCCTTCATGAACAAGGCTTGTTATGAACTTTAATTGGCTGTCAGGTCACCACCAGTGCACTGCCTAAAAATAGGCATCTTCTTGCATTATTTATTAATTAGGGTAAGCATTTAAAGGTTAATGTCCAGGGCTGGAAGTGCTGTTATTCCAGCAGTTGGCTGCTCTATAGAATTGTACAGCTTCTGTTGTGGTATAAGGCAGAGGTCCACATTTTCAAAATTTTGGGAAGCAGCCGCGTGCTCCGCACTTCTGAAACTTGGGCCACTTCTTAAGGCTGGGACTTTCAAAAGAGTCTAAGGTGCTTAGGCACTCAGATCCCACTGACTTTCAATAGGAGTTGGAAACTATCACAGGTCCAGCTGAATGCCTCTTCTTGACTACTCATCAAATTGCTGTGAGAGTATTTAGCTGCTGAATCCTTGGGTTTCTGGAGTCAACATCCAGCACTGCCCCTGTCTTGGGGCCCCTACATGCACATTTGTGGTGCAGATCCTCTGAATAGCACTCTCTCCTGAGTGCTGCAACTATAAGCCCCACTGCCTAGCTCCCGGAACCACTGCTGAACCCTCAAATTCCTCCCCTACTCTCTCTGTAGCTTAAATACATCTTCTACCAGAACTCCAGCTGTATGTGTGTTCTGGGCTCACAGGTTCTCTTTTCAAGGCCCATGTGAACAGTGTAACACATAGCATGCAGACTTTGCACAGGATTCTAAAACCATTGCTCTTTACTTAATCACACAAGAAACACCCAGACACAAAAATAATAAACTCTACACACATTTCCCTTCCTCAGCTGCTTCACTACTCCAGAGCAATCTTTGGATTGTGGTCAGAGTCTTCTGGAGCCATCCAGAGTCCTGCTGCAGTGCATGCCTTGTTTTCTGAAACATAAGAGTCTTTTCTTCCCCAGCTTGTTGTCTTTGACCGTGGCTGGTCCGTTCCGTTGCCTTCCTCTCTCCTGCCCAACGCTTCCTGTTTCTGTCCTAGTGAGTCACTCAGGTTTATGTATCCCATCACTAACACCTAATTCCTTTGTTCAGCTGTTAGCTTTCCACTCTCCAAACCCCAGCCCCCTACAGACAAGGTGGAGGAAGTTACTTCTCCTAACTCAGGCTCCTTAGCGTATATATTGACTGGACAAAATGCAGTTCTAATATTCCATTTTACAGCAGTGTTCATAGTTACGACTTTATAATATCAAGCAAAATTCTTAAATTGTACAGATAGAAAAATTCCTCAAATCATCACAGGCACATAACTCCCTTAGGCTCCTTTTGGAAATCCCAGATTTAGGCTCAGAAAACATGAAAATCAATGGGACTTGTGTTGCTGTGGCACTTGTGAAAATCTTTCCTCCCTCCCTCAAGAGCATGACTTTAGGCTATTTGTTGAAAATATTGACCTTACGGTTTAATTTAGTGTCTCACTGTACATCCTCACAATAATTGCACACCCTGTTGTGCAGTGTTTCTTACATATACAACTAATAGATCTGATTCAGTTTGCGATAAAGGAATAATGAGACTAACAAATCAGTAATTCATACAATATGATTTTTATAAAATATTGTGTCCTTCAGCAGCTCCTTCTAGGGACAAACTGAACACAGTCCTACAGTGTGCGGCAAACCAGAGAGCACTAAATGGATCCCTAATGGAGTTAACAGGGATCATCCTGCCCTACAGTAATATTTCCTGGCAGTCATTGAGCATAAAATAAGAACATAAAAAACATAATAATGGCCATACGGGGTTAGGCCATGGTCTATTTAGTCCAGTATCCTTTCTTTTGACAGTGGCCAGTGCCAGATGATTCAGAGGGAATGAACAGAAGAGGGCAATTATCAAATGCTCCATTCCCTGTTGTCCAGTCCCAGCTTTTGGCAGTTGGAGATTTATAGACTCTCCAGAGCATGGGATTGAATCCCTAGCCATCTTGGCCATTGATGGACCTATCCTCCATGATCTTATCTAATTCTTTTTTTGAACCCAGTTATACTTTTGTCTTTCACAACATTCCCCTGGCAATGAGTTCCACAGATTGACTGCGCATTGTGTAAAGAAGTACTTCCTTATGTTTATCTTAAGCCTGCTGCCTGTTAATTTCTCTTGTTGTTGTAAAAGGATAAATAACATTTCCCTGTTCAGAATCTCCACACCATTCATGGTTTTATAGATGTCTTGTCATGTCCCCACTTGGTTGTCTCTTTTCTATAATGAGAGCTCATTATGGTAAAATGTCTCTGGAATAAATGTCTTTTTTTAAAGGAACAGTAACACCTCTTCAAAATATTACTTTGTTCAACATGTACAAAATTCCATTATAGGCAAGGTTATGTCACGACTTCTGTTTCAAGATCAACTTTCCAAGACCTCCAAAATCTACATGTTTAGTCAGATTCCTTTGAAATTTGGTGGGCTCCAGGTGGATGCAGGATAGAATTAGTAACCCAGATTTGGGGTCATTTGAAGTAGAGGCTGTAGAGAAATAAACTCAGAAAAGAACAGCCATTTATCAATATGTTTCTAGGTGGGGGTTTCATTTGCTCTAAGATAGAGGTCAAACTATTGAAATGATGTGGGTCAAAATGGTCTCAATCTGTCGAGTTTTACCCAAGGTAATGCATGGCATTCTCTAAGTCTTCAGGGGATCCAAATTGAGAGTGGTATTTAAGAAAACGTACTGTTTACAATGCTTGTGAGCCAATAAAGAAAAACGGCGAGAGCAGTGGTTCTCAACTATTTACCATTGTGGGATGCTTAGATAGTGCTATGTGGGTCCCATCCACAAAATGTATATACTACCTGTATGGCCCTGAGGATGTCACATGGGCCGCAGCTGTGTGCTGATTAGTCTGCAGGCAGCCTGCAGGCCATAAACCACTGGGTTAGAGGGTTGAATTCCCACTATTTTGTATGCTTTAAAGATCCACCCGTTTGCTTTGAAATTTGTGCCTCATGGAGGCATGGGGTAACGTTATTGATCCAAAGTTGGAGTCATTTGACCAAGGGGTTTCCGACTTTCAGACCGCCGTCCCTCCCCAAAAGCTTTTCTCTGCTTTGTACTGTTAAACTAAGAGGTACTAATGACTGGCTGGATCCCAGACCTTGCTGAGACTGATGGCTGTGAATTCAACCCTCAGTTGACAGAACTAAGGCTAAATTAATCCCCAGCAGGGTTTGGACTAAGTGGCTGGAGGTTGCTACAATTTGTGAGTTCTGGTTGGCCATTTTTTGGGGTGGCAATGTAATGAAAGTCTTTTTGGGGAAAAAATTAGAAAAGAGAATACTTTCTGGTGGGTGGAGGAGTGAGCAAATGAAGAGAAGAGGTTTGTGGCTGCAGCGAGGGAAGAGGGCTAAATGGGGATAGGTGGTAGGGGAGAGAAGAGAGGTGGTGCCCCCAGTTCTTCCAGTGCACCCCAATTGCCCTGCATCCCAACCTTCCAGCACCCCCCAGCTTTGCTGGTGCATCCCAACCACTCAGCCAACCCTCAGCTCTGCCAGTGCACCCCAACCTTGCCAAGACACACTCACCGCCCTGAACCTCACAGGTCTGACAAGGTACCCCAACCCATGCACAGACCTGACGTGTTCACCAATTCACGTAGACTGTGAGCTCTTTGGGGCAGCTTTTGTTTTCTGTGGTAGCCACTATCGTTAAGGTTGCGTCACAACTTCTGTTTAAAGGTTGACCTTTCTAAGTCCTCTACAATCGATATGTGTGGTCGGATTCCTTTCAAATTTGGTGTGCCCCAAGATGCAGCATAGGGTGAGTGACTTTTTTGTGTGTTTGTGCACATCTAGAGCTCAAACTGTTGATCTGATGAATGTCCCGATGCTCTCAGTGTGTTGAGTTGCACCCAAGATAGAGCATGGCAGCCACCCAATCTGTGTGGGAGGGTGTCCCAAATTAACAATGGTATTTAGGAACATGTTCACATCTACAAAAGCAAAGAAGTGTCATCTGGAAGAATTACAGTATGCAGGCACCAGTAAAGGACAGACACATGAGAAGATTCATGTGCAGCCTGGGTGGTTTGAGGGAATGTGCTGACACCATTGCCCCTGGGGGATGCCTTCCCCCTGACATTTCTAGTCCGAATCTTTGAGCACCTGTGCAATAAAGAGCAAATAACTCATGTTGCTTGCTACACATTGTCTCTTATAACATTTGTATTTTATGCTTACAGCTGCTGACTGTTGTTTAGTAAAAATATAACCCAGATTTTTGTTACGTTGGCTATGGCGGAGCCTGAGACAGGTATTTGTGTGTGAAAGTGTGTTGGGGGATGAGGAACAGGGAGAGGGATTGTGTTTGTAGAGGGGGCAAGAAATGAGGACGGGTGATAGGCAAACCTTGGGTTGATTTCATTTGCAGTTCCCCTTCCCTCTCTCCATCTCTTCACCATTCCAGCATGAGGTGGTTCAAGATAGGGTATGTCAACCTTGTGGCTTTTTACACAGTGTTGGGGGACTGGGCCTGAAGTTCTTCAATGTGCTCTGTGTTGTGCGCCTGTGTGTGTTCCCCTCTGACCCGATCCACTCAGACAAACCACCAGGAACAAAGTTTTATTCTGTAAGGAAACATAGAGCAGGATTCCAATCCAGCAGCCTTCTCTCAGTTTGTCTCATGCTCCCAGCTTCAGTGCTAAAAACTCCCTGGGAAGAGGGCTGAGGGTAATTCTTGGCAGAAACCAGGAAGCTCTCCCAGCACCTAGCAGTTGTCCACAGCCTGTAGTTTCCACCACTGCTGCGAAAATACATGGGACCTGGGGCTACAGGTTGTTTGAGAAAATCTGTATTTTACTAGCCCTGGGGGCTGAGGGCCAGGGCAAGTGACTATTTTGTGATCTTGGGGCAGATTAATAGGGTGTTTCCAAAGACACGTAGCACAGACGCTTGAAAGAGCAGGTACCTTCATCATTGAGGGAAAAGAAATATTCGCACCGCCAAGATTGCCAACGTGGATTCTGCGTGTTTGCTGGATCACTAGGTTGCAGAAGTTTGCGGGAGAGCACCATGAGGATAGTCCTGCTTTGGGCAGGGGGTTGGACTAGATACCTCCTGAGGTCCCTTCCCACTCTAATCTTCTATGATTGATTCTGTGACATGGAGATCACTGACTACAGGCTGATTTGGGTGGAGGAAGAAAGCCTGCATTTGCATCATGTTTTGCCCGTTCTGTAGTATCTAACTGTGACAGAACTGTTGGAGTTATTATTCCGAACAGTGTGGTGATTCACTTGGATGAAAATTAGGTAGACTTTATGCCTGGTGTGCACTTCATAAAACGTAGGAGAGCAGATTTGGGACACATCTGAGACTGGCATCCAGGAGCTTAGAAGGGTTGCTAACTTTAGAAGTGCTGAAAAGCAGACACCCCTGTCCCGCATCTTCCCCCTCTGCCCCAGTGCCCCACCTCTCCCCATAAGGCCCCATCCCTGCCCTGCCTTTTCCCTCCATCGCTCGCACCCCACTCCCCTGGGGTTCACCTGCCACCTGCAGAACTGGCTGGGAGTTGCTGACACGGAGCCTGCCTGCCCAATCAGGGCACAGCAGGGTGGGGTTGGGGGGGTCGGTTCCTGGAGCAAGGGACAGGGGCAATGAGGGCACAGTGGGGTGGGAGGCGGCCCTGGAGCGAGGGGCCAGGGTGGGGGCAATGGTATATGGCAGCGGTTGGTCCCCCGAGAAAGAGGACAGGGCAATAGAGATATGGTGGGGATTGGATATGGCTGGGATGGGGCAATAGGGTTACAGCGGGGGGGGGGGGTTCCTAGAGTGAGGGGCCACGGCAGGGAAATTGGGACGGGAGGGTCCGCAGAATGAGGAAATCGGGGCACAGTGAAGTAGGATGTGTGTGTGGACAGGATCCCAGCTCCCCGGGCATTGGTACTTACCTCTGCACCCGCGAGGCTGGAGCAGGGTCTTGGAGGCAGCCAGCCGTTTCTCTCCTCGACCTGTCAGGCATCAGGCCATGAGTGACTGGTTACTGCAATGCTGACAGGACACTGCCAGGTTCCCCTTTTAACTGGACTTTCTGGTAAAAAACCGGACACCTGGGAACCCTGGAGTGGTGATAGTTTTCTCTGATTTGGCTGAGCATCTGAATAACTGCGACAGTGTCAATATGACAGCTATTAATAGGCATTGGGAGAACATTAATTGCAAACTGTAGGCTTTTGGGCTGGTCTGAAAACGTGTTCTGTATGGCATAAACATTACAAGCTCTGCTACATTACTGTTTCTCTAAAATGTGGTACATCTATTGGACAGGGTCAGGGGATCTTTTTCTCTCAAACATAAAACTCTCATAAAACAGTATTTTGAAACAGAAACTCTGTCTATGGTTTCTCTCATTGACCTGGCCACAAGCTTCACCGTCCAACCATTGAGAAACACAGCCAGGAGTAGCTTGCCACTGCAGCCTAGAAGTCCTTTACTCCATGCACTGTATGTGAGTCAGGCTATAGGAGGGGAGAAAGTAACAGCAATAGAAACATTTGTATATCAGGAAGTGAGGATTTCTGGGAGATGTGTCCCCTGTTTGTGTGTGTGTGTGTGTGTCTGTACACGGTGGCCTGGATACTGTAGTCAGGAGGAGGCCAGGTTGGAGGGGAGAACACAGTGACTGGGTTGGGGCATGACTGAGGAGGTGTGCTGAAGCAGTTAATGGGGTCCAGCTGGTGTGTGGGGGCATGTGCCTTGGTGGGGGTGGGAGGAGTACTGGCTAGCTTTGTATGCAGATTGTGGGATATGATATATACAACTGCCTAAATGACTGCTAATGACATATTTTTTCCTATTCAAAAGGCCAGGAAATTCGATGGCAAAAAGCTACATTAATGCAGAGTTAAGTATGCTTGGTGGTATGTTGTCCCTTGCAGAATGTTGAGTTAACAAAATTCAAACTTCTGAAAACCAGGAAATGCACAGTTAATGTTGCCCATTCAACCTTAACTTGCCACCTTTCAGCAGTGCCCAAGTAGTCCACCCCACTAATACACATACACTTTACTCTGCCAGCACCACAGTTGCTGAAATGTACAAACTTTCCATCTCCTTTTACAGCCCATTCTCTCTCAGACCCAGGATTCCATCTAACACTATTAAAGGACACAACAAAAGAAAAAAGAAAGGTTGCCCAAGCCACCATCTCTGTACCCTCTTCAAGCAGTGCCTCAGCATGCCCGTAGCACATACTCAAACTGGCTCTTGGCACTGTAAGATTCAGCAGGTTCCAGATCCTGGTGTACATTCACACACTTAGCTAACTCCCCAGAAAGAATACCGTACATGTACAACTTAAGAAGCACTTCTCAGTCTTTACAACTCCCATAGACTTACTCACAAGACACCATCTTCACGTACACTTTCACTTAACTATCGTTAAAGCATTAGAACCCTCTCATGTTCCACCTGACTGCTGATAAGTACTCTGTAATAAAAGCTGTGCCCTGCTATTGACAACTTACGCAATTCTGCAGAAAAATAATGGATGCTGCATCCTGAAGGTACATGTGCACCTCTCCCCTTTGCTCTCACACATTGGAGGGTGGAAAATATAGATCTCCTCATATCACAATCACAGATCAGTCACTCACCTCAAAGTAACCCACTGATCTCACAAACACACCTCTGCCAATCAGAGCTAACTACTGTCTCCACCATTCAGTACAGTTACATCTGACACTGACCATGCTTACTTTACCTGGAGTGCATTCAGATAATAAATGCTTATATTGCTCTCATATTGGCTCTCTACTGACAATGCCCTTTGTAATAAACCCCTGTGCCCTGATAATTATATGACATACACAATTCTGCATTGAAATGATGCATACCTGACCCTGATGGTAATCATGCAGCTCTTCCCTTTACTTACACATATTGGAGGTTGCAAAACATTGATCTCCTTATATCATAATTACAGTTCTGTCACACACCTCAGAGTAACCCACACATGTCCTTAGATCACAAGTGCATCTTTACCAAGCAGGCTTAGCTGCAAATAATTCCCATCAGCTACTGCCTGCTCCAGGAGAAAATAGAAAAGAGTGCAATCTTTTTTCTTTCTTTCTTTCTTTCTCATTTTGTCCTTTAATAGTGTTAGATGGGTGTGGATTGTAAAAGAGCTAGTACATTTCAACAACTGTGGGGTTGGCAGAGTAAAGGTATGTGTGTTTGTGGGGTGTATTGAGGCATACTGAAAGAGGGCAGAGTTAAGGTTATCTGGGCAACCTTAACTGTGCATTTCCTGGTTTTCAGAAGTTTGCATTTTTCCTCAATGTTCTACAAGTGGAACACATAACACCAAGCAATTGCAATTCTGCATAAATGTAGCTTTTTACTACTGAATATTTCTTATAAATCATGAGCATATCCTGCCATTGCAGCTGAAGTTGCAAACAACTAGCCCCTCTCCCATACTTCTGACAAAGATAAGGTATATTGTAAATCATCCTGTGCAGTTTTTAGACACTTCCCTATAGAAACAGCAATAACTAAACAGCACCTAATGTGCATAGCTCTGGTAGCAAATTCTAAGTTCACAGAGTTATCAATCTCCCTCTTCAACGTCTTAAATGAATAATTCTCTTGACGAAACCTTAACCCCAACCCTGAACAAAAAGTTTGGATAATCGCCCAACGCTTAGCAGACTCTAGCTAACGTAGCTTGGATAACAGACGCTCTGATGACATTTCCAGTGCTCCTAATAAGTCCTTCCTATGAAATCCCATTGATAAGTTTCATGGTGTTCAATTAAAGGGTTCTAGAGAATAGTCTGTGTCATGGCATCTGTGTATTTCCCCTTTTCATTCCAGCCAAGCAATTCAATGGCACATGAAAATTTAAAGATGTGGAAGTCAACTAAATATATATATTTTTTAATCTCAATAAAGGTTTGGGCTGGTTTTCATTTCATCACAATTATTTTTCCCCTCTCTGCATATTAGCGCACTATATATCAAGTGCAGGCAATACTGTTGACGACTTGATTTCTATAGCTGTTTTGCTGACACCTGTAGATCTTTAGCAAATAATATTTCACGTTTTAAATTACAAAAGAAATCCTTATTCAATCACTGGAACTGCAGCTGTGAATTATGATGTGCCATGATTTTTGTTGACATGAAGTCAGTTTAACATACAGCTTTGTAATCCTTCACAAGCTGTGTGGATTTGTAGTTAAAGCACAGGTTGCAAGTTAAGAATTCTGGCTGTGTGATATTGGACTTAACTTTTTTATGCCTTTTTTTTTAACCATCTGTAAAATAAGGATAATAAAACTGACCTCACAGGAATGTTGTGAGATTAATAACTTTAATGTACCTAGATACTGGGATTAGTGCTCTACAGATACTTAAAATATTTGTAAATTACATTCAAGATTCTTGGATAAAGCACTAAGTATTATTGCTGCTTTAAACATTATTTGGCTTAGAATTGACAAAATCAGAGTTTTATACAGATGCTTTCAAGTGGTTTTAAGCCCTATATGTAATTCTTTTAAATAGAAAACCTAATGGTCCCAGTTAATTTCTAGTATATCTCTGATTTGTAGTGGGATTGTGCCAGTGATGACGTTGGCTTAATAGAAATAATGCTTTTCATGCTTGTTTTAATGTCAGTGAAATGTAAGCACCACCCTACCTGGCAGTGGTGTGGAACCAGAGAGAACAGCATCGTACCACAAGTGGTGTGTTTGGATCCTGATTTGTCCATACTGTTAGTTCTCCAAAGGTGCTGGGTGAGATTTTCTAAGGCCTTCAGCACTCGCATTACATTGCTCCCATTGGAATCAGTGGTACGCTGCCCATTGACTTCAGTGGGAACAAAGTTAAGCCAGTGTGGAGTGCTCCTGAAAATCCATCCTTTGTTCTGCTAGCTGAAGGGGAGGTGAGTCTATGAGATGGTCTTTTTCTGTGTGGTCCACAGAATGATAGACCTACAGGTGAACCACTGTGCTACAATACAACTTGAAAATGAAACTGCCTACATCCTAAGTCAAAAATGATAGTTGAGTGGCCAGATGGAAGGAAATGTGCACGAGCATACAGGCTGAATAGCAAAACAGCTTCTTATAGCTTTTTCCATTTTAAAAATCTAGCTGTTCTTAGCTACATAGGTAAGGATTTTTCAAACAAATCCTTGATTTGTATCTTCATAGAATCCTTTTGCCACTCTGCAGTGACATTAAAAGCCTGAATTTCCCCCTTGTTAAAAAAAAAACCTCCAGTCATTCAGTATAATTAATATACAGAGGGTTTTTTTTTTTGGCTGACACTCCCCTTTAGTGAACTTTTACAAAGCAGATCATGTAAAGCATAGATGAAGAAAAAGATAGGTGGAAAAGGCAGAACATCTGTATGAAATGCCATTAGTAATTCCTCTTAGTTTTCACTTTTATCATCTTCCCTCCATCTAGCGGAGGTTGGTAGGTCCTTGCTGGCTTCATATTTTTTTAAAGCACTCATTAAGTCTGAAAGGGCTCTCAGTTGGCTGACGCTGGCACTTAAATACCAGAAGTGATAGCTGGTACATCTTGACTTCTCTCCTTGCTGGATCATTCAAGCTGCTTTGCTGACAAAGCCACACCTGAGATAACATAAAGAGAGCTTCCTTTCTTAAGTGGTTTGGTTAAACAATCTGCCAAGTACCAAGACCTGAATTAAGGGAGCGGACAAGACCTGCCTCACATAAATTGCAATGTGGTGGAGAAAGAGACTTCAGTCATCTAGTGCACGTACGGGTAGGATAACATTTTGTCTTTTGTGCTGAATGTTTCTTAAACCATAGCCACATGCAAACAGCCTACAAAACCGGTTTGGTGTATTCTTGTAGATTGTAATGTGGTTTTGTTTCAGAATCTAATAGTCCATTAAAAAAAATCCCATAAGAAGATATCCTTTTATCTCTGTCAAAAGAAAGTGGTTACTCTATGTGAACAAAGCTCTTACCTAGAGGCTGGAAGCATGCAAGTAAATGCTTTAAATTGCTTCTATTCACCGTTAATCTAATATCAACATTTGCGATCGGAAAAACAACTAAAAGTAACCCTAAGTTTGTGGGGTGATCTTGTTTGTCTTTTGAATCCCAACAAATTACTCACTGGGAGAAAAAATAGCAGATGAGATAAAAATGCTGTTACTCTTTAATCCAGATAGGGCATAGCTTTTGGAAAAGACTTACATTAGTATAAAATTTTTCACTGTGGCAGAGCCCAGTTGGCATTCCTCTATTACTGCTGATCCTTAAAGAAAACGTATTAAAAAGGGAAATTCAGGTTAATAATAATAGGTTAATAGTTCAGGATTAAAAAGACAGACTACGACTTGGTAGTACTTTATGTTTTTTTAATTATCATAAATTCATATGGCTGTTAAGAGTATAGACTAGGCTACTAAATTTTAAAATAAACAGGTTTATAGTTCGTATTTTCAAATGAAATGGTGGAGAACCTTGCTGGGGTGAGTTGCTTTGAAACTCTGACTCGAATTGTGGTTCCTGTGCCCCTCTGAAAGTTCTGCAGTGATTTTCACAAACTCTGTCCTAATATTTTGATCCATTCTGTAGATTCTCATGATAAGATGTGAGGTCTTATGTCAAAAAGCAGCATGATTTATCTATTTCTTTCTCAATTAAGTATTGATTTTTAGACAATATTTATTATATTTTTTTTATCTATGCTCATTGCAGGTGTCTTGTCCCCTTCCCTCCCCTCTGCTGCCCTCTTACAAAGCACCCTATTCCCAATATTACTAAAGGTCAATCAAGAGCTTGACCAAACAAATATGTCAGAGTTTGTCTACATTAGAGATTTTAGCATGGATGTGTCTGCTTTGAAACAGTGGTGAGTTTGCACAGATGCTAATCCCATTTTGTACCAGTGCAGTGAGCATGCACAAGAAGTTTGTACCAGTTCAGCTGTGTAGCTACATCAGTGCAAAAATCTCTCATGTAAACAAGGGCTTATGATGTGTTCTGAATCCTGCCAAGCTAGTCAGAGCAGTCTCAAAAGATGTGGGCTCTCCTCTGAGAATGCCTTGCTGCCACATATAGTGGGTCTAAGTCCTGGAACCAAACTATGATGGAGGTTCAGCCAAGCACAATACCTGCCACAAAAGAGAGGGAATAACTGGGTCTCAGTTCATTTAGGGATTTATAGCTAGTAACCAAAGCTTTGATCCTTACTTGAAAATGACTATAGCTCAAATTCAGCAAAGTACTTAAGTGTATGCTTAACTTTAAGCACACAAGTCGTCCCATTCACTTTAATGGCACAACTTGTGTACTTAATTTTAAGCACATGCTTAAGTGCTTTGTTCGACCGGGTCCTAAGTAACCAGATCAGAGCACAGAGCTGCTGGCAGCCATTAGGAGCACATAACACTTCACTCAAGAGATGGAGTGCTGTGTTTTGGACTAGCTGCAGCTTCTGGGTTATCTTTCGAGGGTAGCCCTAGTTGGAGTGCATGACTGCAATCCTAGCACTGAGATACAGTGGTGTGGATCTCTGTGGATAGCTCAAAATCTAGGCGGAACAGTCCCAGCTTCCTAGTCATCAAGAGATGGAACAAAGTACAGTATGCCATGCCTCATCTAGCTATCTAGGACCCCAGACGGATTCAGAGTTATGCAGAGACGCCACATTGGCTAGGAACAGCTATATCTAAGGTAGGTAGTCCCAAAATCAGTTTCTAAGTCCCTCAGGGAAGGGGAGGTAGTGTATGTCAGCTCTCCCTCCAGTGACTTAATCAGGATGATCTAGGACAGTGGTTCTCAACCTTTCCAGACTACATACCCCTTTCAGGAGGCTGATTTGGCTTGTGTACCCCAAGTTTCACGTCACTTAAAATCTACTAGCTTACAGAATCAGATGTAAAAATACAAAACTGTGACAGCATGCTATTACTGAAAAATTGCTTACTTTCTCATTGCTGCCATATAATTATAAAATAAATCAATAGGAATATAAATATTGTACTTACATTTCAGTGTGTAGTCTATAGAGCAGTTTAAACAAGTCATTGTCTCTATGAAATTTTAGTTTGTACTGACTTCATTAGTGCTTTTCATGTAGTCTTTTGTAAAACTAGGCAAATATCTAGATGAGCTGATGTTCCCCCTGGAAGACCTCTGTGTATCCCCGGGGGTATGTGTACCCCTGGTTGAGAACCACTGATCTAGGACAGTGGTTCTCATCCAGGGGTAAATGGATGAGGTCTTCCAGGAGTATATCAACTCATCTAGATATTTGCCTAGTTTTACTGCAGGCTACACAAAAAGCACTAGCGAAGTCAATACAAATTAAAATTCATACAATGACTTGATTATACTGCAGTATATACTATACACTGAAATGTAAGTGGAATATTTATATTTCAGTTGATTTATTTTATAATTATGTGGTAAAAATGAGAAAGTAGGCAATTTTTCAGTAGTAGTGTGCTGTGACACTTTTTTGTATTTTTACACCTGATTTTGTAAGCAAGTAATTTTTAAGTGAGGTGAAACTTGGGGATACACAAGACAAATCGGATTCCTGAAAGGGGCACAGTAGTCTGGAAAGGTTGAGAGCCACTGATCTAGGAGCTACGATTGGCTTTTGTCTGCAAGAAGGAAACATCGACAATGTGGGAAGGTGGGGGATCCCAGCAAAGCACTTCAGGAAAAGCTTCCTATTTAAAATATTTTATGCAGAAGTAAATGACATGTTATTAAATCCCTTAAGTGGGTATTTATTAAACAATATGTTTCACTTTCATCAGAGGGCTTCTCAACTATTAAGTGCCACAAAGCTATGTGAGGCAGGTAGGTATTATCATTCCAATTTCACGTATAGAAACAGAGACTCTGATCCAAGTGTTTTAGCATATGCTAAACTTTAACACATTGGCTTTGGTGAGAATACTCACAATCTTAAAGTTAAGCACTTGCTTAAGTGCTTTGCTGGACCAGGCTTTAAGATCCCAGACGTTAAGGTTTTTTAAAAAAAAAATCAAACTTGAAAGCCTAAAGATAGGCACCTAAATATAACTGTCCTGATTGCTGGAGGTGCTACGTGCCTGCAGTGATCATTGAGTTCAATGGAGACTGGAGATCTTCAGCCCCTGTGAAACTCAGGTGACTTACTTAGCTCAAGTGATGTGACTAATGCCACAGAAAGAGTTGGTGGCAGAGCTGGAAATAGAATCAAGGAATGTTGAATCCTTTTTCCGTACACTAGGGCTTGATCCTTCCAGGGGCTGAGCACTCTGGTCTCATCAAGCAAAGAGCTTAAGCACATGTGAGGTTCAGCTGAAGTCAATGAATGGATGAAATTCTGACCCCATGGAATTAAGTGGGAATTATTGTATCCAGGATGTCATCCTAGGGATCTAATTGTTTCCTTAGAATGGATCACATGCTGAAGTGCTTAGCTTGATCAAGTCAGTGCTTAGCACCTTCCAGAATTCAGCCCTTCCCCCTAGAGTATGCTATGATTTAGATTGTTTTAGTTTGCCTCCTAAATGCAGTCATTATACTTGACAAAGAAGAGAATCCCTGCATAGCCTGTGACTTAGTAAGTATCTTCCTGTGTGCCTGCTGGAAAGGATGGTATTAGCACTTCTATTTTATCTTGCCCCCATAAAGATGCTCTCTAAATTTTCCATAGCAAATTACTTAAGCTGTTTGGTATCGCACCTCTGCCATGTTATTTCATGTTCCCCTTTCTATTCTGGTTTCAGCTCTAAGCCTTTGCAAAGAAAGGATTAGTAAGATTGAGTTACTCCTTACAGGTTGTTTTCTTTAAAGTATTTGTGTGTGTGCTTAGATGCTCTTGTCCCTGTGACATTAGAAGCCCCACTGGCCATTGTCACACTGTCCTTTTCCCCTGGCTAATGGCAAATACAAGTAACTATATCGCTCTGCTCTTATTTCTGGAGTTCAGCTACTTAGTAACATAATGTTTATTCATAATCTTGTGAAATCCTCATTTAGACGATTTTATGGATTAATTTTTAAACAGCATTTCCAGGCACCCAACTGATTGGTGCTAACAGTATGAAAAATCACCAGTTGTTTGCTTCTTGAAAGTTGTTCACTGAACCCTGTAATATGGAACAGTGGGGATTGCACTCAAAATATTTCTGAATGCAAAGTAAACTAGTACTGGAACAAAAATTAAATAGGAAATTCAATAGTATATGTTTTAGGGCAGGTTTTTCGTGAAGTGCCTTGGAATCTTGATCCAGAGCTTGTAGGCTGAAAATGTACCTTTTTATTGTATAGAAACTGGCTGATTTGCATTAGGATTATAGAAGCAAGGCAGCTGCTGCTGCTTCAGAGCGAATACAACACGGAAGCTGGAAATTATGTGTACTGCTGCCTTCTGCTAGATAGAATGAAAACTGCTCTAGCTGTTGTGGTGCCCTCTAGTCTAGTGGATGGCATTCAGAGAATATAAAACCTCTGTTTACTGACTTCTCCATCTCCAGTAACAGAGACCTGTATTCTGAACCAGATGGTCCCAAGTCCTATTCCTCATGCAGCATATATGCTCTTTATCTGGCAGCTCTGAGTACCTATTTAACACCTGAAATAAGTAATGGCAGTGGATGTCCTTCTTTTAATGTGGTTAAGGAAGTGATGTGCTTGGTTTGTGATTTGCAGGAGGAAAAGGAGATGGGAATTGGATCTTACTGCCCTTCAGCAATCCGAGCTGGCCAAATGAGAGCAGAGTAGTGTTAATGATGGCTCTTCTGACAAGGGGAGAAATCAGAGGTAGCAGCAATTAGCAGCAGGATAGAAGGGATGGGGGAATTAATATGATTCAGTACTAAAGTCTGGAATGGACCAGGCAACTAACTGAATCGTGTTCATGGCATCTGAGAAGACTCAGGTTTGATTTCTAGCTCTTTGCTCACTGTCAGGGGCTTGGAGCGTTTTGCTAGCAGCACATTTATTGCCATGCTGCTGAGGAGTAATTTCATTATTAAACTGGGGAGTAATTTCATATGACAGAGTTCCCTATGTGTTCCGGGAAGCTATTTGCATGCTTACAGCTACTTACATCCATATTCAGATAAGGTATACCAGGTGGCAGCTACTACAGGAAATAATTAGATCAATATGACAGCCTTAAAGTAAATCCAGATAAGAGATAGTAATATTTCTTGGGTTGGGTTTGAATCCATGTAATCCCAAGAGCTTCTCTATTTTATGTAGGCCTAATGGAAACTTTCCTATTTTTTCCCCGATCCAGGCAAGTATAGCTGCAATTATTTTACTTTTATCCTTTCCAGGATAATTATATTTTTGTCCTCCTGGTTTTTTTGGCAGCTTTTAACAGTGTCTCTAATTCCCTCTCTGTTGGGCAGAAGTTTTCTAAAAAAAAAACCCCAGTCTCTTAGGATGATTGTCATTGGCCTTGATTTCCCTCTGATTGACAGGATAAGATAATATGAGTAAAGAAAACTGCAAGTTCCCTGAATTTCACTCCCTGTCCACTCTGGTTTGCTGTTCTGTGCTGCAAAGCCTTATTAAACCTCCTCCAAAAAAAAGGATCTCAGGAGAATATCATAGCAAAGAGAGAGAGAGCTAACCCAGGAAATCCGCATGAGTGACGACCACCAGGAGTGAAAAATAAAACTGACTGCTGGATGGCAGGCCCTTCCGCAGAGAAAATTGCCAGTGCAAAGGTCAGCCAGCCAACCAGACAACATCTAGCTTTTGCACAGAGAAAGTATGTATTTCTCAGACAGTTAGACTAGTCCTGGGCAAGGAGTGCTCTTGAGACAGCATTATTAGTTCCTAAAGAGAGGGACTCTCACTCTTCTCTAAGGAAACAAGGAGCCAGTCAGGATGCAAAAGTAAGATGCCAGGGTACTACAGGGAAGGAGTGTGTTGGGAGAAAAGTAATACTTCATAAAGCAAACAAAAAATCACACCATTCACCCATCAGCACCTTCCCCATCCCTGGTCAGCCATTCTGCCACATCCTTGAATCCTTAGAGGGAGGCCCTCGTTCATGCCTGGTTAGTTCTCAGACTTCTACTGTCCATGAGGCCCAGTGCAGAGGGGCGTGTCTGGAAGGTGCAGTCAGCAGTTGAGTGGTCTCCAGTTAACACCTGTGTTCACACCTGTGTAACAGGGTGGTGGATTCTCAGGGTCTGCATGGGGCTACAGGGCTCTTCTGCTGAATTCTCTCTGTCAGGTGTCCGACACTGCGTCGAGAGGCAGAGCTCTCTTTGCGGAGTTACTGAGATTAGGTGAGGTGTGTCCAGTTAGCTTTAGACTAGGGGCCTGGCTCTCACGTAAACTAGCCAAGGAGTAAGTCTGCTGAAGCCAGGAGAGTTATGCTGGTGTCGAAGTAGTGTAAACATCGCAGAATCAGACCCATATAAGAGGGTTTGGAGTGTCTCCGGGGCAGAGGCAATTAGCTAGAGTGACTGGGGATTGTGTTGAGGAGAGCACTAGGAATCACCAAGCTTGATGTGATGGGGGTGTTTCAATCACCAGTAATACCAAACCTCAGGAAGGGGGACTGCTTGAGCCTTCCTTTGAGCGTCTGTGTTTTGTGAGGAGCAGGCTGGTGGTGCGATCTGCTGGAAAGTACTGGCTAGTATTTATAAATCTAGGTGGCTGAATGCCGTGTCCTCCACATGTTGGTTTTACAAAGGCAGCAAATTTGCAGTTCGGTTGCATGGAAACTAGCAGAGAGCACATGGGACTGGGAGTCGGGCAACCCAGATTTTAGTCCCATCTCTGCCACTGACCTGTTGTGTGACCACTAGTGAGTCACTTCACGCATCTACGAGCCGCTGGTTCTCCTGCCCCCTCCACCTTGTTGGTCTTGTTTATTTAGATTGTAAAATTTTTATCGCTGTGTGTTTGCACAGGACCTGGCGCAATGGGGTCCCGATTCCAGCTGGGGACTTTAGGTGCTACTGTTATAAATACAAATAATAAATAATAATACGCTTTTCCATTCTCTCAGTCTAAATATGCAAAGGTCTGTCTGATGCTGATTTACACGGCGTCTTTGTAGATATGTCGCTGTCCGTAGAGGCAGGTCTTTGGATGCCCCATAGTGATAAAGCTAGATTGATTCAACGCTTTTTGCTGAGAAATTTCAGAGAACCTCCGACCCACAGAGCTCCTTATCAGAAATGCTCAGCACTGTTTCCTATAACTGACCCAGTGCTCCAGGGCTTGGCAGATGGGGGAAGAGAGGACCTCAGTCAGAGGCAGGAGGATGGTGATGTTAAATAATGGGATGACATCCAGAAAAGGAAATTAATACTGCAAAGCTAACTTGCAGCCTTTGAAGAGTGGAGGGTTTTATCTGTTCCATTAGGATTGACTGATAGAAGGAAAAAGGAGTAGAGGCTACCCAGGTTTTCACTGGCTTGTGGAGCAGTAAAGACATTGCTTGTTGTGCCTTGTTTCAGTGAGCAATCAGTGTAGTTAGTGAGTGAAATACACACGGGTTTCAAGGGAAAACATACAGCTGCCGTCTGTTAATCTCCCAGTTTCACATTCTTTTTTAAAGAGGAAAGCAAAAACAGTCTGCTAAACAGGCACGTGCACTGTGAAAAGCCTCAGCTTGCCATCCTATAGGCCTGAACCCCTGACTGTTGTGGAATAGATTCTGATATCACATATCCTGGCGTAACTCTGTTGACTTCAGTGGAGTTACTCTTAATTTACACCAATGTGAGAGGAGGGTCGGGGTCTGTGGGTATGTACACACTTTGAGGTGGTGGTGTGATTTCCAGGTGGAGGAGATGTATTTGTGCTAGCTCTCAATGAGCTAGTGTGCTAAAAACACAGTACAGCCAAAGCAGCATGAGCTGTTGGATAAGTTAGAAGCCCCAAGTACATACCTTTCTGAGACTCTAGCCACATACTCGGGGTAGCTAGCCTGTCCTGCTGCTCATGCTGCTATTTTTAGTGTGCTGGCTCAATCAGAGCTAGCATGAGTAAGTTGCCTCCAGATGGGAATCCTCAGCTCGAGGTGTAGACATAGTATACTAATTAAATATATAGGGTATCAGTTATGGGCCTGATTCTGCAAACACTCTGGGTGTAGTGCTTACCATTGCAAGGGGTCCCATTGGCTTCAATCATAGTGGTAAATCCTACACCTGTTAGTAAATATTGGCCACAATGGGCTGTTAAGTACCATGTGTTTTGTGTTACATGTACTAGTTTTTGTAGTTTATGCGACTGAGTTATTTAAATCCAAAGTCTCAATAAAAATGATTATTTTAACAAACAAAACTTTGGAAATGGCTGTTAGTTTTGATTTTAGCTTGCAGTATAATAGTTTTAGTTAGACTAAACACTGCTGAGAGATTTGGGGGTAACTTTGAATTTGTCAGGCAATTAACAGCCCAATCCACTGAAGTTAATAATAGTGTTACATGCAAAATCAGACCATATTCTGTTATGAAATTTTAAAAGGTTGAATAACTATTCTGTGTACATTAAATCTTGATGCTGTTTTGGGTGCAAGTAACTTTTCTTCCTTGGAAACCTGTATTGAGTAGGGCTTAGTATTAATGACTAAAAAAGTCAAACTGGGTTAAAGTTAGAGGGTTTGATTTCTGATTTAACAAGAGTCTGATGTGCTCAATAGTAATTTAAAATTTGTTCTGAATTTACAAGGCTACATTTTCCTTATTTGTTGCTTCTTTGTCTTGTGGTTTTGGTACATTCTTAAAGTGAGTTTGGAAAATTTTAGACATACACTGTCAGGTTAATAATATGAAAACAAACAGAAAAACCCACAACAAATGTTAATACCTGGTTTACAGATAAAACTACAGATTATTAAAATTGAGTTTTGAAAAAAAATTAACTTTTGCTGATCTTGCTATTTAAAAACTTTTTTGCATATCTTTCAGGTTGAAAAATGTTCACAGGTTGGTTTCACTTTTGGTTCTAGTCAATTTTACTCTCAGGTTCTCAGTGCAACAATGTCTGGGGCTGCAAACACAGCAGAAATACCTTTGTTCAATGAAACAAACTGTTTCCAATTGGATATTTTTAAATGGAAAATTTATAAACTGATCTGATCCTCTGTAAAAGCCTATTTTTACAAAATCTAAATCTAATCTTTTGGAAGATGCCTATTTAAGATCCATCATTGAAGTTTCACTGTCCAAGTACAAGGCTCTCAAAGCAGCCCATACATGTCTCTTGCCCATAAGGCCTCTGTCTAATATAAAACCCTGTCTTGTTAAAGTGTGTCATACTCTGTAGTAGCTTTGGGACTCAGACTAGTGTTCCCTGTTCTCAATTTTGATGTGCTAAAGTCGCTTTCCACTGGCTTCTAGAAATGGGAGTGTATCGCATAAACCCACCATGCAATCTTAACCAGAGGAAGTAAATGTATAATCCTTATGCAGGGGAAGGCAAAAGAATGGGACTAGGAATCAGGATTCTCTTACTCTTGACTCTACCACTGGTTTGGTAAGCAATTTAGGACAGGCACTTGAATTGCTCTGTGCCTCAGTTTCCTCATCTGAAACATGGAAGTAACATTTACCTTCTTGACATGGTATTGTAAGGGTTATTTAATGTTTTTAAGCTGCTTTGAGATATTTGGAAGAAAAAATATATACGTGCAAAGTAGCATTATGAACGCTTTATGTTTGTTGTAGCTATGGCTTTTGTGGCAGAAAAGTGACACACAGGGTATTTCATTTTTTTTTAAAAGTCATATGGTCTGATCATTTTCTTACATGGTGTAGCCCCATGTAAGAAAATGGAGCTATGCTGACTTCTACCAGCTGATTTGATCCATCGTCTCTGTCAGTTTCCTGCTACGGAGCCAGGTTCCTGACATGTTTACCTGCCTGTACTGCCTGTCAATCCTGTGTAGCGGAGCATGGAGTTTTTCTACTGTATCTCTTAATTTAAATAATCATTTAACAGGCCTAAATGATTTTGTTTGTATAATTATTCAATTTCCCCCATTTCTTCCCAAGGCAAACAACGGTTAAAATGTCTGTGGTATAATTTCCCCTTTAATAAAAAAAACCTAAAATGATAAAACAGCTGTCTTTCATGCACACCCTTTGTACAGTGGTTAGCCCAGTGGAACTTTAAACTTTGAAATGTCACACTGGCTCAAGGCATTGCTTGTTAGTCATAAGAGCATACCCATATTTCTTTGGTAGTTGCTCTCAGCAATAAGGATAATGGAATCATCTAGATAACTGACTCCTTGCCTGGTGTATCTGGTTTCCTTGGTTGTGCTTTGACATTCATGCCTGACTTCCCCACCTCTCTCATAATAAATGAAATAGGTTTTACCTCGTTGACAACATCAGCTTTTGGCCCATTATCTCCTCTACATTGTGTGCTACAGCAATTAAATTACCCCAGGCTCCTGGCCAGCTACCTAATGAATGCCATTAATGAATATGTTTTAAGGAGGAGAGTCTATATGGTTAATTTACAGAGAAGCGCTTTCATGAACCGCAGTAGAAGAATGCTGTTTGGATGCTTTTGAAAGGATTAGTTACTCTTTGTTCAGTGGCACTAGATGATTTCCTTTCTGGAGTGCTCTGCAGGCTTTTGTATGCTTTGTATTTTCCTCTGAGGAAGGTGGGCATGTTAACTGTGTTCCCAATCCCTTCAAGGAAAAGATGAAAGATTACCTTCTTCATTATTATTTGATGTGTCTACAGGAAGTGCCATCTGATTATCCCTCCCTCCTCTTCTCCTCGTCTGCTATTCACAAGTTGCTCACTAGTGAGGACAGTGAAGTCTTGGTATGTCTGTCCCCTTGACCTTTTCTTATCCCATATCCTTGTGAAATCATAATGAAAGCACATATTTGTGTGCCCACATTAATATTGGTCTGTGCCGTATCCACCATCTTCTCTGCTTTCTAGCCTCATCCTCTTCTCTGTTAGTGTCATTCAAGGTGAAATCATGTACAGAAAACACATGTACATCAGAGGACTGATTTTGATCCTTCACTTCTCCTTTTTTACTGTGTCCCCACTCCAGTAGCAGGCACTAGCAGAGACAGTTCAATAGGGGCGTGAGTGCATTGGCTGGGGTGGTATTGATCTGGCTTGTGTGCTGCTGACATACTGGCACATGACCATTTCTAATGTACCTAAAAAGACACCAAGCACCCCTTTGTGTATTGCTCTGATGTTGTAACACTTCCCACAAAATACTGTTAAAACATCTGAACCCGTGTTACGTGAAAGAAGAAAGAAACCAAAAATTAGGTGCATGTCCTCAGTAAAGGAGGACTGTCAACTGTGGTAAACTTTAATATAAGCCACACAGTTCAAATGTCAAATGCCCCAAAGTTCAGGGCGTTCTGATGAAAGGTTTGGGTGCTGCATGTGGTAATTATCAAAAATATATTATATTTGAGGATCTCGAAGCACTTTACAGAACAGGACCCATATGATAACTGCCATGTTACAGATGTGGGAACGAAACACAGAGAGATTGACTTGCCCTGGTCATTCAGTGAATCAGTGGCAGAGCTGGGACTAAAGCATAGGTCTCAACCCTCTCAGTCTAGTGCCCTATCTACAGCATTCTTGAGCCCAGGAGAGGACAGTGCTTCTTCCTATCCCATCTTCTCTTCCTACGTGAACTTGCAGTGGAGCCACAGTGGTAAATGTTGTGAATTCACATTTATTCCCATGGCCATGGATTAGAATGTAATAAATTCATCAGAGTAACTTCATTGTAGGAGCAAGTAGCAAGAGATTCATCTCAAACTGTAACTCTTGTGAGGCATTTGCAGAAGCAGCACCATTTTGCCATTGTGGGTCTCAGGTTCTAGTAGTGCTTTTGGACACTGCCACACCAATGATCTTGGGGGGAAAAACTGCAGAGGAGAACCAGCCAGAGACTCCAGCTGGTAGGAATGGAAGCAGCCATAGCTGGGACCCTACAGACATGGAGAACTTTCTGCAATTCTGAGTGGACTTGCTCTGCCCTGTGCTGTTTGCTCCAACCCTTCCCTCCCCTCTGCTCCACCCCTCCCTTGTTGCTAATTGCTTCTCCGAGCTTAGTTTAAATCTTGTGAATTAAACAAATAAGATTTAAATGGAAGCGAGCCTGTGTTTCACCAACATTAGAAGTTTGTTTTCATGAAGGGATTTTGTTTAAGGCTGTCAGCTTAATGATATTGTTCTTATCTAGGATTGTATCTTTTAAAATAATGGCTGTAAATAGTTATTAATTAGCAGTTGTGTGTACAGTAACTAGTGTACCTCCCAAGCTGTAGCCACCTGCAGTCATGCTCCCTCTCGGCCTAGAAATTTGGTAGTTACACACAGACCCATGTGAGGAGCCAATGACAATAGTAGAGAGAGTGTTGTCTAGGGGATAGCCTGGGGATTGATACTCCTGGGATCTGTTCCCAGCTTTGCCCCTCACTGCCCATCACGTCTCACTGTCACATAGGGCAGACTGACTCCACCGCTCAGTGCCTGAGCAAGACAGGTGTAATACTCATCCCAAAAGGCATTTTGGGGGTTTCTGTAACAGGTGTCAAACACATTGAGCTTCTCTGATAAGAAGCTATGGAAGTGCCACATTTGGTGGTGATGAAGATATGCTAGATAACGTTAAACCGTTGCTCTTTACTGGACGGGCTAAGGCCTGCACAAGTGTGTCGCCATTTGTGCCAATGGAGAATGGCCTTCAGCTCACTTGGTAAATAAAGACCTGTGGCCAGTATTTTCAAAAACAGGTGCCTAAAGTTAGGTTCCGGAGTCTATGTTCAGAAATCTGAATAAGTGGCGTGGTTCGCAAATGTGCAGAGCGCCCAGTAGCTAATGAAAACTGCAGGTCAGTCAGCACATTTGAAAATCAGGCCACCAAGGGCTAGTCCTCGTTTAAAACTTGCAGTGGCCCAAGTGCATCAATATAGCTGTGCCGCTGTAAGAGCGCTTGTGTAGCCGCATTATGTCGATGGGAGAGAGCTCTCCTGTTGACATAATAATACCACCTGAACAAGTATGGTAGCTGTGTATGTAGGAAACACTCTCCTGCCGACATAGTGCTGTCCACACTAGTGCTTATGCTGGCAAAACTTGTGTTGGTCAGGGGAGTGTCGTCCCCTGAGCGACAAAAGTTTTGCTGGCATAAGTGCTAGTGTAGACAAGGTCTAAGGGTATGTCTACAGCGCAGATGGGTGGAGGGAGAAGCAGACTTATCCAAGCTAGCTTGAATCTAACTAGCTCAAAGACCAGTAGTAGTGAAGTCTGTTTGGGACCGGGCTACACTCTAGTGGCTAGCCCATCCTAAAGTCCGTGCTGATGCAGCTTCACTGCTATTGATACCCGAGCTAGCTAGATTCAAGCTAGCTTGGATAAGTCTATAATGCTGCAATTCCTGCTACAATTGCAGTGTGGAATTACTCTTATTTACATGCCTAAACATGGCTTTAGGAATCTAATTTTAGGCACCTGGTTTTGAAAATCTTGGTCTAAATCTGTAAGTTTAGTATTGGTTCTGCCTAAGGTTTCTAACTCTGAACTGTGCTGTCTGTGTTCATGGAGCCTGTGTTTCTAAATAGATAGCACAAGAGATTGGGAGTCAGGACCACTGGTTCCTGTTCCAGTCTCTGCCCCTGACTTGTCCCCTGACCTTGGGTGAATCACTTATGTTTCCCTACTTGTAAAATGGGTCTAATAGCAGTTACCTCGCCATGGTGTTGTAAGGCTTAATTAAGGTTGGTAAGATATTAATACCTATGTGAGGCAAAAGACAGAGACTTGCAGCTGCCGCTAACTAACATCTGTGAAACAGGAGCTGGGGAAAGTTGGCCTAACCTACCACCAGTAGGAAAGAAGCCACTTTTAAACAATGATCTAAAAATATCTCACTCAGTTAAATCACATTTTACCAGCAGAGGACGTTGTATCCATATAGGTGAAAACAGAGAGCTAAGGGAAAAGACCACTGGAAGATTAAACCTTTTCAAAATGCCTATTTTTCTGAGATACCTGGGGGCATACAGTGGGTTGACAAAAGAGCCCCAGAGCTGAACATCCAGACCTGCTCATGGAGTAGACATGGAGGATATATATTTCTTCCCACAAAAATATTTTTTCTCCCAAAAACATGTGTAGCTGTGCGAGGATTGAGAGGAAATAAACGCTCCTAGTGGATTTCATAAGCTGTTCTTAAATGTACAGTTCATGATGGCAATGTAGTACAATCAATATTTTAATGAACACCTCCCACAAAAATCCCCCCACAGCCTGTTAATCTCATATCCCAGAAGCACATGCAGGGAGGAGGGGGTAATGGACTAGAGAATCTGTTTTTTTTCCTTTCTCCACTGAAACAAAAGCATTTATCAGAATGCCAACCTGGGCATACAGAGATGCTGGCCTGCAAGAAGGATTTCCCAGTGATGGGGAAAATCCTACTCTAGCCCAGCCGTGTGCAAACGATCCATAACACTTGTGAACCACTATAGTCAGCTGCATGTTGCAGCTGGGGAGAAAAGGGAAGCTGCAGAGTAGTGCTCTGTGGGTGTGGGCGGAGAGGGTGGGGGGGTTGTGTGGGTGTGCATGTGTACCCAGTGGGTCTGAAAATGGTATAGATCCACGGGCCAGTGCTCTATCTCAAGGGGTAGCATAGAGGGCTGTGGCCAATAGCAGTCTCCAGGAAGGTGGTGAATGGGTAGTATTATCTATGGGAGTAGCTGAGTGGATGCTTCATGGGGTTGGGGTGAAGATGGGAATTCTACCCACCCGTCTTTAAAAAAGAGAAGGAGGAGGATCCAGGGAACTACAGACCAGTCAGCCTCACCTCTTCCCCTGGGAATGTCATGGAGCATATTCTTAAGGAATCCATTTTGAAGCACTTGGAAAAGAGCAAGGTGATCAGTAACAATCAAAAGGTGCCTGACCCACCTGATTGCCTTCTACGATGAGATGACTGGTTCTGTGAATGTGGGGAAAGCAGTGGACTTGACTTTAGCAAATCTTTTGATGCTTATAGATACTGTCTCCCACAGTATTCATGCCAGCAAGTTAAAGAAGTATGGGTTGGATGAATGAACTATAAGGTGGATAGAAAGCTGGCTGGATCGTCAGGATCAACAGGTAATGATCAACGGCTCCATGTCTAGTTGGCAGCCGGTAGCAAGTGGAGTGCCCTTGGGGTCGGTGCTGGGGCCGGTTTTGTTCAGCATCTTCATCTGGAGAATGGGGTGGATTTCACGCTCAGCGAGTTCGTGGATGACACTAAGCTAGGGGGAGTGATAAAGACGCTGGAGTGTAGGGATCACATGTAGAGTGACATAGACAAATTGGAGGATTGGGCCAAAAGAAATCTGATGAGGTTCAACAAGGAGAAGTGCAGAGTTCTGCACTTAGTACATAAGAATTCCATGCACTGCTACAGACTGGAAACTGACTGGCTAGGCAGCAGTTCTGCAAAAAAGGACCTGGGGGTTATAATGGACAAGAAGCTGGATATGAGTCAGCAGTGTGCGCTGGTTACCAAGAAGGCTAACAGCATATTGGGCTGCATTAGTAAGAGCATTGCCAGCAGATCAAGGGAAGTGATTATTCCCCTCTATTCGGCACTGATGCGACCACATTTGGACTATTGTGCCCAGTTTTTGGCCCCCCACTATAGGAAAGATGTGGACAAATTGGAGAGAATCCAGCAGAGGGCAGCAAAAATGATCTGATTAGGGGGCTGGAGCACATGATTTATGAGGAGAGGCTGAGGGCACTGGGCTTATTTATTCCACGAAAGAGAAGAGTGAGGAGGGATTTGATGGCAGCCTTCACCTACCTGAAAAGGGGTTCCAAAGAGGATGGAGCTAGACATCTATGATACACAATTCTGTTTACATGCTTTTGAAGGAATATTAACACTGTCATCGTGTGTCAAAATAATGTAGCTACTGTGTGTCCTCCTTTAATTATTACCCTTGCTATCTCCTTTTCTCCCTGGGAACACTGTACAATGAAGTTTTTTTTTGCTTTGAGGTATGTATTTGTCACTTAGTCTGCAGACACCAGTCCTGCTGAGATCAGTGGGATCAACCCACTCAACATCTGCAATTTACAGAAATCACTGGGGGCTAAGTAGAAATGTAGCCCCAAGTAAGAAAAGAAAGACAACAATCTGTATCCAGCAGCTAAAAGATCTCAAAACCAGTGAAACCTTAATATAAACCCATATAATTTAAGGCCATTGATCCTCTAATCTGACCTCCTGTGACTCACAGACAGTTACATTTCACCCAGTTACCCCTATACTGAGCCCATTCTTAGGGCCAGCTCCTCAACAGAGACCAAGAGGAATACAGCACAGCTGGGGGTAGAAACAAAGATTATTTTAAGCCACCTTTGCATTCACCCCATCCTAAGGCTGGATAGTGGCTAATCCAGTGCGCGGTGTAATTTAGAGCATCCTAAGAGCTGTTGTGGCAGCTGCAGATCTCTGAGGGCTGGGGGTGCCCTGGTTGTACCCTCCTTTCCCCTGGAATTCTCCCTAAACTGGGAACGGTGGTGGTGTAGTAGGTGCTAGGAAGACAGTTAAGCCAGCTTTTCTAGCTGCTTTGCGATGTCAGAGTGCACCCAGGAATCTGGTCCTTAGTCTAGGCCCACACCCAAGAAAATCATTTAGGGGCATGCACACACGTCATTCTCTACAAGCACTAAGACAATGTCTTCACTGCCTATCCTTCACCACATGTGACTTCACTACTACAGCCAAGATGGCCCTGTGCTTGGACAAGATCAGCTCATGGATAAATAACCGCTGACTGAAGCTGAACCCAAGCAACATAGAGGTGATGTTGGTGGGCAGAGGAAAGCCTTTTGAAGAGTTCGCAGTCATGGTGCAGTTGTCTTTGGTTGCAGCTACACACCCACAACTGGTGATTCTTCTTCGAGTGCTTGCTCATGTTCATTCCATTATAGGTGTGTGCATGCCTCCGTGCATGGTTACTGGAACTTTTTTCCCCTTAGCAGACCCTGTATGCCCCCGGAGGCCCGCACACATGCTGCGGTATATGAGGTGCTGCCAGCTGTATGCCCCTCAGTTCCTTCTTTCCGCCTGTGACGGTTGCTGGAACTGTTCTTGCTTGCATCACAAATGATCAATTGCCCTTGTTCTCAACTTTTTGTTGTTGCGTTAGTTAGGTAGATAGGACTTTAAGTACTGTTAATAGTGGTAGTTAGCACTTAGGATAGTCCTGGGACTTTGCCGGGAGCGGGGCATGCCCTGCTCCTCAGGCTTCAAGCTGTGTGCCTCCTGTGGGAAGACTTTCCTGCTTGAAGTGTCTGCGGGAAACTCATTGAAAAGCAAAGTGCAAGATTTGCAAGGCTTTCAGGCCCCAGACTCAAAAAGACAGAGAAATCCGCCTGAAAGCCTTACTTATGGAGGCAGCACTTAGACTGGCCTCCAAACCGGTCTGCTCTGCCTCGGTACCGAGAGTGGCATTAGTGCAGAGTGCACCATCGGTACTGGGCCTGCCTCGGCACCAGACCGCGTCTCTGGTACCGAAGAAGCAGCAGCAGAAGCAACGCTTGGAATGCGGACACTCCGCCGTACTGTTTAAGCAGGCAGGGTTGAGCAACAGACTGCAGGGACCTGCTCTCTAGAACCAGCGTCTCCAGCCAGGAAGCCACCCTTGACTCCTGGGAGTGGGCGGGTTCCCTCTGCAGTTGCCAACCTTTCAGGCAGCAAGAGCCTTGCTGGCCTAGCCCCCTCCACCCACAGCCAGTCCTCCACCTAGAGAGAAGGGGCTGGTGTCGCAGGAGAAACCCGTGCTGGGACCCTCTGAGTGGGTCAGGAGATCCCCGGTGCAGGGAGGAAAATCTCCGATGAGCTGGTCGCCTAGGGTTAGGCAGTCGGCACGGCGCCGTTCCTTTAGAAGCCGCTCCGGGTCCCGGGTGCCAGAGCACCCAGCATCGACATAGGGAAGGAGGTCGCCCTCCCAACGCCAGTCACAATCCCCAGCACTGGGAGAAGTTCACCCTAGAAGGTGGCACATGTCTGGGTCGCCCACAGGGCACCGGTCCCCAGACGGAACTCAGCACCATTCCCACTCCCCAGCACTGAAGAGGTCACATGAACCAAGGCGGTGCCAAACCTGGTCGCAGGAGACTGACTGGTACTGAGAGGCAAGTGGTGCCGCAAGTCCTCGGTACCCAGATGGTGCTCTGGACGTTCCAGCTTGGCGGAGCACGATGCCGTGCACCAGATCTTGTTGTCTTCAAGTGCGTCGATGTCGAGAGGCTGCTCTCCAGAGTGACAGAGCACCCATGGATCAGGTCATCCCCACCCCACCCCCGGCTCAGTATCTTGCAGCGAGAGCCTCTGAGGCAGCCCCACCATGGTCATCTGATAGTGCCTTGGTGTCCTCCTGGGCGGGCAGCCTCCAGGCAGGGCATCATCAGCAGAAGGTGCCAGAGCCCCTGGTGCTTATAGCCCCTTGATAGCCTCAAGGGCAGTGGCCTCCCCAATGGCTGTATTGAGGAACCGGGGGATTTTTGGTGTGGCCTGGGCCACAGTCCTTCAAGTCCTTGGGTGTGTAGTCAATGCCACCAGCGCTGGAGAAGGGCCAGCATTTGCCCTCAGAGGACGAATTGGACCCACAGGAGGGGGCTTCTGTGGGGGACCTCTCATCAGTGGGAAGGGATCCCACCTCCTGCTGCGCCCCTCCAATCCTCTTCCCCGGATGAAGCAGTCTCCCAAGGTCAGTCAGTGCCCCTGGATGATTTTAGGGCACACCAGGAGCTGCTCAAAAGGGTGGCCTTCAACTTGGGGCTGGAAATGGAGGAGCTAAAAGAGGCATCGGGCGGTTTGTTTAATCATAGAATATTGGAGTTGGAAGGGACCTCAGGAGGTATCTAGTCCAACCCCCTGCTCAAAGCAGGACTAACCTCAGCTAAATCATCCTGGCGAGGATTTTGTCAAGCCGCAGCTTAAAAACCTCTAAAGATGGAGATGCCACCACCTCCCTAGGTAACCCATTCCAATGCTTCACTATCCTCATGGTGAAAAACTTTTTCCTAATGTCCAACCTAGACCTCCCCCACTGCAACTTGAGACCACTGCTCCTTGTTCTGTCATCTGCCACCACTGAAAACAGCCTAGCTCCATCCTCCCTGGAACCCCCTTTCAGGTAGTTAAAGGCTGCTATCAAATCCCCCCTCATTCTTTTCTTCTGCAGAATAAACAGGCCTAGTTCTTCCAGCCTCTCCTCATAAGTCTTGTGCTCCAGCCCCTTAATCATTTTTGTTGCCCTCTGCTGGACTCTCTCCAACTTGTCCACATCCTTTTTGTAGTGAGGGGCCCAAAACTGGACACAATACTCCAAATGCGGCCTCACCAATGCTGAATAGAGGGGAATAGTCACTTCACGCGATCTGTTAGCAATGCTCTTACTAATGCAGCCCAATATGCCATTAGCCTTCTTGGCAACCAGGGCACACTGCTGACTCATATCCAGCTTCTTATCCACTGTAACGCCCGGATCCTTTTCTGCAGAACTGTTGCCTAGCTCATCGGTCCCCAGTCCCCAGCTAATGTCCTGGCAGCAGCCGCCCGAGCTCGGGTAGCCCTCCTTGTGCATGAAGGGGTTCTGAAAATAGTGAAGGCCTTGTGGCAGACCGCTTCATCGGTGGCCTCGATGTCTAAAGGGACCAAGAAAAAATATTATGTCCCAATCAAGGGGTATGAATATCTGTTTACCCATCCCTCCCCTAGGACCCTGGTGGTCGATGTAGCCAACCAGAGGGATAGACAGGGGGAGCCTGATTCTATATTGAAAAATAAGGACAACAAAAAGCTAGACTTGATTGGGAGAAAGTTTTATTTAATGGCAAGCCTACAGTTTGATTGCCAATCAGCAGGCTCTCCTGGGCAGATACAATTTTAGCCTTGCTGAAGCACTTCGCAGATATTCTTCCCCAGGACCTGGTGCTGGACTTTAACACCATTGTGGAAGAGGGTACCACGGTGACCTGAGCAGCGCTCCAGGCGTCCTTGGATGTGGCTGATTCGGCGGGCAGAGCCATGGCCTCTGCCATCTGCATGCAGGTGCTCGTGACTTCAATCCTGGTGCTGTCTCAGGAGGTCCAACAGTCCATCTCAGACCTCCCCTTTGACAGGTCAGCCTTGTTTTCAGACCAGATGGATGCAAAGTTGAATGGCCTGAAGGACTCAAGAGCCATGCTGTACTCCCTGGGTCTTCACATGCTGCAGACCTCTAGGCGTAAATCATGTCCTTAGGGCCAGCAATAGCAGAGGTATCAGCCATGGCTGTTCACGTCCTATAGAAAGAGGGACAGAAATAGAGGGTCTAGGAGACGCCATCCACCCCCATACTCCACCTCAGCCCCACTGCAAGGGTCATCCAGGTAGTTAGGCAACGAAAGGAGACCATTTTGATGGTGTGGCTGAGGGTGGCATCCCAGCTTGTTTCCTGGATCCCTCCCTTCCCTTTTAAAACCACCTAGCTCCCTTCTGGTCCGAATGGGACAAAATTACCTTGGACCGCTGGGTCCTTGGCAAAGTCTTGGTGAGCTGTGCTCTGCAGTTTACTCCTCCCAACAACCGTCCCTCCCCGTCCCTCTTCAGGGACCTGTCTCATGAGCAACTCCTCATACAAGAGGTAGAGACTCTTCTCAGCCTTGGGGTAGTGGAAAAGGTCCCACTGGAAATGAGGGGAAGAGGGTTTTACTCGAGGTACTTCCTCATTCCCAAAGCAAAAGGGGGCCTAAGGTCCATATTGGACCTGCGTCATCTCAATAAATATCTCAAGAGACTCAAGTTTTGCATGGTCTAGCTTCCATAATCCTATCCCTGGATCCAGGAGACTGGTATGCCTCCCTTGACCTCAAGAATGCATACTTTCACATCTCTATTCTCCCCATCCACAGATGCTTCCTTCACTTCATGGTGGCCGGCTCCCACTACCAGTTTACAGCTTTGCCCTTTGGCCTCTCCTAGGCCCCAAGGGTGTTTACGAAATGCATGACGGTGGTGGCAGTGCACCTGAGGTGCAAGGGAGTCCAAATTTTCCCCTACTTGTACGACTGGCTAATCAGAGGCAGGTCCAGGTCCCCGGTCCAGGATAGTGTGAACATGACATGTGTTGTCTGCTGATAGACAAGCAGAAGTCCACATTAACTCCCATGCATCAGATAGCGTTCATCGGCGTGATCCTGGATGCTTCCCAAGCCAGAGCCTTCCAACCCCAACCATGCTTCGTGGCGATGTCCTCCATTATTGCTCACCTGAATCTATGCCCAATGACAACAGCCAGACACTGTCTGCAGCTATTAGGCCAAATGATGGCCTGCACCTATGTGGTGAGGCTGGCTCTCCTGAAACTCAGGTCGCGTCAATCAAGGCTGGCCTTGGTTTATGTTCTGAGCAGGCACCCTCTGGATTGGGTGGTCACAGTCCCCCCAAGGAGCCTCCCTAGACTGGTCGCAGACCTCCTGGGCAGTGTTAAGGGATGTACCATTCAAAGAGCTAGTCACCCTGATATTGGATGCCTCGAACCTATCAGCACCAACCTCAGCACACAAGGGGTCTGGTCAAGGGAAGAAAGATGCTTACACATCAATGTGAAAGAACGGCGGGCTGGTCGCCTAGCATGCAGAGCGTTCCTCCACTTTATTGCAGGCAAGGTGGTGCAGGTGCTGATGGGAAATACAGCAGCCATGTACTACATCAACAGGCAGGGGGAAGCCCGTTCTTCAGCCCTCTGCAGGGAAGCTATTCGTCTGTGGGACTTGGCGGTGAGGCATGATTTTCACATGATAGCCTCTCACTTCCCGGGGGTGAGGAACGATGAGGTGGACCACCTCTGCAGGTCGTTCTCACCCCACCATGATTGGTTGCTACATCCATAGGTGGTGTCTATGATCTTCCGGAGGTGGGGCTCTCCCCAGGTGGACCTGTTCGCATCAGCGTGGAATAAGAAATGCCCGCAGTACCGCTCTCTCCATGGTCGAGAGGCCGGGTTGATCTCCAACACCTTCCTGCAGTGTTCGGGGAATTTCATGTATGTGATCCTGCCTATTCCCCTTCTTCACAAAGTTCTGCTGAAAATCAAGAGGGACAAGGCAGATGTTATCTTAATTGCACCGGCCTGGCTGCGCCAGCAGTGGTTCAGCATGCTGCTGGACCTATAGATTGCCCCTTCTCTGGAACTTCCAAGATGGCATGATCTCCTGTCCCAGGATCACAGTTGCTTGGTGCATCCGGATCTGGACTCCCTACACCTCATGGCTTAGAGGCATTGTGGCTAAATGCGGACGAGTGGGCCTGTTTGGCGCAAGTCCAGCAAATCCTGCTGGATAGCAGGAAGCCTTCCACACAGGTCGTGTATTGGGCTAAATGGCAGAGTCCTGGGGAATCCTGCCTAGTCTCTCACCAGGACAGGTGATCCTGGAGTATTTGCTACAGCTAAAGCTCCAGGGGCTGTCCATGGCCTCCCTGAAGGTCCACCTAGCAGCCATATCGGCTTTTCACCAGCCTTTGGAAGGGAGAGCGCTTTTTTCCCACCCAATGACGATTAGGTTCCTGAAAGGGGTAGAGAGGCTCTATTCGCAGGTCTGACCCGGTGCGTCCCTGGGAACTTAACCTGATCCTCTCTTGATTCATGGGGCCCCACTTTGAACCCATGGCTTCATGCCCTCTACTCCTGCTTCCTGGTGGCCATTACCTCGTCAAGGCAGGTCTCCAAGATTAGGGCACTGACCTTGGAGCCCCCCTATACTGTATTCTATAAAGTTCAGTTGAGGCTCCATGTGGGTTTCCTGCCCAAGGTGATTTCCCCGTTTCATTATAACCAAGATATTTTTCTCCCCATGTTTTTCCCCAAACTGCACAGGTCGGAAGAGGAGAGAAGGTGGCACTCACTAGATGTAAGACAGGCCTGGCGTTATATACTGAGCGCACGAGACCATTCCGGAGATTGACGCAGCTCTTCATCGTGGTGGCCGATTGGATGAAAGGTTCACCTGTCTCCACTCAGTGCATCTCCTCGTGGATAACTTCCTGCATCAAGTTCTGCTACGGGCAAGCGAAGGTGCCACTTCCGGGAACCAGCACACTCAACCAGAGATCAAGCTTCGTCTACAGCCTTCCTAGCAAGAGTGCCTGTGCAGGACATCCTGCAGAGCTGCCATCTGATCGTCAGTACATCCCTTCACGTCCCACTACGCCATCGTCCAGCAGGCGCGGGGTGATGCAGGGTTCAGGAGAGCAGTATTGCAGGCAGCTCATCTGTAACTCCAGCCCACCTCCAAGGTATTGCTTGTGAATCACCTATAATGGAATGGACATGAGCAAGCACTCGGAGAAGAAAAGGTGGTTATTTACCTTGTAACTGCTGTTCTTCGAGATGTGTTGCTCATGTCCATTCCACAACCCACCCTCCATCCCCACTGCCAGAGTTGGCGGAAAGAAGGGACTGAGGGGGCATAGGGCCGGCAGTGCCTCACGTACTGTGGCATGTGCATGGGGCTCCAGGGGGCGCCGAAGCCGGCCCTACAAGGTCTGCTAGTACACATACCTATAATGGAATGGGCATGAGCAATACATCTTGAAGAGCAGCAGTTACAAGGTAAGTAACTATCTTTTTCAGTCCGTAGTCTAGGAGTGCTCTTGGATTCCTCCCTGACATTGAGCTCTCACATAGCAGCATCCATGAATAAGTTTTTCTTCATCTCAGTTGACTAGGATACTCTGTCTCATCCTGGTGAACAATGACTTAGCCTCAGTTATTCATGCCTTCATCACCTCTTGGCTTGACTACAGCAATACAATATATCTGGTCACGAAGCCTTCAATACTTAGGAAACTCCAACTGGTACAAAACACTGTAGTGCATCTCCTCAGCAACACAGGCTACCATGAGCACATTACGTCTGTCCTCCACTCTGTACGCTGTCTTCCCATGGAATATCAAACCAAGTTCAAAGCCTCAATCCTTATTTTCAAGCAGCTCCATGGCCTGGACCCAGAATATCTAAAGGACTGCCTAAAGCTCCAGGATGAAGACTGTGAACAACCAATTTGCTTCTCTGGCACAATGGAACTTTCTCAAACAAGAGTAAAGTTTACCTTTCTGGGAGACAGAACTTTCTTGGGGGTTAATCTATAACTGCAGAATGAATTCCCACAAGAACGAAGGACCATTACAAACCAAAACGCTTTCCGCTCCAAGTGCTAGGTGCATTTCTTTGACCTTGCCTTCTCTAACATAAATAAATAGCAATGTGTATATTAAACAACCAAGCAACCAATAACTCAGCCAAAACAAGAAACCCCTGCACGTGCTTTTCCTCAGGGGAAAGGATGGTAGAACAAAAAACAGGTGAGAGATTTTAGCTGTCTCATGCTCTAAAGGTGACAGGCGGAGGGACTGGAGAGAAGTGCTGGGAGTGGTTTTTGAGAAAGCGCCTTCATCTCTGGCTAAGGAGAAGCTGTGAGGAACCACAGATCCAAGTGGGGAGAGCATAGTACAGAGACAGGGTAAAGATGTTGACAAGCAGTGTGAGTGTAGGATCAGGCCAGGGAACTGGGGGAGGGGTTGATGAAACAGTCCTTTCCACATAAACCAAGATCCCTGGTCTGGAACCCACATGCGAGGGCAGTTCCTTTACTTCTCCCCCAGACCAAGCGGAGGAGTATGGGTGTTTAAAAGAGTAAAAGAGGCCATGAAAGACAAATTCCAGGTAGGTGTCGGGAGAGGGGCTTGAAGACCATTAGATTGTGAATTTCCCATTTTTGGACTTTTCTGTTTATCCTGGAAGGGGATGGACTAGATGGTGATCTAGCCAGAGGGCTAGGCCATAGAAAACCACAGATCCTTGTGGAACCAGAAGGGGTAAAGGGGGTGCTAAACTGGCAAGACCCCTTCAGCACCATACTTGAATATGTGGAGATGCTTGTGAGGGGCTTGTGTACAGTGCATTACTGGAAGGTGTTCAGATATCGCAGGGGTGAGTACAGCGTAAGAGCTTAGGTAGAATAGAATAGGCTACAAAAAAAAGTGTGTTCTTACCTTGCATTAGCTAACATGCAGTGGCCCACAGGAGGTAAAATCCTAATGAAGACAAGGCAGTTTGTAGTTTTCACAAGTGTTAGCAGGATGATGTAAATCCTAAACTCTTCCATAGTCTTTACCTCCACCTATTAACTCTTGAGCAAACTGCTTTGCTTTCATCAGGATGTTATCTCGTGTTAGTGAAAAAGAGGTAAGGACACCCCTTCACCCCCATGAAGACTCACCTAAAGGGGCCACATTCTGATCTGTTACACCTCTGCAAATTTTGTGTAACTCAGTGAAATAAGTCTGGGTTTACTGTACCCTGGCAGAATTTGGTCCTAGATCCCTTTTTAAGGAATCTCTTGCTGAAATCCATCGTAAGAACGTAATCTGGTATAAATACTGTTGACAGTTTTAACTAATGGTTCTCACCAGTAGCTTGGTAGCTTTCCCAGTAATTCTTTATGCTCCAGTAAAGCCCATTGTATGTCTTCCATCTGTTATTCAAAGATAGAACAAAGGATGCTGGAATTGTCTCAGCACATTACTTTTAATTTTAAAAAAGTAAATAGTACCAAGTTTAGACAACATGGCAAACGTTTTTCTAAATTAATATTAGTTTCATATGAGCGTAAAAAGTTTTTCTTGTTATGCCTACGAGCCTGTTGTGCCAGAAGACAGTGTCACAAGGGACCTCTGTCACTGCCTGGCCAGTTCATATGGCCTGACAGTCACAAAGCACATCAGGTTGAGATTTCCTTCTGCACCTTTCTTACCTCCTATTCTTTCCTCTTATATCTTCCCAATTGCATTGTTATCCCAGTGATTAACGCTCATAGTCCTCAATAGAAATTGATTAATTGGCAGCTATTAAGCCTGCACTCTTCCCAGTGCTGCAGCAATCTGAGGCTACGTCTATACTGACAGCGGCAAATTTGCCACCGTCAGATCGATTTCTCTGGATTGACTGAGCGGCCAGTGAAGACCCGCTCAATTGATCCGGAAATCAACCTAGTAAAACCACGTCCGAAAGTGGTGTAGTGCTGTGTCGAGGGGAACACTGTTCCCGTTGGTGCAATGCAGCGTGCATGGTGCGCAGAACGGAAGCAGTGAAGTCGACAGGAGTTACGCAAGTTTTTTACGTCGCTTGCGTATCTCCCGTTGACTGCCGCCAAATCTCGGAGGTAAGTATAGACCAGGCCTCAGTGACTAGGGTGCTCCTAAGAGTAACCAGTCATTGGCAGGATTGCAAAGAGTAACATTAGAACACCTTTTGTCATTGGAGGGGTTCTCATCTTCAGCATTGCAATCAGAAAAGTAATGCTCTCCACTGCAGGTAATTCTGGGTCAAATTCTATGGCCTCTGTCATGCATATTATTTTGGCACATCATAAAAATAAACATTTGGGGCCTTGTACATATAGAAAACTGTAACTGATGCATCCCAGTGAATTTTGCAAACACAGGTGGAAACAGAACTATGCCAGCTCATTTACACACATATCCTGACTGTCAGCAGCAGCTCTGGAGAATGCAGTGGTGGGACACCGTCTCATGTCTTGAATTGCTTTTGGAGATGTGCACTGTGCAATATCAGATCATTGTTAAAACTGGACTATGGTAATGTGGATTGTTACCCGCCAGACTAGAGTAAACAAAAGGGCAGACAGGGGAAGTTTATTTTAGAAAACACAAGGTAATTTACTGTACATATGGTGCGGTAGTAGACAACACCAGGCAAGGCATTTTAAGCCAGAAGAAATCAGTATAAAGATCTAGTTTGACTAGTTGTCCCTAATGATCATAGTAAGTCCTTCTGACCTTAAAATCTATGCATCATTACCGGGTTGTCAGCATCTTCCTTGCACAAACCCTGAGATCTAGAAGTTTAGGCATAAACTGATGAATGTGTGAATCCACATTTAGGTATCTAAATATGTGGCCTGATGAAGTGCTCAAATCTTAAAGTCATGAAAACACAAAAGAAATGAGCTTTTATTATTCAGATGTCCCTGTAGTTTTGAAGGGTTTCTTTTTGGTTTTGAGTCACACAAATGTACATTTTAAACGGAGATATTGATGCCTGTAAAACATATTGTGGGCTGGTGTGTCAGGTTATGTTAGGGAATAAATATGAATAGAAATTTCATTATCATTTAGGATAAGGCACTTACTGCAGATGCAAAATAATTGCTCATCAGTGAAAATGTGTTTGATCCCAGTCCCTTTAGGAGTACAAAATTGCATTCCTGTGTTCAGGTGTTCAGCGATAGTTGGTTGGCACAGCTCCATTGATGGCAATGGATTTACAATGCTGATTTATGCCAGCTGAGGGTCTATCCCCTCGTTGTTAAAGGTGGCCTGTAAAGGGGAGGGAAGAGGAACGGGCTTGTGACTGTTTCTAATTCTTAATGAGGAAGAAAGAAGGCCTGAAATTTCTAGTGAGTTGGTGATGGCCCAAGAGGCCAGCAAGTGAAAGCTGAACTATTATGGGGGAAAGAGACTGTTAGTCAGATTGTTCAAACCTTTGAAATCCATTATTCTCCATTTTGTCTGTAATCTGTATATTAAAAGACTTTATTGAATGAAAGCTTCCATCTAGTCTATGATATTTAATAATAATGCATCCTTTCAATAATAGACCCATTAAAGAGTCCAGTGCATTTTTCATTCATTCTGAGTTGATGGAGATGCTATACTTAATGGACACCTGGTAAATGGCATAGCCATGTAATTGGGCAATTGCCTGGGAACAGATTTACCCCACTTGTACCAGCCTCTCTCTCTCTCTTCTCCTTCCTCTCTCAGTACAGGATTCCCCCTCTCTCTTCCTCTCGTTCAGCTGACCCCTGGAAATATTTCCCCCCTTTGTGAAAAGTCCATTTAAATGGTTCCCCTGTTGTTGTCTGCTAATCTACTGCATGCACAATAGTTAGCTGGTGTGAACTGTTGTTTTCTAAACTAGACTTCCTCCCATGTGACTCTTTCTTCAGTTCATGCCGGTTTCCTGTTCCAGTTTGGCTAATAAAAAGTCAAATTTGCCATAGGTGAGTTTTGTCAAAGATTTAATATTGCATGGTATTTATTTTGTAAAGTAATTTGTGCAGTAAAACAACTCTGTGCAGCACCATGACAGAGCTCAGAGCTGCTGGCTGTCAGGAGGAGTGTATAATTCAACTGGCGTGTTTCAGTTTCAGCTTGGGTTCGCCATAGTCACTGGGGTGCACCAATTGTAAGAGTCACATTTTTAAAGCCCCCAAATATTTGTTTACATGAAATGCTGTAACAATTACAAGGCAGGTAGTGAGAATCACTTTACAGATAAAAGACATCTCAGTTATTGTGGAGGTGGCTAGGGTTCTGGACCCTGGCAAAGAAAAAACACATCTCCTCTGTACTCTGTTTGGAGCTTTCCTTGGTAGCATAAGGCATTGCCTTTTGTGTAAATAATCTGCCTGATGGACCAAAGTCATCCTCAGTGCAACTCTGTGGAAATAAATGGAAGTATACCAAAGCTGAATCTGGCTTTGTATCTGTTTGCATTTCATTGTTTTATTTGTTATCAGTGACAATAAAAATGATTTACCAAGCACTAGCTAATGTTGCACCATGAATTTCTGTGGTGTATCTGCAATAAACTTACATGTAATTCATAATGTGATAAACCACTTACGCTGCAGGAATTCAGTAGGTTCGATCTTAACTGTAGCAGATGGTAGCGGGTGACTCCTTATTATGATCCTATCATGCTACTGTCCTACCTGTCATAAATTTAGCTTCTGCTTCTTTCATTAACATGATTTTGTGCCCATATAACTCGCAAGCCTGGTTACATACAGCTGCAGCTACACCATAGAAATTGAATGTAGTTTTCCATATAACAATTTTTTAATTTAAATTGAAAACTTTCTATGACAAATCCAATAAAAGCATATTTTATACAAGAAGAGATCAGATTTTTGTATTTCTTTTTATATTTGCAGCCAGATCTTAAATCATCCACTCTTGACCGTGATTAAAATTCACGCAGACTGATGTTGTTTGTCATCTTCCTATATACTGTATTAGCGAATGGATTTTAAAATAGCCTTGCTGTCTGGAACGATGACATGATTTGCATTGCTGTAAGTAGGCTCGGAATGATGAAATTTTTATGTCAGCATACATCAATTTCACCTTACACACAGAAACTGACCCAAAAAATTCAATTAATAATCATCAAAATTTACAGTTAGGCAGAGTAAGAAAAATGCTGCTTGAGAACTTAGAGTGAGACAGACTTTTGAATTAGCCTTGTTACACACAGACTTGTGAATCAATAGTAAAACCAGGTTTGATTTAAGTATATTTACTTTGTATATTTTGTCACATGATGTTTTCCGGTTTATAAAGTTCTAACTTGTTGAATCTCAGTGTTTATTGTCATCAAATAGTCTGATTCCCCCATAATTTCCTGCAACTATGAAAATTTAAATTGATAGAAATCTAAAAAAATGCTTAAAAATAAACATTAATATCCATTGAAATTATAAAAAGAAATCAAATTCTGCCCAGCCTACTTATAAAGTACAGACTTTGGAGAATTAAATTTTCTTAGCATACAACAAAAAGATACTCTTCAGTACTGGTTCAGCATAACACAAACAAGACTGAGCACAATCTGTTTCACCATTCTCCCTATTTTGAGATTATGCCATTCTTTCTTTTTTCCCTTGAATCCACTGTAGCAGCATTTGTCCATGATAGCTACCAGAGTGGCAAATGTACGAAGTTAGGTCATTACACGGGCACTGTAGCATGAACAAAGCATTTTCATTTGCTCGCTCTATTTAATTTACTGAGTATTAATGTTAATTTGACTGGAAATATGGCACGGTAATCTAGGGAACAGAGTAATGGGATCCTGGACTGGTTTACAATGCTGCATAGGACACCACGTGGAGGGCATCTGGGTATGTGTTGCTTTTCCTGGTCACTATTGTCATTATATCTGGACTGGTCAAAAAAATAAAAAATCTATGTAAAATTGAGACCTCTCTTATCTGTAAATTGATCCTGACACCATGAATAATGGAGAGGAAATGCAGACCAGTAAGGTAAGGTAGCTGGATGGGTCTCCTTTTTCACCTGTCTGCCTGTCTTGTGGTCACATGTCCTTAGTATCAGTAAGTAATTTTTCATGAGGTTCCTGAAACTGCTACAGATAGTGAAGGGAGAAAAGCATACTTTTTTTCTTCTAAGCTTGCATGCATGCCAAGGACAAGGAAGAGTTTAACCATGTGCCCCTCCGTGACCTATTTTCGAAAGGACCGTTTCCTCGATTGGCTAGTTCTGATACTGTAGACCCAGATTGTTATGTGATTCTGATCTAGGGGCCGAAGGGCTCTAAAAACAGAAAGTTCTCAGCATGGACCAATGAATAAATAATGTCACCGAAAAAGAAGAAAACCCAAAGGCAAGAAGAAACAGAAGAGGGTGAAGAGGAAGGTGCACGGGTCAAAGAGGTGGAAGAGAGGCAGAAGGTAGTAGAGGAAAAGGGCAGATTAATTGCTAATGAGATTAGTGGTTCAGTAAAGAAAAGCAAGCTTACAACATACCAAAGTTTAGCTGGCAAGGAAGAAAGGGATGCAGATGCTGAGGAGTTAGAGGATCCCGGTCATAGATATAGAAGGAAAAAGAAACAAGGAGTTAGGGAAATAAATCAAAAGGGAACCAATTGGAAGGCAAAGGATCAAAGGGAAAGTGGCAGAGATCCAGGAGAGGTGATAGTCGTGCGTGATATTAAACACAGTAAAGAGGAGAACAATAATGACATGAAAGAGAAGAATAAAAAGAGTAAAGCAACAGAGGAGGAGGAAGAAGATGAGGAAGATGAAATCCTTGACAAAAGGAAGAAAAAAAAATCCTCCTCCACTGAGGTCTCTGAGAAGAAATCAAAGTCTGAGGAGGCACTGGATAGTGGTGAGGTGAAGCTGAAGAAGAAGAAGAAGAAGAAGGACAAAGGGCATGACAGTGCCAGCGAAGATGAGGACGAGGATGCAAAACAACAGAAGAAAAAAGCTAAAAAGGGCAAAGAAGAGGAGAAATCAGACAAGAAGAAGAAGAAAGGTGATAAGTCCAAGAAAGGAGAGAAAAAGTTGAATTTCGCAGAGATGTATGAACAGGAGCTGCGGGACTATCACACGGATTCCACCAATGAAGAAGATGAATACAACAAGAAAAAAGGTGAACATGGTCCTCTCTGATCTCTCCCTTTGAGCTAGCTCTTGATGCTGCTTATTTGCAAGATGGGTGGTTTTTTAGCTCTATGAATTCCCCTTTGGGGATCTTTCCTGACATATAGAATGCTTGTCATTCCTGCGTGCGGAATTTTTCATTTAAAAAATGTAATTAGGAAGAGTTAATAAGCTAATGTATGATGGAGTGGTGTGTGTGTGATGGGTCTTCAGTTCGTAGCCATTTGCTATATAATTCAGGGCTCCAGGAAAGATTTTTTTTTCCTAAATACAACAATTTATTATTTCTATTATTATAGCACTTAGGGACCCCAGGTGAGGATCAGACCCCCATTGACATATACACATAGTATATACATAGACAGTGTATATGTAGTGATAACTAAAGATAGTTCCTGCTCCAAAGAGCTTCCAGTCGAAGCAGGTGGTGAGAGACAATAGGTGACTTCAACAAACAGGTGAGGGGGAGCACAAGGTGACCGTGAGATGATTATGATTTGTGTAATAAGTAGCACTCACAGTTCCCCAGTTGCCTAGTCACTGTAAGTAACCAAATAAGTCTAGAGGAAATATTGCTGAGCCTTTTTAAAGATTATGTTCATATGATAAAATATCCCTTGATTTTATGTAGCACTTGTCAGACATAATGTATCTCAAAACAATGCATTGGATACTGACGTTGCAGGTCGTATAACAATGGGTCAATTCTTAAATGCTCAGCCGTCACTCCAATCTACCTCGAGTGCTAGAATTTGTTTTATTTGATGGGGAATTGTTGGCCTGGATGGTCGGGGGTAATCTCAAGCTCTTCTGGAAAGGAGCAATGGGATCTTTAACTTCCTCCTAGACGACTTCCAGAAAAGACCTCCGTTTAGCATTTCATTTGAAGGGTGGCATCTCTAATAATCCAGTAATCCCCCCAGCACTGTGTTCACCTGTTAATGTTGGATTTAAGGCCTATTCAGTGTGTGGGACGTGAAACTGCAAGCTTATGGCCAACAGGTAAGAGTGCTGCAAAGTGAGCAGTGAAGACCCGTGACACATCTCCAGCACCTTAAAACGTTTCAGCAAGTAGCCTTCAGTAAATAAGAGGGCGGTCACAACTAACAGGCTATCTATAGATCAAAGAAATGGGAAAGGAACAGATAATGGACAGCTAGGGGATGACACATATCTATACAATACTTGTCCAACTGGTTGTTCTGGAGACCGTAGGCAAGTCACTGACCCTCTCTGTGCTTCATTTCCTTGATTTGCTAAATAGGGTTGCTAATACTACTTACACTTGGAGATCCTCAGAGCTGCATAAATTCAGAGTGCTAATTATTATTATTTGAACCACGTAGCTGAATGGGAGTGGTGACTTCGGCAACAGTATTCCATGGCACTTTTTGAAATAGAAAAGTGACTCTAATTCTGATTGTGAGGAAAGTAAGATTTGTATATCATGTGTTAGGAAATACACGTAATTTATTTTGCATTGTTAAGGAATGGCTGAGCCTTTTGCATCTTCCGTCAAACCCCAGTTTCTTTAATATAACAGAGTAACAATAATTGTCATGCTTTTCGTATTTAGATATTCAAAGATTTTTTATGACCCGAAGGGACCATGGAGATCATCTAGTGTGACCACCTGCATAACACAAGTAAAAAAAAAAATCATCCAGCCTTCTGCACCGAGCTCACTAACTTGTGACTGAAATACACTGAAGAGCCAGTCCTTGACACTCTTCCTCTCACAAGTGCTCTCAGTGAGTTCAGTTCAACTACTCTTGTGAGTAAGGCCGGTCTACACTTACCTTTGCGATTCGGCTGCAGTCGACGGGAGATACGCAAGTGACATAAATCACTTGCGTATCTCCCATCGACTTTGCGGCATCTCCTCCGCATGGAACAGCGTTCCCTTCGACGCAGCCTACTTACCGGGGTCGTTTTCCTGCATCACTTGCTGGATCGACTGAGCGGGTCTACACAGACTGCTCAGTTGATCCAGAGCAATCGATCTGACGGTGGCGAATTTGCCACCCGTCAGTGTAGACCCAGCCTGAGAGTCCAAAGACCTTAATTAGTTCACTCAGGGTCAGTTGGATTTAGTGAAATTTCAAATCCCTAACATAGTAAAACTATGCGCGGGTGTGTCTGTACCGTCATTGTAAGGATGCCATAGGAAATGGACAGAAATAGTAGAAAACACTATATAAATGAACATCTTAGCTCCCTTGGTGAAGTCTTCCTTAAAGCACCTTTTAATAGGTCAGTTTTGGCCTTTTATGGCTTTACGATATCATCAGATCCTTGGTTTTACTAGTGTGTTTGGGGTCCATAGAGGTCTCCCTGGTTGATCAAGCTCTTCTGGGAAGTTTCCACCCTCCAAAAAGTCAACTTTCTAGGTCTTAATTGAAATGTGTGTGTGAGAGAGAGATGGAAAAAGGAGGAGGAAACATGGAATCAGCACAAATTTCCATGCTTTATTACTCAAAAAGAGAAGTGTAGTTTCAGAGAAATTTAGATAAATGTTCACCTTTAAAGTGAATAATTTGTGGTCTTTAGCATCAACAGTATAAACAGTGGGGAGGTGGCTGGCAGATACTAACTGCAGCTACATCCTCTAAACTACCTGAAAGAATTATGAACTCCTATAATCCCTTTGTTGCTTGATTTATGAAGCGTTTCATCCTTTTTCAGTGCTCATGCAGGGCTGTTGCGGCTATGTTGCCTTTTTGTTCTAAGCAGGCAAGTGAAATCTTCATTGCTGCTCTTTGATGGCATTAGCATTGACTGAAATGTGTGACATCAACCAGCCCTTTGTGGGATTTCTAAGATTGGTGTAAACCTTCCTGCCCCATAGACATCTGGACGCTGGCTACCTTTGATGCTAGCAAACATATAACAGTGCTGGATTTTAATTCACAGTGTTCAGGTAGCCTTATGGTAAAAAGGAAGAGAGGTGGTATAAATGTTTTATAAGACGTGAGTTGGTAGTGTTTGTTGCATCTGGTGACTTGATCTTTATTAGTAAATAGGAGGAGGGGTTCCATCCTTTGTTACATTTGACTGAAGACCAAGGTGAATCCAGTTCCAAGGGACAGGGAATCAAAAGGCATAAAAAGTGGCAGGGTGATGCTGTACATGAGGAAATTATATCTGAGATAACTGCCATTTTTAACTGAATTGCAGCTATTGTCTTTTCCTGCAACCCGAATATTAACTAAGTTATTTACTTATTTATTAGCTCCATTTTGCAACATTATTAGTACAGTTTACCTCTAATTGCCATTAATCCTGCAAACGTGGTGGGATTGCATAGTTTAAGTCTGATAGGTGCCTATTGGTGGGCTTTAAAATAAATTGGGATAAATATGCAGCAGTACCAACACACATCATTTAAATCCGTAAGCAGTATGAAATTTTGAGATCCCCTAAATATCATGGAATGTGGTAGAAGGAATGGCTCTTTAAAATGTAGTGGGGTGAATTCTGTTCTGTTGTACACACATGCATCCTCTCTGACATCTGGAGAGTCCAGTCTAGGGAGCCAGGCCTATGCATCGAGGACCTGTGGCTATTGCAACTTGGACTGCCGCGAGAGTCAGCTGGCTTATGGAAACCAAAGAGTGTCCTAGGAAGAACCCTGCAGCTTCTTCAGGAGGTGGCAACGAAGCCATCTCTGAAGGTCAGTTGGGTACACAAAACCCATCCCTCTAAGGCAACTCTCTCCTTCCTCCACACCCTCCCCTAACTACCCTACAGACTTACCTACTATTGTCTGTTCTAGGGAGGAGAGACAGTGGCTTGACCATGCACCCTTAATGTTCATTCCTGGGTTCAGTTGTCTCCTTCCATGGCTGTATGGGTACTGCTACTTGGCTGATCTTGCCATCTTCCAGCTCCAGGGAGGCCACCAGCTAAGGGTTACTGTTACCAAAGCTATAAATGTCTCTGGGTTGGCAGGGAGTAACAGGGTTGCTTGCTTCCTCCCCCATCCCTGTCCCTAGTGGGCCCACAGAACAGCAAACTAAACATACCCTCTGCCTCTGCAGCCAGCTGCTAGACTGAGAAGACTGCAGTCCCAATGCCTCTCAGGACAGCAGGGGATCATGGGTAATCCCCAAAAGTGCATGCTTGCCAGAGAAACCTCAGAGAACTAGTGGTTCCCTCACCTCTGCAGTAGGGGGTATTAGGGTGTCATCTGCCTCTGTGGGCAGAGCAGAGTGGCTGGGAGACGCCAAGGGCTTCAGCCTGTGTGTGAATGTTCATGGGCTTGTCTTGATGATTTGTGGTTAGGGCTGGAACTTGATCCCACATTCATTTCAGGCAATTCATCAAACACACCTTGCCTTCCTTGCTGTGTTGCCTACAGTCCTGTTAGCTCCCTCACAAGTGTGCATTTCCATCCAGAGAATAATAGGATCCTTTTGCTATCCTGCCAGGTGCGAAATGGCACAATGCTGAGCTTGGCACCTGCTGGTTCCCATTGCTCTATTGGATTTTCTAATTCAGTGCATGTTCAACAGCTGCCCAATCTATCATACTTCTTTTTGCAGAGAAACGTATCATGAACATCCCATTCTGTGGGTGGATTTCTGGTGAAACTTCATTGATATTTTTGACAGCTATTGCATCTCATTGGCATGCTCAGCTGCATTCATTATTTTTCTCTCTAAGGAGCTGTAACTCATATTAAATGTCCCTGTGATGTACATCTCATCACAGCAGAAAGGGAGTTATGTAAATCTCCCTGATATCCGAATAAGCCTCTTCTATGTCTATTTTGGTGTATAAGAATTGGGTAATATCCTTTTACATAATTTGTGAGCCTAATGGCCCTTACTATCTTCTGTATTTCAGAACCTCCAGAACTCTGTATACAGTTTCCATCTCTGGCCACCCCTCCATCAACCAAAAGAGTCTTAGTGCTGACTATAGCTATTTATTGCTAAAATCTTTTAGAGAAGCATTTTGCAAATATTTCCTGGAGATCTTTTGTTGGAAGGTTCTGTAAAAATTCACATTATTATTAGGGCACTGGATTTGTCAAGGTTTGTTCTTGGTAAAAAAGTCATTTGTAAGAAGGCTCAGCTAAATAAAGTGGTCTGGAATGAACTCCTTTAAACTTTTTACACCCTGCCTGTCTGCAGAACTGGCCAGTTACTGTGTACACTTTGCTCCAGGGGAGTGCAATGGTCTCAAGTTGCAGAGGAGGAGGGCCAGGTTGGATATTAGGAAAACCTTTTTCAGTAGGAGGGTGGTGAAGCACTGGGATGGTTTACCTAGGGAGGTGGTGGAATCTCCATCCTTAGAGGTTTTTAAGGCCCAGCTTGACAAGGCCCTGGCTGGGATGATTTAGTTGCAGTTGGTCCTGCTTTGAGCAGGGGGTTGGACTAGATGATTTCCTAAGGTTCCTTTCAACCCTAATCTTCTATGAGTCTATGATGCAAATTCTTCAGCAGGACAGCTAAGAGAGAAGTTCACTGAGAAATCGTATCCATCCATCTGGAGCAGGAGCTCTCAAAACCTTTCCCTGATATGGACCAGAGTGATACACTTACAAGCACCTTCCCTCACATTTGTGTGATCATGTATTTTCCCTTTAGCAACTACAGAAGTTCAATATATGGGAAAAAACCATTGCCAAATTAATCAGTGTGTTGTTAGCCTTCTTTTTACGTGATTTAGCAGCTGGAATCAAGGAGGAGAGCAAGGAACACGTGACCAACCAGCTCTTCAAGTACCATATTAGGTTCTAGAGATAAATGACACATACTTGTGTGATACACATGTGATCAGCTGCTTTGATGAAGCACCGGTAGCCTCCTCAGCTGCTTTCTGCTCACTCCTCCATCTTCATTGAAACTGAAGTTAATATGCCCAATCTCTGAGAGGTTTGAAGCAGATGGGATCCAAGTACAATCCTGCCAGAAACGTATTTCTGTCTTCTCCAAACCACACACTAAAATTAACTCTGATTTGAGCAGCAGGACAAGCAGTGGACAATTTGGCACCAGTGGCAAGTTTAAGGTCTGATGCCTCATAACCTATCAGGGCTAGAGATGGGTGCTGCCATTAGAAGGAGGAGGTAATCAGCTCGCCAATGGGGACAGCACTTGCTTTTAGGCCAGAGTTTCCCAAATGGTGGTCTTGGGAAGATTCTGGATGTGTCGTGGGTTCAGTGCAGAGGGGACATTGGGAGTGGGGGCCTGGTGAGAGAACTCACCCCGCACTCACTGTGCAGCAACGTCTCTCATCCCATGGAGCTACGCATGCTCCAGGCACTGTAACTTGATGTCTGGGGTCACAGCACCATTCAGGTTGGCCTGGCCACCTCTCAGTCATGATGAAGAGGCAGCCTGGCCAAATTTGAGTGAGGTGTGTTGTGGCCTGGCACATAGGATCGGACTGAGGGTCGGGCAGGCCACACCTGAGTCGCGTTATGATCCTGTGTGCCAGGTCACAACACACAGAGCATGGAGCCTGGCTCAGCCCCCCTGGGACAGGAGCTGCTGTTGTGGGATGAGTGTGGGGTGGGCTCACTCTCCAATGGCCCCCCCAGAGGGTCTTCCCTCCACACTGGGCTGGGATTAGGGCTGTGGTGCGGGGTAGAGGGTGCTGCTGGAGTGGTTGGTGTCCCCTTGGCATGGTGAGGAAGAGAAGCAACCCAAAAAAATGTGGACTGGGTGGGTCACAAGAAAAGAAAATGCAGTTGATGGGTCGCCTTAGAAAAAGGTTGGGGAACCTCTCTGCAGCCCTTGAAGGTTCTGAGTTACAAACATGTGCTGTATTACATATGAGAGAGCTGGTTTTAGATACAACTTTTAGGGTTTCTATTAGTAGACACACTTATCTAGGAACTGTCATCTTGGGTGCCAAAGACTGCTATTAAACGTTAAGGTGCAAAAGTATTCACTTAGGTACCAGTCCAGCACAGCACTTTAAGCATGAGTAGCTCAGCATGTGCTTAAGTGTTATGTTGGATCAGGGCCCTGTATCATAGGGAAGAAAAATTCCCTCCAGCTCAGGAATTAAGGGTGAAATTCTGTGCCTTGTGTTATGCGGGTCAGACTAGATGATCACAGTTGTCCCTTAACATCTATGAATTTATCACAGCATTACTGTTAGTGTAGTATTGATATGAAGTAAAGGAAATAATAATCTTAATGAGAACAAGTACAATTAAGTAAAACTGATGGAACAAACTTTACAGAGGGTAAGCCAGTTTGAGAGCACGAAGATCATGCAAAGATTTACTCATGAGCTTATCTGCATGCACACTGAGTATTCCCATTGATTTCAGTGGGACTACTCACAGTGAGTACGTTAAACTCGTGTAATTGTTTGCAGGATCTGGGCGTTAAGCAATTTTTTAATCCACAAAAATATCCAAATCCAATATTTTGCAATTTTTTTAAAAAGTGCACTCATTGCCCATTTATGGTCCACTTAAACTGGCTTAGCAGATGGCAGAGACAAAATACAGCATCAAAAAACAGTTGCAGGAGCAAGGCTGCTATGCGAATTCTGAAGCTGATGTGCTGGGGAATTCTGGCTGACATCTGGGTAAAACTAAATGAAGAAGGGCCAGATTTTTAAAATGCCACCTCCCTTCTCAAACCTGAAATATTTGGTTGAAATAATTGCAGTTGCAGTTTTTTATCCTCCATTGTGGGTGTAGTTAGGACTTTGCCAGAAAATAATTGAGAATACAAAATGAGAAGCCCAGCAAGACTAAGTTGAAAATCAGGTGTTCGATGTACAGTTTGGTCTATGTCAAATTCCTCTTTTCCAGAAGGGAGTGTCTGTTTGGTTTTAATTTAATGGAATTCACTTTATAGGTCGGGCTATCCCCTGGAAGGAAGGCGACATTTAAAGGGGTCAGGACTAGAGCTAGGTTGGACAATCACAACCTTTTTTTAATTAATCAAAATTTGCTTGTTTTTTTAAGTTCATGAACCATCAATGTAACTTCTGCACTTTCCGAAAATTTCAAAAATATCCAATGAAATTTCACTTGGATTTTTTTTTACTATCTGATGGTTCACAATGCAATGAGTAGCCACTTTTGCTTAAACATACATTATAAGCTACTTGGGACAGGGACTGTCTTTTTGTTCTGTTTCTACAGCACCTAGCACAGCGTGATTGTTGGGCCGTGATTGGGGCTCCTAGGCGCTATGATAATACAAACAATAAGTAAAATACAACAGCTCCATAAGTAACATAGACCTGATGTGTTAAGAACTGCCCTGGAAACCAGCCGGCCATGGGTTCCTTTCCCATCTCTGCTACTTTCTAACACTTTGCAAATCTTCTGTCTAGTTTTCTATAAGGTTGCCTGTCTCTGAGCACCTATTTTGTTAATATTATTCAGTTAAGAAGTAAGTAATAGGAATTGCTCCCATTCAGTGGATGGGAAATCTGGAGTGGGTAGGAGTTACTGTAGCCTAGCTTCCGGAATAGGCATAGAGCTAGACTCAGACAAACTGGGTTTTATTCTAGTTCTAACTTGGATTCCCTGTGCAGCCTTGGGTAAGGCTATTGAAGTCTCCAAACTCCAGGAAAGCAGAAAGTGACAGTGGAGTTGGTGTGACTCAAATGTGTAACGGCATGAACAGAGCTGCTCTAATTTACGATTTGGCTTCATCTGTCAAGCATTATGGATGTGATCAGGAGACAGGTTCCAAATACATGTTTTCTGTCCAGTGGAGTTGGTGTGACTCAACTCCAGTGGAGTTGGTGTGATTCAAATGTGTAACGGCATGAATAGAGCTGCTCTAATTTATGATTTGGCTTCATCTGTCAAGCATTATGGATGTGATCAGGAGACAGGTTTCAAATACATGTTTTCTGTCCAGTTTTCTCTCCAGTTAGTTAGGTTTTTGTCTTTCTGGCATTATTGCCGCTGTTAGGGATGTTTGTTTATTGTTGCCAGCCTGTGCGTGAAGTCTTTCTCTAGGCGTTTTTAATCTGAGGCCTTTATGCCTTCAGTTTCAGAATGAGAGGGGCTGGATTCGGAGGTGGTGTATTCTATTCCAGCAGTGCTGACAGGAAACGTCAAACAGATTAGTCCTTGCTAACGTGGTCCCAGGATCTCCAACTGCTGTGCCTGCTTGCATGTCCAACGATATCTAGTGAGGATACTTTGTGGATTGACATCAATGTCACAAACACCTGTAAGGTGATACTTATTTAAAAACAGATTGCACACATATAATAATAGAACAAAGCAGGATGCTTTGCTAATTAATTAATTCATGCATATGATTTCATGGGCAGATATTACAGACCAGTGGCTCAATGTTTCTGTCATCTGTTGTGTGATAATCAAATTCATAGAATCAAAGATTAAGGTTGGAGGGGACCTCAGGAGGTCATCTAGTCCAACCCCCTGGTCAAAGCAGGACCAACCCCAACTAAATCATGATCCTGTAAGTCTTTCATATGCTCCACTCTCTCAAATTTAGATCCAAATTTATTTTGCAGTAGTAATTTGGCAAGGTCACTTCACTTGGTAAGTGTTTATAGCATTATTAGACTAGCCACCTACCTTTCTCTGGCTACGGTGAGGATGAATTAGGTGATGTTTCTAAAGACTGAGGAAAGGCTAGGGGTCACACTTTCCATTGTTTCCATTTATAAGTAGATTTGAAAAGCGTTAATCAGTTATTAGTACCTGTTTTAATACGTGGTGAAACAATTGTTAAAGATTGTTACAGAGTCAGATTGCTTATTATGTCGTATAATAATCTAAAATACCTTCTTGTGATATATCGTGATATATATTGTGGTATAGCAAGGGCAGAGGGCAGTAGGAAAGTTCTGGAAGGGTGCTATGTAAGTGCTAGAATGATCCGGGCTTTATTCCCTATAGACTCACTAGAAGTCACTAGAGTCACTAGAAGGTAATTAATTAGTGTCAGCTGACAACAAGTAAGGCCCCACCCAGGTGCCTATAAAAACCCTCTACTCCTGAGAGGCAGTGTGGAGTTGAAGGAGTAGGTGTGTGATGAGCAGAGGAGTGTGTGGAGTTGTGGAGGAGAACACAACGGAGTACAGCAGTGTGTGGGAGAGAGGTGGAGTCCTGAGGAAGGTACTGGGCTCAAGAAGCCAGAAAGACAGAGGGGGAAGACTGGCCCAAGGGAAAAGCCTGCAGCTGCCAGTAAGGTGCCAGTAGCACATAGCTGCTATTCAGAAGGCCCCTGGGCTGGGACCTGGAGGAGCGGGTGGGCCTGGATCCCTACCCCCCCTCCCTGGGAAGACGGGGTTACCAGCGACACCCTGGCCCACTGAGAGGCAAAAGTGCGAGACCCACTAGGGAGAAGCCGGCCGTTTGCCACAATATATAAAACTCACATCTGTGACATTCTTATGACATCTATCAATCATGTATTAACCTGATATAAAACATTTATACGTGAAACATTAATCTGAAGTGTGACTAGCTAGGGAATCAATTCATGTTTGCAAAACATACTGAGATTCTCAGATGCAAGGTGCAATAAATTATTGACACTATCTTATTTTTAATCTGTATTATAGGCAGTGCAGGTAGTGAAGCCTATAGTTAGGTTTCCTGACATGTTCCATTACAAGACCCCATTCTGAGAGGCTTATAATTATGCTAAATTTTAACTGTTTGGACAGAAAATTTTCTTGCCATTCAGCCTCAGTCTGAATATTTTTGAAAACTGTCAGCAAAACAATTCCGCTGTTTCTTAGAAAAAGGATAGGGGAATATGTTGTTGTGCCCATGCTAAAAATCTTTACAACTGTTTCATTGAGAAGCGCTAGCGCCCCAATCATTTGGAACAGAGGCATGACATCTGGCTGGGAGCTGGGGTGCGGAGGCATTGCTCTGGTGTTCTGGGGTACGCCTTTTGCTATTCCCATGAGAATATGCCCACATTTGGCCAAGTTATGACCCCTGCAAAACCTCCATTTGCACATGCTCCGTAAAAACTTGTTTGACTTTGGCAGCTACATTCTCTGACAATTCTCTCTGCAGTGAGCTTGCTCCAGAACAGAGCTGCAGGAGTTGAGCAGGACTTTTCCCTGCAATTGCTCCTCTTGGCTGGCACCTGTGTAACCTTAATTCATCCTCCTTGTGCATACACATTAAGAAACAGTCTTTAATTACATGATCACACACTATTTTTTTCACAGGACCCCTGCTTCATTCAGTGCCAGGATGAACCTGCTCTGGGGCTGAATCAAGGTTGTGTAGTAAAGGAGGCTGTTGCCCCTACTATCTCTGCCTCATTTGTTGCAGAAGTTGGAGGTGTGTAGTGAATGAGACAGAGGATTGCAGGAAGAGAAAGGATGGTCTCGTGGTGAAGGAAGTTGAATGTTCCCCTGAAGAATTGGATTCTATGCTGGTCTCTGCCACACAGTTCCCATGTGAAATTAGTCAAGTCACTTAAACCAAACTTATCACAGGTGGCTACTAATTATATGTTCCTAGTTTTCTGGGTGCCCGACGAGATATCTGGGGTCTGATTTGCAGACATGCTGAGAACTGACAGGTGCATCTGAAGTCACTGGGAGACGTACATTGAACATATAAAGTGCCAAGTACTCTGAAAAATCAGACCACAGGAGTCTCAGAGAGGACACCCAAAACAAATGTATGTTTTTGACATTAATATCTCCGCACCCAAGTTTCCATGTGTTAAAAAACATTGAAAGTAGGGGATAAGTCTTACTTTCTCACATTTTATTACTGTTTTCCAACTTTTTGTTGGTTGGAAAACAGTAGAAGAAGGACTGAGGGAGTTGTTTATACCTGACATTTCTCGCTTTTTCAAATTCTTCCATGGTAAAACTGAATGTCTCAGTGGGAAACTTTTGAAAGGGAAAGAGGGGGAGAATGGTAGAATGTTTTAGTACAGACTAGCTGCATGTACAGTAACCAATCAGTTGTAGCAGTAATCTCAACTTCCCTCTTCCTGAGCTCATAGGAGGCAAAGAAAAGAGGCTATGAAGAGATCTGTCCCCTTCTTCCCTCCCCAAAGACTAGAATGGGTAAATGAAAATACCTGTGACCCAGAGTCTAGAAGATGCAAAGATATGCCTTTCCCAGGTTCATCCTCTTCTGAAAATTCGCCTTCATGACTGCTTTAGCTCTTCTTCACTAAAGGGGTAAAGGCTTATTATCCCTGTTCTGTGGCATGATGCCCGGTTCTGGGGGCATGGAGAATGAAGATCCTAGACCCACTATACTCTGCCTTTCAGGAGCAGCAGAACTGCGGGTAGGAGTGGAATTTAGAGTGTGTGTGGAGGAGATTCAGCCAAACCAAATATTGACTGACTGCCCCAAAGACTTGAAACTGAACACTCAAATAGCCAAATGTTGGGTGTCTCACACATGCTTAGAAGAAGCTGCTTGCAGATGGATTTTTGTAGAACATGTTATGCTGGCACCAGCGTTGGCTGCTCACTGTTGCTGATAAAAATGAGCGTCAGACTTTATCCAGACCGTGCTGCAGAGCTGATTGCACATTTCCCACAGGGCAGTAATTTCCAAAGCTGCCGTCTGGACACATGATGCACAGTCAGCCCCACATCCTGGCAGGCTCTTCACTTTGTGCAGCAGATATTGAAAGACACAGATTTCAATGTGCAGATTTCTCCTGCAGCAGGCCACGCCAAATGCCTTTTCCCCAGGCCTGGCATTTTCCTGCAGCGCATTTTCAATTCAAATAACATACATGTCAATTTTGAAGCTAATTCAACTTTGTTGTTTCAAGGAAGCACCAAGATGTTTGTGTTCTGGCTGTGCTAAGACAATAGCACTTTTTACTGAGAGCTAGAGATTGGCCTCTTGCAGTGCATTAGAAAGAAATGCCGCTGTAATCTCTCTTGTATCTCTGCTCTATGCCGACAGGAGAGAGCTCTCCTACTGACATAGCGCTGTCCACACTGCCATTTATGCTGGCGAAATTTATGTCTCTTATGGGTGTGTTTTTTCACACCCCAAGCGACATATGTTTTGCCAACATAAGTGCTACTGCAGACATGGCCTTAGCCTACTTAGAGGAAAGGACTATAATTTGCAGGACGAGGGCTTGCATACACAAACACACATATGTTCAGTCCAAGCTGGGGTATAAATATTACTCCTCACTAGCCTGCTGTGTGGATCCTTCTGCTACACACTAAAAGTTTCCTAGTGTGCTTTAATCTACTCTCATTTCTAAGCAGGGCACTATGGGACTTTTAGTGCATGGCTGCAGTGACCATCCTGATATTTAGTGTGCTCTAGGCTAGAAGTGGGTAGAATTATATGCCAGCTTGTCGTGAACTAAGGGCTTGTCTCTGTTCCTCCACTGCGTGTATTATGGGGTGTGAATAGGAGCACGCACCGAAGTGCTGCACTGTATTTCTCCTGTTTGGACACTTTCAGTTCACGTCCACAGAGTCCACACTGGGTAGTTATAGCACAGAACTTTGGTGCATGCAGCTGTTCACATCCCTGTAGTCTGAATTGTGGGGCAGTGTAGACATAATCTAAGAGTATATCTACACAGCAAAGAAAAGCCCACAGCTGGCCCATGCCAGCCGACTTGAGTTGTGGGGCTGTTTCATTTCCGTGTAGACATCTCAGCTTGGACTGGAGTGTGAACTCTGGGACCCTCCCACCGTGCAGCATCCTAGAACCCAGACTCTTGCCCACAGCCAGAAGTCTACACAGCAATGAGCTCTGTGAGCCCTAGTCAGCTGGCATGGGCCAGCTGGGCTTTTTTTCTTTGCTGTGTAGACATACCCTAAGCATTTGGGTAACTAAGCCCTGAGAGTTAGGACAAGGGCTTGCAGAAGAAGTGAGTCATGTGGAGGGTTTTGAAGGAGGAGATGGCAGGTAAATTCATGACAGCCCAGATCAGGGAGAAGCGTCAGCGAGAGGAGGCACGGATGCAGCGATGTGTGTTTGTTTCCCCTGCTGGTGAAGTATAGAGTTGGCATCACCTAGAGCTGCCTTCTGAGTATTTGTACAGTATGCTTGTGCAGATCTGGTTAGTTCTTTTGTATAGTTTCATTTTCCTGGCTGGCTGGCGGGGCTCATCAAGGCAGGCTAACTGCTTATTTCTGCCTCTCGTCTCTAGACAAAACTAGCTCTAGTCAATAATGGCTAAAACCATCAGTTGGCAGATCCTTAACCTATGGGAAATAAATGGGTTGTCTTAGTTCAGTTTGAGTCCTAAAACTACCCTCACACTTGATGCTAATTGGTACCTATGTTGGCAGTGTCAGCAGAGACTAGGGGCATGAACCAAACTATCCACTCACCCTGGAGATGTTCCCTCCAAACTGGTGAAAACCCTGCCTACTGTTGGCTACAGGGCTCAGTCTCCAGCATTCTCCACTCTGGCATCTTTCAGAAACAGCAGCAGCTTTGCAAATAGGTGTTTCCTCCTGTCCGACACCTGAAAATGGATGGGTTAATAATAACCGCTCTCTTCAAGCAAAAGTAGTAACTAGATGCAAGTTGTATCGGGGACACCACAGTGTATCTGTATAAATTGATTTTGCACTTCCCACATGCACACTAGAATTTATACCCTTTTGGTTTGGACTAATGCACCAATAGATAAACCGTGATTTATTGTTTCCACCCCTTAGTCATCATTCAGCCAGGCGACATAGCCATGATGAAGGCATGTTCCTGTATGGCTCTGTTACTCTGTAACCAGAACATATAGGAAAAGATGTGTGGACAGTTGGGATATTCCAGAGTCATAAGTGGAAGGAGCAGACTGGTGGCCGTTGGCTGACAGGGTCATGCTGGGAACGTAGAGGGGATTAGAATATAATTCAGTCAGAGTGAAATTCTTTCAGGGGAGAGTTTTCTTTGAATGGGCCCAGTTTACCAAATGATGCAGATTATTCTGTATGACCAACCTGTCCGCCTCATTCTTTGGCATTTACACTTCAGAGAGATCTACAAAACAAGTCAAATTTGAACTTTCTAGCTGTAGTGGTTTTTCAGTTAGCCTTATGCAAATATCTCATTGGAACAAATGGGGAAGAGTGCATTGTTTTGACACATGCATAAATCAAAAATAGTTCAACCAATTTTGCTCAGACATTCAATGCAAATTTACCTCTGGGCTTAGACCAGGTGTGGAACACTTCAGCTATAAGGGAGTTCATCTGAGGATATTACAAGCAGTTTGGAAAGTGGCAGCAGAAGGAATTTATAACTCTGACTAGTGGGTGTTTTTTTAACCTGACATAGTATGTAATATGGAAAAAGTTTTCAAATGTGGCTACCTAAAATTAGGGCTCCCAAATCCAAGGGTGGAATTTTCAAGAGCACTTAAGTGACTTAGAAGTATAAGTTTCATCACTTAAGCTGGGTCTACACTAACAGCGGCAAATTCGCCGCCGTCACATCGATTGCTCTGGATCGACTGAGTGGTCTGTATAGACGTGCTCAGTCGATCCAGGAAGCGACGCAGGAAAACCACCCCCGTAAGCGGAGTAGCACTGTGTCGAAGGGAGCGCTGTTCCCTTTGACGCAGCTCAGTATGGACACCGCGCAGAGGAGACACTGCAAAGTCGACGGGAGATATGCAAGTGATTTACGTCACTTGCGTATCTCCCATCGACTGCTGCTGAATCACAAAGGTAACTGTGGACCGGGCCTAAGGTACTTTTGAGGATCTGAGGAGTCTAATTGTTAGGCACCTATTTTTAAAAATATCTTGTATAAATGAATAAAATACGTACACTTATGCTTACATATGCACACAGAGGCTTATTTTGTTTGAGTTAACTCTGTCCTGCCCAATTCCAATCTGAGAAACTTCTGTCTGCCTATGTAAATATCTGCAGCAATTTTAGTGGGATAAATCCTAACTTGTAGTGTTAAGCAGTGATTGTGTTCCATCCCAGAGATGGGTGCATTTCAGGGGTGGGTCAAGTGATCTGGGAGTAATTTGTATTTCAGTTTGTTGGTAAAGTACATTGGGTCCTTTTAAGATTAGGGATTCCTTCTGTTATCCTGACTTTTCTTCTCCCCCAGTTTATGAGGTGGTGACTGTGACGGGAGATGTACGAGGAGCAGGAACAGATGCCAATGTCTTTGTTACTCTCTTTGGGGAGTTTGGGATTACTCCGAAGACTCATCTCACCAGCAAGTGAGTATTAGAGAGAATTGTGTAACCCTACAGGCCACTCTGCGTTCAGTAATTTGTATTGCTTTTGTTGAAACATAACAATATTTTGCTGTTAGATGCAGATAGAATATATCCTAATATATGCAGATTTTGTAAGGAAAATGCAGGTTCATGCTATTGGATATTTCTCACTCCAGTGACAAACCCTCATTTGTTACTGCACGTGTGAAGTTGTGCTGAAGAGCATACTTTCTAAGGTTCAACCCTGCAATTTACTGAATGCTCTCGTTTCCCAAGAAGTTAGATTGCAGTGAAGAGCACTCGTTGCCCTGTATGCCTTGCATGCCTACATCTTTTTCACACACAGTTCTGTACATCCACCATGGTAGCACCTGTAGGGTCCTTGGTACATCCTGACTCCTTCATCAAGTATTGAAATTAAAGACGTTAATATTGTCTAACCTGTGTGCAGAAAGTTAGACTCCTGACTCCATATACTGTAGTCACCTGTGTACGTAGCCTGGTTTTCATAGCTGCTCACCACTTCCAGAGAAGTCGTCATGAGCTGCAGGTGCTCAGCACCTTTGAAAATCAGGCAACTTTTATTTAAGTGCCTAAGTATGGATGTAGGAGCCTATCTCTAGCCGCTCAGGGTAGAAAATGTTGACCTGTGCTGTTTAAAGTTATGGGGCATGGAATGTAAAGGCTTACCACCCTGGCCTAGAGATAAAGGCTAATGGTCTGACAGAGTCATGGAACCAGTGCAAAAGCGTTAGTGGATGAAGAAAGTCTGGACGAGGCCTTCCACTGGTATAAATCCATAGGTTTTGATGGAGCTACATTAGTTAACACCAGCTGAATGTCTAGCTCTGCACATTAAAAAAAAAAAAACATTTCAGAGCACTGCTAATTTTTTAAAAATCTGCCTATTTTTGTTTTATGAGGCCTGACACTAGGCTGTGGAAGGTTGGAACACATTCTTGGGGAAGCGCCAAGAACAGTCAGGGAAACCACTGCAGGGGTCTTCACGGATGGCACAAGACATTATTATCTTGCAGTTAAAACATGTTATGTAGCTTTCCTTATGGTACAACAGACTTGTGAGACTAGAGTTTTATTTTAAATATGCCTGGCTTTCCCTGGGCCTGTTAATAATATCAGTGTTTCTCTTACTACCTCTTTTTCTCAGAGGAGAGAGCAATCCAATGTAATGGGCAATTCACTTAAACCCCAGAGGCTCCTGAAAAAGCTCATTGACTAATTGGGTTTTTTGGTTACGTAAGCATCTGAGGGCAGGGTTCAAAAGGTGTATTGCTAATATAGGTGTATACAGTGCTGTGCACAAGGTTGCACGTGCCAAATTGCTCCCTCCAATGGAAAGTCTATTTTTTGAAAACCTGTTCTACAAATTATTTTTATTAGTAGTGATATTTATTATTTGTATTACTCAGTCTCTCGAGCAGAGAATGAGGCTCCCTCGTGCTAGGCTTTGTACAAGTCTGATGGCTGCCCTTTTGGTCAGCACCAGGGGTTGAACCAGGGATATCCAAGGTAAAAACATGTGCTGCTAAAGAGCGGGCTAAGGAACCAAATCCCTCCAGCTGCTCCTGTAATGGACTCATATCACTGGTGGATTGGCCCAGACAGGGATCTGTAACAAAAACCAACCAGTGGGTTATACAAGCACAGTGGACAGTCCTTGCCACAGCCAGCTTACACTCTGAATAGATAACACAAATAGCAGGGGAAACTGCCGTACGGGGAGTTAGTGACTTCCCCAAAGTCACATAGTAAGTCAGTGGGTGAGTTGGGAATAGAGCCCAGAACTCGGGCCCTTCCAGTCTGGTGCCTTAGTCACCTGCTTGTATTTTTTTAAGCTAAATATCATTTTAATTTTAAAACCCAAGAGAAACCAGGCTGCATTTGCCCCTTTTGAAAATTACTGCCTCTTTGATTTTTATGAGCACTTCACTTGGTACAAAGTTCACAGTGCTCCAGCAGAGATTCCACTGATGCTAGTTGCTTGACAAGGCTACACTTTACCTGCATGTCTCTGCTCAGATTAATATGAGCTGATAGCAAAATTCTCTGCCGTGGTGAAATATTATTGCTCAATAGTTTCTAATTTCCCCTTTGGCATAATGATGTTTTAATTGATGACTGTTTGGTTCCCATGCCTGTAGAATCTAGTGGGGGTTATAGGTCTCATCTTTCATAATGCTTGCTAGTTTAGTTTTGTTGCAGATGTGTTTCAGCAAATACTAGCCCTCTGTTAATGTCATACGGTAACTTCATGTTTTTTCCATTTCTACAGCACCGACAAGAGGTACCTGCAGCTATTTTAAATTTCCCCCTCAAAAGAGCTTCTCTTCCCAGTGAAGCAACTCAAACATGAGAATCTGTAAAGAAAAATGATATGGGAATGGTAATGAAAATGCATGAAATTTCAGACCTGTTTGCCATATTTGATATTCTGAAATCACTACTCACGGAGGTTTTCTTTTGTTTTTTGTTGTTTATTATTTTACAATTCCAGCCATCATTAGCAACATCAGTGAGAACTTGTTGAATATACATTTATGTAAAAAAAAAAACACCCTAATGTAACATATCTCTTACCATCCATAGATCTCAAAAGTATCTTGCAAGGTAGGTATCATTTTCCCCATTTTACAAGTGGGGAAACTGAGGCAAAGAGCTATAAAGTGACATGTCCAAGGTCACAGAGCAGGTGAATGGCAGAGCTGGGAAGAGAAACTACTTCTCTCGACTCCCCAAGCACTGCCTTATCCATTGAACTCCCCTGCTTTCCCGTTACAGCACTCCTATCTGACAGAATGACTCTATTCAAACATATTGTGAAGGTGGTAGCATTATCAACTTCATCCTTGTTATGACGGAAAGCAGAGGGCTAAGATGGCTGGAAATGAGAATGAGAGTCATAACAAACAGGCCTTTTACATTCTGACATTCATAAAATTTGATCCCCTGGGAGATGACCACTTCTACCCTGACTACAATTTTCCACTCATGGTATGCTAAGTGTCAGGTAAAATTTCAGCACCAGTGAGCACACGCGTACAGCATTGTGGTGGTTTATCAGGCAAAAACAAGCGAAAATTGTTCCAGACATAGGTTACTGTCCTATTGTTTGTTTAATCTTTTCTCCCATATGTGAAGTAAGCAATGGAGTAGCCAGATTGCCCCAACATTTTACATAGCTTTGTGAATATGGCAAAAGGATGGAATCTCATGCATCTTCCAACTAGAAGTTTATACAGAGTTCAATGATGAAATGATTTCAAATGCATGACATTTTATACGTACTTATTTCATGGCAAAGATGATATGATAAAATACCATGCATTTCCTAATGAAGGTACTACCATTTCAGCTTCTGGTTAGCACAGGGGTGGTTTTTTGTGATTGTGTGCTGGTAGTGAAATACATGACATTTCAGACCTTTGTGTCATGCATGCATGACTTTACAGTAAAATTATGACAAGACATGACTAGCTGATGAAATATCATGTGTTTGTAATTGTGACTTTGGCCTCCAGGGGAGCCATGCTGAGATAGCTTAAACGGCAAACTTCAAAGAACAGGGCAGGCAAAGCCCTAAATACTGGTATTTTCTTTACCATAAGATTTACCAAGCCAGTAAAAAATAGCTTCTGATGACCTCACTGGTCATTCAGGAGACAAAAAAACCTCAGTTTCCTTAAAGCTATCCAGCCCATTGGCTGGCACCCAGACAGCCAAGTCAAATATGATGGGGATTACTGAAAATCTTTATCCATCATATGCAAAAAAGTTCTACTAATCTCAAAGGATTGGACACATTACCAAACATTACCAAATACACGCTTAAAGTCAATGCTTATTAACTAACCTAATATTTATTTTAAAAAAGGAAAGAGAGTAATGGTTAAAAGGTCAGTATACATACACAGATGAAAATAAAGTTCTCAGGTCAGTTTCAAAGTAGAGATGATAGCTGATTTTCAAAGTTCTTAAATTGCAAAGTCTTTGAAATTGCCCAATGGGGTCATCAGTTCTTGTTTAGAGCTTCTTTGTCAGAAATCCAGTCTAGAGAAATGAAAACTAAATAGTCCATGTGCAGAGTTTGTTCAAATTCTCCTATGAGAATTAGCAGGGTGATTCCAGGCTGGTGCTGGGACCCCAGTTTTGTGATCCAAACCTTCCTGACAGGTGTGGACAGATTTGAGATAAAAAGGATCAGTCCACTAGAGTCTTTTATAGATCCATGCAGGGTGACCTGTATCTTTTTGACAGCAGATATCTCCTTGAACAATTAATAGTTGATTGCTTTTTGGCTCTGAAGTATCTCCTATGTCCTGAGTACACAGGTAACTAGTTAGGTTAGCACAGGGTAATTGGCCATTTACAACCATTCACAGGTATTTACTACTTAAACTTCAAAGAGAAATACAAACAATAGGATTGTTACATTCAAACTTCCATCTAAATGTTCATATGTTCCTTTTGAACTCTTAATCAATAGAACAGTGACAGACAGGAAAGCAGTTTATTGACATTGCTAACCTCTAACAAGAGATATGTCAACAACATCAGATAACAACTGACAATACACTTGCGTATCCAAGCTCTAGTCTGCTCATAAGGAATGACCCTCACTATCATTGTATTTTCCTATAATATGTCTCTGAAGGTCAAATTTGGGCCATGCACTTGCCAAGTTGCTTAGTTTTTTCTGGCCTAGCGTCATGCTAACGTTTTGTCCATCACTAAGGTAAGTGTCAAACCATACATGAATTTGTCATACTGACTTGTCATGAAAACATGAATTCTGGAAACTGAAGCTTCCAGAATCTTTCAAGTATAATGAAAGAGAACTTTCTGAGCCTATGAAATACAGTTATAGGGTCTTCAATATACTGGGCCAAATTCCTTTTTGCCCTACAGCTCTTTTGCTCTTCTTTTCCAACACAAAGCACTTGTAAAACTGGTGGATCTGATATAAGGAAAATTCCCAGGTGACATGGAGCTACTGGCTTTGTGCTACTGGCCTCAGAGCCCCAGCGGAGTAGGTCATGGTTAGGGTAATGGCCAGAACACTGCTGTGCTCTGGCTGCTGCAGCACAGCTGAGGGAAGGCTGGCGCAACCTTGAGACTGCATTGGTCAAACAGCCCCCCCAGCCATGTCCAGAATGAAGGAACTGCACAGCGGAAGGCTACTTTGCTTCCAAAGTGAGGTCCTGCACCGAGCGCAGTTCAGCCAAACCCAAGAACAAGGCCACTGTAAAAAGTTCTTCTCATGGGTTTCACCGCGGGTTTGTCTAGTCACAGGTTTTGAATCTGCAGTCCCTTGCATTGCCTCACAGAATCATGACATTTCTCCTGCCTTCGTGGCCTGATGCAGCATCATGGCTGTTCTGCAGGTATTCTCTGTTCCCAGTGGCTTCCTCTGCACCGTGAGGAGAATTCTGAAGCTCCTCCACCATTTCCCCCTTCCTTTGCTACTTTTTGGCATGATTCTCTGCACTGTTGCCCCTACCGCTCTTGGGCTGAGAGTGATGGGATGGGGTAGATTAAACAGATCACATAACGTGAGTAGCAATGCTGAGACCACAAAAGGCATTACACTCCAGAGTTCAGCTAACTGGTTTATTTTTTTCCCCATTGAAATAAACTCATCTCCTTTTCAGTCTCAAACTTACCCAGTCCTGTTTATGACAAGTGGTTTAAATATTCAGGTATTTTTTCTAAAATAAATTAATTGGAAAAAAGATTTTGTGATGGCTGCAACTGGAAGCAAAGGTGAAAGAACTGTCCTTGGCTAGGAGCAGATAGGTAAGCGATAGCTGGGTTGTTGTAATGTCAGTGAGACTGAAGGGCTCTTCTGTGGATTTATTTTTTTAAATATACACCTTTTTTAAATATACACCTTGGGCCAGATCCTCAGTTGATGTAAATCTCTGTAGCTCTACTGAAGTCAACGGAGCTATAATGAATTATATCAGCAGACAATCTGGGGTGAAATCTTACTCCCACTAAAGTCATTGATGTCAATGGGGCAAGGATTTTATCCGTGGTCTTTTTTAATAACTATAAAATAAATATGAGAAAGGGAGGATAGTTAATTTCAGTAAATACATTAATCTAAAAAGGGTTATTATCCAAGTTTTTTCTTAAAATAAGAAAAATCAACCAATTTTGCATGATCCACAAAAAGCACAGCTAGAAGAACTCTCCAATCTTCAGCAGGCTTAGAAACACTTGTGCAAGAAAAGGAACTTCATTGACACATTTTTCTTGTAATGGGTCAAATTATACTGTAATTTATACTAGTGCAATTCCTTTGCATTCTGTAGAGTTAATGAGTTGCTCCATATTAATATTGGTGTAAATGAGAACACAGTCTGGAGTTACATATTTCTTTTTTTTAAAGCGCATTCTTGCTTTCTCTCACACACAGCCTTTTGTTAACCTATAGTCATTGTTATACACCAAAAACTAATGAAAATATGTTAAGGTTGCAAAGTCTAGTACTCAGATGTTAGGAAATGCCAGATTTCACGTTGCCTGTGCAGTTCACTGCACTGTGGCCTCTACCACTCTTGGGCTGAGAGTGACCCACTTGTGCATATGCTTTATGATAATGTCTTTGAATCAATACACAACAACTGGGAGCTGCAATTGCAGGGAAAGTCTTGCTCAGGCCCTGAAGCCCTAGGCTGGCACATGCTCAGTACACATAAAATCGTTGGAGAATTTCGCAGCTAAATTCTAAGAAATTTCTATTGAGCATGTGCAAACTGAGATTTTTCAAAGATTTATAAACTTGGCCAAATTTCTGTGTGTTTTCATGGAAATAACACAACACACATCACTGATATAAAGGGGAAACACTACGAAATTTCAATTCCCTGCTCCAAAGCATGGAAGTGATAGAGTCTTTTAACACAACATTTGCAAGAATATTTTAACATAGTATTTTTCCCTAACCTCGTTCTTAGAAATTACTGAAACTTCTATGCTGAAATATTAAAAAATTTTCAGCTTGAAGCTAATAGCTGGTTTCGGAAATTTTGGCTCAAATGATTAAAGTTTGGCAAAATTATAAGCAACTGAAAACAGGGTCTTATAATGGGAAATGTTGGGCAACCTTAAGTATAGGTCCTATAATTTCTATAGCAAATAATAACCAATATACAAAATACAGAACAAGACCATCACCATTAAAACCTCCTAGGTCTTAGAAGTAGGGAAATCATGACTTCAAGTGACACACAAATGCTCATTTCACGATAATATCAGCACAAAATTTCACATTACACATTACAGTAACAACCTTAACTCTGACCCACAAGACATAGGTTGAAAGAGCTCATATGCTTGTATTGTAGGTAAAATTTAAGGTTATTGGTAAATGTAATGTGAACTTTTACTCATTGGATTATCATGCATCACTACTGCTAAATGAAGACATGAGCTGTAAGGGTGATAAAACATTTATTTGTTACCTTAAATAATCATTTCCATCTTTTTAAGGCTTAGGTGTAAATCAGTCACTTTAAGAAAAGCTTTTTCACTAGGAGGGTGGTGAAGCACTGGAATGTGTTACTTAGGGAGGTGGTGGAATCTCCCACCTCCCTCTCGTAGAGATTTTTAAGGTGTGACTTGACAAAGCCCTGGCTGGGATGGTTTAGTTGGGGTTGGTCCTGCTTTGAGCAGGGGGTTGGACTAGATGACTTCCTGAGGTCTCTTCCAACCCTAATCTTCTATGATTCTATGATAATCACGCTATTTGTGTGGCAGTTAGCACCAGCAGTCAATTACAACACTTGACTTGCTGGCACTCTCTCTTTGGCCTTTAGCCTCTGCCACTTACTTTCAGCACCTGTGCCAACTGCTGCAGCCATTTATAGAACATTTTTGGCAGCTGAGACTGAAGGGCTGAATTTTTGTATCAGCTTTTCTAACATGGGCAGCTAAGGCATTGAGCTGGCTTTCTGTATGGATTCTTGGCAAGTCCTCTGTTGGCTGTAAAACAATTTCTGAGCTATCCTAGATTTAGCCTACTGTTGGGCTGTCATGTCCTACTGGATACCATCTCCCCTCTGTTCCCACACACTGACTACACAGAACTGCATCCTTGTAAGTGTGACCACTACATCATTGTGCAGAAACCAGGCAGCAGAGTTTACATGCTTTGTTTAAACAATTTACTAGGCCCTTGCCATCTGATGATAGATTATTCCTAGCAAAGGGGAAATAATGGTCTTGTCATATGGATGCTTGCACGTGGTCTGCTTTTCAGCTGGTACCTTTCCCATCTGGCGTGTTTTCTGATGTTTGTCTGCCATATGTGGCACTTTCAGCAGATTTCTGATTTACCACTGTTTTGTCAGCAGCATGCCAACAGGTTATAGTGGATCACAAACTAAATACGAGTCAACAATGTAATTTTGTTGCAAAAATCATCATTCTGGGATGTATTAGCAGGTGTGTTGTAAGCTCAAAAGATTGTCTTTCTCACCAGCAGAAGTTGATCCAATAAAAGATATTACCTTTTCTCTCTAACAGATTCGATGTCAGATTTGAAGGTCAAAATACCTGGATTATTTATCCCTCATTGAAGGACATTAGTGACGGCACCTTACGGTGGAACCACCCTCTCTTACCACTGTCCACATTTTAGCTAACACATGGTAAAATGCTATTGTGGACAAGGCAGTTTGTAGTTTTCACATGGAAGTCAAGGAAAACAATAGAATAGAGCCTAGGCCAGGGCATACCCCAATCAGCTAACTTGTGAAAGAACTGTACTGTATTGTGCCTTGTCCACTGTAGGATTTGACCATACATTAGCTAACTCATGGAATAAAAACACCTTTTTTTCATAGTGAAGGCCTGAGAGTTGATCTGTATCACATACAGTACTTTCGAGTTACTCTCTGGTACTAGAAGTTCTTCTAAAACATCAATAGCAGCTACAATGAACAAATCACAATCAGAGTTAATAAGATTAACCAATTACTACTAAGATACTAAGAAGATTTAGCTGAGGTTAGTCCTGCTTTGAGCAGGGGGTTGGACTGGATGACTTCCTGAGGTCCCTTCCAACTCTAATCTTCTATGATTCTAAGATCTCTTTGATAATCCAATAGAGCAACTCTTTAAGTTATCCCAAATTTATATATTTAATAATAATACTTTGAACTTCTATACACCTTTCCTCCATGACCTCAGTGTGCTTTCACAGATTGTTCTATGTGGGTGTGCAAGATGGGATGGGGATTCATGAAGTATGCAAAATACATTGTCAGATAAATTGTGCATCAGAAATATAGTTTAAATTATCATTAATCTACTGGGTTTTGCCTTTCTTTCCAAGCTAACATCATTCAGTCTATTGCATTAGCAGTAAAGACTTTTGGTCCTATTCCTATCCCTACCTACTTTAGCAATAGTAGAATTTCCTTATGTTCCTAGAGGCTAAACTTTGCAAAGGGTTGTTACTAGCTGATCAAATAGGGAAAACAATTTTCCACAAATATCCAAAATTTCAATTTTTTAGGTTAGTTTTGATTAGGCAATGGTCCCAGTTGTTTCATCGTTGCTTCCTACAGACATTAAAACACTTGAGATATACTAGTGTGATCATTCATGGAAGGTGAATTTTGAATTGTATATTTGACAGTAAAATTTGCAATTTTCACAATGTTGATTAGTAACAAATCACAGGATATTGTTTCTGTGCCCTGACTAGGTGGTTTATATAATTAAGCCACACAGCAAAAGAGAATTATAAATATTACAATTGATGGTACACTTCAAAATCACACTGTGCTATTTAACTACATACATCATCCAGTCAGGGAACAAACCACTATGTGATTTGTGTAATGAGAAAGTGTGGTGCAAATTATAATTTCTACATTCACTTGTGTGAACTGCAAGTATGACAATCTGCAGGTAGAGAACTATTCAACTGAGAAAATCTATGGATAGATTATAGATTCTGAAGCCGGAAAGGGACCACTGTGGTCATCTAGTCTGACCTCCTGTGTGAGAGAGGCCTTTGGACTTCTCTGAATGAATTTCTGTTTGATTGTTTTGATAACAAATGTATTTGAGAATTTCATGTTCTGCGCATGGGTGAAATTTTTTGCATATTCCATTAACTGCAAATTATTCACTTAGCTCTAATTTTTATATTCTGTCACCCACTGTATTATACCTTAGTACTGTTAAATACAATCCACAACTTCCAGATCATTACTAGAAATCTGAAATAAAACCCAATCTGAAGCCTAGCTCTGCTAGTCCCCTACCCTGATATTCAAGCCAATGTGAATTAATAATTCAAGAGAAATTATGCAAGGTGCCATGCTAACGTCTAGTCATGCCTAAAACTCCACTTCTAAACACCTTCAAACTTTGAGTCTCAGAATCTTTAGCTGCACTTTCCAATTCAAGTTTTCCTCTGCTTTATTTATCACTAGAGATCTTGGTAATTACAGTCCTCCATGATTACATTATTCTACAGTATCAAGCTCCTTAGTAATAATAGGCCCTGGAATTTTCTGCTTTCACTTCCAATCTTGATGGGTCCATAGCAGATGCCCACAATGATCTCTCCTTTTTCTTCTTATTTTTTGTAACTTTATACAAAGTAGTTCATTAGCTGGATTTCCCCCCCCCCCCACTGTATTTAAGCAATGCTACTAAATACAGACACTGCTTCTTTTTTCTCTAAGCATTCAGTTTCAGATCTTTTATGCTATGCAACCAGTTCAAGGGCAGGGAGACTTTAAATGCTCATTGAATTCCACTACAGTTTAACAATTACATTTTCCAGAAGTTTGCCTCCCAGGCCCCATATATGGTACCAAATCCCTTCACAAGCCCCTTCAAGACAAATGATGCATACACTCTGAAACTGTTTGAAGCAGTGATCACAGACACGTCTTTGCTATTTAAACACTGAGTTTTCTTTCTGCATCTTGAAGCTGCAGTATTGTGCCTGTATCACAAACATAATGCTAAACACCAAAACCACATGTAAACTTAATACCAGTATTCAGACATTGAGTGTTGTCGTGAATGCTGTAAATTAGCAGCAATTCAAATTAGTGAGCTAAAAGCTGTTGGACAATTAGCTGCAGCTGATACTTTTACATCATCCCTGTAGTACTTTGGGGAATCTGCAGTACTGTATGATCTCCAGGGTAGGAGCAGGGAGAGGCTGCTGTCATTACAATGTCCATTCATCCCTGGCAGACTAATTGTCTTGCACTTGCTGACTGTTTTCAGTTTGACAGCCAAGCTCTGGTTGAGGGAAGCTCCACTGGATTTGATTGTCTCTTGCCACAGTGTTCTGGCGAAGATAACTCTTTTAGCCTCTTTCTGTAGCAACAATGGTTCTAGAACGCTCATTATCAGTGCTGGTGATGAAAGCTGTGCGTGGATTTGCAGAACACAAAAGAGAAAATCATTAAACGCAGGCATGCCCCCCCTTTCTGCCCCCCCAAACATGGCATTAGGAAATATCTGAGCAAAACTGGACATTGTTCAGTTCATTGGTCAGATTATTCCTATTCACTGACTTTCTCAGAACAAGTTGCTTGTCACTGCAGCGTGGCTATGGTGATGTGCTGTGAATTTTTGTTTTCAGATATGATGACTTCTTTTTTTGTATATGTTTATTAGTTTTACGGTGGTACCTAGAGTCCCAGAACTCAGCGGGGGCCCCATTGTGTTTGGCACCGTACAAATAGAGCAAGAAGCAGTCCCTGCCCTGAAGGCAAACAAAGTGTGCATGGAGGAAACAGACAGAGAAGGATGAATTGTCTTGTCCAAGCTCATACCGAGGTCATTGGGAGAGTGGAACCCAGATATCCTGACTCTCAGTGCCCTATCCACTAGACCATGCTCCCTTTACCTACTTCACAATTTCAGGGCACCTCCGCAGTCACCAAGGGCACTCACTTTAGGCTTTCAGCTCCCAGCCATCACCTCTGTTGGGTGAGAACCACGTCTTTCTCACTCCCTGACCGGGTTCTTAGGGTTGCAGTTTCCTGCCTACACAATGATATTCCCAGCAAGCCAGACTGCCTAAAAAGGCCAGCGCCTGCACTTTGCTTTCTCTGCCAGCATGTTGCCTGCAGTTATAAGTTACCACACGGCTCCTTCGGAGCAGCCCCATTGAAGGAAAAGCATTACAGAGAAAGTATATTAAAACAATAAAATAACTCACATATGTGCTGAAAAGCTTACCCCACGTCACCCCAACTTCAGCTGGGGCTCTGGTAAGTGTTAGTCCTTCAAATCCATAGCTGGGTTTCTCTGTGGATACAAGTTCATCCATCTTAAATCCAAAACCAGAACAGAGGTGGGGTAGATCAGGCCTTTTTTCATACAGCTTGGACCTTTGATCTTGGCCTCCTGTAACAAGTAATTAGCAGACCGTGACCCTTTTCTCAGGTTGTGGCTTCCAAAGGCTGGATTTTTGCCTAGCTGAAATTTGGGGAATTTGCATTAACCCCTCCCTAAGGATTCCCAGGAAATTCACTTAATACTTACTGTCCTGAAAATCCATACTAGTCTGGCACGTTTCCACTATAGTCTTTTGAACTCCCAGATCTCTCAGCTGTCACATCTCCCCTCCCAGAGAGATGACGTACAATCCCAGCCTATAATATGCAAACTTCATGCAATAAAGACTGTCAAGGATATTGCAGGAAATTATCATCTGTCACACGTACCTCTATCAAATGCTTAGCACTTTACAAATTAAAAAGAAGAAATAGTCCCTGCGCTACACACATTGCAATCTAGTTCTGACACAAATAGTACAAGGAGTTGGTACAGGAATTTAACAGAGGTCTTTTTTTTTTTATATATTCTTGGTATGTCGAAGAAGCAGGTGGAAAGAAATCTTTGACCCAGCTGCACAGTTTTTTATTTGTGCCTGAGCTCCAGAATAGAACTGCCAGTCACGGAACAGTGCTTTGGGCCATGGGGCCCCTTTAAAACACAAGCCTTGTTCTGTTGCTGAAGAACACACTCCTCTTGTCATGATGTAGGGATGTGTTGAGAAAGCAGAAGGAAACCTTTGGAATAGGAAGCAGGCTCTGCAGGTATGGAGCAGCAGAGGAATGTGCAGAGCTTCTGTGAGCCAACAGACAGGGACATCCAAAGTGCCTGATTCATCCACGCTCACTACCTTGTGTAGTCATCCAGGCCAAGGGAAATTGTGTGAAAAAGTACCATTCTGAATTTGCACTTTGCACTGGTCTGAACGACAACACGAAGTACAGAGAACCAAGTCCTAAGCTTTTATCCATAGATTCTGTATTTTAGTACCTATCTGGGTAGTTTTAGATGAATTCAAGGACAGTTGAAGAGAGATTGTAAAATTTTTTTAAAATAGCCTGGAATTTTATAGGTGAGTGGCACCGTGTAAAAATGTCCTCACTGAAGCTTGTTTTCCATTACCTCTGAAAGCCATTTGCAAAGTAGCGAGCCAGTCATACTGCAGCTCTTTTTCTATACTGGTGATTGTTTAATAGATGAAAGATTTGGGTTTTTTAGCTGATGTAGAATACGACCCAAGGTTTGCATCCATTTGGGCCAACGTCACATTTCTTCCAAAGTTCATATGTTGGATTCTTCAGACCTGTCAAGATGTTAGAATGGAAAAGTTATTACCAAAAAAAAACCTGGTACATTCAGACCTTTTCACAGGAATGATGATATTGAAAAGGAGGTGTCCAATAATAGAAATGAGGATCCTTCATTCTTAAACTCTGATCCTTGATGGGTCTGCGATGATGTATCTGCTGACACAGTAACTCTTTTCCTAACATGGTTTTTGGTATATGTATATTACAGGAGTAGAACTGCCTTTGAGAGGAGTAAAACGGATGTGTTCCGAATAAAAACCAATAATGTTGGACAAATAAAGAAGATAAGGTATCGTGTAATATTACCACTACTATACACAGTACAGCAAGATGCTAAGCAGGTGACAGGCTATAAAGTTGTAGAATTTGAATGTTTTATTCATTGTTTAAGAGCATACTGCTATCAAGGTGAAGTTAACTGGTGGGAAAGGTTGTCCGCTGTCTAAGATTTGAACTGAAGTGTGGTGTCACCTAGAGTATCACTTATAAATGTCTGTTTCTCAGCATGGATTGTATTTCTACCATATTTAATGACACTGTAACAACTGAAAGCATTTAGGTCTGTATCTCTGTCCCATTGAGGCACATAGGGTTTTGCATTGATGACATGTCTCCCTGTGCTGAAATACTGTAAATACAAGTAGTAATAACACTAATTATGTTGCATCATAACTGGGCAGGAACTATTCCTTCCTTGGTTGCTCACAAACTGTAAAACATAATATCAATGACTATTCATAATTAATCCTATACTATTACACACATTTCATTTAGATATTAATCATCAGTGTGTCATTAGCTTTCAGAAAAGATCTCACCTCTGTACACTTTTACAATACAGTAACATTATATTTGTAAAAGTAAAACCCAGACCAAGCTTCTTCCTCCTGCTGGGTGTAGACACTGGGCTGTCTTCTGCCCCACTTTTTAATGTGAAGTTTGCCTCCACCTTTGTTAGCTCGATACGTCTGTTTGCTGCTTACATGCAAACTGAGGTAAACACATATTCCTTTGTTTAGGATAGTCCTGTTTAATGACTCCCCCATGCCCCAATACCTGGTCTGAACATACGTTAGTTTTCATTCCAGCATACGGTCATAACTCTTAATACTTACCACATGCGTACATGAAACAAGATTATTAATGATCAGTGAATACGGGGGCGCTTATTGTCACAGGCACCAATACATATATTTCCTGAGGGAGGGCAAATTCCAGCCCGGCCCCCACCCCCGCAGAGATCCCGGTCGGATGGCTGTTAATTCCCCACCCACCCCCACAGGGATCCCTGGTCTTCTTTAACCAGGGGGTCTCCCTTCTTTCTTATCTCACAAAGCATAAGCTGGTGTCTCCAAGAGTTCTTTGTGGACTCCATTGCGCTCTGCCCTACAAGAGCAGTCTCCCCATGTGCCATGTTGCAACAGCATTTGGCCCAGCCCCCCCTTCATTCATAAAGAGGGACAGCCGCATCAAATTTGAATGGTGGTGTGACCATGCAGCCAGAGCAATGCCCTGGACGACTGTGGCAGCAGCCACATTGATTTAGCATGGGACTAATGCCTAAAAGTGATCAGGCTATTGTCTCTTCCTGACTCTGTGGCCTATGGACTTTGGGCAAGTGCAAAAACCTACAGGGGGAGACATGCCACCCCCAGCCTCCCCAGGTAGATGCCACTGCTCTTACCTTGCCTAATATAAAATGTGCCAGAGAATCAATATGCTAGTCACCGTTAAAAATCAGACGAACAAATCCAAACCTTTGGGTGTATTTTGTTCCTTCTTTGTGCTGTAGAATTGAGCATGACAACACAGGAATGAATGCAAGCTGGTTCCTGGACCGGGTGGTGGTAACTGACATGAACAGACCTCATCTCCGTTTTTACTTTTCTTGCAACAACTGGCTGAGCAAGGATGAGGGTGATGGACTTTATGTCAGAGATCTGATTGGCAGCCTAAATCCCATGGATGTGCCCAAAGGTAAGTGTTTCTTGAGAAGCTGAACGATGTGGCTCATTGTCAGTAGAAGAACAAGTATAGCGCAATCTAATTATACATCACTGGAAGGAAGATGGTCACAATTCTGTGCATGAATATTAAGCATTTCCAAATTCTGATAGCATTCTCCAAGCAGCCTTTCTATAGACTTCAACATCTTGTCTGTAACGCTACACCAGCTCTTGGATACCTGGGACTGAACGTCTATGATATCATTATTGAATTGGTGCCTCTTTTTCAGAGTGTTTTAAGCTAATGATGTTGAAATCAGGCCAGCACAGCTTGCAAACCAGATATGTACTCCCAAGCTGACAGTGTGTGTGCCAGGCGGTGACATACAGTCTACGTAACATGAGTAGGGAGGTGAGCTGGTAGCAAGATGTGAAAGTTGAACCTGCAAACTAACCAGCAGGTTGTGTATGTCAGAAGTTCACCTCCAACTGCTAATGGGCAGGTTGAACTTACCCTGCCCACCCTGTGAGTATGCCAGTACAGTCTAATTTTGGACATGGAGATTGAAATGGCCTCTCCTCCTCAGGCCTGGCTTTGAGGAAAGAGCAAAGGCACGTTGGTTGTGTTGTGGGTGGGGGAAGCTTGTGCTTCTGTTACCTACTGTACCTCTTCAGCAGATAAGTAATGGACTTCTTGCTCCAAATGCTGTCAATCAGGCCTTTGGGCCTCAGTTTCCACATATGCAGCCCAAAATGCCATTAGCCTTCTTGGCAATGAGGGCACACTTTCATAAAGTGCTTTGAAACCCTCCAGAGCTAGGTGATTGTGAGGGGGTGTGTGAACGCCACAATGGGCAGGAAGGGCTAATGAGCTGCTGCAGTGTTGAACTCTTTCAGTGACTGAGCAG
>ML675629.1:10257203-10306091 GCA_007922155.1 Mesoclemmys tuberculata | reverse complement strand
ATACCTCGTCTGATGCAACCTAAAACCGCATTTGCTTTTTTAACAGCGGTATCACATTGGCGGCTCATAGTCATCCTGCTATCAACCAATACCCCAAGGTCCTTCTCCTCCTCTGACGTTTCCAACTGATGCGTCCCCAACGTATATTTAAAATTCTTATTATTAATCCCTAAGTGCATTACCTTGCACTTTTCACTATTATATTTCATCCTATTACTATTACTCCAGCGTACAAGGTGGTCCAGATCTTCCTGAATAGTATCCCGGTCCTTCTCCGTATTAGCAATTCCCCCCAGCTTCGTGTCATCCGCAAACTTTATTAACACATTCCCGCTCTTTGTGCCAAGGTCAGTTCATCTGACTCATGAGCTGTGTCCTTCATACATGAAAGAAATATGAAACATCCTTTAATACTCATAAGTTAGTGTGTGCCCAATTAATGTGCTCTTTAAAAAAATGCACGAGGGAGCCATTCATAAGAGCAGGACCCTCCAGGGTTTGAATGAGACAATGTCTGGAGGCACTCAGCCAAAAATCCACCCAGTGACTCCATGCCACCCATTGTGACCGTGTGCTCTGATATGTTTTGCTACTTCTTTATTCCATTTCATTTGTGAAATAGAAGAATTTGTGATACTTTAGAGCAGTGTTTGGCCCCCTTTGGACTTAAAAAAAATTGTGACCTCCCCCCACTAACACTTGGAAAAATTGTGACTCTCTCCCCCTTTCCCCCCCCATTAAATATCATGAAATAAATTAGGAATAATACCGGGCTGGTGTTAAGGGGTGGCCAGGCAATTGCGTGCGGCCCCACAAAGCTAAGTTACATGCTTCAGCCCTGGGTGGAGGGGCTTGGGCTAGGGCTTGAAGCATATAACTTAACTTTGCAGGTCCCCCTGTGGCTTGGGGCCCTGGGCAGTTGCCCTGTTTCCCATCCTGTAACACTGGCCCTGCACTTCCGTTCCCCCCATGGGTTGTGACCCCCCAGGTTGAGAAACACTGTTTTAGAGGTATTTGGAGGAGGTAAATATGATTGAAAGCAGTGCTCAATCCAAGAGAGATCTCTCAAGGGCAAACAAACTGGCCAAGCTATTTGTCAGTGGAGCCTTCAAATGACACAACTACTTCTTTGAATCCATTATTGTTCCTTTTGGGGGCAGCTGATTCAAATTTAAGTGTGTGATTTCCTGCACCCTCTTCACTGATCTGTCTCTCTGCTTATGCTGACTTACACAGTCTGGAAAAGACTCACAGGCCAGACTGGCATAAATCAGCACAGTTCCACTGAAGTCTCTGGAGCAATCTTGATTTTCATGAGCTGATGAGCTAGCCTCATGTGCTTATCAATCTGATGAAATGATTTCATATTCTGTACTGTGTCATATATGTACTGTACATATGCTGACACTGTGTTTGGCACTGTACATACAGGAGGGATGTAAATAACTTGGTTCCTGACCCAAGGAGCTTGCACAGGTACAAGAAGAAAGGCAGTAGAAATTTCTGCAGAAATATTTGCCATCACGTCATCTATTTAGCTTATTTTATCTACTAGAAAATAATCCTTTGAGATTCTGCAGCCTGGTCAGCACAAATGGTCAGATGAACCCGGGGAGCTGGATCTAGTCCAGAGATGAGAAGGAAGCAAAGAAAGGTTTGGATGCCTTCCAGGCACTAGGTATGAATTTGTAACAGAAGAGGACTAGCTCAGGCATCTTAGGTTGCAGTTCCCTTTGAACCATAATTAATGAAAGATAAGCGTTCACAGGCTGCTGAGGTGAACTGTCAACCAGTCAAACACTAATGTAAATGTATCTGAATTAATTTAGCTCCATCTGAATCATGATGCTCTGAAATAAGATTGTGATATAATTTTCCTTGTAGACACAAGCTGTTTGCCCTAAGAGCCTTTTTTTTTAAATTTCAAATGGATTAAACAGATACATTTAATCCTGGCACACTGGTATTTTTCAGGCTACTAGGCAAATGAATAATTATGTGCATAGGTAATGACGTATTTCTGTGTGGGTGTGTAGCTAAAGATTAATTATTCCCTATGAAAGCCACATTCTGATTAGCAGAGTAACAGACAGACATATATATTTATATTTCCCCATATATGTGGGAAATATAAATATATATGCCTGTCTGGTACTCTGCTATTATATATATATATTTCCAGATTCCTTCTGTTCTTGTTTCTTTTATCATTGTTTCCCTCTTGGGAGCCTTCAGTCCCTCTTTGTGAATATTTTAGGCACAGATGCTGGAGACAGAGTTTTCTTGCTCTTCTCCCCACCTACAGTTGCTGTATTGATCTGAAAAATTCTTCTGTGGCATCCAGACTCTCCTCCTTCCTTTTTCTTCGCACCTTTTCACACACCATATTCAACTGGATCCTTCCTATGGTCTTTATCTGGAGATCCTCATCACCTTTCAGTATTGATGGTTTACTTTTCAGTCATGAAATACATAGGTGACTACTAAGAAGTGCAGGTTTTCTATGGCTTTTATAAGATCTGGACTGTAGGAAACAATGCATTTTGATTCCTTGATTTTTGCAGAGGCTCAGGATATGTCTACACTACCACTTATGTCAGTCCAATGTATGTTGCTCAGGGGTGTGAATAAGCCACCCCCAGAGCAACCTACGTTATGTTGACATACGCGCCAGTGTGGACAGCGCTATGTCGGTGGGAGAGCTTCTCCCACCAACATGCTACTGCTGCTCATTGGGGGTGGTTTAATTATGTTGATGGAAAGGCTCTCTCCCGTTGGCACGGAGCAAATACACAGGCAATCTTACAGCAGTGCAGCTGCATTGGTACAGCAGTGCTGCTGTAAGGTCTCCAGCGTAGACATGGCCTCAGTGTTTTTCTGTAGAGCTTTCACCAGCCTTCTCCATGTTGTATATATGGGCTTGTTACAGCCTTGCTGTAAACACACTGGCCTTTGACTTGCAGATGTGTTCATTCTGGATTGAATTCACTCTTGTGCCAAGGCCTGTGTATCACTTAAATCACACTTAACCCCTCAGAACAGAGATTTAAGTAGTGCCATAGGCCTTCTACACCGGGGGGGGGGTGGGTGGGAATTTCACCCTCCCCCTTTCTTACAAAAAAAGATTTCCAGCTAGAGTGTAACGTGCTCTCGAGCTGCCACTTCCTTGATCCTGTGATGAGCAGCTGGTGATGGTTCTGTCGGGTTCATGTGATGAATCCTCACACGCGCCAACAGAGAACCTGCGCAGACTGACTGAAATGACTGTTACTATTCAAATGAGGGGTTTAAAAATAATAATTATAATAATTTAAAGGATTTCTCTTAAAATATTTCTTTTATGATTGAAATGAGGCTTTTTAAAAAAAAAATTAAAAAGATTTCTATTTATAATAGGCTTTTAAAAACATGAAGTAAACGAAACATAGAAACTCCAACAACCTTCCCCCTAAACTTTGAGCCTAAACCACTTGACAGAGTCACATGAAAGTGGAGCAGTTAGAGAATCAGAGAAGTCCAGGTAAAACAGTTATTGCAATGTTGACCTCATTTACACAGCTGTTCCCATAGCTCCTCCTGTTCCTTGTGCTCCCCACTACCCTCTCTCCTCACTTTTCCTTTCATCTGTTTATCTCATTCTTGGTTTAATGTCTTCTTCCTTGTCACCCCGATGCTTCCCTCAGCCTCCCAAGCACCATCTCTCTTCTCCCAAATCCTTCCTTAAGACCCATTTCTTTCACCAAAACTTTCCAGGATTGGAAAATCTGATCTCCAGGACTGGGGGATTTATATACCAAGCTAAGCGATCTTAGGTGAAACGTTTAATTTACCAATTTATCCCTTGACTTTGTAGCCTGATTGGTCAATGGGAATGTTTCCATTGATTTCAATAGGCTTTGATCAGAGCCTTTGTATATGTGTTTATAGCACTGCAAGGGCCAGCTACATTTTCTCTAAGGCAATAGGTTGAATTGTGGTGGAGATTGGATTGAGAGGAAGCTGGTGGGTTGGGAAGAGTTGTTGACACAGCCTTTGAGCCAGTTGGAGACCTGTGTATGTTTTAAAAACTAATCTGTAGAAGCACCGTAAGATTTGGAGAGGCCCTTTAAAAAAATCGAACTAAATAAAAATGAACAGTAAAGATGGTTAAAAATGGGACCAAAAATCCATAAATATTTTTACTCAGTCACATTTTATTGAAAAATGTGGACAAAGTTTCAAAAAAGTGTTGATCAGTTTTAATAAATAAAAATAGAGATTCTCAAAAGGTGATAGTAGTTCTTAATGTCTGTGATAATTCAATTATTATAGCTTATTGGTCTGATGACGAGGGTTCATCTGAAGTTCCCTGTTAAATGCCCTGATTTTCTCAGGCCTGGTCTGCTCTGTAGGGTTAGGTCAATGCAAAGCAGCTTACTTGACCTAACTATGGAAGTGACTACACTTAAATTTCACTCCCATTGATATAACTGCCCTGCTACACCAACTTCACTCCACCTCCATGAACAGTGTAGAGTCAAGGTCAATGAATTTAGGTCAACACAGCATCAGTGTAGTCACCGCTTTGCTTATGTCAACTATTACTGGCTTTCAGGAGCTTTTCCATAAGTGCTCCTGTGGGGAGGACGCGCATCGCTGACACAAGGAGCAAAGTGTGGACTGAAATAAGAGATGTAATTACTGTATGCCAACATAATTTAAGTCAACTTAATTTTGTAGTGTAGACATGGCCGCAAAGAGAACACGTTACATTTAATAAGTCTGTCAGAATGTTTTCTTTCTACTCTCCCAGCTTCCTGATCTGTACACACAGTACCAAATGCCCATGGTCTCTGGACAATCATGGTGACACAAATTCTTATTTACCCAAATGCTGCTATTGGTAGCCTGGATTAATTTACAGCATAGATATTAATTACAAGGAAGGGATATTGTTCAACCTTTTGTTGTTTTCTTTCCCTTTATGAATTGTCAGCTGCATGACAGCAACTGAACCTTTGCACAAAGAGTCTTATCTAAACTTAAGTCAGTGGGAAACTTTCCATTGGTGTCAATGGCTTTGAACCAAACCCTCATTAGGAAAGAAAATCGCTGCCAATTTTAAGGGGATTGAGAATAGTAACACTGGGACATAATGCACTGCTAAAGCACCAGTGTTTGGAGCACTGAGTGTTTTTGACTGAGGATAAGCATTGCCAAACAAAACGTGGAAGCATCTTTACTGCCCAGCCTGCGCTCAGCCTCTGAGGTGCCAGGAGCTCTCCCCTTGCTTTGGGGAGATGTTCTTGGCTGATGTTCTTTTCCCTGTTTAGGTGAAGCTCAGAGCAGCATTGGCAGGCTCTGGAAAAACCTGTGTCTAGACCTTCTCAGCTGGATGGAGGAGCTATCTGGTTCCTAGTGTGTCCACATAAAAAAAAAATCAGCACGAACTTTGGGACCAGTTGGCTCCTTGTTGACAAAATGAATGGAAAGCCAACAAGTGAATTGTCACAGATATTGAGCTGCCTTGCCAGACTTCAGAGAGGTCCATTAGGTCAGGACTGAGAAATATTGGTAGGGAGTGAGAAGAAGCTTGTACTGTCATTGTCTGCTGTACCTACTCTGTGGTTTCATGGTCTTCATGCTCCAAGGCTGTCAATCCAAAACCTTTTGCCAGCACTAAATTCATTGTGGTTTTGTCTAGATGAAGAAAAGTGGTCGGGATTTGCTAACATGATGGCATGACCTTTCCCCTTATGAAGCCACAGGTTAATAATTTTATCCTCAGTTTAGCTGGTCAAGATCTGCCCTAGACTTTCCACCATGTAACCTCAAGGCTGCCTGTACACTAGGGAAAAGGTTGTCATTAGGCTGGAGTTATCTAGTGCATGTTAGCTGACCATGACCTAACCCAGACCTCTTTTCCTAATCTAGATTAATCCTGTAAAAACGTTCTTTTACAAAGAGAAAACAAGGAAACCAATTTTCAAAAGGGCCTTTTACTTTTCTAAGCCTTAGAACAATAAAGAAGCAGAAGCACCTGGAAATAAATTTAGACATTGCATAGTTTAAGTTAATGCTGAATTATCAAACATAACATTTTCATAAATTCCTGCCAGTTTGGCTATTCTGATTGGATTCAGAACCAAAAACTCAGTTCTTGTTGGATCCTAGGCTGTTAACACTCCAAAGTTGCTAAAGATCAAACACAATGGGCTGTAAACATTTTAGACAACAGTTTATGTGAACCCTCACAGGGCTGCATATTTAGAATAGGACAAAACTATGACTGTACGCTGTGTGTGAGCTCAAACAATTTAACTATTCCATTCACTTAATTAGTGATAATTCTTTCTTTGGGAAAAGTTTAATCTTATCCAGCATATTAATTATAAATGTGGTTACAATGGAGCAGTATTATGCTTCAGAAATCTAAAAGGCTATTGGGCAAACATGTTATTCTTCTTGTTAGGAAGCAGATGTAATGCATTGTTCATCAGAAACTTGAGGGAGGAATCAGCCAGCATAATTTAGTGTATATATTATCCTCAACATTAAAAGCGCCAGTTGTTCATTGATTTAGATTATTTATTTGTCAAAAATTGAACATTATAAACAACGATTAGCCATATCTGTGGCTATGTCCAAGTAATACAGTTAACAAAGTTGCTGTCCCTAAAAGATCATATCTGGCAGCCAGAAATTGAATGGTTCTAAATGGGGTCTAGCAACAAAACTTCTGAGTGAGTTTCTGTGTGTAATCCTTCTTCTTAAAACAATGTTGCCAGTCTTCCTGTAATAGTAAAGTATTGAGCTCAACAGGCTAAACTGAATATTGATGTGGGTCTGTTACTTCTTCACGTGCTTTCATAGCTGTTGGTACGCTGTTGTGTAGTGTGAGGGAGTGAAATCAACCACGGAGGGAGAGAGTGAGTCCATCAACAATCAGAGGAAAACGAAGACAACGATCAGTAGGACCACAGATTACAGTTTCTTCAAATGTTATTGGAATTTATCTCCAAAAAGAGACCAAACGACTGAGAACTTGTTTGTCTGGGATGTATAGCTGTATAGGGAAGATTAACATGTGTTAGATACTCTGTGAGTGTTTGAGTCTGGTCTAGACACAGCCTGCGTTATTCAGAGACTAAGTATGAGAATTGCTTGTTTTGTTTTTTGCTATGAGGAAGCATAAGATAAGACTTCACAATTAACTTCTGTTATGTTTTAGTATTAGCTCAGGTGAGGAATTATGAATTCTTGACACAGTTCAGGCTCGGTTCAGCAAAGCACTTAAGCATGTGCTTAACTTTAAGCGTGCACGTAAATCCATCCTGATTCAATGGGACTTAAGCACATGCTCAAGTGCTTTGCTGAATCAGGATTTAAATATCTTAAATTGTGGCCAATATTTCTTAATAATAGGCACAGTGCTTCAAGCAAGGGTATAGCAAAGCTCTTTGGATTTGGACTTGGGATACAAATTGGGATGATCCTGCTAGATTTTTGGCCTGATTTTGCAAGCCCTCTTTATGCAGAATTCCCATTGAGTTTAATGGGAGTTTTGCACATAATAGGATTGCTGGATTGGGACTTTGAGTGAGGCTGAACCAGTGGAAATTTATGAGAATCTTTGAAACCTGTGAGAGTTAAGGAAAACGAAAGGAACTCAACCCAATACACCAGTGCTTCATCTGTAGATTGTTTCCAATTAACTGTTTAGCAGGAATGTCCCTATTGGGTTCCATATATGCTCAGCGTTTTGTTGGAGATGAAGTGGGTAAGGTAATATCTTTTATTGGACCAACTTCTGTGGATCAACATAAATTGATTCGATAAAAGATACCGTATTTTTCGCTTCATAAGACGCACCTGATGATAAGACGCACCTAGGTTTTAGAGGAGGAAAATAGGAACCAAAAGGTGGGCTCTGGGCTGTCACTCACCCGGGGACTTTAGGTGACAGTGTAGGGGATAGTACAGGGCGACGGGGGGCCACTATAACTCCTTTCCTTTCTCTCTTCCACAGCAGGAGCAGCGGAGCTCTGTAACAGCTGTAACTCTGTAACAGAGCGGGAGGAAGGGAGTAAGCTGATTGGTGGAGGCGGGGGAGCAGCAGCAGCAGTTCCTTTGGGGGCTCACCACCAATCAGCTGTACCTAGGGAAGGCAGTGCAGAGGAGAAGGAGAACTGCTCTCCTCTCTCCTCCTCCCCCTCCCCTGCTATGGAACAGACCCGGCCGGCAGCTGGGTGGTAAGGATCGCTCCTGCGATCCTGCAGTAGTGCCGGCCAGCTTGATTTTCGGCACGTTCGCTTTATAAAACGCACTGACTTTCCCCCCCACTTTGGGTGGGAAACAAGTGCGTCTTATAAAGCGAAAAATATGGTAATACCTCACCTGCCTTGTCTCTTTTGTATTCTAGGACCGACATGGGACTAGCAAAAACACTACAAAAATATTTTGATGCATGTTTTATTTTCATACTGAGGCCACACTGGTTAATCTTGTGGTGTCCGAGCTGCACAATGCTGAAATGAATAGGTGAATTAAACACAGGAGGGCAAAAGGAAAATAATCATGCTATTCAAAGGAGGAAACAGTCATTTTCCTTTTTCCTTTTTCTTACTGTTATGTTTTGTTGGATAATAACAATCATCTCAATTACTCTGGAGCATTCTCATAGTAAAAAAACTTTTGAGACTAATTAGCTTTGTTTCAGGATTGCTTCAGATGTAGCAGCTGTTTCTAAATATGTGTGCTGCGAAACAATGGAAAGGGTCTCTGGAGTTTCTTCCCTCTGCATTTTGATAGGGTGATAGTCTCCACTTGTGGTCAAATTCAGTTAATATGAAAGCATCATTGAGCTCTTCCTAAACATGCCCTGTCTCCAAATGCTTCTGCACCTCCTGCGATTACACATGCCGTCTGAATTCCCAGTTCAAATATTCAGTTGGAGAAGCTATTCAGACTATGAAAGCAGCAGTTCATTACAAAGGATAGTCGTCAATTACTATTGATGGGAATTAATTAATCTGAGGCACAGAAATGACCTGCTGATCTGATGAATTCCACATTTTTCTTGAGGGGTATGGGGGCAAAAGACCTTTTTTTTGGATAGTGTGCAATGTTGTTACGTAGCAAAAAGCCCAGCATCTCTCTTTCTCGCAGACTGAACTATTGAGCTCAAGGGGAGTCTTTCCCTTAACTGTAATGGGAGTTGTTCTGGGTTCTTGTTGTCTGTCTCACCACCTGTTGCAGGGCCCCTGGCATTTGTAGCCAGCAGGGAACAATTACCGCCCTCGTTTCACAGTAAGTTACTGAGGCACGGAGGATGGGATTCACAAAGGTGCTTAGTCACCTGAGTCCCCAGCCTTAGGCACCAAAGTCCAGTTTTTAGGTGCCACTGTGATCCATAAAGCCCCTGCTTGGCTGCCACCAAACCCTGTAGACACTTAAGCTTACTTGGGTGCTGAAGTTTTTGTTGTAAAAGTTCCCTAGGCACCTACGTTTCTGCCTCTGAGTATGTGCACTGCAGCCTTACTCTAGCTGTCTGGACACCTGTCTCTCACCTAAGCCCCAGAGTGAATCGCGAATGAGGGGAAAGGTCGTCATGCCTCTGCCTCACTCACATATGCGGCTTGATCTGGTTACCATGCTCAGAGGCCGCCAGACTCCCCACAGAACAGCCGAGGAGGTGGAAAGGGGTGGCAACTAGCAGTCTCAACCTGTAGCCCAATGGATAGCAATCTCATCGGGGATGTGGTGAACACTGGTTCAAGTCCCCCGTCTGCCGCATGGGGAGAAGGCATTAGAACAGCAATTAGCCACCTCTTGGGTGCACTCCCCAGCCCTTGGGCTGTACAGTCTTTCTGACTCTTTCTGTGGCCTAATTAATTATTGAGTTAAAGTAGAACAACTTCAACAGAAGAGACAGAGGGAGTCCCACATTAGAATATCCCAGAGCCCAGTTGTTAGAGCACACATCTGCGAGTTAGATTCCTGCTAAAATCCTTTCTCATCATCAGGCAGAAGGGTGCATTTGAACTGGGGGCCTCAAACATCCCAACTGAGTGCCCTAACCACTGTACGCTAAGGGTGATAGGAGTGGTCATCTTCTCGCCTTCCTCACTATTCTCTTCCCCCTGCTGTTTTCTGTAGATCTAGGCAGCCCCTGAGCCCGCCTGTTGGATCAGGGCCCACACACATGTTAGGCGGCCAAATGCCTGTCTTCCCCCAGTTTATGTGCTAGCAGAAAAAGGCACCTCCCTGCAGCCCAGACTTCGGCACCTATCTCTGAGAGAGGGTTGGGATTTAACACATACCTCTCTTATCACATCTCCCATTAGCTAGCTTAGGCAGCTCCCCAGTTAACAGGTGTTGGCTTTTGTGGATCTCAGTCTAAGGTGTCTGTCTCTCTCCCTTCATGACACAGGGAGCCTACTTACCTAACTCAGGCTTTGGGACTCGCAGTGTGTTCCTGTGATTTTCTAGGCGCTTGAAAGATGTTGCAGTGCTAAGTGCCACGTTGTCTAAATCCCCCTGTGAATCTGGGCCAGAGAGAGTGACTTTCTGAAGGTCACATAAAGAATCTATGGCAAAGCTAGGACTTGAACCCCCATCCCCTGAGTCACAGGGCAGTGCTTTGCTCACAAGACCATACTTCCTTCTTCCCTTAGGATGAGTTAGTCTGCTTTTCAAACCAGCTATGATTCCGTTTCTAGGGCTGCAATAAAGATGGGGTGTCAGCAATTCAGAAGCAACAGGGCTGACTTTTTTCTGCACGCTCCGCTGCGACTTTCATGGCTCCCACACGTTCAGTGGAGTATCAGTCGCGTGTTCCTCAAGGTGGGCGTGCATTTTGAGAGACTCCTCTCACGGCTGTGTTTGTAAAATGGATTGAAATGATTGGAGCTCATCGAGCTAGGTAATCACCGTGCTGCCCAGAGTTAGCTCTCTGGCTTTTACCCAGCGTGTTATATGTCACACAGCTGTGCTGTTGCTTGAGTGTTTGAGGCCCTGCTGGTAACCTGCCACACTGTAGGGCATGCACAAGGAAGCTAGTCAGAAACGTATAATAGAGAGCTGCTCAGAGCACTGTGGGAGATGGTAGCTTTAAGTAAGGAAGCATGATCCTCCCTGCTCCTTGGAGTAAATGAGTTTGGCAGCACATGCTTGAGGGTGCCATCTGGTGGCTGAAATAAGATTAGCCAAAAATAGAGGCCCCCCCCAGCACTTTGTATTAAAAAATTGTACTGATGAGATTCCCTCTTATGGAATTTCAGGAGACAGACATCATACATCCAATGAGTAACTGACAGCTAAATGAACTGTACAATAAATGGAACAGTGCGACATAGCTGAGAGGGCATCTGGTCAACATCAATTTGCAAGTGGAAGGCGGGACTGAGTTGAAGCTGAAAGGAAAATAACGAAGTGTTTTCAAATTTCTGAACAGACTGGAATGTATCCATAAGTTGTCCACAGTTATAGATGCCTGGAAATAAGAATAATTTAGAACAGGTAGGGATGCTATGGAGTTACTAAATGGAATTTTATTATTTATTTGTATTACAGAGGGGCCGAAAAGCCCCAGCCAAGATGAAGGCTTAATTGCATTTATTGCTGGACATATTCCATCGTAAAGGACAGTTCCTGCTCCAAAGAGGATGCAATTTAACTAGACAAGAGGGGGAAAGGGCAGATTTTTGTCCTAATCTTACATGTGGAGAACTGATTCCCAGAGAGAGAGAGATGACTTGCCCAGGATAATACAGGAGGTCTGTGGAATAGCTAGGAATTAAGATGGTACCACAGACGCACGCCTCTCCTACTTCACAACAGAACAAACCTTAAATCCGTTAATGCTAGAAAACTGAATCCGGCCCCAGTTGGAATTACCAGTCAGTTCACTTGGTTTTGATAGCTGTACCCGAGTTTGTTAGGAAGATAAAAGGCAATAAAATGCTTAACTACAACACCTCCTGCTTCTTCAATACACGAAGGACCATATCAGTTAGTGCCAGCCCATTACTTTCGAGAGAGAGCATCCATATAACACCTCTCAAATTCCTTTCTGGGGACTGCTTTAGGAGTGCCACTTTGCTAGATAGGATGTGTCGATGGAAGCTGGAATGTCACTAAGTGCACAGCATATGTGATTGCACAGAAAAGGAAGAGGACGGTAGATATTGTACATGCATAGTATATATGCTTGCAGGTTACACAGGCTGTGAAGTAGTTACCATGAAGATATAGGGACACCAGGAAATAGTTTTGTTATGATCAGACAACAATCATTTCCCAGGTGAAAGCCCAACAATGGGGCTATTGGCTATTCTGGGATGAGAGGGTCTCTTTCTCTGTCTCCTTTTCTATGCAAATCTTTGAAAGGTCTAATCTTCATTCTGATGTGTAACAAAAACAAATATTGAAATGTCGTCTTTCTTTTTGAAATGGAATTCATGTTGTCTGGCCAGCTCTGAAAGTTAAGCACATGCATAAGTGTTTGCAAGACCAGGGCCGTAGCATTATAGTTCTGAAAGTGTTTTTCTTTACTATTTTAAAAATTCTTTTCTTCCTCCTCTGCTTGTGCAACGCAGCACTTGTTTTGCCAGCTTTTCCAATTATATGGTTGATCCATGAAGTAATTGCCTCAAATTTGCATCCTAAAGATGTCAATGAAACCTTCAAGGCATCATATCTGGCAAGGATTTGTAAAATCATATCTCTCACTGACTGGTCCTGCTTCGGGGAAGTCAGTGTATAGCTTCTATTTGCAAAAGTGGGTCAGCTTTGGCTGTGGCTTGAAGAAGTTCTCTCTGCTGTCTTTTTGGACCCTTATATTCTGATCCTGATTCTGTTAACTGCTCAGTGCAGGTGTCACATTTTGAGGTGCAACCTAGATCAGTGAGCGGTTGTGTTAGTGCTTGTCCTGAAACTTTAAGTGCCTTAAAAAGCTCTGCTGCTGAAGTTCCCTGTCTGGATGCTTCCAGTCAGCAGACAGCCATACACCGAGTGTCTGTGTGATAAGCAGCCCTGGTTCAGCAACTCCCTAGGTGGCCCATTCCAGTACTTCACTGCCCTCCTAGTGAAAAATGTTTTCCTAATATCCAACCTAGACCTCCCCCACTGCAACTTGAGACCATTGCTCCTAATTCTGTCACCTGCCACCACTGAGAACAGCCTAGCTCCATCCTCCCTGGAACCCCCTTTCAGGTAGTTAATGGCTGCTATCAAATCCCCCCTCATTCTTCTCTTTTGCAGACTAAACAAGTCTTGTTCCCTCAGTCTCTCCTCTTAAGTCATGGGCTCCAGCCCCCTAATCATTTTTGTTGCCTTTGCTGGACTCTCTCCCGTTTGTTCACATCCTTTCTGTAGTAGGGGGCACAAAACTGGACACAGTACTCCAGATGTGACCTCACCAGTGCTGAATAGAGGGGAATAATCACTTCCCTCGATTTGCTGGCAATGCTCCTACTAATGCAGCCCAATATGCCGCTAGCCTTTTTGACAGTAAGGGCATGCTGTTGACTCACATCCAAGTTCTTGTCCACTGTAACCCCCAGGTCCTTTTCTGCAGAACTGCTGCCTAGACAGTCGGTCCCCAGTCTGTAGCAATGCATGGGATTCATCCGTCCTAAGTGCAGGACTCTGCACTTGTCCTTGTTGAACCTCATCAGATTTCTTTTGGCCCAATTCTTCTATTTGTCTAGGTCATTCTATCTGATCCCTACCCTCGAGCATATCTACCACTCCCCCCAGCTTAGTGTGATCTGCAAACATGCTGAAGGTGCAATCCACCCCATCATCAAAATCATTAATGAAGATGTTGAACAAAACCAGCTGCACCACCGACCCTTGGGGCACTCCGCTTGTTACTGGCTGCCAACTAGACATCAAGCTGTTGATCACTACCCTTTGAGCCCAATGATCTAGCCAGCTTTCTATCCATCTTATTGTCCATTCATCCAACCCATACTTCTTCAACTTGCTGATAAGAATACTGTGGTAGATCGTATCAAAAGCTTTGCTAAAATCAAGGTATGTCATGTCCACCGCTTTCCCCATGTCCACAGAGCCAGTCATCACATAGAAGGCAATCAGGTTGGTCAGGCATGACTTGCCCTTCGTGAATCCATGTTGACTATTTGTGATCACCTCCCTCTCTTCCAAGTGCCTTAAAATGGATTCCTTGAGGACCTGCTCCATGATTTCTCCAGGGACTGAGGTGAGGGTGACTGGTCTGTAATTCCCTGGATCCTCGTCCTTCCCTTTTTTGAAGATGGGCACTATATTTGCATTTTTCCCCAATCATCTGGGACCTCCCACAGTCGCCACAAATTTTTCAAAGATAATGGCCAATGACTGTGCAATCACATCAGCCAACTCCCTCAGTACCCTCAGATGCATTACATCCGGCCCCATAGACTTGTGCATGTCCAGCCTTTCTAAATAGTCCTGAACCTTTTCTTTTAGCACTGAGGGCTGCTCACCTCCTCCCCATTCTGTGCTTCCTAGTGCAGTAATCTGGGATCTGATCTTGTTTGTGAACACAGATCAAAAAAAGCATTGAGTACTTCTGTTTTTCCTGCATCATCTATCACTAGCTTGCCTCTCCCATTCTGTAAGGGGTCCATACTTTCCCTGACCTTCTTGTTGCTAACATTCCTGTAGAAACCCTTCTTATTACCCTTCATGTCCCTTGCTAGCTGCAACTCCAGTTGTGATTTGGCCTTCCTGATTTCACCTGTGCATGCTCGAGCAGTATTTTTATGCTCCACCCTGGTCTTCTGACCAAGATTCCACTTCTTGTAAGCCTTCTTTCTGTGTTTAAACTCACTGAAGACTTCTTTGTTAAGCCAAGCTGGTTTCCTGCCATATTTGCTGTTCTTTCTGCATATTGAGATAGTTAGTTCCTGCGCCCTCAATAAGGTTTCTTTAAAATATAGCCGCTCTCTTGGACTCCTTTTCCCCTCATATTAGCCTCCCAGGGAATCCTGCCCATCAGCTCCCTGAGGGAGTCAAAGTCTACTTTTCTGAAGTCCAGAGTCCATATTCTTCTGTTCTTCTTTCTTCCTTTTGTCGGGATCCTAAACGCTACCATCTCATGATCACTGCTGCCCAGGTTGTCATCCACTTCTACTCCCCCTACCAAATCTTCCCTGTTTGTGAACAGCAGGTCAAGAGGAGCACAGGCCGTAGTTGGTTCTTCCAGCACTTGCCCCAGGAAGTTGCCCACAACACTCTCCAAAAGCTTCCAGGATTGACTGTACTGCTATATTGCTCTCCCAGCTGATGTCAGGGTGATTAAAGTCCCCCATGAGAACCAGGTCCTGTGATCTGGAAACTTTCACTAGTTGACTGAAGAAAGCCTTGTCTACCTCGTCCTCCTGGTCTGGTGGTCCATAACAGACACCCACCATGACATCGCCCTTGTTGCTGTCAGCTCGAAACTTAACCCAGAGACTCTCAACAGGCTTTTCTCCAGTTTTATACTGGAGGTCCGAGCAGTCATATTGTTATTGTCACATTGTTATTAATGTTGTTGATTTTTCTGTTGTTACCTTACATGGTGCATGTTAGATACAGAATATGAGGTACGTGAATTGGGATACGCTGAACTGGTCAGGCAAACTTAAACTCATTACCTGGTACCAGAGCCCCTTCTCAGCTGCACTGGGATACTCTTAGGGTCAGAGCATGTGTCGTCCTTCACCAGATTGGGTACTGAAGGCTTAATCCTGTTCTTGATAGCATGCGGGGACAGCAATCCATTGGCAACATCAAAACTTTAAACTGTACCAACTCCATCTTTGGCTATTAGAAGTGAGAACTCTCAGGGATTTGCATTTCCTGTTTTTGCTTTAGCTGTACTGGCAAAAGTTTTCACGAATCACTGGGAGCCAGGCTCTGCCCCTTTATTTCTTGTTATTGATTGTTTAGGGAATTTTTAATCATATTATTTTTTGCGTGGTCACATATTTTGTGACAGGGGCTCTTTAACTGTCAACTCGATTTTCAGTTTATTTAAAAAATGAGCTGTGGCAGGTACTGTATTTACCCCTCACGCCCCCCCCCCACAAGTCCTTTGCCAAATTTGTAATTCTGCTGTTGCATTTTCCTACGTGTTCAATAAAAACTCATCAAAACAGCTCAAAAGGTGAATATTAAAGGCTTGTAGCAAACTACCCAGGAACAGTTGTTAACCCAGGAAATATTTGGCAAATAACATAAAGTAACAAAACTGTACAAGAAATTGTAGGCTGTTTGTGCAGAGAGAGCCATTGGTGCATAAATTATTTGTTGCATGTTGTTCACTCAGGTGTAAATATAAATGGAACTTGCCACCTGGTATAAAGAAAGACAAGTACTCAACAATAAAGTCAGTCAACTACCCTAGGCTGGGATTTTTAAAATTGCTCAACATTGTCCTAAATTTCCTCCCATTGAAGTTACTGGGTATCACTGATGCCAATGAAGTGGGGCTAAGCTAACCTTTTGATTGAGTCTGAGAAATCCCACCTCCTTTTTTTAAGAGCATGAACAATGGAAATATTTGTGCTTGTTATTGACTTAAGTGATTTTCGGACTCCTTAGTGGTACATTTGATACAGCGTTGCAGTTTAACATTGCAATGTCAAAGGTACTGTGCTCGATTCCTTCATTCGCTTATGACTTTTTTATATTCTAGAAAGTAGCAGAGTTTTTAAACTGGGATGAGGTAGCAGAATGGGACCTCTCCAAGGCTTTGTGTTTCTTCAGTTGACTGATCTTTCTTCCAGATATTTGTTATTGCTTGCCCTTGCTGAGTGTCTGCTAAGTCGCAAAGTTAGCTGCAGAGTAAAGTTCAGTTGGTTAGGTTACACGAATCATTGATGTTTCAGAAAAACAAGGCTCAAATAGACCTGGACCGATTTAATGGCCATGTGTCAGCATCAAAGCTTGCATCACTTGTGTCATTTGTTCAAACTTCCAGTAAAAAAGCAAAGAACTGAGTGAAGCCAAGGGCTCTTCCCGCCCTGAGAGATGGACCCCAAACCTCACTGAGATCTGCCAAGGGAAAGGCCTTCCAAGAATGGTTTGGACCCTTCTATGGAGGAAGAGAAGATGGGCCAGTGGTTAGGGCCCTAGCCTGTGGGACACCTGGATTCAGTTCCCTTCTGTGCCCCACACATTCTATGTGAGCTTGGATAAGTCACTTAGTCTCTCTGTGCTTCAGGTCCGTATCTGTAAAATGGTAACAATAGCACTGCCCTGCCTCAGACAGGAGTTACCAGGATAAATACATGAGAGATTGCGACTTTCTTGGCTAATACAGTAATGAGGAGGGTTATAAATACTCTAGATAGAATAAGTAGGGAGTATCAGATGTCTCTCTGGCACAGTTTCCTACCCCACAGAAGATTCCTTGCAGAATAGGGATTTTTTGCAGGGGAGAGAGTTAATGCAAGGGAAGGGGGTGCACAATACCCTCCAGTAGAGATCCACTCATGTTGTCGCTCTTATTAGAAGAGGGATGGTATCAGTCTATATTATTAATTTTGGTAAAGTTGTGGGGCAGTATTTCAATTTCCCTGGCCAGGCTTCATTTTTTCTTTTTTATCGAAACTTTATCATATGAGCCGGCGTCCTGGCTCTCCCTGTGCCGGCAATGTTACAACAGCCAGGAAAGGCTGTGAATGGAGGCCCGCATACTACACCAGGATCGTCCTACTCACATTGGGTGAAACCCTGGTCCCCATGATTGTCATACACACCTTGGGTAAAATCCTGACCCCATTGAAGTCAATGGCAAAACTCCCACTGTCGTCAGTGAGCCCAGTATTTCTTTCTTTGAGTCTGTTGCAATAGTTAGCATAGCATTCTGTGTATTAACCACAGGGTCATCGTTAGGAAGAGTGGCTCCTAACATCCCAGATTGTCCATGTGCTCCCAAGGCATATTGCAGCAGTGTAGCAGGTCTGGTGTATATGAGTATGCTTTATGTTGATCCATGTCTCGTATTGTTAATATGCTGGGCATTTCTCCCTCTTTCTTTGCAGTTAACAAGTATGTGGTCAGAGTGTTTACTGGAGATATTAGCGGCAGTGGAACAGATGCTGATGTCTTCATTAATATCTTTGGGGAGAATGGAGACACAGGTATTCAAATGCAAATTGTTTCCTAAAATACTTTTCCTGTTCTGCCCTGAGCAAGCTGGAATCTAAACAACAAAGAGCACAATCTGGAAAAGGCAAAATGATTTAGCTCTATGAAAGGACAACAAATAGCCTCTCTAGTTTAGGATTTGTCAGACCCATAATTTTCAGCAGGTGCAGCAGCCAAACAGCTGGAATGTGACAAGGTTCAGGCTTTTCTACCCCTGCATCATCCAACATAAAAATTCCTGGTATAGCCACAGGGGCGTAGACCAATGCAACAGGAAAACAATCTGCTAAAAGATCTGATGTCAGTGTGATACCCGGACATGAAGGGAGTGCAGAATGTTGGCAATCCCTTTTGTGAAACTGAGAGAAGAATTTTGTCTACACACATTATTTCAAACTTTATTTGTAGACTATGATTGAATCTCTGTCCATTTAAAGTGCTGATCATGTCACCATTTGTATCACATTTAATTCAAATCAGCTGAAAAGCTACATCTATTTTTATTAAATAGAGGCTGTAGCAAAACATGAGAGTATGAATTTGATTATAGAAAACATTGTTTCATTTATAAGATCAGAATAATAACTAGAGATGGGCCCAAACCAAACCTCAGCATCCACCCATACAGAAAAGTCTTCAAGACTTCAATTAAAAAAAATGAAGCCCTTCCTATAGTTTAACTATCCTATATAATTTAACAGAGAATGATATCACTTCTCTTGCAGTCTATGGAATGGTTCATAAGCATCTGTTGAAAGGATTTCATTCGCTTTTAAATTCTATAGGCTTTTAGAGTAATTAATATGGAATGCTGTTGGTTTCATCCCTGTTCAATTCTTTAACACTTTTCCATAAAAGCAAACTCCTCTAAATTCAGAAGTGTCCAAAATCCGAACCTGGATCCTAATTCTGCAAATAACTTCTCTCTTTATAGTGGTCTGGAGCAAAATCCAGGATCCAAATGCCCCTGAGCTTTGAGGTATTGGAAATCTGTGATTCTGAAGCTTATATCTATCCCTAAAAGTATTTTAAATGGTTAGATAGACTTTTAAAAGCAGAACTATTTGAAATGTTGCAATAGAGAAAATAGAAGAGCCATCCAGTCTTGTATTTTTGGAAATTTTGGAGTGATGGAAGTAACTGTCATGGTGTCAAAGGGTGACCTCGCCTGGAGCACCCTCCTACAGCAAGCCATGGTGTGACAGGTATGCCTGCCTCAGTTTCCCTTTCACACATGCTCGCTTGCTTAAGTAGTACCCCTCCTTAGGTCCAGTTAATTACCAAAATACAGCCTTCTCTGGCCCTTGGCTCCAGATCTCTGGCTTAAAAGCCAGCAGTCAACTCCCTCTGCTGTTCTCCCGCCTTCAGCCCTCCAGTCCTGGCCCTCTGGCTTGGAGGGATCAGCTAGCAAACCCCATTTGCTGCTCTCCTGCCTTCAGCTTCCCCTAGGAATCCCCTACAGCTTCCTCCAGGGACCTTTTCCAGTCTTGTGATCTCAGGAGGCTCTCACCTTCCCTTGTCCTGCCTGAGTCAAGCCTCTGACTCACCCAAACTCTCTTTCCTCTTGGGCCCACATACCCTCTTTTAAGTTCAGTAGGAGTGAGCAGGTGAGTCACAGGTGCACCGGCCCTGCTCCCTCTTTAAGAGCCAGTGTCACTCTGTAACACACAGTACAGTGGGAATCCTGGTTTTTTGTGTGCTGAAGGGAGAGTGCTATCTCATTGGATTATAAAATTCCGTGTTTTCATGTAGTATCCATACTGTATAGAAGCAGTGCTTTGGTACTGGTTGATTTAATCATAATGGTAGCATTGCTAGACGTAGATTTTTTTATTAATGCATAAATATGTACTGATACCATCACCAATTTTTTTTCTGTTTCATTCATCTTTGCCTTTGCTATTGTTTTGCTTAGGTGAGAGGAGATTGGACAACGACAAGGACAACTTTGAAAAGGGAGCAGAGGACAAGTTCACCCTTGATGCTCCAAATTTGGGAAAATTAAGGAAAATCACCATAGGCCATAATAACAAAGGTGGCTCTGCTGGCTGGTTCCTTGACAAGGTTAGTTATTCCATAGAAGACAATTAATCAGAGATGCAGTGGGACCAAAATGTCTAACTTTTCATCTACTCACTGATCCGATACCAACAGACCCAAACATTCACTGTGAATTTGGTAGCTCAAGTTTCTTGGTACTCAGAACAATGTGGGTCAAGCCTTCAGCATTCAAAGCTAATAACTACACCAAAATCTTCTGAGATAATTGATTTTTAAAATGGTCCAAATGTGGTGGGTGTCGACGATGATGTGTGAAGGGCTAGCGCAGGAGATATAGCAGAAACTTCCCTTTCCTGCCCTCCCAGTGAATTCAGTCATGTCCTGCAACATTCTAGTTCTGAGCCTGTTCGAAATAGTTGGTCCAATAAAAAATATTACCTTACCCACGTTGTCTCTCTAATATCCCAGGACCAACACGTCTACGACAGCACTGCAAATGTTCTAAGTAGAGGTGCTCAAGCATATGACCAAAAATGGAGACCAGGTTGTAACTGACCATTGACTTTTGACCTAAGTCAGTGTTTGGGCCCTGGACTGCACAGGTGTAAGTTTAGTATGCTGCAAAGTCTTAGAACTTGGCCAAATTTGGATGGGATTTTCATGGGCACAGCAAAAGGTGCATTCCTGACACAATAGCCACACAGCCCTGCCAAATTGCATGCTCCTGCACCGAAGTGTGGAGGCACTAGAGTTTCCCAACAAAATAGATGTAAGAATATTTTTTAAATGGCAAAATAAGGTATTTTTCTCTATTCTCTGAAAGAGCTGAATCATTTTTGCTGAAACTTCAAAGAAAAAGAATGAGCTTTTGTCAGACACTCAGCAGAGAAAATTTCAACCCAAACAGTTAAAATTTGGCCAAATTATAAGCAAATAAAAACATGTTTTCTTTAATGGCAAGTGTCAGACAAGCTTAACTGTAGGCATCCCTACCTATTCTGCCTATAAAATAAATAAATAAATAATGCATGAATTCAGCACACCCTTCACTGATGTTGATTTACACCAATTGAGGATCTGATCCAGTATTTTTGAACCCTAAATAACATGACTGTTTGGTACACTAAAAATGCAGGTGTTATCTCATTCTTTAGTGGGATTACTGTGATCTAAACCAAAGTTTTCCATTTAAACGGCCCAGCAGGAACAGAGAAATTGAAGACCAGAGCCCTGGGGAATCCCTCTGATAAGTGGGAGCAGACCACAGGAAAAGGAGCATCATTAGGATATATAAATAGTCTCTGCATGACACAGACTTTAAACCCACTTAGTTTAGGTCAGCGGTGTCACAAACACTGGGGAGGTGACAAGGAGCAGCCAAAAACGAATCCTCCCCTTTGCAGCAGTAATCAGTAAGATATCTATGAACATAAACAAAGCCGATTCTGTGCTCTGAGCTTGACATGAAACCAAGCTGAAACATAAGCAGCCCTGAATTCGAAGATGCAGGGTAACACATAACAGAGTTTGTCTTTTTCCTTGTGCTCGTTTTCCCAGTGTGTTCTATGACCTTGTAAAGAGAGCTTTGTCATGCCCAGACATACACATTAAACATCTCTGGTAATTCCTCTCACACTTCCTGAGTTTTGGATGTTGCTGTCTAGTTGTTTATGCTGGGAGTGAGCTTTCCAGCTGTAAATATAAAATGAAATGTGAATAAAAGGCTTAAACAGAAGCATGAGAAAAATATTAGTGTATGAGAGTTTTAGACGATGAGAGCTACTGGGCATTGCTGCTATAGACACCCCCAGCCTATAGTGTCTTAATGGAGCATGACCTCCAAGCCTGCGTTACCACCCAAACTCTGGAGACAAGCTCCATTTTCCAGGTTTCAGTATATGCTGTTAGAGTCGGAGGCAGTTACAACCAAAGCCTTAGATGAATTATAAGGTTGGGAATCACTGGTGCCTGGATTTCAGAATAAATAATTCCCAGACACTCCCCCACTGGCCTTGAAGGCTGAGGGAAATACGGCAAGAACATGCTAGCCGGGAGAGCAAATCTTCTTTATCTAAGACATTCACCAGCAACATGACTGGAGAGTCAGATTTTTCACATCTAACAGAAAATCTGTTCTCCTCTAATGGCGTAAAACATGTCAGTAACACTATGGAAAGCTGCAGTGTTTTGGAATATAGGACATAGAAATTGTCAGACCTGAGCAGACTAAGGGTTTGTCTAGTTTAGCTTCCTGCCTCTTTAGTACCAGATGCTTCAGCAGGTCAAGAAACTGCACATTGGTAAGAATGAACTGATCTGGCCACCCAGGGGAAGTTCTTTCCTTGACTTATCACTGTAGAACATATTCAGTGGGCCTGAAAGCCAAGGCCCGCCTAATTAGCAGCTATTTCTGCTATAGGCTCACTGCCCTGCATTGCAGAGGGAGGGAGCAGAACTGTGAAATGAGGACGCTACTAGTTCAGTAATGGAGTAACGAAGTGAAATTCTCTGGCCTGTGTTGTGCAGGAGGCTAGAGTAGATCAAATGCTCCTTTCTGGCCTTAAAACCTATGAAAAAAAAATCTCTGAAAAAGACATCATCATGGAGCTACCCATTTAGCTTTAAAAGTGATAGGAGAGAAGCAAGACATCCCAGTCCCAAATATGAATGTAGAGCTGCCATCCAGCCTAAGGTTAGAGAGAAAGCAGCAAGCTGACTGTAGCGAGGAGTAAAGCAGGCCAGCCAGATGGTCTGCTATCAAAGGCAGCTGGACTCCCAAGGAGGGGGCAGATTCTGACAAAGTTCACTAGGCAAAATTGCTAGATTAAAAGGTGATGTGCGTGCTGATTGACTGAAACTCTCAGTCAGTCACAATTGTGGAGGGAACGGTTTAATCTAGGTCTCTATTAAATGTATTTGAAGTCAGGTAAAACAGAATGTGCAACTCAAATACTGCACCTTTCCTGCGTTCTTCGATCTCTCCGTGTAACACCTTCTTTAGTTTTATTCTCATGTCCATCATAAACTGGCTGCTCTTCTCCTACCTAGGTGATCATCGAAGACATTGGCAATAAATCTGTGTACGAATTCCCAGTTGGTCGCTGGTTTGCATTGGATGAAGATGATGGGAAAATCCAGCGGGACATTCTTGTGGGTGGAAGTGAGGCCACAGGTAAAGGGAGTGGGCCTGATCCAGGGGTTGGGGCGAGGAGAACTGGGGAAGGAGCAAAGCCCAGATTCAAACAGCACTAAAATGAGATCCAGTAAGTGGAGCTTGGGAAGTGAATGTTCAGCTCCAACATGGCCATAAGGGACAGGTCCCCGACATAACTGACTACTGTGTCAGGGTTGGAGAGGCAGATGCAGAGAGGCAGAGTCTCCTCCTTCATTGTCTTTGGGCCATATGGACCTGTCCTGTGTGGAGCTGTATAGAAGTTAACATGTCTGTGCGTTGTCATGGAGACCTGCTGTGGACCAGACATCTGTGGCATTCCAGTGCCCCAGCTCACCAAGCAAAGCAGATGCATGGCACGTTCATTGACTTCAGTCATGAAGCACTTGTGTACGCAGGCTTCAGGTTGATGGCTAATGGAAGAAAGAGCCAGGGTATGTGTCAACACATTGACCGTCAACCTTCAGAATGTGGGTTACCAGTGCCAAATGGCTTAATTATTTATCTGAGTAACTGATGGAAAAGCTGCCAATGTGCTGCTCATTGATCAGTTTTATGCTTGATACTATTGGCTGGAAAGCTCAATGTCCTTTTACAATGCATTAGGTTCTATTCCAAACTCGAATATCGACTTTATGATTGTCTAACTTAATTAGAACACAGACAAACAAACGCCTTACCATTATTTGAGGAAATCTCAGCATAAAGTCAGCACAGCAAGTTACTGCCAGGAAATGGGATCATTCTGATTCCGTGTTGTTAGCGTTGCCTGTATTTGTTTGTTAGTCCAGAGATGAACATTTAGAGCATACTAATAACATCTCTGCATATTACAAAAGTTCTTAGCTACATTTCATTATCTACAATCACTTGGGAGCTTAGAATTCTGTTCTGTGTGAAGCTTACTCAGATGTAGAATTCTGGTTTCATTATGCATTTTCTGCAAAATATGGACAGGAGCAAATAAAAAGACTGACTTACAGCTAAAATACTTGTTGTCCCCTTTAATAAAGGCATCTCTGTTTCGGCTGCCATTCACAGAAGGTTAAAATTAACTCATTTAGTATATAAATATTCTGCGCTTATAAGATCTGATAAAGATGCTCGACTTGCACAGAACATGCATAAGTACAAAGGTTACTGTGAACTTTAAAAAAGACATGACTGTTTGTTTATAAAAGACCAAGTTCTGAAGTCCCTACTTAGGCAAAAATCGCCATTGAAGTTTACGAGTTATTTAACCTGAGCAGAGCCCAAATATTTATATGTGTACCTTGGAACACTCTTATAGTAGTAGGAATGTCTCCTTACTTATTAACAGAGGTTAGATCTGAACAAATGTCTGGAAGCCAAGTGTAACTTTTAATGAATATGAGTAACTTCTAATAATCCCAGCTCTGTCATTGACTCTCTCTGTGACATTGATATCTATGAGGCCCAAATTTTCAAATGTTTTACAATGGACGTGGAAATTTCCATACTGGATCAGACCAATGGTTCATCTAGCCCAGTATCCTAAAGCTGATTTTCAGTGGCACTGAAGATCCATAGCTCCATTTCACTTCATTTGGAGTCTCTTGTTCTCAACTCCTCTGAAAATCAGGCTGCTCTTATTTAGGTGCCTAAATATGGGTCTAGGCACTTAACGTTAGGCACCAAAGTTTGACAATGTTGGTGTTGACAACTATGCCACAGTCTCCTAACTGTTAAAGTGGGTACTCTCTGTGCCTGCCTTGTGACAGTTCTCACAGAATGCTCTGAAGATGTTATATGTGTGGTCAGTATTTTTCTTTAATTGTTAAGCAAGGATGTCAGAACCACTAAACTTAGCTCAGGGGTCTTTCTTGCTAGGACCCTGTGGTAGAGAGGTCATTATCATACGTGTGCTCCTGGTGGAGTATACGAAGTTATACAAGATTTAGCTGTGTGTTTCTCTGAAGGCTCTATGGCATCATAGATATCATAATCATATTTAAAGTGTACTGCATGGAGGCTGAAAACATGCAGGAAGCGTGCACGAAATCAGTGCAGCAATAAATCACATTCTAAGTCAAGTAAAAAATTGTTAATTTCACACTGTTATTTTTCTAACTGAACTCCCATTCCTTTGTGAACTCCTCAGGTATTGTTTACAATGTTGCTGTAATGACAGGAGATGTCAGAGGGGCAGGCACCAACTCCAAAATCCACATCATCTTGCACGGCTCCAAAGGTTTAAAGAACAGCGGGAAGATTTTCTTGGAAGGAGGTGAATTTGAACGCGCCAGGACAGATCTGTTTAACATTGAGATAGCAGCTCTTCTCAGCCCCCTGAGCAGAGTCACAATTGGGCATGATAACTGCGGTGTCAGTTCTGGCTGGTTTTGTGAGAAGGTGAGAACAAATCAATGTCTTGAGGCAGTTGTCAAATCATTTTTGATTCCCAGTCTGCGTTGGACAACCTACTCACTTTAAACTTCTGCTCTTATTTAGATTACAGTATCTCCAGTGTGTTAAGTCAATGTTATGCATAATGCATGCTATAAGACTGACTGCCACTAATATACATTAGATGAATAAATCGATCCCTCATTAATTGGGTCCATTGCTCTTTTGCTGTCACAAAGATAAAGATTATTTTCTGCTCAGCACGGAAGTACTGTTAGATGTTTGCATTGCAGAAATGCAATTTAGTGTTGTGTTCAAAGCTTCAAAGTTAGGAGCCAGAATCAAACCTGCCCCAAGTTTAGGGGCTGTTGTGAGTTTGTGTTTTGGGTGGGCACAGAACCAAGAAAGGGGTTAATCACATCAGTTGGTTAGAGGTCCAAATTTGAGCTTTTCAGATCTGGGGTTTTGTTTTGTTTTGTGGCCATCTCTAACTGTTCTAGCATGAGATTATCAGATCTCAATCCTAGCTTGCAACTTTCCCTCTAGATACCAGAAGGCCACATGGTTTCCCTGGGAAGTGATATAGTTTAACAGTGAAGGCACCGGAATCATTTGCATAACTTGGGTCTCCTGCCAATCACTGAAAAGTGTGGCCGTCAGACCCTTAGTCCACTTGGGCTGTTGAAATGAAAATAAAATATAATTGCAACAGGCCCCTGTCACTGACTTCAGTGGCTCCTGCAAGCCTTCCTTTCCCCCCCGCCCACTCCCCCACTTCCCATGCCCATGTCTTTGGAGGATAAGCAATTGACTCTCCCCCCCAGGCTATCAATGATGTTTGGCCTCTGCTTGGTAGGCCCATGTCAATGCATCCTAAGAAGGATCTTCTGGGGAAGCAGGAGGGCAGAAACTACTTGTTCTTTTTCTTTCTTTCTTTCTGATGACTGCCCAAAGAACCTACCTTTTCACAGAAGATTCACAACTCCTTGCTCAGTTGTTGCACGAGCTGTGGCAGGTTTCAGACATCTCTAATTTGGGCTGCTAGTGAAAGGATAATGGACAACTGGACTTTCTTACCTGAGCTTCTCTTTATAGGTGGTGGTTTATTGCCCATTCACCGGTATTGAACAAACCTTTCCTTGTGGGAAATGGCTGGATGAAGATGAAGGCGATGGACTGATAGAACGGGAGCTCTATGAAATGGTCTCCCTGCGCCAGAAGAGACTAAAAAGTATGTGTAGTGGCAGACAGAGCATAAATAGACGCCTTCTACCTTCAAATTTGCATGCTACCTATCCTGACAAAATATAGGGAGATTCTTCTGCAAGGTAGAGGCCTAGGTAATGCAGTGATCAAAGCTCTCAGGTTTTGCTTTAATTTCAGTTTGAGATATTCAGATGGACATTAAAATATTTTGTAGGTATGCACCAATTTCCTTATGTAGTGGAATTCTGGGTTTCTCATGTTGGATCACTGGGCATGAAAAGAGTCCCCAGAGCACCTTTACTCTGTAGGTATGTTAGACCTAGAGTTCTTTTCTCTATAATATTAAAACCTGCTCTGCTAGTGAAGCTGAATATCTCCCTCCCCAACCCCACCCTGCTCCATCCCCCCCAAAAAGGGAGAAGAAGGGGCAGAATAAAAGAAGCAACAAACTCTTTTGTGTTGATTTTACAACACTTACAAACCTTATTTTTTCATTAAGGGTGGGTGGGACAGAAGTAAGAAGTCCTATAGTATTTTCTCCTTTTGTCTAATTGCAAAATGTGCCTCTCCAGGCAGCAAAGTTAAGCATTTGATCTCTCTGCATTAAAGGAAGGCATGCTCACGTGCATTTGGCTAGGTGTGCTGTTCCATCTAGTAGAGGACAATCTGGTAGCCACTCATCTTTCAAGGCCTGTTGACTGTGTTTGCAACAAGCAGGGAATGCCTGCTGTCTCACCTGCATTAGAATGTACGTGTAAGAAAAATGATTTAATTAGTAAAATAGATGCTATTTAATCAGGATGCTTCTGTGGATTCCAGTTTGTCCTGTTTAAGCAGCTGTTTAGTTTATACTAGGTTTATCTAAATGTTGTTTAGTGTTATCAGCATATTATGTCTCTAACGCAGTCCATTTAACTAAAGCGTTTATGACCTTTAACTTCCATATTATCAGCTCTGATTGTTATTGACAGGTTAATTCCCTGGTTGCCATTGTGTGTGAGATGGACAGAGAACACTAGCCTTGAGAAATCTGTGCCCTTTAAATGCCACATTAAAGAACTATAGAAGCTGAAGATGAGGAAAACCTATTATGTCATTCAGCACATCAGCTTGCCAGTGCAGAATTGTTCTCTACTGTACATTTATTGGATCTAATTTTAAATGTCCACAGTGACAAGCCTGCCTGTATTGCTTTTGGAAGAGTATTCCACAAACAATAAATCTCACTATCAGGAAGCTTTTCCTGCTATGCAACCCAAATTTTTCCTTCCTTAATTTCATTCTAGAACCCTTTGCATCAAATGATTCCTTTCTCTCCTTGGTGTTTATACCCAGAAGAATCTCTGCTTACCAAACACTGCTTTTGAGAATCTCCTTGTTGGCCAAACATCCAGTGTCATTTGATGTACAGAGAAGTTTAGACAGGAGATGAGTAGGGTAGCAGCCTGGAGGTTTCAGCCTTACAGAGCCACTAAGATCTGCAAAGATGTGGCTGGCAAATGCTTAGGGAACTCCAGATCTCCTCTGACAGCTCCCTCCAGACTCTGTACTTGGTTCTTTCTTCTTTGACCCCTTTACTTCCCTGGAAACTATATTTGCTCCTCTGTTTCTAATTACCTTCTCACTGTATATAAATCCCTAATCTTCCTCTCTTTCCTTTCCTTCTCACCTCTGCCTAGTCTCCCATCTCTGGCTGCCATTCCTCATGAATTCCAGCCATCATCTCACACATCGTTTCCCTAAGTGAGCATTTTATGTTCCCACAAATCTCTGTTGCCTCCCTTCTCTATCGCAATTAATGCTTCTTCTCTCCTTCCTGCCCCTCAGGCTCATGGCCTACATGTATAACCCTTGTCTGTGCCCTTTACCTTTTCCTCTCTGGTCTCACTAACTCTGACCCCTCCTCTTCCAGTCAAAGGCCTGGTCTACACTTAAAAATTAGATTGACCTAGCTGTGTCACTCATTGGTGTGAAAAATTTTGTGCCCTGATGCTGTAGTTAGGTTGACCTAACCTCTGGTGTAGACATGAATAATTCTTCTGTCAACCTACCTACTGCCTCCTGAAGAGGTGACTTACCTACACTGATGGAAGAACCTCTTCCATCGATATAGGAAGCATGTACACTATGGTGCGGCAGTAGAACAGCTGCAGAGCCCTAGCTGTACCACAGTAGCATAGATATGGCCTAAGGCACTTTTGCTGAAGTCACTCACTTTTCCCACAACATCTCCTTTATTATATCACTTCACTAGCCTCCTGAGCCTTACTGTGTCCAAATTCAAGCTCCTATTCAAGGCCCTCCATAATCTCAATTCTGTCTATACCACTGCTTAATTTCTTCACTGGTAGAGCTGGTCAACATTTTTCAAATGTTGATAAAAAGCTTCCTCAAAGTATTGAATTCTGAGTGAAAAAAAGGGGAGAAAATTGAAAAAGATTTCCTGCATTTCTCTCTCCCTTCCATTTTTTCAACCAGCTCTATCCACTAGCTTCCCCAGCTTCCTGGATAGGTCTATTAGAAGTTATTTATAAGCATATTATAGTGCTGTTGTACTTCAGTCTGGAAGCTGAAGGTCAAGCCGTGCTCATTCTGGCTCAGGCATCGTCCAACAGTGAAGCAAGCCTATAATTAGCATTTACTCAACAATTCTCTTGACGCATGAGCCAAGATTGAATCCAACTCTCATAGGTACATGAAATCTTCAGGACTTCCAGGAGAAAAGGTGTATTATCATTCCTGAAGTAAACAGGTTCAGAATAAACACAGGGGACAGATCTTTGCATGGAGAAATGCCACTTCTTTAGCATAGGCCACCCTCTTATATAAAAAGTCATTAGAGTTGCCATGTGAGTTCAGGGAACGAGAATGGTCTTGTAGTTAAGATACTGGACCAGGACCCAGAGATCTGGGTTCAATTTTCAGGTCTGCCACAGACTCCTTGAGCATCTGGGCATGTCACTTGGTATAAAATTTTCAAAAGCACCTAGCTGAAAGTCATTGGGATTTGCCTCCTAAACCACTTAAATGCTTTTGAAAATGTTACCTAAATCTCTCACTGAGTCATCTGTAAAAATGTAGATAATACTTCCCTGCACAGTGGCTATTTCAGCATAAATCCATAAATACTTTGATGCTGTAGTGACGAAGGTCATGTATATACCTCAATATTTTGTTGTTCGTGTATGGCATATAACATGACTGGCCTAGAAGATGGGGAGATATGTTTTCTCATCCATATAAGATACCAAGAATGTCACTCCGTCACGCTGAAGCCTAAAGCGTCTTTTCGGTCAGTGTGAAGTGATGGAAGCAGCTGCCAGGAGGGATGATGGCTCTTTTCATTTAGAATATCATCAGCTTGAATAATCACTGGGTTTTGCAGTCTGTTACTGTCACAGTTTTAAGGTCTCAGCTATTTTGCCTTTACAAATTACACCTGTGCAATGTACAGCTACAGTAAGGCATGGACCTGTGCCATGTGTTGTATACCACTGTGATACTCAACCAATCACCACCCTTACTTTACAACTAATTTGCATGCAGTAATTTTATTGGGTGTATGAGGGAAACTGCACAGATGATGGATTATGTGGCCAAGCTGCCACACCCGTGTGCCCAACTGCCACACATACAAATCAACACAAATCTCTCAGCACATACCAACACTATCATTCACACAACAACACAACCAGCATATGCAGTAACTTCAAAGAGACATAGCCCCTCGCCACAGCACTTACCCCTTATTCACCAACTGCACAAATCCATGTAGCTCTCCCATCATAACACAACTCACATACTACAACGCAACCGTCACAGACTATAACCCCAAACTCACATGGCCCTTCACCACAGGCCACGCCCGTCATTCGCTAACCACACAAATCAACCCAACTTTCCCAGCACAGCACATCCCACACACAAAACAACACAACCACCCACGCAACAGTACCACCAATTCACAAAATAAACTCACACATCACTGTGAAGCCTAGATTGTCTGTGAAGTCCAGGTGAAATGATGGAAACAGACATAAGTATGGCTGGGAGCTCTTTTGGTCTGTTACTGTCCTATTTTTAAGTTCTCAGCCGGTTTTGGCTCTTTTACACACGACTTTACAAATTACACCAGTGCGACAGCATAGGCTTTAGCTGCTAGTTATAGTTTAAAGGGAGTCATGTGGTTAAATCTCTATGTAAGGTATGGAATGTTATTCCTGTATGACTATAGATATCCAATTTAGTATATGCCTAAGAAGATAAAATGCCTGAATTTTCCACATATAAATGCCCAGCTCTGTCTTGTCCTAGTGAAGTTATAAGAATGTTTTTACTCCGGTATTCCGATATTTTTATTTGCTATTTTGTTTATAAATGGTTTGACACTTCCTTGTAGAAAATCCCTGGTCACTTTGGATCTGGACAAGTGACATTAAGAATGCAGGGACAGATGCCAGCATATTCCTCCAGATTTACGGAGACAAGGGGAAGTCAGATGAAATGAAACTGGACAACAATTCGGACAACTTTGAAGCTGGACAGACTGACAAGTTCACGGTCAGAACTTTGCATTTGTAGTGGAAGGACTTAGCTGTGGTTCTCTTAGGGCAAATTTCACTCCTCTGCAGAGGGCCAGCAGCACAAGGCCTATATACCACTGAAATCCTACTTTAAGCTTTGAACAAATCCTCAGTAAAACTCCATTGACTTCAGTGGAGACACAAAGACTTACATCTGCTGAGGATCTGGCCCATGTTCTTAAAATAGGTGGTGGTGGCTTGAAGTAATGATGGTATCAATTAGTATGTTCTCTCTAGAGCTCTTGGAGTAGGCGGGCTATATGCTCAGGTGATGTAAATCGGCATAGGTCCATTGACTGCAGTGCATTTGCTGTACCCATTTATGCCAGGGGAGGTTATGGTTCATGATGCCTGCAGAAGGCAGGAGCAGGCATAATATCTCCAGTGGTGCTAGCCAGTTGGAGCTCATTGAGTAACGGCTCTTGCTATAACCTTAGGAAGAGGAGAATAGCCCTGCTTTATGCAGCGTTAGCCTCTTTGTGCTCACACATGGGTGAGTGTCATGGCCATTAGTATTCTTAGGAATAGTAGGAATATTTATTTATTTGTACAGTGCCCAAAGTGCTCTAGGCTCCATAAAGAGCAAGTACCAGACAAAGTCCCTCTCCCAAATAGTTTATAATCTTAACCCAGCCAAGTCTCCATTCACTTTGGGTATGCCCCTCGAAGAGTGAAAGCAGTGCTGCATGCCAATACTGCATACAGAGTTGGGACTCCGTAGAGGCTTCCTGTGAACGCTATGCCTAATTCCTTGACATACTTGCCTTTGACTGGCTGTGACACAGCCCTAAAATTTACTTATTGGGTTGTCTAGAATAAGATTAAAAAGCAAAGGATTCTGATTAACTGCCCTGTTCATAACAAAAATTTCTCTATCTTTCTGAAACTGTAGCCGTCTCACAGAAAGACAAGTGCTTCTCTTTGGTTTGGGGAACAGCTGTGGAGGATTCCTACATGAATAATGCTGTGAGAATATGATGTTCCAAATATTATAGCCTATAGCCCTTATTCAGATGACTTATTCAGGGGACAGTGGATTCCCTCAGTGCCCAACAGTGAATGGTTCAGGACAATGACTGTCCCCACACTGAATTCTATGCAGTCCACCTCACTTGGGAAATGTTGGCTCTGAGATTGAGGCTCTAGAGTAAGGTGTACAGAATGAGAAGCACATCGTGCATGGGTGTGTGTCAGTATCCAACCTAAGGCAGCGGATTCTACCCTCCTCCCCCAGTCACTGATCCCTGTGACTCCAGTGACTTTCATGATTAAGGTTGCAGGATTTTGACCTTACTTTATTTATCATGAAAGTAAATTCATCAAACTGTCTTTGCAGTGTAGAGGGTGTTACCTTTCTAACAGAATTAATTCTCAACTCCTGTTCTTCCTTCTTTTGACCCTCTTTGGAAGCTGTGAATTGCAGAAAATTTTAAGAACAATGTATGTGCCTTGCTGAGTTATGCAATATGCCATTTTGGGTCTGTTTCTGTAGATTGAGCTCCCTGATCTGGGCACATTTTACAAACTCCGGATATGGCATGAGAAGAGGAGCCCTTTTGCTGGCTGGCATCTAAACAAGGTGAGACGTTGGAAAGGCAGGTTGCCCCTGAATAGCCAAGTCTGCTTTCAGTCACAAACGATGGGGCAAGTCATTCTCTCTTGTCACCAAGCAGGACATGTTCTAAGCAGTGCACTGTGTTACTGAGCTAGCAGTTGCATTCATCATGCAATGGTCTAATATTAGGAGTCTGAATTGGTATCTCCATTTACAAGAGTGTGTGGTTCTGCTGTGCAGAGGTGAGGGTCTGGATCTGGGGAGTTTGCATGGAAGGTGAACACCCCCTGCATCTAACAGAGCATAACTCCACTGGGCTCCCTACACACCTTGTCTAACCCAGCTGTGGGGGACAGCCAAGGGGAGGAGAGGGAGCACAGCTGGTGGATAGGCTGCTACAGGGCCACTGAACATTGTCTCTGCCTGAGCAGACTGCAGGTGCTGTAGGAGATACCACAATCTTTACACTGCAGTGGTGGGTAGAGAGTGACTCCCATGTGTTTCAGTCCTTCCCCTCTCAGCTCCCCGTCATTTCCCTCCAGTATGCAGCCCAGCCACTTGTACTGTCAGGTTGCAAGAAAACTTACTTTCAGCAATGGGAGCTGTTTCCAAGTCCTTTGTTTAATCTGTGATTATCATCAAGGAGACTTTGGTGCTCTGCTCAGGTCTGGATGGTGGAAGCAGAAAGAGGAGTGCCCCTCATTGGCCACAGTGGACAGCCTCGCCCACTGATTTTCCCCACACTGAATCCTGTGCAGTCCTCCTCCACTAGGAGAACATTGGCCCTGGGGCTGAAGCTCTGGAGTTATGGTGTGCAAAGCAAGGAGAATGCAGGTGTGTCCTTTCCACACTTAGGGAGCCCCCCTGAAAATGCCAAGATCAGGGCAGGTTGCAAAAGGAGAGCAGATTCTCCCAGCACTGGTGGCTAACACTGCAGTTAGATTCATCAACCAGTCACAAAAAGTGCTCCTGATCTCCCACACTGGTTATCAAGAAGCTACATCAAGAAATACACAGCCCCCTTTATTGCATTTCTGTCTCTGGCTCCCAATCAGCAACTAGGTCCAGTAAAGAGATAAGTTATTTAAAACTCTCTTCCCTTTACCAAAATGTTCTCCCAATCCCCAAAGGGTCAGCCACATTGAGAGATCAAGATAAATTTGCATCTTACCCAAATTACCACACTGCCAACCAATCCTTTAGTGACTTAAACTAAAGGTTTATTATAAAAGGAAAGAATCAAGAAGAGAGATGTTAAATGGTCAAAGCAATCAGATACATAGAAATGTCTTCAGAGCCCATATATATCAGAGTCTCAGCAGAACTGTGGTGTTTGAAGGCTAGTACAGTTTCTCTGGTGTACATCCAATACCTGGATGGGTCTCAGTCCTTTCTTTCACAGCTTCAGTTGTAGATGAGTTGATTCAGAGGTAGGAAGCAGGAATGAATTCAAGATGGAGATGATGAAGCTGCATTTTATAGTTTCTGGTCTGCTGGCATGTGGCTTGTTTCAAACACAAGCTCACAGCACACGGGCAGGAAAAGGCATCTGCAGTCTCCCTGCCCCTAGGCATGTCCTTAGTATGTCATTATGACTTACACGTGCTGTCTTGGCTTCTCTCCCTGAGCTCATTGTAAAGGTAATGGCTCTTGATGAGTTATCAGTGCTCTGCCTAGGGGCTGTAACCCGGTAGCACAGCACAAGTGTTTGGAAACAGAAATATATCACACACATCCATAACTTACAGTACAAAAGCAATGCATACACATAATCAATATTATCATATTGAGCAAATTATAACCTTTCCAATGGTACCTGACAGGACATATCTTGTACGAATTATTGTAATTTTGCAATATTGATGTCAATATTATAAATGGTCACCCCTAATCCAGACAGGGTCACAGCAGAGCTGGGTGTGTGTCAGAATCCTAAGGCCTCCCCACTGGTAGGCAGTGGATCCTAAGCCCCCAGTCAATGGACCTGGATTTCACATTTAATTCCTCTATCACTAGCCAGTCTGAGGACTAAAAGCTAGCCCAGTCTTCATTGCAGGAGACTAAGATTTCAAGGTGGATTTGGGTCTCCTGCTGCTTCCTGAAGGTGACACGTTGGGTAGCAAGTGTGGAGAGGAATGCGTGCAGATCACCTCACTCTTGTAGCATTTGCTATGATAAGCAAGCCAAGGAACAGTAAGGAAGACCAGAGGCCATCGGTCTAATATTTCTGTCTAGGACAGTCATTGCAGTAGGTGAAAGGGATGGAAAATGGCGGCACCCAATGGCCTAGACTTCAGTGCCTGAAGGTACATCCTTCCTCCCTGTTTTATACAGACGATTATATTTTCCCCCTTGCCTGCTGTGTACATGTTTTTTTCCTGGGGCTTTCATACACGTTATCTTATGCAGCAGGACCAGCAAGCAAGTGCCTTCCTAGCCTTTTTGTTTTGGCTGATTATAAGGAGAAAAAGATGCCTAACAGCGAGGTCTGGGAGAGGGTGACAGTCTCTCAATGGACAATGCTACAAACCCCATTGCTGGAGTCATTTACATCCTGAGTGAAAGAAAGAGTGCAGGCTGTCTGAGGGATGAACAACCTACTACAATTTTTTTTCTCATTTCTTCCATTCAGCCAGCTGCGGTTCTGTTTGTTGCTTAGCCAACAGGAAAATGTTCTTGTGAAGAAAGGTCTACTTTGTTTCTCTATTACTTTGACACTGATTATGATGCTGTCAGCCTTTGCCTAAGTTTAGAGGCATGGAATTCATCCCTAAGCTTTCTTCTCTCAGCCGAAACATGCAGCAAGCTCTCTCTTGACCAGCTCTGATAACCTGGAAGATTGTGCTTAAGAAAACATTGATTTCACACTACAGCCATAAACAACAGTGATGCTGAATCACCATTTACCTTTTAATAAGATCACCTTGTTTATCCTTTAGTGCATCTGATACAGTTGGGCTGGATTCTGCCCTCCTCAGTGAGGAAGTTGCACAGGCATAGGCCGGTCCTAGTTGAGCTAGTAAACCGTGAACTGTTACCAAGGCCTGCTAGTTCTGAAAATACATCCAGAGTAATTTGTGCTTCATGAGCCTTCGCTTGCTGTCGCTTCCACACCTGAGGGAGAGGATGGTGACCTACTGAGGCATCCCCACTTTGTCGCTGTCAGAAAAACATCATTCTGTCCTTCGCTGCCTGCAGCGAGCAGTGAGTGGGGTGGTCTTTATATCAGATGGCATGGGCTTGTCTTGCTCCCTCTAGGATCCTCCCTCATTTAAGCGAGGGAGCTCTGGAGTAATCCCTACTGGGCAGCTCAGAATGTTTAGGATGGGTCTGGAATTTTGTGTATTCAGTCCTCAGCCACCAGGGCAGGTACCACACCAGGGGGAATGACTGGATTCCAGGGGACACTCAGCTAATTGCCTTCAGACTCACGGAAATGACATGTTTCCACAACAGATTTATCTCGGGGTACAGTTCTTTGGGGCACAAACTGTAAATGCAGCCTCTTCGTGGAGCACCTGAAAGAATCTGAAGGTCACCAGGATTCACTAGAGAGGGGGCACCATTTTGCTCTTAACCATTTCTACACTTAGTAGGAATGGAGGAGTAAACTGAGAGGTTTATCCTGGCTTCTGCTCCAGGGTCTGTGTTACGCTAGCTGGTACTGGCATGTTGCTTCACCGTAGCACCACTCAACTCCGCATGTATGAAGTTGGCAATACTATTAAAACTATCCCACTGCAGGGTTTCATACTGGCACCCATCACAGTAGTATCTGAGCGCCTCCAAAGTTAAATGGATTGGCATGGCAAGGTCTCTAGTGGAGTTCATGGAGTTTGCAGCTCCTTCTCTTCACTAATATAAAGCTCTGCCTAGAATAACTTGACCAATCCCAACTAACTCATTCCAGCCAGGGCTTTATCAAGCTGGGCCTTAAAAACCTCTAATGCAACACATTCCAAAGCTTCACCATCCTCCTCGTGAAAACGTTTTCCCTACTATCCAACCTAGACCTCCCCCACTGCAACTTGAGACCGTTGCTATTTATATTACCATAGTACCTAGGAGCCCCAGTTCTGGACCACGACCCCATTGTGGTAGGTGCTGTCCAAACACAGAACACAAAGACGGAGCTTACAGTCTAAGTTAAAGATGTGAGATGGATGGATGCAGACAGACAAATGGGGGAATACAAGGAAATGAGGAGGCGGTACTGGTCAGCATGGTAGGCACTGGTATCAGCACACCTAGCTGTTGTCAAGTTTTGTGTAGGTTTCAGAGCAAAGGAGAGTTTTCAGGAGGATAATGAGTTGTGACAAGCTCCTCCCTAGTGTAAAGGGAAGCACAGGAGAAAGCACAAAGGTGCTTGTTTGAAAATGTAGGAAATGTCGTTTATGTTTGATGTGATAGAGAAGAGGCAGCTGGTGGAGGGATGCCAAGAGAGAGCTGATATGCTCAAAGTGATGGGCTAGGAAAATGATCCTTGCAGCAGCATTTGGAATGGTTGTGAACAAAGGCAAGACTGCATTTGTCAAGGCCAGAGAAAGGGATGTTACGGTAATCACGACGTGAGAGGATGAGAGCCTGGACAAGAGTTTTAGCTGTTGTGGAAGGACAGGAAAGGCCACCGTATCTTAGCAACATTATGCAGAAAGAATCAGTAAGATTTAGACATAGCCTGAATCCAAGGACATAATGAGAGGTCCTAGTTGAAGATGACACCCAGGTCATAGGCATGAGTAGCAGGCAGAATGGTGGAGTTGTCTCTGGTGATTGAGAAAAGAGGTAGCAGGAAGGGATTGGGAGGGAAGTTTAAGAGCTCTGAGATAATGAAAGCCATGTTGAGCCATTTTTTAGCTATGTTTTCCCGCCTTCATGTTGCTCACTCTGTTTGTGTTTTATACTTTTACCCGCACCCTCTATTTAGATTGTAAAATCTTTACAGCAGCTGGCAAAATGGAGCCTTGTTTGTGGTTGGCTGTTAGGCACTACCATAATAAATATAATTAAGTCATATAGGTTGCACATTTGTCAGTGAAACCATGTGGAAAATGACGAGGACAGCATTTTGCAACATTTCGTATTCCATGAGGTTGATGGCTGGAAGGTCATCACACTGAGAAACGGTCTGGACTAAAGGACAGGGGGAGAAGCTACTCAGGGAAAATGGGATTTTTTCCCCCTTTCAAATTAAGAGCATCAGTATTTTCAATAGTTACCATCCTTATTTCTTAGGAGAGATGAGCACAAGCTGGAAAGTTCAGATGGTTTTCTTTATGATGCCCCTTCAGCACGGCACATTATTTTGATCACCAAGTCACAATATTCTCTCCATTCATCTCTCTCCTACAGACTCGCTTCCTCATGATACACCACCCAATAATAATTGCTACATTTCAAACAAAAATCCCAGTCATTCCACCCACTGGGCTACGCAGTGTGTCCTGCCTGTTCTGTATCTTTCTGTCTGAATTTGCAATCTCCGCAGGGCATGGATTATCTTTATGTTATCTGTATATTGTCTGTACAGTGCTGGACATAGTATAAATACATAACAAGTAATTCTGAATAGTAATTAGCTTGATCAAAACTTTTTTCTACATTTTTTTTGGGGTGGGGGGAGGAGGGAGCGTGGATGTGATTGAACCAATAGCTTTGCCTTGGGGAAGGTGGAGAAGGAAAGGAATGGAAAGGAATCAGAGTTGACAGATGTTAGTTTCTTTGTTTAATGTTCTAATTCTAGAAGGTACTCAGATACCACAGTGATGAGTACGGTACATGAACCTGAATAGCTTCTCTAATTATTAATATTTATTCCTTCGTCGCTCTGACCTACCCTTCCTCCCCAGGCAGGGCTTATTGGGAACTTGTCATTTTTGTTTTTAAGTCTGCGAACTCATGTGGTGGTTTGGTTTAATTAAGATAACTCTGCTGAAAACGCTGACAAAAGAGAAATATACGTTCAATTGTGGCCGTTGGCTGGATGTAAATGAAGACGACAATGAGATCATCAGAGAGCTCCCTGCAGAGGGACCTCTAGTGACTGAAGTCATGCCAGGTAAGAATCAAGAGCTCCTTATGGAGGTTTGCTTAGTGACTGAATAGAAACAAATCCTCGTTGTTAAGTGATGCATAGATTGACCTGTGCAATTAAATTAGCCTCTTTTTTTGGCACTGGTTTTCCTACAGGTTTTCATTTGTGCGCTATTAACTGCATAAAGCCTTTGGAATTCTAGGCTCCATTTTGAGCAGTCTTAACGGTAGAGAAGGGATAGATCAGGCCAGAACACGGTTTTTACTTAAAGTATATTTTCTTTCTGCTCATGCATTTTCCAGTCAATTTTACATAGAAAGTACCAGATTTGAATGGGTGTGTGTGATAATATTTAAATACTTCACTGAAATGGGGTCTAAAAAGTTTTGTAAAGATATATACACAAAAAGGGTGTACACTATATTTATATACATGCGCACACACAAACAAACAAGGAAATGCACACCTTTCGTTACCTGTAAGTAATTGCATATATGTATATCACCTGTAGCTTTAATTAAGGAGCTTAACAGGACTCTGTTTATTCAAGAAGAATTCTATCATACTGCCTTTAGAACTAAATCACTGAGTACAACCTCTCAACCGTATCTCTTAAGCATTAAACACACTTTGCAGAGACTTTGGTGTGTGTGTGGAGAGGTGCAGGGGGGAGCAGATTACCTCATATTTGGTTGCTGTGGAATTTCTTGCACCTTCTTGACCCTCTAGCTTCTGGTGCTGGTCAGTATCAGAAATAGGACTAGCTGAACCATGAGTCTGATCTCTTATGGAAATTCCTGGGAACTCAGCAATCTATAAGCATCTGAGCGCTCCTCTGATGATGAAGAATAATTATAATTGCAAATGTTATTAAAATGTCACACTGGTTTTTGAAATTTATTTTTAATCAGCTATGAAGATGAGACCTGGGTTAAAATGCTTACATTTACTCATTAGGGAGCACCTGATGTTGCTGTTTTAGTTCTACCGTTCATCCACATTTTAGGCTTTGGCGCCTAATGTGCCTAAACTTGCATTTAAATGTCAAGGGCTAGATTGTGAAAGCCTGTGCTCGGAATCGTTATCAATGGTTCGCTGTCAGACTGGGAGAATGTATCTAGAGTGATTCTGACAGGCTCAGTCCTGCGGCCCGTACTAGTCAATATTTTCATTAATGACTTGGATAATGGAGTGGAGAGTGTGCTTAAAATGTGTGGATGACACCAAGCTGGGAGGAATTGCAAGCACTTTGGAGGAAAGAATTAGGATTCCAAATGACCTTGTTAAATTGGAGAACTGATCTAAAATCAATAAGATGAAATGCAAAGAAATGAAAAATACTGCACTTAGGAAAGGAAAATCCAATGTACAAATACAAAATGGTGAATAACTGGCTAGGCAGCGGTATGGCAAAAATGGGATCTGGGGGTTATAGTGAATCATCGATTCAATAAGAGTCAACAGTGTGATGCTGCTGTGAAACGGAGCAGTGTTATTCTGGAATGTGTTAACAGGAGTATCACATATAAGACATGGGAGGTGATTGTTCCACTAATCAGCACTGGTAAGGCCTCAGCTGGAGTACTGTGCCCAGTTGTGGGTGCCATACTTTAAGAAAGGTGTAAACAAATTGGAGAGAATCCAAAGGAGAGCAACAAAAATTGAAAGAGGGTTAGAAAATATGACATATTAGGAAAGGTTGAAAGAATCAGGCATATTTAAAGAAGAGAAGGCGGAAGGGAGATTTGATACCAGTTTTTCAAATATGTAGAAGATTGTTACAAATAGAATCAGGGTCAATTGTTCTCCATGTCCACTGAGGGGACAAGAAGTAATCGGCTCAGTTTCCATCAAAGGAGATTTACGTTGGATATTAGGGAAAAAACGTTTTTAACCCTAATGATAGTTGAGCACTGGAACAAGTCACCTAGGTTGGGTGCAGAATTCCTGTCATTGGCTTAGACAAACACTTGTGAGGAATAGACATACTTAATCCTGCCTCACCCCTGGGGGTTGGATTGGATGACATCTTCCAACCCTATATTTCTGTGTTTCTTTAATAAAATGCTTTGAGGTCCTCAGCTGCAAGACACTACAGGGTGAAAATTATTATTGCTGCTTTTTTAAGGCTTGGGAAGAATGTAGGAGTTACCTGTATTAATGTTAGAAATGTTATACATATATCTGTGGGCTTGGTGGTTATTGTGTTTACTGGTTAACGGGTAACAAAGAGTTAAATCAGCCTTAGTTTGCTTTGCAGGAACCAAAACTCAGTGGCTGTGGACAGCCCCAGTAGCTGTATTCCGACAATGGAGGTGATAATGCCTTTAAGGTTTACCTTCACTAATGTGAAATTAGGATCTGGCTGGTCCCACAGGGCAGAGAGAGGGCAAAATTCCAGTTTAAGGGGCTTTTAGTCAGGAACTCTCAACCGAAAAGCTAGAAAGCAGTTAAAAAGCTGGTTCTCTGAGGAGACAGGGAGACAGATGTTTGGCAGAAAATCAGGCTGCATCTCGATCCCCAGTAAAATAAGGGTAGGAGTAACAAATCTAAATCAGGCCTTTTCAACAGAGGCAAATGCTTAATTTAGGGTAGACAATACACGTTAATTTTTAACCCTTTTCCTGTGTTCCTATGGATGAATAAATTATAGCAGTACTTGCTCTGCTATAATTAAAGTTAACCCTCTTTCTGTTTAAAGCTTGGCTGTTCTAAGTGCTGTAAAATCCACAGGGTTAATAAAATTACTTTGAAATTTGGTGTACCTTACGGAGACACAGGGTATGGTTATATTTGGGGCCAATTGATCAAGAGGTTCCTGAGATACAGTTTCCAGAAAAAAACATCTTGTCTTAAAGTTGACACATTCTGGCAATATTTTCTTGCTCACAGATAGAGGTCAAACGAGCGTGCGGAATCGCACAGGGTCTAAAACACCCGAGGGTGACCATGCCAGAGTGCATGGCACTAACCGTCCCTTTGGAGAAAATAAAATAAAAAAGTTATTTCAAAGAGAGTTTACTTCTCCATATAAGCACGCTAAAGCTCATGTACTTATTTGTATGTATCACAACGAGCATGTGCAGAGGGAGAGGCTAACTATCTAGCAAAAACACATTTACATCACTATAGCTGGGTGATTCTGAGGGTATGTTACACTCATTAAATCTGAGCTGTGACTCATGCTCCCTGAGTTCAAATCCACCCAAAGGCAAAAATCTGAAATAATATAAGAAGGCATATTGCTCCAGTCTGCCTCTATCAAAGCGGGCTGTTTGTTTTCGGGACTTGTAATCTGAATACAGCAGAATATTCAGATGGTGCAGAAACTATTTTTGGAAAATAAAATAAATTACAAAAACAAATGCTGGTTGAGAGGAGAGGGTGATTGGGGTAGAAGAGTAGGAGGCAATGGGGGAGTGGGGTTGGGGAGGGGATGGGAACTAGTGGCAGTGGGAGAAGAGGGGTGGGACGCTGGGAAGGCGAACATGAGGGTGAGTGATAAAGTGACTGGGGCAGAGTAGGGCACCTGTCAGCCCCACATTCCCCTCCCGTGTGTATCATGGTCTGGGGGCTGCCGGCCTGTCTACACTGGTATAAGCCTCATTCCTTGCCCCTATCATGTGAGCCCTGTTCTGGAGCGGCTTGTCTATCTGGAGCATTTGAGCCTCTCTCCTTACTCCCCCACGTCAGCTGGGATATGGGAGTCCCTGCCCCTGGTGGTAACTGAGGTTCTCACCTGACCTTCCCATCCATGTGGGTCAGGAACTAGGGTTGACCTGCCCCTCTGGGAGGATGCCCCAAGAACGCATTGCTGAGATGGGATGAGGAGGTGAGAACGGGTATACCTGACACACAACAGAAATTCTGCAGCAGTGGAGAGAGAGGCAGGGAACACCCACTGACATGACTAGAGCAGTTCACACATCTTGTTACAGGCTGTATTCGTCTCCATTGGGTATTCTCTTTCAAATGAGAACATCTCATTGAGATGAATGGGCCACTCAACACTTCTCTGAGCCTGCTATGCTGTTGACGGATGCCCATGTCTTCTGTTCTCCACCTAATTTCATACAGTATTGTAAAAGTGTGCCAGCTCTGCTCTGGTTAGGGTTGGAGACATGTTGAAAGGACAACTCTTCTTAAAGCTCTAGTGTGCATAGACAGATTGTCTTGAAATTTGCTATGCCTCATGGGAGTGTAAAGTTGGGTTAGTGATCTAAATATGGGGGCATTTGAGCAAAAGGGGGTTCCTAAGGTACAGCCCCAGGAAAAACAAAACAAACAGCCTCCCTTCCCCAGCATTTCATTATGTTCACAGCTACTAGCAGTTTTGAAGTCTGAAATCCACCCTGGACAGAAATCTAAGAATGGTCTGTAAACATCTGGGGAAAATCCAGCTCTCTCAATTTTCTTGTTTGTTTGTTGGGTTTTTTGTTCGTTTGCGGTTGAGTTGTTTCGTTTTTGAGGAATGTACTCTGAGGACAGCAGAATATTCAGTAGGAGCTGGAGCTATTTTTTAAAAGAAAAGAAATTACGCATGCAACTGCTCACTGGGATAGGAGGGGTGATTAGGGATGCAACAGTAGGTAGTGGGAACTGCCAGTGCCTAGGGTAGCCCATCTGAAAATGCCAACGTCTGGGCAGGGTGCAAAAGGAGAGCAGATTCTCCAAGAACTGGTGGCTAAAACTGAAGTTAGATTCACCAACCAGTCACAAACAGTGCTCCTGATCACCCACACGTTATCAAGAAGCTAAAACAAGAAGTTACACAGCCCCCTTTATTGCATTTCAGTCTCTGGCTTCCAATCAGCAACTAGGTCCAGTAAAGAGACGTTATTTAAAACTCTATTCCCTTTACACAAAGTTTTCCTGATCCCCAAAGGGTCAGCCACATGGCCAGATCAATGTAAGTTTGGATCTTACCCAAAATACCATGTTCCTAGCCAATCCTTTAGTTACTAAAACTAAAGATCTATTATAAAAGGAAAGAAACAAACAAGAAGAGAAATGTTAAATGGTCAAAGCAATCAGATACATACAAATGGCTTCAAAGTCCCTATGTATCAGATTCCCAGCCAAATTGTGAAGTTTGCAGGCTTATACAGTTCCTCTGGTGTACATCCAGTACCTGGATGGGCCTCAGTCCTTTGTTTTACAGCTTCAGATGTAGACCATCTGATCCAGAGGTAGGAAGCAGGAATGAAGACAATATGGAGATGGTGCTCTGCCGTTTATGTCCCTTTGCCATGCGGCTTGTCCATACATGACCTGAGGACTCATAGGCACAGCCCCGGCTTCTCTCCCTGGGCTCATTGTATAGGTGATGGCCCTCGATGAGTCATTAATGCTGACACTACTCTTCCTGGGGGTTGTGGTCCAGTAGCACAGCACAAGTTTTTGGATACAGATATATCACACATCTCCGTAACTTACAGCACCAAGATGAAACACACACATAAACAACATTCTCATACGTAGCAAATTATAACCTTTTCAGTGGCACCTGGCATGGCATACCTTGTACGAATCACTACAATTTTGTCATATCGGTATTAAATACTGTTATAAATGGCCACCCCTAATCCAGACAGGGTCACAGGTAGCAATGAGGAAGAGGGATTTGTATCTATAGTGAGGATAGAGAGTATTATGGGGAGGAGCATAAAGAGGAAGGGGTGGTAGGGGAGGAATGAAGGCTTGGGAGACTCTGGTAAGTGGTGGGGGAGGGATTAGGGTGAGTGAGAGGTGGGACAACAGGAGGGGTTGGAGAAAGTTAGGGGCAGCAGAAGAAGTTGGGTGTTCTTAGGGGTGGGGTGAGGAGCTGTTGGCCCTGAATTCTCTCTTTCTGTGTGTGTGCTGTGATCTGGGGGAGCTCTACCCATCTGCAGGAATCTGATCCCCTCTCCCTGCCCAGTGTGTGTCCTGGGACTTGGGGACCCAGCTTCCCTTGGGATGTGTGAGCCCCTCTCCCTGCCCCTCCACGTGAGCTGGATCTGGGGTTGCGGGGCTGAAGGTGAGACAAATGTCAACATCTTGAAATCCAGAAAAGGAATCGTTAAGATACACATCACCCCTGAGGGGAGGAGCGGGGGGCTGATGAGAGTGTGTGTGGGAGGGGCCCATCTTGGAGGAGTGGTGAAATGGGTGGGCCAGGGACAGCTGGGGAAGCCTGGGTGAAGCTGGGGCAAGAGTCTGAGCTGTGTGTGGGTAGTGGGAGGCCCAGCTCGGAGTGCAGCTCAGGCTACATAATCAAGGTAACGTGCAGATCTCCAGTAAGCTGCTGCCTGTGATCTGTGTACGCAGCACTATAGGGCAGAAGACTGCCAGGATCAATTTCGTATGTTTTAATGCTCCTAGAGGCCAACTAATGACTTGATGGGAAGAGGGGTATCTGGAAATGTTGGTGCGGGAGATACATGTGGTGAATGGCAGGGCAGAGAGAGACACCACTCATCTCTCACATGCGTAAAGATATTGTAACAACCGTGTAATAAAACTGACAGGTTTGGGACTTTGGCACTGCAAACATTTCAAAGCACGACCATTATCCCCATTCAACTAAATGTACAGGAATGGGGAGGAGTACTTAAGAATCACATAGCAACCATGTGGCCTAGTGGAAAGACCATTGGCCTGGGACTGTTCCTAGCTCTGCTGCTAGGTGACCTTGGCAAGTCACGTCACCGCTCTGTGCCTCAGTTTCCCATCAGTAAAATGAGAATAATGATGTAAAGTTCTTTTGAGATCTATTGATGAAAGCACTGTATAAAAGCTAGGTCTCTTGATTATTTCCTAGCCACAATAACATATCATCTGCAGACCTAAGTGAGAGCTACAATGTCTAAATGACCACCAACTCCTATGACAAATTCTGCCCCCTTTGAGCAGTGCCCCAATACTCCCACAACACCCACTGCCGCTCTGCCTTTTCAGTCTAATGGACGGGTGCTACCTGTGCCCAAACACTGAGCCGGTTCCCCTGACGGAGGACCACACTGAGGTGCAGATCATTCCCAGTGGCTGTTGCCAGCTCCAGGGGGCAGAGTTAAGGTTACATAGGTGTTTACATAACTCTGTATTTCCTGTTTTTTGGAAGTTTGAGTTTTGCTGAATTCGACACTCCAGAGGGGCACGAGCTATCACCCGGCAGCCTTAACTGTGCTAACGATGTGTTTTGCCATTTAATATTACTTTGTTTGGAACAAGCTACTCTCTGCCTCCGCGTTTTCACGGCCCCTGAAGAGGAGGCGGTAGCAGGGGCCAAAGCCAGTTGGGCCTGCTGAAGTAATGCAGTGGGTAAATGGGATGGTAGATCCTGGAGAGCCAGTCTAAAAGTGAGATGTAGCACGGCACTCCACACAGAGAAGTGCAGGTGTGGGCCCGGCACTTGAAGGAGGTGCCCATGGAGAAGAGTGGTCAAAAGGATAACTTGCCCCTGGATTGCAACCAGGCTAAATCATAGCTTTGGCCTGAGCCCCAAGCAAGGGTGCGGCCCCAGGAGTAGTGCAGGAAGCAGATTGTGGCTTTGAGGGTCTTAATGTGCCACCCCATCTTCTCTGGCTGTGGTGGGGCATATAACCTGCACCAGTTCCGCACCTCCCTCCGCATGCCAGTGTAGCTATGCTAGCGTGAACGCTGACAGCCAGGGTCAAGGCTCTGTCCACTTTCCCCCTCCCCGCCCCCGCCATGTGCCTGGCAGGGGGCATCGCAGCTCTGTAGAGGCTATATCTACTTCTGTGCTTCTACCACTGATGGGGATCCAGGGCAGGGAAGTAAGTGGGTGCCTTAAGTCCTTAGCCTCCTGTACAGCTACACAAGATGGGCTTCTTTGCCCCTTGATTTATCTCTCAAATGGAAATGACGATATTTACCTGCCTCGCAGGGCTGCTGTAAGAACTGATTGCTTTGCAAACTCTTGCAAAGTGCCGAGCTCGGTGTCGCTTAGTAGCAAGCATGCTGCATACAGGTGAGTGGGTTTGTTTGCGCCTCTCTTTTTGTGCTTCTGAAAAATCTGTTGTTACAGTAACTGGCAATAACTAGTTAACAGATGGCTTCTTGAGTGTTTCCAGGTCACCCCTGTAACTGGTTGGCTGGCTTGCAAAGAATGAGAAAAATTAGAAAGATTCCAGCCTTAGGTTTCCTATCTTTCTAAAATATATAAGCCTGCTTATTGGTGGGTTTGACATCTTTTAGTCTTCAAGCTCTTTCTCAAGTTTGCAACGAACTTTCTCTTTTGAATTATTTGGTAATATACAAGGAAGTGGAACCTGAGCTGTTGTTTATACTTTGGGGTTTTTTTCCTTTTTTCTGTAGCAATAATCTGACTGGCAGCATTAGTAAAGTAAAAGTCAATACATCAGCAAAATTACTGACTGAAAGTTTTAGCTGCGAATAGGAATGCTTGGGAATTGATTGTGGAAAATGAAGTAAATTTCAATTAGGATAAATTGCATTGCTGACCATTGCTGAATTTGTGCCCTCGCAGTGATAAAATACCGGGTGACTGTTTGCACTGGGACGGTAAGCGGAAGCGGGACAGACGCCAACGTCTTTGTCAACCTCATTGGCGACCAGGGAGATACTGGGGAACGTATCCTCTTCAACAGCATAAACACCATGAATAAATTTGAGAAAGGCAGTGTAAGTTGGCACCATGGCCCCTTTCGACCTGTCTGAACATGCTAATTAAAATGTGTGCTGATTGGCAGCTAGCTGAGATAATGCTGGATCCTTCGGGAATGGGATTGGGGCATGTAGTTCATAGTTCAATGTTTAAAACGTTGTTGATGCTATCTTGATATCACAGGAGCTACATGTTGCACTGAGGGATATGATCAGGTGCAACCTCAGGAGATTCAGCTGCAAGATTGGCACTAAGACTCCTGGGGATGATGGGAGTCCGTGAAAATCACATGCATAGCAGAGGGGACCTGATTGGTTTTGAGTGGTGAGAGGGTTAGGTCAGGAGGATGGGGAGAGGGAAGCGTGCCCTTTGCTTGGCGATGGATGGATGTGTACTGTCCAGCCACACCGGAAGAAAGACTGGAGGCAGTGGATGTGATTTCATTAGGCTGTATTTTGATTCACTTCAAATATCTGGGAGTACCTGATAACCAATTGTATAGTGCAGGTCCTTAGCCTTTCCTTAAATATTTCCACATGATCCCCAACTAGGTCCCAGCTATCCCGTTGCTGGGACCCTGCCGCCCTCCTCTCATAAGAAGGGTAACGGGGTTATAAAAGGAGGGGGGTCCAGCTCTCCCCTGTATGAGAGGTAGACCCCACCACTGTTATTCAGCTCTTTAAAGGGACATTTTCCTTCAAATTGGTTTCCAATCCAATTTTTCTGATACCATGTCCCTTCCATACTCACTATCTGCACTGGACATCCACCACAAGTTTTACATATTAAGTTGCAACATTATACCCTAACCCCCTGCTCCATCCCACATGGTCTCAGATCTTCTGAGGGAAGGTGAAAAAACCCAACTTGCCTTGGCCAATCTGGCGGTGAGAAAAACCTTCTTTCTCAGCCCTCCCAAGGAAAAAGGCAACTAGTGTAATACTCACAATGGGTAAAGGGAGGGTTTAAAAAGAGGGCCTCTCTGGAATTGCTTGGGGTAAAAATACCACTGGTCCCCATTCTTCTGGTCAGCAGGAGGAGCAGAGCAGTTACTTTCTCCTTACCTGGCCCCTGTCCATCTTTCTCGTCCATCCCTGTAAACTTTCCCCAGCCTCCTCACCCATTATAAGAGAGTCTTTAAAGGAGCTAAAATGCTCCTTTTCTTCCAGCTAGTTGGACCAAAGCCTGCCGCATGGAAAGCTGTCATGAGCATATTTA
>ML675629.1:10211063-10252203 GCA_007922155.1 Mesoclemmys tuberculata | reverse complement strand
TCAGTCCTCCAAGAGTGAAAGACAGATTTCCAGCATGATCTGATATTGGGGAGAGCAGGCTATTTGGGCAGGGGAGGGAAGAGGAGAACACTGCAGGTGAGAATCAGAAATTAATTCTAAAGCCAGAAGGAACCACAGTGATCATCTCGTCTGACCTCCTGAATAGCACAGGCCATAGGACTTCCCTAAATTAATTGCTGTTTGAACTAGAGCAGATCTTTTAGACAAATATCCCATCTTGATTTTAAAATTGCCAATAATGGAGAATCCACCACAACCCTCCATAAGTTGTTCCAATCGTGCATTAACTTTCCTGTTAAAATTTTAACCTTATTTCTTCAATAAAATGTTCCCTCTGTGGTTTATTCTCATTTCCACCCCACTCCTTCTGGCACACCCAATTTCCATGTGTTATTCATACCATTATTTTCTTGTCAAAATGTGTGTTTGCCTGGCCTCCCTGCAGAAGGGGGTAATGGACAGGGATGGAGACTGTGCACTGATTCTTTGGAAAGTGTGGACTAATAAAAAGGCTTAACTGTAGCTAAGGCCACTGCAGCATTAACAACCAAATAATGCACTGATCTGACCCCTGTGGTCAACCTACTTAATATGCATTTGGTTGTGCCTGACACTTGGGATTTATGGTTTTCAGTTCAAGATGCTAAAACCCAGGCATGCATCTCCAAGGGAAGAATTTGATAATCGGATCACAGAATCACTCAAATTCCCCATTTGTATATGGATTTTTTTTAAAAGTCATTTTTAATTAAAAATTGTAAGATGCAAGAAAATGCGGATAAGAAAGGTGAGATTTTTCAAAATTGGCCATTTAAATTGTGGCTGCGAAATATACATTCACAGATGGGTCCTGATTTTACATTTCCAGAGCTTCCAAACGCCCACTGAAATTCTTGGAAATTACAGGGAGTTTGGGGGTTCCTGGAATGCAGGACAGAGCCCTTATTGTGTCAACAAAACTTGTCTTTGTGCATACAGTTGGCATTTGCATGATAGGATGGGTAGCTGTGCTTGAAAACTGCACATGCAATTGCACATTTACCCATGCATATGTGCACTCCAGTGTAACAATTTTTTTTGAACTGGAGGAAAAGTTACCTCTTACCAAATGGTAGCAAAGGAAGACTCTTTTTCTTTTAGTTTGGAAACCTGTTTCTCTGATGTTCCAGAATAAGCATCCTCCTCCTCATCTTGGTTCGTTTCAGACTGAAACATATTTTAAACACCGATAATCACAAGTTTCTGACTTCTGAAAATGAGTTATTTGGCAATTTGCATGAAATAATCAGTAGGTAACAGCAAAAATAAATTTTAGAAATCCTGCTTGTACTGTAGTTGATTAATAGCAGTCAGACTATATAAACTAATCTGGGATCCATTAATGAATAATTGTTCTTTTGGCAGGGTGAACTGAAAGCTGGTGAATGAAACAGAAAGAAATGCAGAGCTTAACTCTGACCAAACAGAACTTGTCCATTCAAAAAAATCCACTACTTTAAATCAATTTTACTAATCAATCAGTTAAAATAAATGTAGCTAAACCAGTGCAAACCTCTAATCTAGATGCAATTAAACCAGTTTAACCCTTGCTTATATTACTTTAGCTCAAGTGGGTAATTTAGTGATGCAAGCGTACTTGATAGCAAGGGTTAAAACAATTTATTTCATCTACGCTAGGGATGCACTGATGTAATTTCGTTGACTTAAGGGTTGCTCATTACATTATATCAGTGTGTGGTAAGTAAGCTCAGAATTAGACCCAGTGTAGCCAACTTCATTAAGCCAGGCTGAATCTGCTACGTTCGGATCAGTGAATAGATATTTATGGGTCTAATCCTGAAACTCTTATGTGAGTAATTTTTTCTCACACAAGCACACCCATTATTTATAACATCTAAAAGCCAAATAGTATATCTTTGTTGCCTTTCTTTAAAGGACAGTTTTGTTGAAGTCTTTAAAAAATTTTTTTAAAGTAGTGGCTGATATTTTTGTAATAATCATTCTTGGTTGGGAAAATTTTTCACCCTCCCAACCCTCTATCTGAGCATTAATGAAGACATACCCCCATGAGGAGCATTTTTGTGCTTTCTGTAAACAGAGGAGACAAATGCAGCACCGCACTATATTCCCTTCAATTTTCTCCTGCCTAACGAGGCATTAATGCATGGGACACCTGTAATTGCATCAGGAGCATGGTAAACCACAGTGGTCCTCTCTGTGTATATGTCTATCTAAGGCACTTCTAAGACCCCTATTACGGGAGTATCTGAACACCTCACAATCTTTAAGTGTATTTCTCTTCACACTGCACCTCTGGGGTAAGGAAGTGCCATCCCAGTTTATAGTTGGAGAATTGAGGCACAAAGGGACTAAGTGATTTACCTAAGCTCACCCAGGAAGTCTGAGGCAGAGCAGAAAACTGAGACTCGGATTCCCATGTCCTAGGCCAACACCCTTGCAACTGGGCCATCCTTCCTCCCTACTAGGGTGAGGTATGAGACTATGGGTGGGTCATTTAAATTACCCAGAAGATCTGGATGCCATTGCTTAATAAATTCCCCCCTATGAGCCTAGCACAGATGTTCAGGCTCATTATTTGGTATATTAACTTGAGCTTAATCCAGTCACCTGCTTCTAGAGGATCTTCTACATCCTGCAGCTCTGGGATTGGTTTGATCACTGTAATAAATGCTTGTTTTTCATTTTGTTCTCAGGAGAAATATCGCCTAATCTTGTTTCTTTTTCTCTTTGCCCAAGGCTGATGAGTTCTACATTGAAGCAGTGAATCTGAAGCAGGTGAGGAGGGTGAGGATAGGGCATGATGGCAAAGGAGGAAGCAGTGGCTGGTACCTTGACAAAGTGATAGTGAGGGAAGAAGGGCAGCCAGAAAGTCAGGCTGTGGAATTCCCGTGTTACAGGTACTGGAAATGATGGTCTCAAATTATGCATTTGTTTATTAATTTGTCACACCTTCAAGAGCCTAATTACTGTCCCAGGGCTGGAGTTTTCTGAGTTCATCTAAATTCTGCCAGATAATCTTTTTCTTGGCCTGAAAGCAAAACGTGTGGACTGGGAGACTAAGTATAATATTACCCTCTCCTACTAAATAGACAGCAATCTGAAGAATAAACTTTACCGTGATTAACTCAGCGGTGCCGAGGATTTCCCAGAAACAAAATGCAACCGTCCAGTGATGAATCGGATGTTAGTGCTACCTCCTGCTGCAGTTGCTCATTGTTGCTGCAGCCTCCTAGTTTTGTGGCAGATGTGGGGCCTTGTTCTGCCCTCACATGCATGGCCCATGATACCGAGAACCAGAGCATGCTAGTCTCTTTTTGGTAGCATGCAAAATTGATAAGCTGCTGTCCTGAAAACCCACCACCTGAAGGACGTGCACGTTGCACAAAGGAGGGTGGGAATCGTAGAGAAAAGGGGCGTGACTCTGCCACCCAGGCAAGTTACAAATGTATTCTTCTCTTTCCTCAGACAACAAGTGGCCGAAAAGAAGGTGCTGTAGGTCAAGCTTCTCCTGGGGAAGCTATACCTAGCACTCGTTTTCACATCATACACACAAGTGCTAACCAGTATATGCCTCAACAGGGAGAGTGCAAATTGTCAATAGCTAGGTGAATACACCACAACAGACAGAGTCCTGGGTCTTTCAAACCCAACCTTTCTCTGCAGAGGACTTCATGCTTTGCAGAGTGAATTCCATTGAATAACAATGAATACCTGCTTTTAAAAAAAGAAAGTGCTCTCTTCCTGCGGGACTGGGGGAATTGTATAGAATAATACGCTTATTCTCAAATTACCAACACATGTAAAGCAACTGAGTCCGATTCTGATTTCCTGTGAGTATAAATCAGCAGTTATTCTACTGAAGTCAGTGTAAAACAATGTGGGCTCAGAATTAGGCCCACTGAATTACTAAACAGAGAGCAGAGCAAACTTGCCCATGATGTAGAATTTGACGTAAAATGCTTATCATGTTCATTGTGAAAAGTGGGCTAGTTTCCAAATTATAACCCCCCTTTTCCACAAAATTAACTCATGTTATGATTTTGCCACCTTTTAAAACCCATTTAGTTAGCTAACTGACAACCAGACAGGCTTTGACTTGGACACGAAGGATCCACATTGAGAGCCGTTATGCTAAGCATCATCAGAGATCCTCACGAGTCTAGGCATGTTATACATCCAGCTCACATTAATGGCTACTTTGGAATAACCTCATGACTGAAGCCACTTAATTAATGGCCTTCATCTACCTTTAAAAGCTTTTAACAGTAATAAACTTGGGGTGGAGATCCTGCCCTGCTGTGGTTACACTAAAGCATGCCATCCAGTTGTGGAAGAAAAGATATCCCTGACCATTAAAAACAACAGCCATAAACAACAGACTGGAAATTAAGACTTGACCCTTTGGAATATCCAGCTTTCACATTCAGCCTTCATGCCATAAATCATTGGATTCTGCTCTCCATGTGTTTTCCATGGTCTGTTGTCCAAGTGAGACCATTGCCACTCAAGTGGCTTGTTTTCCTCTCCCTGGGCCACCCACATGACCGACAGAGTAGGATGTGTAGAGCACTGTTCCTGCTGCTGCATCTGGTGCCTCTGTCTTCTGCTGGCCCGTGAGAAAGTGGAGCACAATGACAGCCTACAAGTTCTCATTTTGGAGGCTGAAGTTATCTGAAGGCAAAGGTGCTCATCCACTGCATCCTCCATAGGAATGAATAAACTTGTCCATGACCCACAGTGTTTGGAGGCTTCCATTCCTGCTGGCCAGGGACAATGCCAGTTCCCTTGCTGCTCTAGATATCATTCAGAGGGGTCTGCTCTTCCAGGATACATATATCTATAGAGGTTTGGCTAGGAGGAGCAGCCCTTCCGTAGTAAGCCAAAGCAAGCAAGTGGTAGTGAGTGGTTAGAGACTACACATCAGAAAGGCTGGGGGAAACATGTCTCAGTCAATCTGTTGCTAGCTGGTGGATATGCTGTTGTGCCCATCACCCTTCCCTTCTGCAGCCTGATCCCCTTCTGTTGTTACGTATAGCACACTGAAAAAGTCCAGGGCAAATAGCTTTCTTTCTTCTGTGTCCCTGTTGCCTAGGACTGATCCAAGCTTCTGCTGTGATCTGTCACAGCCGGAGGACAAAGAACTTTCTCCCAACCGAAGCAGATCATACTGGTGCAGAAAATGCCAGAGAATTCTTATCCCCACAGAGCTGGATGCACTGAGATATTGGAAATAATTCCATTGTGAGGTGCTGGTTACACAGCTCTCATGATGTCTGGTGCCACAAGGATACCAGAAGAGATTTCCCTTCCATGTAACTTGCTAAAGTCTGTTTTGTTCTTCTTATTTTTATGTGTATACACGTGGCTAAGATTTTTTTTTAATTTAAAAACTTTTAACAATAAGCATTTATATAGCACTATAGAAACATCCACTAATTAAATCACAACTGCCCTACGACGAGTATTAGCAAACTGAGGTACAGAGAAGCTAAATGGATTAACAGTGAGTTTGTGGCAGAGCCAGGAATAGAATCCTGGAGTAATGTCTCCCAGTCCTGTGCTTTAAACTACTAAAATGGTTGCTGTAAAGCAAATGTAATGGCTTGTAGTTATTCTCAGAGTCAGTGTGTTTAAAATGTTCCTTTGGACTACATTTCCAAGAAGTAAGCTCTGTGTAAGCTTGAAAGCTGGTCTTTCTCACCAAGAAGTTAGTCCAATAAAAGATATTACCTCACCCATCTTGTCACTCTAATATCTGAGTGTTCTTTACAGAGCACTAGCTCATCATTCAGATGTCTTAAAAGCCTTTATGACTTTCTGACATTAGAATAATTCAGATTTTTTCAAAGTGAATCACTGAACCATTCAGTGCAATGACTGAAGCCATCTATACATTATAAGGACCTTACTGCTTGAGTGCTCTAAACATGCAATACTAAGAAGAGAAGGGATAGGTGAAAGAATTGAATAAAATAAGAACCACCTTTCCCACCCAAACCTAGAACCAAGCCTATTTTGAAGATCAAAGCTTAAGTTTTTTATTTTTCACTTTCACCTAGCGGCTGTGTGCAAGGCCAGGAACAGACTATCACATCTGGTAAGAGAGGCTGCTTTCACAATATCCCAGGCAGAAATGAACTGTAAATCAAAGACAGTCAATCTCATGGTAGGCCAGATCCTCAGCTGGTGTAAACCATTATAATACCAGTGAAAACATTTTATACCAGCTGGGGATGTGGCTTGATGTATCTAGCTCAGCTTTGCAGACCCAAGAAATCGGAGTATTTGTGATCAGCTATGGACAAGTGTCCAAACCTGACCTGAATCTTTGAACTTCTTGTGTTTTTTCACATCACTGTGTGCTTTGTAAATATTTGTATAACACTGGATTACAGAACATCATTTTAGTCCCTAGTATCTGATACAGTGTATGCAACTCGGAGTGGTAGCAGCGTGAGGTATGTGTATGTTAGACATATCTAGACAGATAGATATAAACTACCTAGGGATTATTGATGATTTTACATTGCAGACGAAGTGCTTCTAAAGCACTTTGTACAACAAGTACTTTGGCTGTTAAGTTGAATGAATTCTCTTTTAAATAGCCTGATGTGTTTAGATGTACAAGGAACAAATATGTAGATACAAGTGCTTTATGACATTTCCATTCTGATTTCGTGAAACAATGTTAGAATGTAGCAGCACATTCTGAAGAAAAGGAGAAACGAGTGTGTTGCTAATCAAAATCACTCATATCATTATTTACACATCTTCATCTTGCTCTGCTTGAGGGGATGGTGTCTGGCCACAGACTGCTATTCTGTTGGCTAATATAAGATCGGAAAGTGGTAGCGATTTAAGCCATGTCTATTGGTGACCACTCCCCATCTTTTCACCAGCCTGCAGCAAGCTTTCCACACCTTATTTAAACTCCTCTTTGTCAGTAACCCTGGTAAAAAGCAAAGCTCTTTTCCAGAGAAAATTCTTCCTTCATAAATTTCCTTTTGGTGCTCCCTTCTCTGCCAAGGAAGCAGGTAATATTTGCCCTTCTGCACCCAAAGCTCTGTTTTTTAGGGAATTCATTTTCATTTTCTCACCTGGTCTCAGGCTATCCTTGGATTCACTCCGTATTGGGCGATTGCACCAGCAGCAGTGAAGGATACAAAAACAACAACATATACACCAGCAACAGAAGAAGCAGCTTCCAAGATGACTGAAGCTAGATTAGCACAAGCAGCAGGTGGCATTGGGGTGGGCAAAAATTAAGTTCTATTTTCTGGGGGCCCCCATTTAAGTTTTATGCATGCAGAGGCGTCTTGACTCTTGTGGTGACTTAATCCCCTAGTCGTTGGATATCTGTCCAAGGATGGGACCTCAGAACCAACATCAAGGACTGCACGATACACAGGTACTAAGGATCAGTTCCAAAAGGTAAAAAAAAAAACCAGACCAATGACTAATACAAAGACTTCCTTGCTTAAGACACATGTCTTGATACGTTCTTCATGTGCCTTCTGTACACTCCATGCTTGGCACCAGTGCTTTACATCAATTTCTCATTCTCCAGCACAGGTAGCTGTTGTTCCATATTCCTAGAGTCCCTCTCACTCGCCACTGAGGGTGAATATCCCACCTGATGACCTACCACACCGTTAAACTGACGTTTCTTCATGCTGATATAATTACCTCTCCAAAGTGCCTGCACTTGGCCACGTGTTTTACAGAGCGAAAGGGAAGAATACTGGGTAGATTACATACCCGACAACCAACGCAAGTTTAGTGGGGAGATTGGGCTGAGAGGGATGGCATTCCATGCGTCTCTCTTCTGCATGCTGCTGTGCACTCAGCGTTGTTACAAAATCCTGGTCCTTTGTGTTCCCCCTTAAGAATTCTGACCTGAAGCATATTCCTGGTGCTGTTGCCAACCCTGAGTTCTGCTTCATTTTTGGTGTTCCTGCATTCTTCTGTGTCTTCTGCACAGCACCTGTGCTGCTGATGTTTCTGTGTGCAGGTGTGGGCAGAGGGAGGAGAGTCTAACTTTTTTTTCAGATAGAGGAAATTAGAACCTGACAAATTTAACAAAAAACAAAGCAAACAATTGGCTTCCCTGTTGGCAGTCTCAGCAGCAAGGCCAAAGATTGAATAGGACATGGAAGCTGAACTCCCTTCTCCCTTCGTGTGATGGGTAAGGCTGGAGCATGTTGGTGGAGGACAGAATGGGGAAGCTTGCGCTGCTTCTGTGCTGCATGTGTTTAGTGGATAAAGAAGTCTTCATCCTCCAGGGCTGTCAATCTGGCTCCTCTCAACAGCATTCTCTTCCCTTTGAAAAGTGCTTTATACAATCCCATTTATTTCATTGTGTTGTCCCCCCTTTTTTGGTCTGGAAATCATCATCAAACTCCGTTCCCTAACCGGGTTTTAAATAATCTCAGTGACGTGTCCAGACCTGCTTACTTGTTCTTTGTTCACCCCAACTGGTTCAAAACAGTACTTTTAGCTGCAGGATGAAGCAGAGCAGAACAATAAACGGGGTAATTGAGAGCAACATTATTATAGCTTTTCTTGAAATGTTTCAGCTCTGATTACTTGATGTTAAAGGTTGAAATGGCCAGATTCGATCTGTGTGGGACAAATGAATCTAGGATGATACTTTTAGTAACATCTGACACTTTGAAATGATTTGTGCTAAAGTCTTCTGAGCAGGGAAATGCAAATCTCTGTCAATACCACACCTGTATTGAAATGATTATGATATATTTTTTTCCTTTTGGCTCTAATTTCCTCCTCCCTGGGGTTCAGGGAGACAGCTCTTCCTTTTAAGTTTTAAGGATCAACAACAACTTTTCTTCAATTTTTTTCTCCCATGCATCTCTACAAAGATTGAGGCCACTGTTCTGTTTGAGCTCCTCAATATTTCTCCTTAATTAGCCTAATGATTTGCTGTTACATGAATATTGGGGTACAAGGAAATTCCTCCCTCCCTCCTGTGTTAGCACTCCAGGATGAAGCATACTTCCTCCACAGCACATCCAGCTCTGGAATGGAGAGGCAAGGTCTAATAATATAATTCACCTCTTGTTTGGTAAAGGAAAAGAGTTTCCTGGTTACTCATTAAAGCATAGAATGAAAATCTAAGGAAGCAGCAGTCATAAGAAAAGAGGGAGATGTCAATGGCCTTGATCTGATATTATTATTAGAATAAAGGACAATAAGAATTTCCAGATAATGGGCAAGGTTTTCAAAAGGCCCAGAGTTTACGGAGTGATTTGTAACTGCCAAATTTGCACCTTCAATTTAAATGCAGATGCAAGTCACGATCGATGCACCTCTATCCGTGTTACAGGTGGAAGATGGTCCTTTTGAAAATCTTATCTCTTGGAGAATTTAGACTAATGTGTGACTGCTGCAGGGTTAGATCATGCTCATGAGAAAAAGATCTCATCTTCTTTACAGAGGGGTAGTCACCTAAAAATGTCACTTTAACTACACTGTGTTACTTTTTGTTACATCCTGTACCTGTCTGGACCTTAAAAACCCTGAATGTGATCAAATTTAGGAGATAACTTACTTTTATTTGCAAACCAGATGGCTTGACAAAAATGAGGATGATGGTCAAATTGTCCGAGAGTTGGTACCGGCTGGGGATTCACCGATCCTGAAAAGTGAGTTTGGTCTGGGGTGAAGAAGTCTTTGGGTTGGGCTATTTATTTATTTTTAAATCAACAGAAAAACTACAATATTTTTGCCAATAACCTCTAAAAAATGTGTGCTGGGTCATATGGGGGAGCGTCTCTGATCTTTAAATCCTAGTTTGTGTGGGATTAATTCACATACAACAGGATGACTGCAACATTTTGATGTAATGGAAAGAATTTCTAAAAAACTTTGGAATGGCTTGTTTTGTGTGACTGCAGAAATGGATCCTTAGACATTTGCCCCCTGTGCAGGGTGAATTCCATTGAAAAACACTGAATTCCAGCCAACCAAATAAAAAGGACGAAGACAACAACCCAACAACCCTTTTTTATTAGGATTTGAAGACACCAGGGGCGTAATTTCCTGTAACATTGCTAAATGAGAACAAGAACATAGCTCTTAGTGATTATTTTTCCTGCTAAAATCAAACTGTAGGTATAAAAGTAGATAAAGTCACTTCAGTTTCTAACAAAGCTTACTTTTTCATGGTTTGGTAATACTCTAACTATGTGTGTCTGTCATCAAACAGTCTCAATCCATTTATATATCTGTTATGTTTTTTGCCACTTGTACAGTTGTGAACACATCTCACAGGTTTACGAGCCCCTTCCAGTCTGCTCCTCTGGCAGGCCTCTGATGCAAATGTTTCCAAATCTCTCTCATTCATGCTTGTGCTCTGTTCTAGTTTGTAGCAAGCTTCAGTGATTCCGAATGAACTTTGACAGTGCATCATGTGTCTGTGTTGTGTGCACTAATATCTCTTTAGATGTCAGCTATCACATCAGTGTCAAGACAGGAGATGTTTCTGGAGCCAGCTCCGATTCTAAAGTTTTTATCAAACTATATGGTGAAAAGGCAAACACCAGCAAAGAGCCTTTGTTAGTTTCTGATAATGACCTAGGCAATTACTTTGAACGTGGACGAGTGGATGAGTTTATTTTAGAGACACTGGATATTGGAAAGGTAAGAATTAATCACAAGTGGGTCAATATTTTACGCCAGGGATTTGTGTTATAGTCAGCACAGTAGTAAGGGAACTGCTGCACTGTAAAATAATCTGATCTCTGGACAAGACATTACAAACAACGTTTTCAAATAGGCTGCTACAATTGCAACTAGGTATTTTACGTGGACACCGGTTTGCACATGTAGGTGGATGTTTCCACGTGCAGTGTGGCTCTCTGCCTGCCTAACTATCTAACTTGCATGCTTAAGGGTACTTTGTATGTTCACAAGCTGATACATATAGAAATGGTTTGCATGCATATATTGAAAGAACAGAACATAAGGGGGAAGTAGATTTTTATTTTATTAAATAAACGACTTCCTTTTTCTCCCTGCTCCTTTTTGCTTTTCAAGATCAACCGACTTCTGATTGGACATGATAATGTAGGGCTCCGATCTGGTTGGTTCCTCGCTAGTGTCCAGATCACAGTTCCTGTCCATGGAAAGCAGTACATGTTCCCATGTAACCGATGGCTTGACAAAGATGAAGCTGATGGAAAGGTGGAGGTGGAGCTCTACCCAAGTGAGATTGTGCCCATTGAGAAATGTGAGGGAGGAAAGTGTTTATTATTATTACTATTTATTGTATTATTCAGCTACATAAAAGGTTGCTACAAGGGGGAGGGAGAAAAATTGTTCTCCTTAACTTCTGAGGAAAAATTGTTCTCCTTAACTTCTAAGTTCTCCTGACTTCTGAGGACAAGAAGCAATGGGTTTAAACTGCAGCAGGGGTGGTTTAGGTTGGACATTATGAAAAGCCTCCTAACTGTCAGAGTAGTTACGTACTGAAATAAATTTCCTAGGAAGGTTGTGGCATCTCCATCATTGGAGATTTTTAAGAGCAGATTAGACAAACACCTGTCAGGCATGGTCTCGAATAGATAATGCTTGGTCCTGCCATAAGTGCAGGGGACTGGACTAGATGACACCTCGAGGTCTCTGCCAATCTTATGATTATCTGTATTATCATAGCCCCTAGGAGGCCCAGGCTTGAAGCAGGACCCCACTGTGCTAGGTGTTGTACAAACACAGCAAAGACAGTCCCTGCCCCAGTGCGTTTACAGTCTATGTATAAAACAAGAGACAACAGATGGATACAGGCATAGAGACAAGGGAATGACACAATATTGATCAGCATGATATGCAGTGGTAGCTACACTGTTTGTGAAGGTAAATGATAAAGCCCTCTTGCTGTGGTCATTTATGACCAGATTTGAAAAAAAATGAAAAAACGCAAGGAAAAAACACTGTAGGGTTTATTCCTGCAACAAGAGGGTTATAGCTGAGATGATGCAATAGGTCACCTCCATCTCTGACTTCTGAGATTCCAGGAGGAACCTAAGTTATGGCAAGACTCAGCAGCTTTCCTTTGCTGCAACATCAAAGCATCTCATTGCTGACCTGCGGCTGCCATGCGTTCTCACACAGCTCTTCCAGTTCATTACAGTCTTGACTTGCAACACCATTGGAATTTCCAGTCTGTAGCCTCTCTTGAGGAGAGAGGTTTCATGATCTGGTCTTGACTGACATTTGCACATTAATTTTCATTTTGGACCAAGATTAATAGTTGATCTTGTGTCCCAAGCATTTCCCCACTGCTCCACTTAGCTCCCTCCCCAGTACTGCATTATGGAGAGGCTCTAAACGCTCCATCATCAATGTTGTAAAGAGGTTCCATTTTTAAGGCCCCATTTTAGCAGCCCTCCAACTTTCAGTTGGGAAATTCACTTGATCTGACAATTCAGTGGTGTGATGGAGAATATTTTTATCATCCACTGCCGGACCAGAAAAGACGACTATTCTAGAGTGAAAGGAAACTCAGGATCTGGTAAATGACAACTCCTACATTCTCAACCAAAGTATTCCTCTTCAAGGGAATGTATAGAGGTCCATTTTCCAGAGAGGGTAACAGCCACAGAGTTTCTGAATGACTTGCCAAGAGCTATACAAGAAGTCTGTGGGTGCTCTGGCTTTTGGGGTCTGTCTATGCTGCAGCTGGGAACAAATTTCCCGGCCCAGGTAGGCATATTTGCAAGAGGCTACACTCAAACCAGCGGGCTAAAAAGAGCCCTGTGGACATTGAGGAGCAGGAGCCCAAATCTGAGGCTGCCCAAATCTGAGGCTGCCCAACCCTTGAGTCCAAGCTCGAGCAGTTGGTCCAAGCCACTGCCCAGACTTCAACGTCCACGCTGCTATTTTTAACCTGCTAGCTCGAATAGAGCTGATGTGAGTTAGTTTACCCAGGGAGGTGTTCTCCCAGTTGCAATGTAGACACATCTGTACTGTCTCCACTAGATCATTCAGACTGATCTCTGTTCTTAGTCTGGCTGCTTGTCAAATTAGAATATTAGGCAAATAATAATGCTTATCTGGTGTTTGGAGAGCTGCAGATTTTAAAGCTATGTTATTAGACACGTTTTTCAGGTGGTTTCACCAAAGCACAATGTGTCATTCTGGGAGGTACCCTAGCCTATAGGCACTGGCTGCAGAGCCATGCATTTTTTTATTCTTGTTAAAAAAACCAATCCTGTTTGTATTATAGACAATAATTAATTTTAATTTCAAAGCACTTTATGCACCTCACCATTAGCAAACCCACCCCAGAATTGAACTAAGGAACTTGCTGTGTTAACGCCTCCATTACATTTATTTTTTCTCTTGGAATAGTGGTAAATTACGAGGTGTCTATAGTTACGGGGGACGTGCGGGCAGCTGGCACCAATGCCAATGTCTTCATGCAGCTTTATGGTGAGACTGGCAAAAGTGAGCTGATCACCTTGAAAAGCAGGTCAAACAACTTTGAGAGGGGAGCAACGGATATTTTTAAGGTATGAAGGCATCCCTTACTGCTTATCTGAAGGGAAAGAAACGAGAAACAAAATAATGTACTTTCAACAAAACGGCAGAGTACGTTCACTTTTCAGTGTTCCTGCTCAGCTGGCTTTTAAACGTCATGAAGAACAAACTACTCTCGCTGTCAGGGTCCCATGCACTAGTATTTGGGATGCAAGTACTATAGAAGTAAAAAAAATATATATTCATTTTCAGCTTTGCAAAATATTTGTAAAGCTATGTTTTGGCCTTCATCTAGTGGCATTACCCCTTACATTTGAATTCAGTTTTTGTATTGAATCAAAAAGGCATACATGACATATTGCCAGGCTTACTTTAGAATGTGCATTCATCACACAGGGCACTTGTGGTAGAGAGACACATTATTGGCTCCATCCTGCCAAGGTTTGCTGCTGAAATTACTATATGTTCCATAGGAAAGAGTACTCAGATTGTGCCAAAAGTGCTATGGAGTGGTGCAGTACCATATCATCCCATGAAGCGTGGGGTTTTTAAGGGGAGTGTCGTATGCTCTTCTGTATGGCATGTACATTATCTGTTAAGGTGCTAACAGTATGCCCCATACACACACCATAGTATCTGAGCACCTTATGGTCTCTGTATTCTTCCCCCACCCTCCCCCCAGGATTTGGAAGGGTAGTGTGGTTATTCCCATTTGCAGATAGAGAAGGAAGGTACAAAGAGACTAAGTGACTTGCTAAGACCACACAAGAAGTCCAGTGGAGCAGGGAATTTAACCTGGGCCATCGAAGGGTTAGGCAAGTGTGCTAACCACTGGGCTATACTTCCAACTCCACATGTCCCTTCTCCCCACCTTTTTTAAAAAATAAATTGTTCCATGGGATTTATAGATCCTATTTGGGCCTGACAACCAAGGAGTTAGTGCAGAAACTGCTGGCCAATGTTGATTGGCTGGCTCACAGCTCCTGGTTCTTTAAGCCTATTGAAGTAGCCAGGCAGAAAGGCAGGATAGGTGGGGAAGGGTCTAGGCAGAAGTCCTATCATGCAGCAGAGTGAGGGATAAAATGGTTTCCTTGTTTCAATACATTTCCCTGTTAGATGTTGAGAAACTGACTTATTCAGTGATTCTTTACCATCGTCACATCATGCCTAGTGCTCTTCCTCAGTACATCTCCGAGCGCTTTATAGAGGTCAGTGTCATTATCTCCATTGTACAGATGGGGAGACGTAGACCCAGAGAAGTTGAAGTGATTTCCTTAGGTCACCCAAGCAGGCCAGTGGCAGGGCTGGCACTAGAACCCAGGCCACCTGAATCGGAGTCCAGTGCTGTATCCTCTAGGTAACGCTGCCTCCGTGAGACAGATGTGCATTCCTTTCTGGGCTCTGCCCCTGCCTTGCTTTGTGTGTTTGCACAGCTCAGTTAACCTCTCGGTGCTGCCGTTTCTTCATCTACAAAACAGGAATAAGGATGCTTATCCCTTGAGCATTTGGAGATCCTTGACTGGCCAGCACTTTATAAAATGCGGGTGTCGTTTGTTACAGAGACGAAGTGGGGGAGATAATATCTTTTATAAGACCAACTTCAGCTAGTGAGAGAGACACTTTCAAGCTACACAGCTTTTCTTCAGGTTAACATATTTCAAGGGTTAACTGCTTAAGCTAACCAGTCTGTTCCACCTTCTATTCAGCTGTGGCATTCTGAGTTCATTTCCTAGATCTGAAGAAGAGCTCTGTGTAAGCTCAAAAGAGCATCTCTCTCACCAACAGAAGTTGATCCAGTAAAAGATATTATCTCACCCACCTTGTGTCTCTAATATCCTGGGACCAACACGCCTACAACAACACTGCATATATCATTTGTTATAACTTTTCAAATACCAGCCGTACATTCATCTGTTTCTAAAGTAAATGAGCTTGCCAGAGAAATAATTATTTCTAAAAATCTGCATATAGATCACTCTATTTACATAACCGTGATTATTTCCTAGTAAATGCTTACAAAATTTGCAAGTCTTAAGTTTCATGTGTTACCCATTTTCTACAATTTTCCAAGTATACTAGATAGAAGTTTGATGCATTAGGAGATTAAGGATTTTCCAATACTAGTATTTACAGGAAGATATGGAAAGAAATAAGACTCTGTAAGCTACATGTTAAGGGAACAATGCCATCAGCTACAGAAAGGGAATGCTGGATGCACATAGCAAGTCTGAGCTGAAGCTGGGAAAAGAGATTTTTCTCTGGCTGAGCTAGACGGATTGATTTCTGTTTCCTGATAAACACCTCTTTTGCAATTGATTGTTGTTTTAATATGATAAAAAATATGCTTCTAGGCTGAAGCATTCTATGCTAAAGTGCTAAATTAAAGCCTGAAAAAGAAAATATTTACAGGGTTCATACAATATAAACTATGTATCAGCACATAAACCTACCAAAATGAGAAGTGTCATTGGATATGGGGCCGCTGTAGGCTGGCGGGTATTCCGCACTGGTCACGGCAGCCCTTCCTGGGGCCCAGCCGCTGGGGAAGGTCCCTGCACCTTCCTACGAGAAACGGGGAATTAGCTTGAACCAATTGGTCCCTGGCCCCGGCCCTCTGGCAGGGCGGGCGAGCGAGCAAGCAGTCTATAGCAGGGGTAGAGGAGGGTTTGCTGGCGTCTCACCGGACAACGGGGAAGGGGGAGGGGGACGCAGGCCCACCCGACTCCACTGCGTCCCAGCCCAGGGCCCTAATAGCGGCAGAGGCTTTGCCACTGCGCCGGCGGGGTCCCACCGCAACACGCCGACTGTGGTAAGCCCTCAACTGCAGCCCTAACCGGGGCTGCCCCTGGGCTACTTCCTCCCCGCCCGTCCCAGGTACCTCCTGCCTTTGGGTCCGTAGGGTAGGCCGCTTGGGGTAGACTCAACAGGCCCTCCTCGTTGATGGGCGGCAGGTCGGAGAGCTCCTCAGCGAGGGGCAGCTCCGCCAGGTTGCAGGACTCCGGGGGTGCTTCTGCTTCTGGCAGCTCCTCCAGGTCCGGTCCCACCTCCGGGAGTTCTGCTGGCGGCAGCTCCTCCAGGTCTAGCCCCACCTCGGGAGGGGCTTCCCACTGCAGAGGGTCCAGGGCTCGGCCCACTCCCTGGTGTCTGGGGGTCCGACCCAGTCGTCCGCACCAGGGTGGTAGGGCCACTCCTAGCTCTGTGGATCTGGGAGGGCCCTACGCTGGGCCTCAGGCCGGTGCTGCAGCCGGCAGGAAGGCACATCTGTCCCCATTGGTAGTCAGCTCCTCACTGAGCGGCAGGCCCTGCCTTTTATCCCCTGTACCCTAGGGGAAGTCCCGCCCTCTGCGGTGGGGATTGGCCGGTTGGCTGGGCCTATCCCAGTCGGCCTCCAAGGTTGACGGGCAGGCAGGGGTTTTAAGTCCTAGCTCGCCTGTGTTTGGGGTGGGGCCCAGCTGTGGTGGAAGGTCCCTGCACCTTCCTACAGCCGCTATGTTGAGAAATGCTTTCTAATGCAGTGGTTCTTAAACTTTTTGGCTCAGGATCCATTTATAAACCTTGATGGCCTGTCGTAACCCAAAGATCTCCAAGACACCCCCAGGCCCGATGCTCTCCCACCTCCCCACAGGGATCCATCCAGCGGTGGGGGGGCTTGGATCTAAAATTCCAGATATTAACAGCCTGACAACTGGAGGGAGGGTTGGCAAACTGATACCCCCCAAAAATACAGCTCCCCCAGATGGCCCATTGGGGACAAAGGGTAAGAGGTGGGGGATTTGGGGGCTTGTAGGTAAAATGGGGAGATTGGGAGCCTGGCAGTGTAGAAAGGAAGGAAATGGGAGTTTAAATGGGGCTGGGGAAGGAATTGGGAAGCAGAGGGGTGCCAGGGTGCAGTGTGGGGCTGGGGAAAGGCTAGGGAAGCAGAGGGGACCAGAGGACAGGTGGCAAGCCAAAGCACCCCCCAAAAGCTCACTGCCCTAAACATGGTCCATGGGGTAGAAGGCTGGGGAGGATTTGGGGTTGTGGGTGGTTTGGGGCAGAAGGGGCTGCGGGTGCAGTGGGGGAATATCTGGGGAGCCAGAATGGGTGGCATGACAGAGGGGGTGTCACCCTGCTGTTGGGGGGGGGGCGAACTTACTGGACAACGTATCTGTGACCCAAAGCAGGAGGATGCTCTTCTCCACCCCACTGGAAAGAAGAGGCAAGTCAGGGGGAGCATCAAGAATCCCACAAATCCCTGCACCCCTCAATATCCCAGAGTGAGCTGCCACGTTCAACGCAAACAGGCACCTGCCACTTCTTCATGGATCCTGTCCCGGAAAGCTCGCTGGGCTCAGCTTCCCACACCGGGTGTTGTGACCTCTGGAGCTGCAGCTCCATTCAGATTTGTCCCACTCCCTTGACAGTGGGCCAGCCAGGCCAGATTTGTCTGACCTGGCACATAGGATCATGAAGCCAGTCACCAGATTTGTCCTGTCCGATCCCCCCATCATTATGAGAAAAGAGTGCCTGGGCCAAACTCGAGCAGTGCTGTGACCCTGTGTGCTAGCTCACAACACCTGGAGGAGGAGCTGAGCCCAATGAGCCATGCAACCCTTTAACACATTCTGGAGACCCAGTTTTGGGTCACAACCCAAGGGTTGAGAAATCCTGTTCTAGTGGACGACATTACTAAATAATGTGAGCAAATGGTCTAACACATTGAAGTGCCCATGCTTTGTACCTGCTTTATTGACTACAGAGATCTACTGCTATGCCTCCCTATTCTTTTGCTTACATAACCTCCATCACTAATATCTGAGGCTGGATTTTATCATCGAAGGACCCTGGTGAGCTAGGGAAATATGATACTCTTTTACAAATGGGGAACTGAGGCACAGGATAGATTAAATTACTTGCCACGGTCACACAGGAAGTCTGTGGCAGAGGTAGGAATTGCAGCCACATCTCTTGATGTGTCTTGATGAACTCTTGAAGTTTTGTGTCCTTGCCACTAGACCACCCTTCCACTTGGTTTACCATACTGCATTGCTATTGTTTATTTCAGGAGCACCATATGTATATGGTTTCACCAATCACCTAAAAAAACAACAACCAAAAAACCAGCATAAGGTCCACGCCCCAAGGAACTTGCGAGAGTAATGGAGATGAGTACAGTACATGGCACAATAGTTTAATAAAGTCACAGAGATGGTGTTGGTGAGATCGAGAGGAAGGCCTGGGATCCGGTAGAGAGCTGAGTCCAAGTGTCTCTGCCACAGATGTTCTGTATGATCTTGCCCAAGTCACTCAGTGAGCTTAGATGACATTCAAACGAAGTGCACTACACAATAGTTTGGGATAGAAGGTGAAAAAGAATACTCAAGCCAATTGAAATGGGGGAAGAAATGGCTTGAGCTTGCATCTCGCAGCCAAGGTAATAGTGAGGTAATAGCTTTGGGTGTAATGGTCTATGCTGAGTTTTAAGCACTATCATTGGTTATTTCGGAAGAGAAGGCATGTCATGTTGTCTCAGGCCTTAAGCTTTTCTTTCGTGGCAGGTAGAGGCTGCAGATGTTGGCAAGATCTACAAGCTGCGAATCGGCCATGACGGGAAGGGCACTGGGGACGGCTGGTTCCTGGAAAGCGTCACACTGAAATGGATGGTAATGAAGGTTAAGGAGACAGATAAGAAGAAAAAGAAGAAGAAGAAGAAGAAATCCAGTGAGGAGGAGGAGGAAGAGGCCATGCCAGAAGAAGTGATGGAAGTCTGTACGTTTGTGGCTCACCGCTGGCTGGCTAGCGATGAAGGGGATAAGGAGCTGGTTGTGGAGCTGATACCCGAGGATGGATCTGGACTTGAGGGTAAACTTCAACAGTAAATATATAGCTCCCTAAGCTTCTCATTTATAATCAGTACAAAAATTGCATGAGAGACCAGTATGCTGTTAAGCACTCAAAAGTCTGGAAACGCCATAGTCATATATACACCCTCATCTCTTCCCCCTTGTGCACTCAGGATAGATCAAAGGCTCTGCTTGTGCCAGGCTGCTACATCATCCCCACCCCGCATGAAATGGACAAACAGCAGATTTAACAATGAGAAAACAAATCTTTCTCCCTCAGCATGTAATTAACCTATGGAGTTACTGCCAGAATAGATCATTGAGGCTGTGGGGTTAGTAGGTTAAAAAACCCCCACCAGATTCAGCTTTTTTATGGCTAAGGAGAAATCAGTAGACAAGATAAAAAATAAGATCTAAATCCTCACGATTCACTGCAGAAGCAAACATGGGGGTTTGGAAGAAACGTCTTTTATGGCTGCGTTATTCCATAATCACTAGGAATTTCTTGAAACTTCCTCAGAATCGTCTAGTGTTGACAACTGTTGGAGACTGAGTATTGCACTAGATGAATGTAAGCTGGTGGGCAGATACCCTGGCTAGGGAAGGTTAAAATAAAGCCCAAGTAACTGTTCAGTTCAAGGCCCTTTCCTCACAGCTGGCTTTATTATCGCAAAGGTATTGGAAACAAGAGCGAAGTAACTCAGAACACTTGGTCCCAGCCAAGCAAGGAGGGCAGAGGACATAACGTTCTTCCTGGCTTACTGCCAGCTCTCCTGAAGGGACTTCCCCCAGGGCCTTACCTCAATTTCTACCTCCTCCAGAATGACCTAGGAGCATTCCTTTATATAGTTTCTGGCAGGCAATCCCATGACAGTTACCTGATCCCTCTCCATCATGTACCCTATCTGGACCACAACTCAGAGCAAATCTGGGTTTAATGGGGCTGGCCATGCCTGTGTTTATAGGCCAGCATGTTGTTATAATGGATCACTGGTCTGATCCAGCATGACAGTTCCTATGTCATCTCTTTTGTGCAATTTCACTTACAGAGAACACCTATGAGGTCCATGTAATCACTGGGAATGTGTGGGGGGCAGGGACTGATGCTAATGTCTTCCTGAACATCTATGGTGAAGGAGGAGGAGACACTGGGGAGCGCCAGCTGAAAAGGTCCAATCACCTGAACAAGTTTGAGAAGGGCCAGGTAAGGTATTAATTAGTCACTCAAGCAAGTGAAAGGCAGGTATGATCCTCTGTCCTTGATCACTAGCTGCTGGTCCTTCATTGCTGCATCTTCTCAGTAAGCCTATGGCTCTTCTCTGAATTAGAACTTTGGACATCTGGTTTTCTCTCTTAAACAAATAGAGCTGGGGAACAGCCTCATATATTTGCTTCACCTGGGTTACCAGATTTGCCCGTCACCTTGAGGTATGCTCATTTATTAGGGTTACCTTCCTGGAAGGGGGCATGTGATACTATTAATGTGCTGCTTGTGTTACTTCTGGGTTCATATGGCTACAAGTCCCCTCTCAATGGAGCTATCCTGCAGGCCCTAAGGTTTTCAGGGCTGGAACCCAGCCCCAGGTTCAAATAAACCCCCCACAGATACACACAACCATTCCAGATTAACCAAGAGCATCTGAGCGGACCGGGCTATCAGCACTCCCAGCTGACCCCTTAGACATCCCTGAACTCAGCAGGCTGGGTGACACAGCACTGTCAGCTGTCACCCTCATGTGCCCCTTTGCACCGCACCAGAATAGAGTGCACTTCTGAGCAGGCCGGGGCTGAACAGCACTTTCAGCTTCTCCCCCTTATATGCCCCTGGACTCAATCAGGCTGGGTCAAACAGCACCTTCAGCTGCCACTCTTCTATGCCCCTGGACTCCATAGGCTAGGCAAGGCAGCACTTCTCAGCTGCCTCCCACCTCACTCTGCAATTGTTCTAGCAGTAACCCTCTTGATGAGCAAACCCCAGAGGGTTTTTGGGCACTCCAGGGATTATAACAGTTAGTTTATTGCCAGGTATATAAAACTCATGATACTAAGGCTGGGTCCACACTGACGGCGGAAAATTCACCGCACTCACATCGATTGCTCTGGATCGACTGAGCGGTCTGTATAGACGCGCTCAGTCGATCCAGGAAGCGACGCAGGAAAACGACCCCCGTAAGCGGAGTAGCGCTGCGTCGAAGGGAGCGCTGTTCCCTTCAACGCAGCGCAGTGTGGACGCCGCGCGGAGGAGACGCTGCAAAGTCGACGGGAGATACGCAAGTGATTTACGTCACTTGCGTATCTCCTGTCGACTGCTGCCGAATCGCCAAGGTAAGTGTAGACCTGGCCTAATAGTGATACCATACAAGAAGAGAAAAACAATCAAACACTTACAATACTACGCAATTACAGTTGGGGTATTGGAGAAAGCTATTCCAGGTTTGGTTACAGAAGTAGAAAGCTATGCCTGGACTAAAAGAGAGAGAGCGAGTGTGTTGGGGGAATATTGGAGGGGAAAGGGAGGGGGAAGAATTCACCACTCTGTGCAGCTCGGAGGTTCCCAGGAGACAGGCTGTTCATCTTAGGGTCAGGAGTGCTTGAGAGAGGCAGAGGCCACAACATGATCAGTCAGGAAAAGGGAGAGTTCCAGTGGATCTGATGCAGCTTTTGGATCAAGGCATCAGAACAGAAGTTTGAAGTTGGGTAGGGGTTTTTGTAGGGAAGAAACAATGGTTCAAGGGAGAACACTAGGTTTGTTTATGGGTAAACCATGACTCAAGGCAGTATCCCAGAGTGGTTTTCTTTATGCTGGACAATAGGAGCCGATCATTCCTGGCTATGGGCAGTGTTCCTTGAGGGAGCTCACAATGCAATCAGGCAGATTCAGGGTTTTGGATATCAATAACTAGAATGGTCTGATAACTGCAGAGCTGGGTGTGCGCAGGGGTGGGTTCATTTACATCAGGAGCAGAGATCTCCCATCATGCAGTGCGTCCCTGCTTTGCCAATCCCAGAGTTCAGTGTGGTCCCTGCTTTGGAGCTTGGTTCTCCATTCTTCATGCTAATTCTTGTTCCATCTTCGATGTAGATGAGTCTTTTGTTCTCCATTCGATGTGCTAATTGAGGTGCCTCTTTTTACATCTGCGATGTAGATGAGGCATGGGGAGTTGCCTTAATCCTATCACCCTTGTTTGGAGGGGTTTAGGTGTGTCTCCCACCGCCTTCTCATCGCTTTTGGTTTCTGGCTCAAGCAGAGGCTGGGGGGTGGGGTGGGGGATTCAGATGAGCGAGAGAGTAGGGATTTTGCGCCCTGGTTCCCCAAGAACACAGAGCTACCAGGTAACACCTGGGTTTGTGCCTCTTTTGTGTTTGGTTTCCTGCACATGTTCTGGTGATGGAGTTTACTGGCAGAAATGTTTGGAAACTGTAGATTTTAAATGAATATTGGATAATGTTTGTCAGAATGAATTTTGAATGTATGAGTATTTGCATTGAGAAATTGATTCTAAAAGTTACACTCCCCTGGTCAGGGAGCAAAAACAATATCATGTGACCTGTGTGTCCAGTTACAATGAAAGAGTGCAGTTTCTATGTTGAATTGCTTATAAACTATCAACAGAACAACTGTTACTAGGAGCAATTATTCAGAGAAAGATTTTGAATAATGAAAAAACTTGAGAAAATGGTAAACTGCTTGCAGGCAACTTGCAACAAGAAAAAGAGGCGAAATTTGTCATGTAATCCGTTTACTATGAATTATTAACTCAGACCTAATAAAATTATAATCTGAGCATCATTCTTTAGTGGAAAGTTTCAGAGGGGTAGCCGTGTTAGTCTGTATACAGCAAAAACAAGAGTCCTGTAGCACCTTAAATACTAACAAATTTCTGCAAGCATAAGCTTTTGTGGGCTGCAGCCCACTTTGTGAGATGCATGAAGTGGAAACCACAGATAGGAAGTGTGTATATATATCTATATATTTATATACACACACATCCATTGCCCTCCACATTGTTGTTTCTTACCCTGGATGTATGTATATATACTTCATGCATCTGACGAAGTGGGTTGCAGCCCCTGAAAACTTACGCCCACAGAAATTTGTTAGTCTTTAAGGTGATACAGGACTCTCATTATTCTTTAGTGGGAGGCATGCCAAGAAACAGACATAACACCTTATGCTTTTGGTAGCAGAGGAAGTCCAAAGTCTATCAACAAGCTAATTGCACTAAGGTTTCTAAATACCATGACGACAAGGGCTGTATTGTCAAATTTTGTTATTAATGGGTAAACTTCATGGATATTGCAAATGGCAAAGGAAGAAATTCTTCAGTAGCATGAACCAAAGCATACTGAAGTCCCCAGGAGTCTTTCCATGTATTTAAATGGCCTTTGCATCTGGTTTCAGATGATTCATTGCAAAGAGGATTCCAACAAGGGATGAGGACTCTGGAAAGATTGATAGTTAGGAGAGACAGATTAAAGAGGGTGGTATCGTGACTTTAGTATCTAAGAAAGAGAGTTTTGCCCTTTTTTTAATGAAAAAAAAATACCCTGTCCAGGATACTGACTCCCTATAGGCTTGGATGTGAAACACATTACTCTGCCTCTGCTTCTGCAGGAAGATATATTCACCATCAAAGCCATTGATTTGGGAGTACTGAAGAAACTGCGGATTCGTCACGACAACTCCAGTGGCAGCCCATCCTGGTTCCTGGACAGAGTGGAGATTGTTGATCTCAAGGACACCACCACGTGAGCAGATTGCTGCATTCCATCCATGGGCTCAGACGAATGGGATTCATACTTCCAGTTAGATAAATGCAGAGCCTTAGAAATACAAAAAGACAGAGGAACGTCGTGATTTTTGTTACATGTATCACGACTCCAGACAGGGTGATCCTCTTAGGATGCTAAAATAATGGTTGTGTTGTGTGTGGGGATAGTTCTCTTAGACATGTGCACAGAGGACTCTTGGCTTTGTGCAGGGGGTAGGAAGAGGGTATAAAGATGTGTGTGCAGGATGCACATCTTTCCCACTACCATCACCCATCCAGAACTCTGCTGAAAAGACAGTACTGTTCCTGGCTGTGTTTCCTTTTCTGGGACCTCACCCCTTCAAGAGAGCTCCTGCAGGAAGTTGCTAGTGTACGAAGTCTTAGGAGCCCAGCTCTAATGGAGTCAAAATAACAGGGGGCTCAAGAGAGATACAAAGAGGAGGCTTAGAGCCAGTAATGAGGCAGCAGAGGTTCAGTACTGATAGCTTTGGGCTCTGGCAAATCCCCTGAGATCCTCTGCGATCAAAGTGGAACTTACGAGCCAGGGAAGTTTGGAAGAAGAATCTACCATTTCTTCCAGGGGGGAAACACTCCATTTGAAGGAAATTCCTATTGCGTAGTCCTTGACCTCTGTGTCTCCTCCCACAGCCTATACCCTGGAAGCTTGTGACCCAGCACTTGGTTTGCTTTTTACATATATGGGGGAAAATAAACCAACGGCCCAAATCCAAAGGCCCTGACCCAGGCAAACTCCAATTAACTTGAGAGGAAGCTGACCTTGTAAAACCTGTGTCCCCAATCCATCAGAATGCTTAAGCACATGCTCAGTGTCCAGCATGTGAGTATTTCTGTTGACTTTAGTGGGGCTACTCCCACGTTTAAAGTTAAGCATGCTCATAAATGCTTTGCTGGTTTGGAACCTGAGTGAGGACCTCAAGACTTGGTCCGTTGTTTGTAACTATGAAGTGTATTTGGCTGTGGGACTATGAATATCCCTTAGGTTATTTATCAGCTTCTGAGCCTCGAAATTAAATGAGCCAGGTGGGACTGACAGCTTTACACTTTAGTACCTATCAGCAGGCATCTATTGCCAGGCATGGATTAAGCCCACATAAGGGGACAAAAGACAAGGAAAAAGACACATTTATGCTTATCCGCGAACTTATTGTTAACTAGCCTCTCATCTTCGCTAATTACTGTTGTTCGTGTCTGTGAAGTGTTCCGAAGATGAAAAGTCCTGTGTTAAAGCTGTGCCGTTGTTGTTATTACAGGTATTATTTCCCATGCCAGCGCTGGTTGGCAGTTGAGGAAGATGACGGTCAGATTGCCAGGGAACTGGTCCCAGTGGATGAAGCATTTATAAAGAAAGATTCGGACAATGATGACCAGTCTCTTGCATCTCTAGGCCTGGAACAGAAAGGTTTACATCAGTCTTGTGTTTCTTTCAATAAGTAAAAGGAAGCCAAGTTACAGTAGCTCTGAGAGCTATCAGTTAGAATATTTGTTAGGCCATGAAAAATTCCCGTCCTGGATCTTGAGATAATGAAGTGTGAATAAAGTGTGAAATACACAATGCCTTGCAAGGCATTGAGGCCCTCCTTGCCCATGCACTGTAATCACCTTGCAAGACTGGACCCAATATGCAGAAGGTAGAGAGATGGTGGTCTTTTCTTGGATGGCAAACATCTGTAGGGTCCTCATCTGTTCCAGTATGTCCCTGTCTCTTCCAATGTACTGCAATGCATAGCCGTCATTACAACTATAGCCACTCAGTAGTGTGGGCAGGGCCAGATTTAGGGGCAGGTGACTCGGGTGGCTGTCTGGGGTGCCAGGTTCGGGGACTCCGGGTGCTGGTTTTGTTGTTAGCGACAAAAGGGAAAAAGAATGTTTGAAGTCAAACGTTTCAGGTTTTCCGTGTGTGGCTTCATTTTTCACTAACTGCCTAGAACGTTTCAGACCTTTGTAGAATCTCGTGGAAGCTTCTGAAAACTACCTTTTCCTTGAATGTTGTCAGCCATCCCCTCGCGGGTATAAAAGGGGCTGGACATCACCGGTCAGTCAGTGAGATATAAGAATGAACTGAAGTGAAGTGAGAGCCAGCTGGCAAAGGCGAGAAAATTGACCTTTTGAACTAAAGGACTAGGCTTAATATTGTAAGGCTATCACTTACTGTGACACTATTGAATACTGGTCCACCCAATGTTGATGCCTAGTTCAATTTCGTGATGTTAGTACATTTCAGTTATTCTTAACATTAAGACATTTCTATAAGGTTAGACTAAACACATTTTTAAAATTTGCTTATATATGGCATGAATAAAGACAGATTTAGAGATCCTAGCATGCAAATTTATTATCTTATATGACAGGGATAAATCATGCATGCAAATCATGCATCAAAGTCATGAAATGGGCTACAAATGCAATAAAAAATAAGGTATACAAAAGTTTAACAACTAGAAGGGGGTGCACCAAAGACATTTTTCACCTAGGGTGCTATTTTGTCTACGGCAAGCCCTGAGTGTGGTCCACTGATGCGTGTGAGTTAGAATATGAAACTGACCAGGTGGCAAGGACTAAAACCAGAAAGTCTCAAGGGAAGAAACTTGAGGATTTATCTTTGTCTCATTCAGCAACCCTCTGTCTTACAATCAGCAGTGGTGCTAACCCATCGGGGGCCCTACGCAGGAATATTTTTGCTTTTCCTCCTCCCCCCACAATAGAAGAACGAATAAAAGACCCCTGTGAGCTGCTTGGGGACCTAAGCAGTTGCTTAGTCTGCTTATGCTTAGCGCCAACTCTGCTTATGTTTATCTTCCTGACACTACCTTGCATCAGGTGTGCTTGATTGCCCACGCTGACCACTGAACAATGACGCGATCATGGGGCCTGACCCTGCTAGAAGCGGCATGTCCTGGACTTCCGCTGACTCCAGTGGGAGATGAGAGCCTTAAGACACTAGGCTTCGTCATCCATGTATATGCAGTTGGATATGTGGGCTGATTTTCAAAGCTGTTGAGCCACAGCAGCCTCCCATTAACTTCAGCAGGAGCTTCTGGCTGCTCAGCACTTTTGAAAATCAGGACACCCCTTTGTGGGCCTGAATATGGATTTAGGAGTCTAACTTTAAACCCCCATTTTTGACAATCTTGGCTTTGTATTTTGTAGCCTTGTGGAGGCAACTTCTAGGAATTTCCATAGTTCTTACGAGTTTGCCACATTTTTCAGATGATGATATTGTGGGAAACTATTTAAGGCTGATACAGTGAAGGGCTGTCTGTATATACGTAATATCTGGTGCTATAAATGAAAAGGAATTGTAGGTTGCTGCAGGAGACAAATCTGAGAAGCACGTGAGACTCCCAGGAAACAAATGGGAAGTGTGAACAGCTCTTCCTTTGGTAGAGCAGGGGGCTGGATTAGATACCTCCTGAGGTCCCTTCCAACTGTAATATTCTATGATTCTATGGTAAAGATGGAGAAAGTATTACTGAATGAATAGAGCGGTCGATGATCCTGCAGTCCAGCAATCTTGTTTCACCTAGTAAATATCAGTACAAATGACAGGAATTACTGTCAGAGCTTTAGGAATATAATCTGAGTGTCCAAAATAAATAAATAAATTAGCACACACAATGAAACAAGAATAAATGGAATTAATAGCTGCTCAGTGTTCACACACTCAAATTAAGAAATGCTTTTTGACAGCTAAATCAACTACTTACACTGTGAGAGTGAAAACCAAGGACAAGAAGAATGCTGGGACAGATGCCAATGTCTTCATCATTCTTTATGGAAATAAAGATGACACGGGTAAGAACCAAGTACAGCCCCTGGTTGAGTGAGAGAGATGGGACCCTTGCCGTTGATACAATTGTCAGAAATGGACAAGGAGAGTTTTGGGGTTTTTTACTTTCCTCAATATGGTACCTGTTCTCAGTTAAGATGATTTCATATTCTTGCTGTACATCTTTTGCTTATCAGAGTGCATATGAAAGTCAGCATTATTTAGCTCTTTAGTTACTAGGGGACAGAGCCTCAGCTCCTGCAAATCACTGTTGTTCCATGGGCTTCAGTAGAGCGAGGCCAGTTTACAGTAGCCATGGATCTAACGGCACTCTTTTTTTTTATTATAGAAGCCGAATTGTTGACAGCTTAGATTTAAAACAAAGACTAGGAATACAGGACACTGGGTCTGCATCAACTCATTTGTGTCTCATTGAGGAATCAGTCCACTCTAGAAACCAAGTTCTTCACCTGCAGAGATGTGGCAGAAATAGTTGATCTGTTGAGCAAACCCAGTTGGGACCGACATGATGCATGTGTAGTGAACCTTAGTATTTGTGAAAGTGATGGACAGTGAAGAGAGGTATAGGGCAAGTTCCTTTACACAACTCACACCACATTTCCAGCTGGGCCTTCAACAGTATAGTTGGCATGGCACTGAAGGGAGACCTCTCAACTCAAGAGAGATGTGTTGTATATTTGGGGTTTTTTTATACAGTTGAAAATCTAGGGTTCGGTGTGACAGAGAACAGATGTGAAACAAGTCTCCAGAGATGAAAGGCCATTTATTACGCTGTAGCCACATCTCCAGTTCCCATTTACAATCGCAGATAATTGATTTTTATACACAAAACCAGTGATACTCAGATAACCAGTGGCTCTTTAATGTGTCTCCTGCAGCTCTTTGCAGCATGATATTAAAACACTGTCTGATTTAATTATTAACCAATCTAAGTTATTACGCTGTCAGGATGCCTTTACTATATTATTAACCAATTGTAGTTGATAAAATAACAATACTTGGTCAGTCATTTTGCTCTGAGAATTTTATATATATATATAAAATATATATATATATAAAAAATATATATATATATATATAAAATATATATAAACGGCACTAACCAATGTCTGTATGTGCCAAAACAAACAGGGATAATCAATCTAAAGGCCTCCAAGACCAACAAGAACAAATTTGAGCGTGGGAAGATAGATGAGTTTACAGTGGAATCTGTGGACATTGGAGACCTGAAAAAAATAAAGATTGGCCATGACAATAAAGGTAAGATGACCTGGCATAACATAGTTTTTCCTTTTTCCACATGGGTTTTATATTTGGAAATATTCCTCTCAATTAACATGCTTGACATTATTACCATCATGTGCTTGGTGCTTTGCGGACAAATATACAGGCCCTTCCCCCAAAAAGCCTACAATTGATTCAGACGTGGTACAGCAATGGGTGGCAAACAAGATGTGAGCTGTGTGAGCAGTGTTGAGGCACAGCATTTTTTCATCCTTTTGGAAACTATAATCTTAGAGTCCTAGTAAGCAGGAGGAGTAGGTGCCAGCGCTGAAAGACTGCCTAAGAGAAGTGAACCTTGCAAGGGAATTGCATGAAAGGGGTTATGCTAATCGTCTGTCTGGCATTGTAGCCATCTTGTGATAGATATTCGGGGCATTTCTACCTGGTTTCTATGCTTTAAAATGATGAGGATTTTGAAATAGGATCTGTAGATAACAAAAACCAGGTGTTAATTTCACACACAGAGCCCAGGTTTTTAAAAGTGACTAGTGGTTCCAAGTGCCTCCATTTTTGAATGCCTAACTTAAGACATTTTAAAGGGGCTTGATTTTCAGAAAGTGCTGCGAACATTCCCTCTGATAATGAGGCCTCTTTAGTCTTACACTGGACATTCAAAAAGAGAGGCACTCAAAGCCCCTAGCCACTTTTGAAAAATTTGGCCTCACCTTTTGGTAAAAGAACCAAGAGCAAGCAAGGGAGCGAGGGTCTAATTGTGACTGCTCAGCATTGCCAGCCCTGTGAGCTACTCCTGTGTTCTGACCCTGGATTTAAGTCTCTCTGGGCATTGAGCAAGTCACTTACTAGTAACCTTTTTATTTCAAATGACTTTTCTGTCAAACAGGTCGATAACATTTACCTATTTCACAGGGATATTGGGGGATTAATTAATTAGTTCATGTTTGCACAGCACTTTGATGGTGAAGAGTATCTGAGTATAATGTCCCGCTACAGGTGGCTCCGCTGGTTGGTTTCTGGAATGGGTGGAAATTGATGCCCCATCACTTGGGCAATGCCTGAAGTTCCCTTGTGGCCGCTGGCTGGATAAATCAGAGGACGATGGAGCCATTGAGAGAGATCTCTTCCCTGCAAAACTGCAGACAAAAGAATATGTTCCATGTATGTAGAGTGCTGCTTCATGGCAGACCCAGAATCTCTCATCTCTAAGCCCCCTTTCCCTATTGCTGGGGGTGGGAATCCACGGTGCTGCTCATCACACACATGCACAACTTTGGGGCTCTTTCTGACTCCTCGCTTCACATACCGGCTGTCACCAAATCTTATCACTTCTGCATCCATAGAATGTTTCCCTTTACAAGGAAAATTGGTCCAGTAGTTAAAATGCTAGCCTGAGACTTAGAAATGGGGTTCCATTCCGTGCCCTGCCATAGACTTCCTGTGTGACCCTGGCCAAGTCACCTAGCCTGTCTATGTTCCTCAGCTTTTCCTGTTTAAAATGTGGATAATAGGACTTCCCTTCTTCACAGGGCATTTATCAGGATAACTAACCTTAAAGACTGTGAGGCACTCAGATACTTCAGTAATGGGGATCGTAGAGTAATGGGGATCAAAGAGCTACCATAGGTTTATAGATTCGTCCTTCTTTCCCTTGCCCAAACCCTGGTTCATGCCATCATTCTTTCTCACCTGGATTGTCCTTCTCTCCAGCCACCCTGACCCTCACCACCTCCTCTTCAAACCATCCAACAGTCAGCAACTAAACTAATCTTTCTCTGGTGATGCTCTGACTGTGTCCCCCCCTCTCATATCTGTACCACCGCTGCTCTGACCAATGGCATCCCCTGTCTCTTCAGCACATTTTCATTTTCTTTCCATATAAAACATTAAGAAGGGATGCTCCTTGTACCCTTCCCTGCCACCATTCCGTGTGCTCTCAGTTTGCTGTCAGACACAACTGGCCCTGAATTTGGAATAATAAATATACAGACATATGGAGTGAAACTCACCCCATCGCAAGGCCTCTGCACCACTTAGATCCCTATGAGATTTAAGCGGGGCATCGCTCTTGTGCTGGCCTTCTTCACTGGAGTGATTGTCATCCATCAGACCTTGGTTTTGCATCTCACGTGTTTTTCCTGAGACGTATCATGGTTGGTGTTGAATTTTTTATGCTAACTTGAGTAGGAAATTTATGATGTGTATTACATGACGTAAGAGGTTCTGGAATGCCATGTCTTCATGTACAAAGCTAATTTGTGTCAGCAGTCCTTTTGCAGTGTCTGGAACCAGCCATCAGGGCTATGGAGCAGAAGGTTTGCAAGATGCTAAAACCAAGCCTCCTCAGCCCCCTGCTTAAATAAACACGTTGTACTATTCACAATTTTCTAATTTCCCACCCATTGACCTGGTGATTTCAGATTGCCCCCAGTAAGTAAAATGGTCTGACATGTCTCATGATAGCTCATGCCTGAGCATGGAGAATGAAAACACGTTGTGCCAATTAAAACAGTGCCTGTGAGGTACAACTTGAAAACTGCCATACAAACGTAAGGGGATTCTGACAGCTGGGAGCAGTGCGTTAGTGACCTTGTTTCAGTGCTGTGTTGCTGGTTCATTTCTAAGCTGATATCAATATTCAAATCAAAAGAACAAACACAGCAGACTTGAGCAGGGAAGATCATTTTTAATTCAGAACACATGGCAGACAAATTTGGTCTCCAGGATTCATTCTTTCTTTTTACGTATCGCAGAAAACTATTTCAGTTTGTCTGCAGCCCGGGCGAATAGGTTTCATTGGTTTTGGCAAAAAGAACATTACGTACCTTCAGGCTGATTGTTGTTAAAATCAACTTCTTCATCTCTGTTCTCCTGAGAGCTGTGTTTAGAAAGCCTGGATAGTTAATGAATGATTATGCTCTGATATGCATAATCACAGTTACTCCAGCAATAATAGAAGTGGTGCCAGACCTGTGCCATCTGTTCTGAACTGGGATGCTGAGTCCAACCTCCTAGAACTGTGGTATAGAGAATAACAAAGAATATTAAAATGGGTTGAGTGTTGGAGAGCACAGGATTATGAGGAGCTCAGAAAGATGTATAGAGAAAGGAAGAGAATGGTTGAAGTGAGGTTTGATGTACATGGACAGGTAAACCAAAGAGAACAGAAAGTTAACCAAAATGACAGAGAAGGGGAATAGAAGAAATGGAAGCCCACTGTATCTATATGGGCCAAATTCTGCACAACTCTAATGGATACCAGTAGCATCATGAAGAGTGGGAATCATCAAAGAGATTCTCTCTGTTTGGGGTTCAAAAGCGGTAAAGATGCCTTTGATAATTCGAAATAAAATAAAAAATATTAATACTGAGCTCTTATATGGCACTTTTCGTACATACACCTCAAAATGCTGAACAAGAGAGATGATATTCTCCGCATTGGGAAACTGAGGCACAAAGAGGGGACGTGAGTTGCTCAAGGATATGTAATAGGTCAGTGGCAAAACCAGGAATAGAATCCTGGTCTCCTGGCACTTAGGCCAGTCCTCTATCTCCTCGACTAGTCTATTTCTTACATCAGTAAGAGTCTGAAAAGGATTAAGAAAGAACTGTAGGAAAAGTGGAATTAAAGGTAATAGTAAATTCTAGGGAGACCAAAGTAGGAGCAAGGAAGGATAAAAGAGCCCAGTTCGTTGTTTCTCTGCACCTTGTATAGTCTCAACTCTGAATTGGTAGCATTTTATGCCTGTATTGCACTAGTATAGGTGACTGGACAAGGTGTGGGGCATTGGAGAATCTGGCTTCAAGAGAACACTAGATGAAAGAGTGAAATGGAGACCAGTTCTTTAAATGAGAGAGAGAAAGTTTCACATTTTTTCCCCTCTGTGGCTGATGTTTCCTCATCTTGTCAATACTTAAAATATTCCAGGAGTTTTAATGAGGTCTGTATAGAATTTCTCATACCAGTTTAAGTTAGTTCAATTTTGCCATTTTGCTTAGTTACTCAAAAATCTTCTGAGTCTTTTCAAGACCCAATGTATTGTGGGAGATCCATGTTTCAGTGACTTTGCAGTATAACTATTCAGGGGTCCTTTCACTCCTACAATTAAATCCAATGGGTCAGATTTCCAACCTCTGAATCCAGAGTAGCTCCTTTGGCTTCAATAATTTAAATGGAGTTCTCCAGATTTACACTGGTGTAACTGAGATCAGAATCTAGCCTTATGGCTTGCAATGTAATGTAACAATTAATTGTGCACGACTTGTGTGTATAATTCCTAATGATCCTTTGTAAATATTGACATTTCTTATGTAGGTTTGAGTTTGTTAAATTCTAAAATGAATTGTAGACTCTCCCAGTTGGAAGCCTTGCCTTGTGCTCACAGGTTTTTGTTTGTTTGTTTGTTTGTTTGTTTCTCCTCTGCTTAACTTAGTTGTCCCTTACGAGATCACAGTTTACACCAGTGACATCTTTGGAGCTGGCACTGATGCGGATGTTTTCATTGTTCTTTATGGAAGTAATGGGGTCTGCAGTCAACAAAAATCCCTATGCCAGAACAAGAGAGAGCAAAGGATGTGCTTTGAGAGGAACTCAGTGGATCAGTTTATTGTGGAGGTAAAATAAAAAATATTTGGTCTTTCGCAGGAGCAGTGGTTAGATGCAGGGTTTAGGGATATAAAGTAGCTGGGCTGTGGAAAAAAACTGAAAAGGAACTCTTCACAACAGGTAGGTGAAATTTTTTGAATTCTTGAGTTCTTGACAAAAGATGCATTTTTGGTCAACCTGAAACTACTTGTGAATTTGACATGAATAGTTTTGGCCATTACAAAATGGCCAGAGGAGGAAGAGATGGTGGGGCTGCTGGGCCCTTGTAACCTTCATCCCAGTGGTTAAGGCACTCGTGTGGAGACCCAGGCTCGAGTCTCTGCTCTGGATTCAAATCCCTGTGCTGGAAAAGACTTCCTCCACTCAGCAAAAAGTCTAAACATTTCAGATGTGGCTCTTCCCAAACAGCAATTTGTTTTTACATTTTTTGTAACTGTCACTGAATCAAAAACTCAGTTATTTGCCCAACTCTGCTCTTTGCCTGTTTTTTCACAGGAGACTTTTGCAGGTACTGTAAGGAGGGAGGAAGGATAGTCTAGTGGTTAGGGCATTAGCCTAGACTTGGGAGTCCTGGGTTCAGGCCCCTGTGCTGTTATAGGCTTCCTGTATGATCCCTAGGGAAGTCACTAAGCCTCTTTGCACCTCAGGTCCCCACCTATAAAATGCAGATACTAGCCCTCTCACTGTAAGGTGCACAGATGCGGTAAATGGGAGCTTTATAAGATAGATAAGGAGTAACCCCTGTCCTTGCTAATGGCCTCACCTAGAAGCTTTAGTCAATTATAATTTCTCTTCCTTTCTTTCTGGCACACTTACACACGTTCTCTCTTGCTCTCCTTCTGCCTGTCCCTCCCATATTTTTACAACGAAACACCTTCTAAGAATCAAATTGTCAAAGGTAATATCTGAAATTGCATGCACAAATGGGGGATCTATGTGCATCATTTTGTGAGTGCACTTTTGAAAGACACTTTTGAAAAGTTGGTCCATAATGCCTAATGCTTGTGTAGAAATATATCTGAGATGTGGTGTCGACTCATTTGATACATCATGGGATTGTTATTATCATATTCTCTTTCCTTATCTCCTTGGATAAAGGAACCCTTACTTTGCTATAGGAACTATGGTTTCTGAATACATTGCACCAAGTTTTCAAAGAGGCTCCTTAAAGTGTTCCTGGTATATTTGCAAACACACACGAGTGCATGCAAAAGATACATTTGTGCACTTACATTGACCAATTGTATGGCTAACTGCCCATTTGCACATGCAATGCTGGATTCAACAGTCTTTGCTTCTCACAGCAAACTCTCACTGAAGCCAATGCATGCACAAGATTATGAATTGGCAAATACTGCATGTTAAAGAGGTGTTTTTAAATTCTGTCCCTATATGTTATTTCTGTTTAATACTTTCATCCACTGGATATGACAGAGACTGAGTTCCCAGAGGGACTTAAATCCTTTGTATGTTTCTTTATTTTTGTTTTGGTCATGGTTTTTTTTTATAATCAAGACCAAACTTTAGGATGAACATTTTTAAGCAAGTTACAATATTTTCAGCCCAAATTGTTGTCTTAGGATACAAATCACAATAAATCATCCTATTTAGCTTATAAAGAATAGAAATTACCTCCATGGAGTTTCCCCAGAGTTGATCATGATGAAGTTAGCCAGTAATCCACAAGTATAAATCTTGAACTGCATATTATTTTATTGTTGTAATCCTTGGGATTTATTTTCCCTTTGGAAGAATCCGAGACATCGGTGCGCTTTAGATGAAGAACATGAAAATGCAGTTTGTTCTGTGGATTTAGAAAGACATATTAACTGGTCCCCAACATTTTATTCTTTCTTTACTTAAAAAAAGCAGCACAATATATTCGTCTTTCACCCACTTGTGAGGAGCCGTAATTTGAGGGTCAGTAGACCTTGAAAACAATTCTGGGATTTCAGAAAATACAGAGCTGAGAATTGCCTTTTTGTGTTGGTGGTTTTACAGCCAGTGCTATTCTGCAGAAGGGGCAATAAAAGCATCAAACAAATGTTATCAGCTCTAACTCCAAGTGGTGATTTGCTGGAGATGCCTAGAGCAGTGCAATAAACACCTTTTTTAAATACCCGTCTTTACAGTCACATGCCAGTTCACTGCTACGGATAGATTGAACGCCTCATTGAAGGCTGATTATTCAGACGGAGCAGAATGGCATCATTTCACCTATATTCATGTTTGTGGATGAATTCAGATCCTTTTAATGTTTATGCTAGTAAGACTGACAGTGCTCGCTATAGTCAAATCAGCTGTCGTGAATGCAGACCTCATGCAAGTTTCCGTAACCAGTTCTGCTGGAGAACCAAACCTTGAACTGCAGCAGTCAGTCTATTCTAGTTCTCAGTCTCCCCTGAAATTAGACTGACTGTGCTTCATGACATGACAGTCTTGTCAGGTTGTAGGCAAGGAGAGGGGAACTCCCTAGGTCCTAACTAGAAACCTGCAAACTCTTAACATTCACAAGATCAGAAAAGATTTGGTACACAAATCTGTCAGGAAAACACTAGCTAAATGCCCCTCCCGTGTGGAAAGAAGGCATTCAGTCCACCCTTTTTAAGAGCTGATCTACACTCAAGCTTGCACCAAACTAACAAAAGGTGTGAATCCAAACCAACTTCATTATTTTGGTGCAACTGTGTTTACAGCCTTATTTTCAGAATAAAAGTGGCTAAAGGAGTGCCCAGAAAATTAGTGGCCATTTCAAATATTGGTGTCTGTGACTTGCTCAAAGTGGCAAATGGATTCTGTGGCAGAGCAAGAAAGAAAATGCAGATTTCTGGGCCCTCAATAACTGTGGATTGATAATCTAACACACAACTCTGTGTGTGTGTGCACGTGTGTGAAGCCACAGTAAACATACAGCTTCTGAGGATTAGCTTAATTTCCATTTAATCAGAAGAGCTTGAGGAAATGCGCCACACTCAAGCTTGCACGTATTAAATGGAATTTATTCCCAAAATTTAGTATGTCAGTGCAAGTCTGTTTGTGGACACACTTATTTCAGAATAAAAGAGCCCCTCATTCCACATGCATATGGGTACTACAGCGAGGCTAATATTTGCTCCTTTGGGAACTAAATATAGACTGAAAATAAGAAATTGGATAAAGAATCAGTGGAAGTTGGCTTTAGCTGTGAAGGAATTGAGCCTGCCACCTCTTACTCACTTCATATCTTTTCTTTGTTTCTGTAGCTGGAGGATGTTGGAGACACTATTGAGAAGATTCGTATTGGGCACAAAGGTGGAGGGCTTAATTCTGGGTGGCATTTAGATCGAGTGGAGATTCGGAGACTTTTGCCAAATGGGAAGGTAGGCATTGAATCAATGGACTTTGTGGAATGCTTCCACTGACAGCTGCTTCTGCTTTCCACAGTGGAGCTTCAATATGATTAAGAGTGAAAAATGACTCCCTGGAGAACAATGCAAGCTAATGAAATAGCAAGAGCTTGGGGACCTGGGGCGAACATTTATAGTGGTTTATTCTTCAAATGTTGATTCTAAAACTGCAGTTTAACAACAACAAAAATGCTTAACCTCCTCCCCTTACCCATTCTCAGTGCACTTGTTGACCAGAATAAAAATATTAGGGCTCATTTTAGAGCAAAATATTTCAAGACTATGGTTAACAACAGATTGATCAGGCTACCATTACATCAGACTGATGGCCCAGTTATCTGACTTTAAAAACTGAGGTCCTGTCTGCTCTCAGTATCTACAGTAAAGATCTCATGCTGGTTTTCCTAAGAGTAAACTTCTCCCCAGTTATCTTCCACCAGTTACGCAGTGCATGCTGGCTAATGCCCTCCCACCCCAGAGCTGGTTGCATTTCAGTGTTGTAAAATGACGCCTGTATGTGTAGATTGTAATGTGTTTTGGGAACTTTGGAATGATTGCACATTGTGTAAATGCATATGCCACTCTGTTGGTCTATAGGGAGCATGCCTATAGGGAGCTGCAAAGGCCAGGAGAGAATTTTCCATGGAGCAGGACCAGCTTAGGGAACCCATAATCAGAACTATGCTGGCCCCTTATATGGGGCATGTCAGGAGTGTCAGAAGAAATCTTCCTAGTGTTGAGCACTACAGAGACTGTGGGGTGCTCCAGGATGTGGCACAGCTACGGGCTGTACTGGGGAGTCTGTTATAAATTTGAGCAGCCTTTGAGGCTGCCTAGTTTATGCCAGGAAGGTGTGCCAACCCTCACTATCCCACAGTCGTTCCCCAGACCTCAACCAGCCTCACTACCGCCGGGCTGCTGCTTCTCTGCTGCACCTCCGGTGAGGCACAGGACAGAAACTATCCCAGGATGTTTAATGCTCCATTTCCATCTGGAAAGCCTTGCAGGTATGACCCAGCTACCATTTTGTTCTTGAGCCAGACAGGAAGCTCTTTACATTAAGGTCTAGATCCACAAATGGATTTAGATACCTAACTGGGCTTTAGATCGTCAGTCCCCCCACTCAGTCACTGCCCAAGGACTCTAAGTGCCTTAAAGCCAATTGCATTGTGTAGGGAGCCTGTGTGCCTAACGCAGGGCTATGCATTCCTTTAGGCAGCAGGGCTCCTAAAGTTAGGCTCAGCATCGCAACACCTGGGTCCTCTTTGTGCATCTAGCACTAAGTGAACAACATTATAGGATGGGGACGGAGATGTGTGACGTCTACCAAAGAAACAAATGTGTGAATGGGAAGATACTGGCATATATTACATTGACTGTAAAAGGTCTGATTCTCACACTGGATTTACATAGGATCCTACTGCTAAGTGGATACTGGAGATGATTAAAGCACTATTGTAGTGGGTTAGTGGTGGTCCCTTTCCCTTGGGGTCAGTGGGAGGCCATTCCACCTCACTACGTTACTGTGCATTCAACCAAGTGACAGGGGAATTAGCCACTCGGAAGGCAGCCTATGGAGCTCTGGCCCATAGGTGGGACAGAGAAAAAAAGCAGTCTATGAACTCTGACCTTCAGGCAGGGCCGAGCAGTAAATAGTTTAGGTTGGCTCTGGCCCTCAGGCAGGGGCAGAGCTAACAAGCAGTCTAGAGGCTCTGGCCCTCAGGCAAAGGCAGAGCAAAGCTGTCAACAGTCCTCCTGGCCTAAGGTGGGGTGGCCACCACCCCAGGGGTGGGGTTGGCATCAGGGGGTAGGAGGACCCAGTCCCACCCTACTCTATTGGGTCAGTGCCCAGAGCTCTGTCAATGGCAGAGAGTTCCAGCACTGGGTTAGCAGGGATCCAGCTGAAACACTCCAACCTGCCTTTCAGCAGCAATGCAACCAGACTGTGGTCAACTGCCCCTGAACCACTTCCTACCCTCTCCTCGGGGTACCTGAGTCCATGACTGTCCCGCATCTCCCCACGGTAAATAGACAGTGATAGTCCCAGCAGCTCCTCGGTGTCTCATTTGGCTGTTGGCGCCAGCCACTTGGGCCAGTTTTTGGCACAGCAGGGGTCCTCCCCGGACTTCAGCCTCAGGACTGAGCAGAGGGCACCTGTCTCCTCCAGCAACTCCCACTGAACTGAGCTACGAGGCCCAGCCTTTATGCTTCCTGTCCCACCCCTTCACTTCTGGTGGGTGGGGCAAGCCCGGCCTGGCTCCGCCCACCTCGGTTCAAAGAGTGGTCTCTCCCCCTCTGGGTCAGTGGGAGGCCATTTTACCTCACTAGAGCTGTAAATGCAGTTTGGTAATCAAACAAGGGTGAATTTACAGCAACCGACTGAATTCAATTTCCCATAAATTGATAGTACTTATATTTCAGATTGCAAAGCCAAGCAAAGATAGTAACACATTAGTACTATTGCTACTGCTGCGATAGCTGTTGATACTACAATGACATTAATATGGAAGCTGTAGTCATGATTAGGTACCATAATGACACATGCCTTATTATTTCTTATTGTTTGCCTTCTTCATCCCCTGAAATCCTAGCTCATCTGTCTGTGGGACCCAAGGGATAGGCCAGAACCTCATCCAAAGATCTAAACTTTTCTTGACATCCCCCTGAGCTTTGGAATAATTTGGGTTCAGGTCTGACCTTTACAAACCTGGCCCAGCTGTAGTTTTCGTGCAACTATCCTGACTAATAAAGAACCAGGGTAGAGAATTATAGAGGATGACACATCTATGTATGTTTTCTAAGTGGAATGGTTTTTTTCACAGTTTTCCATGCAAACCATCAACTCTGCAAGGGATGTTAGAAAAATGCTGCATTTAGAAATCACTGTGTGCACAAATTTCAGGCTTTCCAAGACACCGAGTCTGCTGTTTTGGAAGTCTCTGATTTCTAGTGCCTGTCAGAATTGGGCCCAGTCCCATCAGAAGGAGGCTTAAGAAGCATTCAAGGCAGTCCACAGTCACCTGCATCCTGGTGTCATGCCCCAACTGGCTGGTCAAAGTCAATGGGGAATGCCTTTGGCTATTGTTGAGAAGAAATTGTTTGGTGTCCATTCGAGAGGACACCAGCTGGTGCCTTGAAACACAGCAACAGTCCAATGTACTCTCACTAACTACCCTTTGGTTTCAAATTTCTCAATCCTGCATAATATGATTACAAAATGTGATAATGATCCAATGCCTGCAGTTCTTGGCCTTCACTAATATCGTTGCTCCCTCTCTGTCTGGCTCCAAGGTGGCACATGGTACAGAAACAGTACTGGTTGCTCTGATGGATGACCTCCCAAGGGCAATGGACAGAGATGAAAAAGCAACAAGGATACTATTCAATCTTTTATCTGCCTTTGACACTGTTTGGGCATGTCTACACTGTGAGCTAGGGGTGTGATTCCAAACGTATGTACACCTACTCAATGAGAGCTAACATGAGTATAAATATTAGCATAGCTACAGTCATTATTAGGGATCGCAAGTCTTGAATCTGGGTCCGTGGATTCCCTGATAGTCCTCAGACCACAGCTGCCACCCAGCAGTGGGCTGGAACCAGCCATGAGTGTTGGGCTGGTGGACCCTAGCTCACCAAAGCACTGCCCACGAAGCTCCCAATTGCAGGAGCTGTTTGGCTTCTCCGATTGGCTCAAACTCACTACTTAAGCTAGAAGGAGCCACAGGAAGCTGTCTGAACAATTAGGTGATCCCTGGCAGGCTGCTTCTTTGGACTTGCCTGACTTCTGAGCCCTGCCTTGCTTCTGTTTTCTGCCCTCCTGCCTCGTTCCAGATCCTGGCTTCTACATCCGAAACTTGGCTACTGACTCTGACTCTAACTCTTGGCTTGATTCCTGACCCTGACTGATTCTGATGCTTGACTTGACTCATAGACTCATAGGTCAGAAGGGACCAATATGATCATCT
>ML675629.1:10160896-10210663 GCA_007922155.1 Mesoclemmys tuberculata | reverse complement strand
TTATCAAGCTTAGTCTTAAAGCCAGACTCCCGACTCTCCATCTTTGACCCCTGGCTTTGTAGCCTGATCTATAGATTACGTATTAATGATATGGATTACTTAAGAATTTCCCAGTTATCACTTTGAGAATTGATAGGTTCTTGTCCCAAAACCAAAACTGCCAACAATGAGATGATCCCCTCTTTTCCAGGGCCTAGATGGTGTGACTTCTGACCAAACATCTGCACACCAACAGGCTATCTCATAAACTGAAATACCAGTTCTTCGAGTGCTTGCTTATGTTGATTCCAAGTAGGTATGTGTGCGCCGTGTGCATAGTTGTTGGAAGGATTTTCCCTTAGCAGTACCTGTCGGGCCAGCTCAGGAATTCACCACTATGGTGCCATATATAGGGCCCCGCCAACCTGCTGCCTCTTCAGTTCTTTCTTACCGCACGTAATGGTTGTTGGAGCTACACTTCTCTCTTGCTTCAGCAATCATTCCCTTAGTGTCTTGCAACATAGATAACTGTAAATAGATTAGTTTAGTGATCAGTAGTTGGTAGTTAGTAGTTACAGTTAAGTTTGGGGGTCCCCCCTCTTTATGTCACTCCTTCCCCGGGGAATCAAGGTATGCCTCAATCTCAGGGGTTTAAAGCCATGTGGGTTTTACCAGAAACCTATGTCTTAGGGCGACCCACATGTCTCCTGTTTGAAGTGCCTAGGTGAATCTCACCAGATGAACAGGTATAAGGTTTGTAGAGACTTTAGACCCAGGACCAAGAAAGAAAGGAGGGTCAGACTGAAGCACCTCCTCATGGAGGCAGCCCTTTGCCTACAACCAGTGGGTCAGTCCAACCTTCCTCAATAAGAGCGCCACTGGCGCCAAAGAACACCTCTGCACCCAGAGACCCCAGGCACTGCTTCTCGCCGGCACCAGAGTTATCCCACTCACCAGTGCCCTACAAGAGGTGAAACTGAGAAACTGATAGAGGATGCTGACCCGCAATGAGGTCGACTAGTAGGGAAATCAGCAGAGTGTGTGTAGGTCAAGGACTCATGGCACTCATTCCATCTGAGGTGGCACCATTGACTCCAGGCCCACAGAAGGGTGTGTTGAATCCAGTGCCTGTGGACTTCCTGGCAAGGGAAATTGAAGTGGAGGAGTGGTATCTCCCATCCACCCCAGTCACCTTTGAGGTGGATAAAAACCTGATAGCCATGACAGCACAGCAGTCCCCCACCAGGTCAGAGAGAGCTGCAGTTGTAAAATACCTGGTATTGCAGAAGAGTGCAGTGCCGTCTAGAGGCAAACCAGTCATTATGAGGCACCAATCACCGTCCTCACGGCAGCAGTCTCTGGCACCGTCCCGTTTGCCGTTGTCATGGTCCCCACACTTGGACTCAGGACCTTCCGACTCGGACACCTCACGCCACCAGGGAGCCATTGGTCACCACACGACACCCCCATAATTCAGTTTCAGCACACTGGTCTTCACACCAATGGCAACTCAAGGGCTTAACCTCCTTCCTCTCACCCTCTTTGTTTAGTGTGGAGCTGGTCCTCTCTCCTCCCCGTGTTGTTCCTCTCCAGACCTTTGCTCTCCTAATTCTACCCACTTATCTCGGGGCTCCTCCTTTCAAGGTCCTGGTAGCAAACCTGTGGACAGCCTGTCCCCCCTCTAATGCTTTCTGGGTTCACTTTTCTCTTAATGTCTGTTAGACTCATTCCTTCTTCTTTTTGCTTTCTGATGCAGGACGTTCATTCCCTTTTTTCACCCCGACTTATATCACAATCTCTAGGGCTCTCCTGCTCTTCCACTTCAAGCCCTTTCTCTGTCTTTGACTGCACCTCAGTCCTTTTCTGCCATGGACCCCAACTGGGCGCTTTCCTCTTTAAGGAGCAGGAACTCTTGTCCGTCCCCAACACCACCGGAAGTGGCAAACTATGCACAATGCCAACCTGTTTCCACGTGAACTTTTCCAGGACATCCAGGGGAATCTCGGCCATTGGTAGGGCTTTCTCTCCCCACAGATTCATTCTAAGCTCAGCCACTCTCTGGGCAGGATCCAATGTGGTTTTACTACTTCTTTCCTAGCAAGCAAACACCCTGATGCAGTGTCCACTAGGCCCTTCTCCTATCCCCTCCCCAACTTCACTGAGATGGTTGCCATCTTTCTACACTCTTCCCCCAAGGTCCCAGTCCATCCACAAAATTGTGCTAGCCCACAATCCATATATGGGCAGTCTCTTTCTATATGTCCCTATCTCCCACATTGGTAACAGGTGATTTCCCATCTCCCCAGAGGAGCTTTGTGTTTTCTTCTCTTTTCTTCTCTGTAGGCTTCACTCCTACCACTTCTTGAACCCTCTTTCCCAGCTCGGGCCTGTTAGACAGACGGGCCCCCTTGTGGGGGAAAATCTGCTTTCTTAAACACTTCCATGAGTTTGACCACTCCTCCAGGGTCGCGGGTTGGTGCCTCCTCACCCAAATACAAGTGCTCTCTGGGGGACCTTGTAGAAATTGCTCCAGGATTATGGAGTCCACAGTCTGAGCTTTAACCAGCGGGTAGCCCAATCAGTGAACTTTTGGGCATATGTCCATACATCTCCAGCTCTTCTAGCAGCCCAAAACGTCTGTCAATATTTCTCTGTTGACAGTCCCACTTGGTCGAGTCTGGCTGCCTTAACGACATCATGTCCTGGGCCTGTTCATTACCCAAAGCCATGTTGGCTGCTTGAGCTTCCTGTGCTAAATAGGGTGTTAACCGGAGGGCCCACATTCCTCTGTCCCAACCAGCTTCCATTGCTTGCTACCCTCTCAAATGTCACTAGAAAAGCATGGGGGTCATTGGCAGCCCCGTTTTACACAGGCCGACCCCCTGGCTGTGGTTACCCTTCCTCATTCCAGGACTCACTAGTCTCTAAAGCAACTGCTGCTGATAAATTCCTGCAAGCTCCTCTTGCTCCGCTTACCAGTCCAGCAGGGATTATATCTCCAGCAGCTGTGACTGTCGTAAAGATTGCATGTTCTGCCACAGCTTCTTCCACTGGTCCACCAACTACTGCAGAGTCTGCTGCATCATCCTGGTGCCAAAGACTCACAGTGGCCTCCCACTTATGTCTCTCAATTGCCACAGCTGTGGGAGTCAAGATCCCAGACAAGCCCACATATGTCACAGGGTGTAACTCCTCTCCTGCCTTCTTCCCAGCAGAAACAGCACAGACTCCAGTGCTTGTGCCTTCACTGTAATTTTATTTTAAATTCCTTCCACCACTTCTACAAAAATCCCCATGCAACAGCCTGTTTAGAGTGCCAACGGCCCTTTTGGCTCTTTCCCCAGGACCTGAGGAAGGACCCTTCCCTTGAGGCCTTCGTATTAATGAGCTCAACTAGCCCTGGTCCTTCTTTTCTCTTTCTCCTCTCCCTTGGCACTTCCTGCCTCTTTAACAGCCATGAACTAATGGGGTAACTGGCTCCTTAGACCATCCAGCTGGCCAGCCTGATTGGATTGACTAATTATCCCTGCCAGCTTTCTCCAGGGCAACTAATTAATCTCTGAGTGATCAGAGTGCAGGCTTGAACTTTAACCTTTGTCAATAGATCAATAAGAAGTAGAGGCACAGCAGAGGGAGGAAGCTAGAGCCGCCTAGTGTCACTCTAGAGACCCTAAAGAAGTTTTGGAACATTGCTATGGCCAGACTGCAGAGGAAGCTGCATCCATTTCTCAGCTAAAAGAAGAGTTGCCTCAGTCTGAGAGAGTTCACCAAATAAAGGATATAATAATCTTTTGTCTGGTAACAATTTTGTTTTAGTGAATCACAGGTAGAATTGGGGCATATAGTTTGAAAGATATAGTTGCTGAGCACGGGCAAGGAATTGCTTACAATCAATCTGATAACTATAAAAGGATAATTGCAGCTGGATAGCACTGTTGAGAGTTACGAAACACCCATCAATATAACAGTGAGACAATCATGCGCAAACACCATACGTTAGGTGGCTGGTACTCTTATTTAAGCGAGTCAGCAGGGCTGAGAAAATACAGTCAGAGTGCAAACTATCCGTCATCTTTATCATGTTTCATACAAAGGAGCTTTTCCACAACCCTACTTTACAGTGCCAGCTTGCCAAAGTGGGGATGCAGAGGCTGTGCCATTAGGCTGAGGAAACCAGTCCGCCAGTGCACAGGAAGGGATCTACTTTCCTGGACATGAGCTACATTCAGAGGCAATCAGGTTCTGTCCTCTGCCTCTTTGTCCCTTTATGATGTGCCTATCTGTGGCCTCACCCATTTTTACAGCTCCCACCATATCTATGGTGTTGCTTCTCCATCTGCAGCTTCTACCCTCTGCCTCTCATTTGGGACTTCCTAACATCTGAGCCTGGAAAACCTGTTGCCAATTCAAAGTAAACAAACATACTACTCATGTCTCCGCCTCCCATCTTCTGTTGTCTTTCCTTTGTCCATCACCTTCAAATACTCCACTTTTGTCTCTGTCACCTGGGCTCTCACACACAGTGCCATTTGATTCCTCTCTCCTCTTTGGATTACTTTGTTGGATTACATCCTTGAACCTTCTTCATCAAGTTCAGGGCCACATCCTCTTATTCTGCACAACTCCATCCCTGCCTACATCTTCTTATTTCCCCCTGCTGCCTATGTGTCTCCCACCATCCTAAACACCCGCTAATTTCCTTCTCCTTCTTGTGCTTGTCTCTGCTTCCATGCCACCCATTGTGCACCAGTATGCAACTGGTATTTTGCTTAGAATGGCATAAAAGTGCTTTTGCCATATAAGTTATTTCCCTCTGGGAACTGGTATAATTGATACTAGTGAAAGCACTCTTTTGGTGGTAAAACCTGCATCTTCACTAGGAGAGCTTGCTGGTATAGTTATATCAGCAAGCCTTTCCTGGTGTAGACTAGACCTCTGATATTGATTCAGTATTTACCCAACCAGAGGAGCACTACCTACTGAACAATCGATATAATTTCCTGTGGCCCACGTGTCCTTCAGATATTTCCCATCCAAGTATAGACCCAAGCCACTGCTATTCAACTTGAGACCCGATTGGGCTACAGCACAAAGTGGTGGGGTTGCCAGTTCCTGAGGGTGTTTGACTCTACGGGAGTTTCAAGAGCACCACACCCAAGGGAAAATACGCTTCCAGACTGCCTGCCCCATCAGACCCATATGTTTGACTCATCACTTTGGATAGCTCCACCTGCTCAGTGTCCGGTTATCCTGTCTGCAGGCACGGAGGTGGGTTCTAAACCAAGCAGCCAGGCAACAGTTAAACCAGCATTGAAAAGATGTTAAATGAGAAGACTGAGCAAAAAAACCCTAAGATCCCTTAAAGCAGAGAGATGCACAATTTTGCTGAGTTTTTGACTCTGGCGTGTGAAAAAGAAGAAAGCAGAGCACTGCATGATGCTGCTGTAATCAGCCGCAGGATATTATGACCTGCCACAGGAGAGCAATATGCTGCCAAAGCTTCTAAAAGCTCTGCTACCTGATTAGACTGTAAAGATGTATCTGTATGTTGCAAAGGAAAAAATGAGGTCAGTAACTTTTAGAGTAAATTGAAAGCGCTTGGGCTAAGCTCCTTGCCCACCAGCAGAGCTCTGCCTGTGCATGCCAATTATATCTGATAATTATATTTCATTTTCTACAACTCAGATGGGTAAAGCACTGAGTTTCACAGACTGTCATGCCGCCTATAGCTTAGAGCCAAAAATCAAACTCGAATGAAACAAATCCCATTTGTAACTGCAACAAGATTTCGCAGCCGTTACCATAAAATAACACACTTCGTGTCACTGTAGTAATAATATGATCACTAACAAGTCAGCTCCAATGGAAACTGTGGCAATGACATGGAGACTAGTGACAACTATACAGTTAACACTTGCCATGACTGTACTTTATCCCATCATGCAGGCTTTTAAGCTAAAGTGCCCAAAATATCATGTAACCGAATCTAAAACGTTCACAGCTGTGACTCAGGCACATACAACCAACCATTTAGGATCAGTTAAAAGTTAAAGCAACGTTTGCACCTTCAGTCCTGGGTTTAATGATGAGTCACGTTAGGAATCTCTCACTGTAATAGGGAATACCAATGCAGAAGCACAGTTACAAAATGTCATCTCTTCCTTCCATTGACACTAGATTATAACTGGGGAAAATCAAGTCAGGTGGTAGTTCTAATTGTAATGAATGGTTTGGAACACAGAAAGAGAATATTGGTTACATTTAATGGTCTGCAGTCATTACATGGAAGCCAGTGTAAAGATTTTATCATGCTGGTAATATGTGCCCTGTATTCAGTAAGGATCTGATAGATTGTGTTTAGTTTAAGCTGCACCCTAGGCATCCTCAAAAACCCCATACTGACATGGCAGTATCCAAAGAGCAGATCAATGCACTGAGTCAAAAACAGCTGCAAAGTCTTTAAATGCAATGTTAACTTCCTTTTGTTGCTCTAGTCATTTTTCAATAACACACTGCAGGGCATGTATTGCATGGATTATATATTGACCTGTGTGGAAACCGCACTGGTTGTCTCTCCTTTTGTGACTGAGACATTATTTCTGTTGGTTCTGTCTTATGATCATAAACACCTTCCCTGGGACTGACAGCAGCATTATTCCCCAATACTTTGAAAAAACTGATCTCTCCTTTTTTTGGTTGGGCTGATGTCTCTCAGCCTGTTCGGGAATGTGACTGGTTTCCCAAACTTTTAAGACATCTTTATGAATTCAGTGAACTAACCCAGGCCTCCACTGTTCGGCAGTTCTTATGAAATATTTTCAACACCCGTCACTTTATCGTTTTGTAACTGTATGACCACAAACATCACTTCCTTTAATGTCACCAGCCCATTTTCTGCTGGGTTTCTTCTTGGATTAAGTTGTAGTTTACATCTTGGCTGGGATCTGTTCATTAATTCCCCATAATGCTCGTATCAGAGCCCTAAGTTGTGCATCAGTATCCTGGACATGGTCTCCATCTTTGTCTAGCAGAAACCACAAAAATTAATGTCCAGTTAGGACCATCAAAGTCTCAAATGCACATTTCTGGTCAGAGATTCATTTCACAGGCTTTCAAAATGCACTGTACCAACCTTCATTGCAATCATTCTGACAGGCCCTCTTGACTGTTCATTCAAGACATTTCTTTTTCTCTATTGCCAGTTTCCACCTCCTTTCATTGATTTGACTCTTACCTTCTAGTGCTTAATTTGCCTAGTGGGGGAACAGTACCAGTGTATATTTAACTGTGTGAGAATCAATGGTTGTATTACAACGGGTTTTCAGTAGAGTCAGGAATATGCCAGGGATGCATACTCTCACCTATGTTATGTAATGTTCTAATCGACAATCTGATGACAAAGTTGGCCAAAATCAGAGGTGTAAGATTCATCTTTAGAGGATCTCAAGGATGGAGATGATACTGCCTGACTTGGAAAGACTACTGATCAACTGCAATTAATGCGAAAAACTGCAGAATCTGTCAGTCTTTAAATCAATGGTGATAAAATCAAAGCTGTGCATGCCTCCTATAAAATCGAAACCAATGACCTGCCAACGCTGCACGTAGGTGACAATGACATTGAATGGGTGAACGGTTTTATCTATCTGGGCAGTCAGTTGAAAGCAGGAAGCTTTTTATCCAAAGAAGTTGTACGTCAGATCAGTTTTGCCTTGCATCAGAGGTATTTCATCATCTTCAGAAGCCTCTCTTTGGGCAGTGGGATGTCTGGGTGACAACTAAAATAGGAATTTTCAATGCAATAATGATATGGAGCAGAAACATGACTGTAAAAAAACAGCTGAGGAGAGAAGACTCAACAGTTTTTGGCATCAACATTTACAGTGTATTTTGAACATCCTTTGGGGGTTTTTTTTTTAATCCAAAACAAGGAGATATTTATATGATCCCAGCAAGTTGCAGTCTTCCACCAGTTGAGAACAAGATGATTACAATGGTGGGATCATATACAATGTGCAGAAGAACATACACTTTTACAGAAGGATTTATAGAGCTGAAGATGAAGGAAATAGAGCATAAGCCCAAGATTGGAAGATGCAATTTTGAGGGATTTAAGAAGCTTTAATCCTCTCCTACTGACTCTTGCCAAAGGAAGAAGATTTACAAGGGACCATTCTAGATGGAAGTCCATTCTACCTGCCACTACAGCTACATCATAGCCATGTGAATCTTCTGCTCTTCCTGCACCCTAGGTATAATGCAAAGTCCTGGGAGTCAAGATTTGGAATAATCGAAAGAATCAGTTGATTTTGTATACTGTCCTTCATACAAGCCACGCTCCAAAATGCGTTAGCGTTAACTATTGCAAGTCCAGGGTTAAATAACAGCTGCGAGAGGAATAGCGAGAGGAATGAAGAGGCATATGCAAGGAGGAAATCATGTTGCTGGCTAAGATTTTGAATCAGAAGAAGGTTGTTTTAAATTACAGAAGCTGCAGAGGAGAAGGCTCCTGCACCAATGATGAGAGTGTAGGGAAGTATAAAGAGGAGGATAGCATTACAGCAGGGTGAACAGGGAGGGTAGTGGAGAGTGGAAGTTAGGGGGAAGTAGACTCTGCTATTAGGCAGAAGCTAGTCCATGGAGGGTTTCAGAAACAAGGAGCACTATTCTACACAAAAGCTTGAATGAATGGGAATACCGGTAGAGCTATTTGAATATAGATTTGAGGTGGCCACATTGAGAGGAAGGATAGTCCAGTGGCTAGAGCACTAGCTTGTGACTCTGGCAAGTTTGGGGCAAGTCTCAGTTCTGCCACAATCTTCCTGTGTGACCTTGAGCAAGCCACATAGTCTCTCTGTGCCCCAGTATAGCCCTGCAGTACCTCAGAGGGGTGTTATGAGGATTGATACGTTAAAGGTTGTGAGGGGCTTTCGAATACTATGTTAAAGGGCAGGGAGATGTATAAGTACCTTAGATATAATTGTTACATGACAGGCAATGGCATATGGGTGTTTGAAAGACAAGAGCGGGTAGCTGCAACAGTCAAGGTAGAAAGAACTGAAGCCCTGCATGTGGATGCCATTTGAGATGGAGTCAAGGCAGTGACACATTCAAGAGCATTTCCTTCCTTTATGCTGTGTAGTTTGTGCACGGTCCAGAAGTTAACTTTGTTCTGTTCACACTTGCGGGCTCTGCAGTTTATATGACAATCTAAGTCTTCCACTTCATGTCCACTTCATATGTTTCAAAGGCCTTGAAGAAGTCTGTTATTTCTCATTAGCAAGCAATCTGATGTTGATTGTATCTGTTGTTCCATTGTTTTCATTTCTTCCTTGATAAGCTAGAAATTTTCTCCTAAAGGAAAGTCAAAACAAAGGATAAAAAATGATTTCACCTTTTTTTTTTCCTCTCTTAAAGTTCTCATGGGAAATGGCTTGAGAGTGCTTGAGTCCTAGTATTATAGGGCAAAATCGTGAAGTTTTGACTCCAGCAAAACCCTGAAGTACTTACTCAAACAAAACTACTAACTTTGAGGAGAGTGTGGTCTGAATAAAGCCCGATAAGGGATTTGAAGAATCCTGCAGACCCATAGTCATAAATGTCTTCAGTGGGGAGAGTACTATTGGGAATACAGTGATCCCTCACTTATCGCGGGTATTAGGTTCCTAGACCCCCCGCGATAGGTGAAAATCCGCGAAGTAGGGACTGCTCTCCGCCGTGAAATTGACTCTGCCTTGTCAATTTCGGCGGCGGAGGAGGAGACTCAGCAAAAAAAATCCGCTATACAGTGAGGCCGCGATAAGTGAACCGCGATAGAGAGAGGGACTACTGTAACAGTTTTCAGGATCAGATACTGAACCTACTGAAATTTGAGAGGGAGAATACCTATTTGAGTTTGTAGTCAATCCCCTGTTAACTAGTAGGGTAGCGTACTCTGCGTTATCGAGTGCTTTGGTTAGTCTCATTTGAGTGCAGTTTAGCTTTGGATATTGAATAATGGAAAAGGCTTTTATTACCTGAAAGTATACTTTGTTCTGCTTCATTGCATACTTGCATTGTCTGGTTATTGCACTTGACAATAATTTTTAATCTGTGCATATATGCATACTGGAATTCACTGTCTTTGGAATTCACTTGCAAATCAATGGCTGAGTCCAAGGCAGTTATGCATAGAAGCAACTGACTGTAGCTCTTCCTCTAATAAAGAAGGTGTCTTTGTCATGTTACACCAGGGTTCGGAAACAGTCACATTCCCATGTCAAAGGTGGCTTGCAAAATCTGAAGATGATGGTGAGATTGTAAGAGAACTTGTACCTTCTGATATCTTTACTGAAAAACTCATGAAAGATGGGACACTGAAGCAGATAGAAGAGGAAGTTGAAGAACCACTGGAAAGTAAGTAAAATTCCACCCCACTTGACCTATTCTTTTGACCTTTTGGAACAAGCCATTTGGATCTGTAGTTTAGGTAGATGCATTGCTACTAAAGGTTGCTTATATGCAATTATGGCCATCGAGTGAAAAATCAATCATTTAAGCTGCCATATTTTAAAGGAAAAAGCTATTATCTCTTCTCTGGATTACTATAACTTCCTGTTCTCTGGCCTCCTGGATGTCCAACACCCTCCCATCCAGTCCTTACAAACACAGCCGCTAAAATCATCTTCCTTGGCCACTGTTCTGATCAGGTCACACACACGCCCGTTGAGTTTCTCTACTGGCTCCCTTTAAATACAAAATAAGTTTCCAATGTCTTGTCTTCCAGGCCCTGCAAACATCTCTAGTTATTTGCCCTCATCTCCTGTCGTATTGTCCTCCACCCCTTCTGCTCCACCTATTCTACCAGCCTTGATGCTCCATTTGCAACTTTTTTCCCACGATTGTCTTTGCACTTTCTTCCACGCTATCCCCTAAGTACATAACATCTCCCAGAGCTGGTCTGCAGGGCAGCAACCCACCCTTTATTCAGATCCCTCTGTAAGCAGATTGACTTCCTATTCTGTTCTGGACAGAGAATACAAATGCTATACAACATCCACATGTATCCTCTTCCTGATATCTGACTTTCTAATTCAAATAAAAACAAAACAATATACATTTCAGCCTAAGTTTCTCCCTCGAGCTTGGCAGTTGCTAAGGTTTTCTCCGCGAGACCTCCCAGACCCAACCCTTAGTTACCTCTGCCCTTGAGAGAGATTTTTACCCCTCTCATACCCTGGTTGGAGCAAACTGAATCCAACTGCCAATATTACTTGCCATCTTCTTTCAGGGTTCAAATACCTGGTAAGTGGACAATTCAGCCATGGAAATCATCCCTTCTAATATGTCTCGTCTTTTTTACAGCCTGATTTGCATTTGCACTATGCCATTCTGACAGTGAACATAACTTATGCACATTTTTAAGGTCTTTTGTAATTGTAAGATGAGCTAGCAGGTCAAGCTGAGGACTAAACAGAAGTTTGGGGTTTACCTGTTAAAACGATGAACTGCCTTGTCTTCACTAGGATTTTACCTCATGTTAGTTACCAGATGTTAACTAACACCAGTTAAGAGCATGCTTTTTCTAGGGAAGACAAGGCCTTAGAATATTAAGTTCTTTGAAGCAGGGATTGTGTCTTCTTCATTTTTTACAGTACCCAGCACATTTTGGGCACTAACACAATATAAATAATAAAAAATAACAGCTTGCATCACCATGGCAGTGCATTCTGTCCTGAAGAGCTCCTGAAATGATATGCAAAGAATCAGATTTAATAAACTGATTATGCAGACCATATGTAAGGACCACTGCACTCATTACTAATGTGCAGTTATTTTTTGTCTGGAACAACACAGTTTAACAGAGATAGCAATCCTGCACAATAGTTTAGGATATAATATCATGAAAATTATTTTATTCAGTTGAAACTGCAGGTGGAATTTAAGAAGGTACATTGTAATTAACAACTCACGTTGGAATTTGGCCAGCACACCAGAGTTAATACCTCTACTCTTACGAAAAATACCAGAATATCTTTGATAATCACAGCCCAGCAGAATATCTTTTGTTATGGCACTTACTGCAGCCTAATGGTCTGTCTTTAGTGAAAAAACACAGCAGAAAAAGTGAAATTGCAGCAAACCAAACCAATATTCTCAGGGCTAAATGAGCTCGATCCATCACCCCCGGCAATCAACGGGAGTCTTTCTACGGTTTACAATAGAAGGTGGACCAGCCCCTGTATTATTCTGGAGCTAAGTGTGAAAATGCTTTTAAAAAAGCACAAAAAAAACCCAAACCCCAAATTTATTATCTGTAATGCTGTTAAAAATAAGAATATCAGCATCAAACATGGTAACTCTCCATACCCTAAGTTTTATGTGCCTCCAATAAAAAGAACAGCTTTTTCTCCTTCTCAGTTTTACTTATGTAGGAGTAGCATGGAAACCTGCCAGTGGGACTCTCTTTGGGATTTGCATGGTGCTAATGTGAGCAAAAATCTGTTAGCTGCTAATTGTGTTTCCAGGGAGCATTCTTTCAGTCACTGTTTGTTCTCCTCATATAAATGGGGTGGAGCAGATACACAGAAATAGCTGCATTTGACACATTAGAAAAACAGATTACTAAAGATTTTATGAGATTTCATTGGATCACTGTTGAGCAAGCTCAACAAAGAAGATACTTAAACAGTACAACTCCAACATGTCATCAGTTAAATATTATCTGAGCAAGAAGATTCCGGAGTCTTCTCTCTTCTTTCAGTACAGGGAATTTATACAGATAAGTCCCATTAACTCTGGTGGTAATTGCACGTCTAAATCCCTGGCGCTGGTTTTTGGAGGATAGAGTATTAAGAATCCACAACTCCAGACCACTTATCCCTCTCAGATACAGTGGAGAGTAGATCCTGAAAGATGGTCAGTTCACTCAGCTTCCATTAACGTTGGCTGAAGTCAGTAATAATAAGGGTACTTAGCATGTTTAATTGAACATTGTATGTTCAAAGCACTCTACAGACATTAACCAGATGGGAGTTCATGGAGCTCAGCACCTCTTACATTGCCCTCAGCATATAGGCTTGGGCCTTGAGAATCCATCTGCTCCAAAATCGTATATTTAGAAATCTGTTTCTTTATATAGCTCATACGTACAAGATAACTGTGTTCACTGGGGATGTCTATGGCGCTGGGACAGATGCAAATGTTTTCCTGACTATCTATGGAGACCTAGGGGACACTGGGGAGAGAAAACTCAGCAAGTCTCAGACTAACTCCAACAAGTTTGAAAGAGCACAGGTACAGATTATACTGATTGCTAACATTTTCCATATTGCAGTTCTTAAGCAAAGGGATGAATAAATGTATAGCTGCCCATCTCTAGTTGGAAGTACCAGTCTGTAAGGATGGTGAGAACTGGTGAATGGCAATCCTGACACAAAGGACCATGTTTATTACCTCTTAAAATGTTACATTTTGAGTTTAATGTTAGTGCTTCTGTTACTACAGTGATAACCGCTATAGCAAACCCTAAAATGGATAGATCTATCTTTTCTTGGAGTCAGTGAGATAGGGCCAGATTTCAGTCTGGCCCATACCAAACCTGTATTTCAGCTGCAAAATTAAAAGCACCAATAAGTGAAGGCATGGTTACCATCCCTTGAACCTCTAGATAGTTGATTTGTATTCCTTAAAAGGTAGGGCAGCTTTTGTGAATCTGAACATAATATATATTATAATTCATCTTGGGGCATCATTTTATGATACATTTTTATAAGCTCCTAAAGTGTGGTTCTATTCTGAGAAGTGATGTAAAAATGGCACCTTTGTGTTCCTCATTTGTCACACCGAGATTTCCAGATCAGATGTGCTCAATTTAAAAGTTACCAACAGCCAGCACTGCAGACTCCATATTGCATCTGAAGGGACGTCTACACTGAAAAGAAAAACCAGCACAGCAAGCCACAGAGCCTGGTGAATTGGCTCAGGCTCGCAAGGCTCAGGTTGTGGGGCTAAAAATAGCAATGTAGAAGTTCAGGTTTGGGCTGGACCCCAGGCTCTGAGACTTTCCCTCCTCAACGGCTTTTAAAGTCTGGCTCCAGCCCAAGGGGGAATGTCCTGTGGTACACCAGCCCCCCTTTCTGGCACTCGCCCACTGGCAACAGTCCCTCTAGGCAGTGGGGCCTGAGATAATCCCACTCCAGTCCAGGTAAGTTTCTGGGTCTTCCCCTCTCTTTGGCCCTTCTCTACAGGGCAAGCGGGTGTAGCCCCTTCTGTAGGCCTGAGGGGCTGTCTCCTCAATCTTAGTAACTTCTATCTCTAAACCTCTCTCTCCAAACCTCCAGCAGCTCCTTCCTCTCCTCCTCCTCACTCTTCTACCTCCCCCTGCCTGCTTGCACTGGAGGCTTTTAAGTGTTTGGGGCGGGGCTCCTTGATTGGCCCCAGGTGGCCTAATTAGTTAAGCAGCCCCAGGTGGCCTAATTGCCTAATCAGCCCCAGCTGCAACCTCTTTCCTGCCTGTAGGGAAGAGGGCTTTAAGAATTCTAGGGCTCACATATCGGCCCTGAAGTACCCTGCCATAGCCATCTGGCTTGACTTTACCACAGTCCGCACTGCTATTTTTAGCCCCACAGGCTGAGCCTCGTATGCCCAAGTCAAACGGCCTGTGCTCTAAGAATCGGTGCCATGGATTTTTCTTTGCAGTGTAGGCATACCCTGGGAATCAAGCAGGTTTCTTTCCTGCTCATTTCATTAGCAATTATGTATGCGTAATAACCAAGTGCAGAAATGGCTCCATTGTCTCCAATGGCATTGCACAGGTATAAAGGAAGGCAGAATTTGGATCTGGAATTGAAATTGAGTTGGCAGTTCCAACTAGAGGAGAATCCTGCTCACTTTCTCTTAGCTCTGTTGTCCTTGCAGAGCTAACGGGAGTAAAGAATAAAATCTTACTTTTGGCACCAGACTCAGCAGGTCCCAGCTCCAAGTGCTGTTCCCTTTGAGCAAGAGGGTGACTTATTTATAGAGTCACTTTCACAGCACTACCACACTTTAAACCTCTCCCTCTCGTGACAATTTTAATGGACACAGAATCTTTTACAGACAACTTGGCTGTAGCTTTTAATCAAATACTGTCCAGTAAGACTGGGTTTAAACATGCATTGTTCTCCATTGTACACATTAGCTTTTGCCCGGGAAGGTTGCTGTTGAACAGCCACTATTAAGAGAAACTATTGCTATTAAACAACCTGTAGGAGGACAAGTTCACAATACAGGCTGTGGACCTTGGTATTATATACAAGATCAAGATCCGTCATGACAATACCATGCTGAATGCTGACTGGTATCTGGACAAAGTAGAGATTCTGGATGAAACCACAGAAGAATTATACCTCTTTCAGTGTGAACGCTGGCTCTCTACAAAGAAGGAGGACAAAAAAATAGAACGGATGCTTTATGAACAGGTACAGTAACAATGCCTAGAACAATGATCCTGACCAGGTCTTCTGAGAACTACTACAGTGCTACGAATAAAAATGAGATGCATGGCCTTTCATCCGGCTGCAATTCAGCACAGTTAGTTCTTTAGTGACCTAAATGTGCTACCCTCAGAAGGCTGTTTTTTGGCCTATGTAAAATGAATTAGTGGTTCTTGCCCTTGTCCCCCATCACTGACTTCTTTGTTTGTAGTCTCAGCAGAGAGGCCAAGGACTGAATGGCTTGTGGAGACATACCCTCTTCAGATCAGGGTCAAAGTGCACTGGCAGGGCAATGCTGTCCCTACCCAGCGGATAAGTAACAGATTTCGTTCTCTGGAATTCTCAATCCAAAATTCTGGGTTGTGTGGCCCCTCCCTTTCCACCAACCAATCCCAATAATCAAATAGGGCAGCAACTTTCATCAGCACCGAAAATACGCACTATTTCTTAATGAAATGCCCTCTGTACCAGCACTTGGAATGGCCCCGTATGTATGGTTCAATCAGTCTAATATAGCAAATTAGAATTCAAAGTACATGTATTAATTAAAATTAGCAAACAGGATTAAGTTAATAGGCGCTTCTTGCCTTTATACAGCACAGCACAGCACTGCAACTGATTAAAGTCCGTTGTGTTTAAGGGGTTTGCTTTACAAAACATAGTGACATTTTAATTGAAAGTTACTGCTAAAATTATCCTTTACAAATAGGGCCAAACTCATCCCGGGTATAGTGCCAGAGAGGTAAGCAGGGTTGTTCCAGGGACTTTACTGCTACATTACATCTGATATAATTACAGTTCCCAGCAAAGAGTCCTCCGAGTTCTTGTGGTCACACCCACCCAGTTGCTCATAAAAATTCCCTCTTAATGAGACAAAATTAATTAGATTTAAAAAAATGGTTGTGGGGAAGGTGTCTCATGTTAATTGGGCTATGACACAATACTCATCCTCAATAACTATTCTAACAATAGAATCTCTTTGACAGTTAGGATTATTCAGCTTTGTAGCATTTGTTTGACCTTTGACTCTTTTGTATAGTATGGATCCAGTAGTCCAACAGCTACAGTGCATGTCTTGTTAAGCAAATCTGAAGCTACTCTACTTGTCTATCTTGTCTGTGGTCACTGCTTTTACATACTGTGTAGATAAGTCACAACGCATTTGTTGTTATGTGCATCAAGCGCATGACAGTTGCCTTTATTTTAGAGGGAAATGGTGGCGTGAAGGTCATTACAGTAAAGTAAATGGATAAAGCTGTAATTAATTGCAAGGAGTCATGCTTATGAGAGCTGTACTGAGCAAAAACTACATGGAGAGCTAGAAGGATTTCTTGAAATGTTGTTATTTGAGGCATATAGGAACAGCTGGCAATACTGTGAGCACTGAACCTAATTATCCTCGCATATGTGTTCTAATTAGAACTATGATGGTGAACGGAGCAGCCTGGGTGGTTCATCTCTCAGCCTGAAGAGCCAAGATAGCAACGCAAATGTGAAGAATAAGAAATCCAGCTTGAACGGGTCTACACAGGAAGGCTCATGTAAGAGAAAAGTGTGTGTGTCTGGAAGCACATGTGTGTTCTTGATTTGAATTCTTTGGGTGATGGGTTTATACTGATAAAGACCAAAGTAGGACAGACAGATAAATTGTTTGGTCATCCTGTGACCATATCACCTGAGTGAGTGATTCCATGGGATCTCGTAAGCTCAGGCTGGATCGGTGTACTGCAATTTCTATAGTGGTCTTCACCATAGCAACCAAATAATCGACATAATTAAAGACACTTCCTAAAACTCCAGACTTCTTTTCCTCCCGCCTAAATCTAGGTTATGTAGTGCTGGAGCCCGGGGGTTGAGTCCTTCGTTTCCTGTGAAAACAAGATCTATGAGCAAAGTGTTTTGTATGACATGAGAAAATAACTAGGTAGATTCTCTAAGAACACCCTCTCCACAATCACCCTGAGGTGAAACCTGGCTGGGAGACTTCTAACACAAACCCAGAGCATCTTAGGAAGCATAATAGCTGGTACATAGAATCATAGAATATTAAAGTTGGAAAGGACCTCAGGAGGTCATCTAGTCCAACCCCCTGCTCAAAGCAGGACTATCCTCAGCTAAATCATCCTGGCGAGGGTTTTGTCAAGTTGCAGCTTAAAACCTCTAAAGATGGAGATGCCACCACCTCCGTAGGTAACCCATTCCAGTGCTTCACCCCCCTCCTAGTGAAAAACTTTTTCCTAATGTCCAACCTAGACCTCCCCCACTGCAACTTGAGAACGGTGCTCCTTGTTCTGTCATCTGCCACCACTGAGTACAACCTAGCTCCATCCTCCCTGGAACCCCCTTTCAGGTAGTTAAGTACAGTAGGAGGTGCTCTCTTCCCGAAGTTTGTGTTGAATCAGTGCTGTGTCGCGGTATTGCTGAAGGTGCTGTCTTTTGCATGAGACGCTTGCAGGCATTAAAAATCCCAGTACACACTTGTAAGAGTTGGGATATTAACACTGATATCCTGACCAAATTCCAGCTCATGCAACTGCATTCTGACTCCTTTAAATCTCCACTGTACTTTTATTTGGAAAAAGGCTCTCACTTCCCCTTTCCCAATCTGCTGTGTAATATTCTGTAAGCTGCTAAACAGCTGCCATGTTTCATGTGCGCATTCAGTGGTGGGCAAAGTGATCCCTGGGTCTATTGTTAGCTATCATTTGTTAGGCACTAATTGTTTGATTGGATTTATGCAAAGCTCAGAGGAAGATTTCTTCCCAGCCGCATGAAGCCTCCTTCCAGCCAATGTCATCTTGATATCTAAGTAAAATGCCCTGATCTTGGGTGGGAGACCAGGACCCAGGGACCCTCTCATATTCCACTTAGCACCTACCGGTGCCGGGACCAGTAGCCTCAATAGCCCTGAGTGCTCAGACAATGCAAGGCTGAGGGGAAACCCAGGCAGGCACTGGCACTCATGGGGTGTAATAACAGGCATGTCTGGATGCATGTAGTTTTGAGAAGGGTAACGCAGACTCGCAGCCAATCGGGGTGGGAGGGGCAGCCAATCAGACTCACAGAATTTGAGACAGGCAGCTAGCCCTTGAGAGGAACAGGATTTTTTGTGAAAACGGCCACCTCCTCAGACACACAGAATCACACTTTAATTCCCTCCTCCGCCCCCGCCTTCCAGACAGCCAGGATTTGAGGGGGGGGGAGGAAGGGCAGGTCTCTGGAAGGGACAGGGACTGGCGAGGTTGGTGGAAGAAGTCGCACATGGCGTGTATAGTTTGTGCACTGAATCCATTCAAGTATGCAAAGCTCCTTGAGATCCTGTAGGGTGAAAAGGGGCTATATGTAGTAAGATATGTTATCACCAAGTAACAGCCTCTTCTGTGCAGGCAGAGGATCTTTATTTCCTATGGCTTCCAGTGCAGGCCTTTATTGACGCTTGTGTCAGATGCTCTTTCCAGCTAGCTCTCTCTTCTGAGGCCTCATGTCCTATGCACCACATTATATCTACATTAAATTCTGTGGCACTGTTTGCCACCTCCTAACCTTATCCCGTTCAAGACCGCCCTCCCACGTAGTACAGCCAGGATAGTATCAGTGCCAATGTTTAGTTAAATTGGTTTTAAATTCAGTTATTTTACTCTATCCCCAGATTTTCAGTGCACTGCAGATTTTGCTCCTGCAATGTGTAGCTGCATTGCCGAAGCTGTCAGGCTGGTGATTTGGTAGCTGGGAGGCTTGTTGGGTCTTTTGACACTTAGGGAGGTGTGTGATGTGGTTTTGATTTTTGGCACTCAGGAAGCTTTGGCTGCCAGCAGTGGGTTGCGTCTGTTCTTTTCTGAGCAGTGAAGATGGCTTTATATTTGGGAGGATGAGACTCTGAATGTCCCCTCATAGTTCTCAGCAGCTTTCTGCCCTACTGGTCCCTCATGCCAATACCAGCCACTACTTCTAGTAATCATGGCTAATCCCCGTAGACTGAGGTTTCTGCTAAAATGATCAGTAAAAGGTGACAATTTTGCTATGTAGATTGTCCTCATTAAGCTTTACATTTACACCCCTTGAAATGAACTGGGTTGCTCACATTTTTTCTTGGAGCTAGTATTTCAGGCTGTCTGCAGACTCAGGTGGATGTCACTGCCTTGGTGACACTCAGATCATGTTTTAAAGGCTCTCTTCACAGCAACGTAGGCTAGAGACTTAACTTTTTAAGAAGATGAAAGCATTGATTCTGAAGCACAATTGTAAAGCAGCTGCTTTTAGAATAAGGTATTTTGTTACTATTTACACACCTTCATAATCTCATTATTCATGGGCCCTAACTATTTTGATCTGTGTTTATAAAGCACCTGGTCACCACGGCATCTGTGCACACATACAGCATTTAACAGCAAAAAAGATACAGCTGGTGTTACTGGTTGTCCTCTCTTGCTTTTTCCATTTTCAGACTCAGGTTATTAATTTGATTTTAGGTTGCCCAATCCACCCAATGACCTAGTTGTCTTGGTGCCACTCAGATCTTCCTCTGAATCGTCATTCATGCCAGGCTGAGCAGATCCAGTATTGTGCGTGTGAGGGAGCTGTACACGCCACCTGTAGCACCCCCTTGTATCAAGATGCAGTGGTGCAAGGGCCTCGTCTCCAATGCCTCCTGCTGGCCGTCTGTCTCTTGCCAGATCTGTGGCTCAGCCCTCCAGCCAAGTTCACTTCTCTTCCGGGGTAACAAAGAGCCTTCGGCCCCTTTCTTGGGCTGTTCTTTGGTCCATCCTTTGGGGTCAATCTTCAGACCCACCCTGGGCTCAATATTCTTCTGTTGGGCTTGTGTGCCCCTTCCTCAGGGGCTGGTATGGGAGCCCAGGCCCACCTTCTGCTCTGGGTTTCAGCCCAGGGACCCTGTTTTTAGCAGCTAGGTTTGCTTCATCGGACGTGCTGCTGTTCCCCGGGGCTGCTTCTTACCTCTGAGTCCCATTGTGCTGATTCCCCAGGGCCTCCCTTTGGTTCCCAGGCCTCTGTCTTCTCCCTAGGTCCTCCCATCTTCTCCTTTCCCTGCTGGACCAATAACTCTTCCGCCCCATTGGGCTTCGCCAGCGTGCTTTTACTGACCCTACCGCAGGGCGCCTAACTTGCACCTGCGCAGTTCGTCCATTGTTGCTTCCTCTCTTAGCAGGTTTCCCTCACTGCCCTCCTTCCCCAGGGATTCTAGCAGCTTCCCCAGTGCTCTCCCTGCTCCTTGTCAGCCCCAGCTCAGAGCTTCCCCCAGGCCTGTGCTGCTCCCTGCGGATTCTCCTACCTGACTTCTTGCCTGTGTAACCAATCTCAGGGCCTCCACCCAGGGCCCCGGTGGGGTCTCCTACCTGCAGGAGAATCCTGCCTTCCCCGCAGACTCGCCCCTCAACTGAGTTCTCCATTCTGTGTGGTCATTTCTGAACCCTGTCTCAGCCAGGGTCACTAACTAGCCTTAAGATGCCATATCGCTGTCAGCTGGGAGCTAGCTGGTAGGTCATAGGCCAGGCTGAACCTAGCTTGCCTTAAAGGGCCAGCCAGCCTGTGATAGTGCTGAAATGAGAAATAAGTATGGCTGTTCTCTAATTCTCACCTTCCTTCTGTTACCCCTTCCTCAGCAGAGGACTGAATAACTGCCTTGCCTCCATCATCTGGGCAGTCTATACCTCTTCCCAAGTACCGTGTAAAATCTCAATGTCTTCCACTAGGAGCCACCTCCAATGGAAGTATAATGGTTTCTGCATTCCTTTGCCTGTATATCAACTTTTAGACCTCCAATACCTAGAGAAGTACCAAAGTCCCAATAAACGAGAGAGGCTGTTCCATGCTCCAGAGGGAGACTGAATGAACAAAGTCATTATTTTGTAGTGGTCAGGACACAGGATTGCAAGCCAGACCAACTCTGACTAACTCATTGGCTGCCCCTGGGCAAGTCACTGAGGCCCAGATTTTAAAAGGTATCGTGCAGCAGCAGTCAAAAAAGCTAACAGAATGTTGGGAATCATTAGGAAGGGGATAGATAATAAGATGGAAAATATCATTTTGCCTCTACATAAATTAACTGCAGTTTTAATCACACAGTTAAACAATGATAGAATACCATTTATTTAAATATTTTTGGATTTTTTTACATTTTAAAATATATTGATTTCAGTTAGAACACAAAATACAAAGTGTGCAGTGCTCACTTTATATTTTTATTTGCCCTGTAAAATGATAAACAAAAGAAGTAGTGTTTTTCAATTCACCTCATACAAATACTATAGTACAATCTCTTTGTCATGAAAGTGCAATTTAGCATGGAATCATGTCCTCTGGATTAGTGGCCGAATCACGAAGGGACATGCAAATGCTTAGCATGTCTGGCATGTAAATACCTTGCAGTGCTGGCTACAACAGTGTCATGGAAATGCCTTTCTCACTTTGAGGTGACATTGTAAATAAGAAGCAGACAGCATTATCTCCCGTAAATGTGTCTTAGCGATTAGTTGGACAAGAAGTAGGACTGAGTGGACTTGTAGGCTCTAAAGCTTTGCATTGTTTTGTTTTTGAGTGCAGTTATGTAATGAAAACAAAACAATCTGTTTGTAAGTTGCACTTTTATGGTAAAGAGATTGCACTACAGTACTTGTATGAGTTCCTTTTTTACAGTGCAAATATTTGGTAATCAAAAATAATATAAAGTGATCACTGTACACTCTGTATTCTGTATTGTAATTGAAATCAATATATTTGAAAATGTAAAAAAATATTCAAAAATATTTATAATACATTTAAATTGGTATTCTATTATTGTTTAACAATGCAATTAAAACTGTGATTAATTGTGGTTAATTTTTTTAATCGAGTTCATTTGTTTTGTGCTAATCACTTGAGTTAACTATGATTGATTGACAGCCCTAATATAAATCCCACATCTTGAATACTGCGTGTAGATCTGGTCGCCCCATCTCAAAAAACATATATTGGAATTGGAAAAAGTACAGAAAAGGGCAACAAAAAGGATGAGGGGCATGGAGCAGCTTCCATATGAGGAGAGATTAATAAGACTGGGACTTTTCAGCTTGGAAAAGAGATGACTAGGAAGGGATATGATAGAGGTCTCTAAAATCATGACTGATATGGAGAAGGTAAATAAGGAAATGTTATTTACTCCTTCTCATAACACAAGGACTAGGGGTCTCCAAATGAAATTAATAGGCAAGGGATTTAAAACAAAGAAAAGGAAGTATTTCTTCACACAATGCACACTCAACCTGTGGAAATCCTTGCCAGAGGATGTTGTGAAGGCCAAGACTATAACAGGGTTCAAGAAAGAACTAGATAAGTTCCTGGAGGATCGGTCCATCAATGGCTATTAGCCAGGATGGGCAAGGATGCAAAACCATGCTCTGACGTGTCCCTAGCTTCCATTTACCAAAAGCTAGGAATGAACGCCTGGCAACGGATCACTTGATGATTGCCTGTTCTGTTCACTCCTTCCGAAGCACCTGGCATTGGCCACTGTTGGAAGACAGGATACTGGGTTAGATGGACTATTGATCTGAGCCAGTACAGTCGTTCTTATGTAAGCATTGCTATGCTCAGCCTTGCAATGCCTAACTGATTTAGGAGATTAAATCTCATTTTCAAAAAGGATTTAGGTGCTTAAGAGCCAAAATCCCATCAATGGCCAATGGGATTTAGGATCCTAAGTGCCTAAATCACTCTTGGAGCTGAAACTTAGGTTCTTAAATCAGTTAAGTGTTGCAACACTGATAACAGCTATGCTTATTTACCTTTAAAAATCTGAGCCTTAACCTCGCTCAGTTTATCCATATGTAAAATGGGGGATGACAGTACTTTCGTAGCTCATATGTGTGCTGTCAGATGTCATGCTTATAAAGTGCTTTGTGTCCTTTGAATGGATCGTGTTATGTAAGTTCTATGTATTATTAGCAGTAATTGTATGAAGAAAGCCATTCTAACCTACCATAGGATGACAGAATGAAATGGTCCTCCAGCGAAAAACGCTCCAAAAAGAATTCGGGATACTCTTTAGTTAAGGTGGGAAGCTATGGCTTGACATTTCTTGTGGTGTGTGCTTGTCAAATGTATGTAACCCATATCATAGCCTTTCCTATGAAGAGACACCATTATTACATTGCTTAAACAATTGTATTACAGTGAATTCATTGCATGTTCATTACACTGATGTGCACGATTAAACATAAGTGGTACCATATAGTGGAGAATAATTCTTGCTAGTGTTTAATTCACTTCCATGCTGTTACAGTCCATTAAAGAAGCCTGGGTTATATGAAACTCATTGGTTTCAGTTCACAGGGGAAGGGGCAGATTTAATTTGCATGAATTCATGTATTCGTGTAAGGAATTCATGTAAATTTTGCTGGAAGTTTTGAGTTCAAACTAAAAGCAAAAACGTCATCAACTTCACAGGCCTAGAATCACAGAAATGTAGGGCTGGAAGAGACCTTGAGAGTCATCAGGGCCAGCCCCTTGCACTGTGACAGTACCAAATAAACAAACCATCCCTAAGAGGTGTTTGTCCAACCTGTTTTTACCAACCTCCAATGATGGGGATTCTACAGCCTCCTTGGAAGTTTCAGAGCTTACCTGCCCTTATGGCTAGAAAGCTTTTTTCCTAATATCTAACCTAATTCTTCCCTGCTGCAGAGTAAGCCCATTACTTCTTGTCCTACCTTCGGTGGACATGGAGAACAATTGATCGCCATCCTCTTTGTAACAGCCTTTAGCATATTTGAAGATTTATCAGGTTCCCCTTCAGTCTTCTTCTTTCAAGACAAAACATGCCCAGTTTTTTTAAACTTTCATTATAGGTCAGGTTTTCTAAACATTTTATCATTTTTGTGTCTCTCCACTGGACTCTCTCCAGTTTGTCCACATCTTTCCTAAAGTGTGGCAACCTGAACTGGATACAGTACTCCAGCTCACGACTCACAAGTGCTGAATAGAACAGGACAGTTACCTCCCGTGTCTGACAGGCAACGCCCCAGTTATACGCCCCTGCCTTTTTTGCAGCTGTACCCACATTGTTGACTCATATACAATTTATGATCCACTGTAACTCCCAGATCCTTTGCAGCAGTGCTGCCACCTAGCCAGTTGCTCCCCATTTTGTAGTTGCATATTTGATTTTTCTTTCCTAAGTGAAGTATTTTGCACTAGTCTTCATTGAATTTCATCTTGTTGAATTCAGACCAGTTCTCTAGTTTGTCAAGACCATTTTGAATTCTAATCCTGCCCTCCAAAGTTCTTTAACCCCTCCCAGTTTGGTGTCATCCGCAAGTTTTATAAGCATACTTTCTACTCCATTATCCAAGTCATTAATGAAAATATGCAAACCAAAGTGATAAATCCAGAATCACTGGGCCAACTCTTATTCAGAGATTTAACTCTCTCCCCCTATACCCTAAAAAACTGTTGGATGAACCTAGGCCAAGTTTGGAGTTTGTGATGAGGCATGTTTTTTGTTGTGAACATGTTGTACAGCTTGGCACGTGACATGTTCTGAGAAATCATGTGTGTGTGTTCATCGTCTTTCTCTTCATCATCCAACAGACGTACCCAAATGAGCTCCTGGAAACAACTTGAAAAGCGGCTTGGCATTGGAGAAACAGCTCTTCCTTTCCAACCGCGATGCTGAAATTTTATAAAACCATATAGGCAAGCTCTGAAGCCACGGTCTGAAGGGTTTAATTATATATTAAATAATCTATAAATATTATTCAGTATCTAACCTTTAATATGAGAACGTTCATAGTTTGCCTTGATGATATAAAGGGACCCTGGAGCCCTGAAAGTACCACAGGCATCAAATTCCAGAGGGATAGCTGTGTTAGTCTGTATACAGCAAAACAATGAGAGTCCTGGAGCACCTTAAAGACTAACAAATTTCTGCTGGCATACGTTTTTGTGGACTGCAACCGACTTCATTAGATGCATGACGAAGTGGGTTGCAGCCCATGAAAGCTTATACTCACAGAATTTGTTAGTCCTTAAGGTGCTACAGGACTCTCATTGTTTTTACGGGTATCAAAGCGATCCTTGAATAAAGAACAAGGAGGAACTGCAGTGGTACTGGGGATGTTCAGGCAATGATTCTGTTTGACTTGTAGTTAACAGAGTTTTATGTGCCTTTATTATCCTATGAGGGTGTGATCTTTGGTCTGCCAGCCTATTTATGATGTAGGACCTGAGTCTCATTGACACGAAGGTCCCTTAATCCTGCAATATGATGTGTACCTTCAGGTTTCCAATGGGAATTGAGATTATTCAACACCTCTCAGGAGATACTCCACACCTTGCAAGATCAGGCCATTGGTCCTTGAGATGTTGATACCGTTGCATCTCTGTACCTGTTTTCTGACTAAGGGAACTTTGTCTATTGCAGTGATCCCATATCATCTCATCATCACGACCGGCACAGAATATGATTCAAGCACTGACAGCCGAGTTTACATCATCATTATGGGTCCTCAGAAGGTGCAGACAGATAGGCTGTGGCTGGATCTCCCCAAAGGAAAGAAAGAGTTTGCTGATGGCTCAGTGGAGAAGTTCTCAGTTATGGGATTAGATGTTGGGGAGATCAAAAAATTGGAGGTACTGTGTGAATGAAGAGTGGTCACTGGAGCCTTGAATGATGCATGTTTCACCTATCTTCAGGGATAGTTAGAAATGAGCTAAAGAGGAGGTGTTTGGATCCAGGACAGAATGAAACTGGATTTCTCTCAAGTTGTTCTCTCACAGGGTTTCAACTCCATCCAGAAAATAAGTCAGAAAATAAGTCCCCTCTGGTTTTGGATCTGACTTTCAGCCAAGACTTTAGGGACAGATTCACAACCTGCAAAGTTAAATGGCATAGGAATCCATGTCCCAGTTTTGTCCCATCACCAACACAGCAATGGCTCTCCCCTATGATGGTTGTTCTAACATCTTCCAATGTCAATTCTTTTTTTTTTTAGTCTAGTGCAGTTATAATTTATCCATAGGTGTAGTAAAAAGTTCTGGGGTCCTAGTCTTTATTCACCTTTTCCCTTTTTGATTTTTGCAGTGCTTCCAATTGGATTTCATAAGCTGCCTCCAGTGAGGAAAGCATCGTGAATAATTTTCTAGTTAAACCTGAAAATTGTTTACACAGCTTGGAGGACCTCACAGAAGAGGCTTATAAGCAATGTGCACAGATCAGAGATCCCAGAACAGGAACCTTTCTTTTTTTTCTTTTTTACTCTTGCTCAGGGAGACAGAATTTACATAGACTCCCCGTCATTGAGTTTAAACGTAGCATGAATCTTCAAGATATGTATCATTCTTGCTCCATATGGCAGCTACCACCTCCTGAAAGTCTACCCAAGTCCCACAAGTACTACACTCTTTCTGCTAGCTGAAGCCCACAGAGACTGAGGGAGGATTTTAATAGACAGTCCATTCCAGGCCCTGCCCAGCTGTTGCTGTTAACCTTCCAGATGTGCTGCAAAGCCTTTTTTTTTTGTCCAGCGAGAGAGAGGAGTGAAAGAAATATACAAAGGGAAAGATCTCCTAAAAAAATTGAAAATCTCTGAAATTGCATGCCCTGTTGCAACAGGTAACGGTTAGAGTGAATTGCTTCCATTCACTTTCATTCAAGCAATGTGTTCTGAAACCTTGAGCTGTGCTTTCTAATAGCTTTTAGTTTATTATCAAGCCACTTTCTTAATGCACTCTAAATGCCTAATTATTAACTGCAGGCCAATTTATATCCAAGCATTTTTAGTTCTGATTTTCAAAGTTAGGCAAGTACCTAAATCATCTCTCCCTCTCCCACACCAGTGTATGTGTTTATGCTAATATACCCCTGACCTGGGTGAGCAAATATTGGCCCCACCAAACTGTTAAAAAGGAAAGGAGAGAAAATTGGGAGTCTGGGGAAAGAGGGATAAAGAAATGGGCAGGAATGGTGGGAGGAGGAGAGGGTGTGGGGAATTGGGGAAGGAAGTGTGAAGTACGTAGGGGCACTGTGAGAAGGGGGAGAGGCAGGAAGAGGGAAGAAAATAATAGAAGGGAAAGGAAATGATGTGAAGTGAAATTGAGAGAGAGGAAGAAGAAAAAAAATAAAAATAAAGAAATAACAGCTTTAAAGCCAGCCTCTAGCCACTTGGGCTCCCTAAACCTCCAGGGGCCCTATCATTTTCCTGTCCAGCCTCTTTCTTAGTCATTTGCCCACTTGTCCTTTTAATGTGCCCTGACGTTCAGTTTTGATAGTCTCGCACTCATGGTTTTGTGCCTCTTTTCATCGAGTCCCCTATGTCTGGAAAGTCTCTTCTGATTATTCTGCATCCCAGCTATGACATCCACATGCCAATCTGCACTGGCTGCCATGGCACGTGCTCATTTTCTTATACAGCGATGAACCCTTTAGGGACAGGGAAGAAAATGGCTAGCTATCTACTGGCAGAGGTGAAGAACATCTGGGAATTGGGAGTTGGCATTTTCTTGCTTTTGGCAGAACGTGAGAGGTTATAGGCATAAATTCTTGAGCAGAAATAACATGGAGTACTGCAGAAAGTGCTGGAATAGTCTCTGCCCTGTTTGACGGGCTTTACCAGCATAGTAATACCTGCACTGCAATGCAGTTTGTAATAATGCATTTTTATTCTGCTTTCTGTAAAGTTAGAAACAGTGAAGATTTGAGTGATATCACAGGGCGCCTTTGCTCCTGCTTTGCTGACAGCTCTAAAGCTTTGTAATGATAAATTTTAATTTACACATTGAAATAATTGAAAATAATGTGGATAACTGGTAGTCACAAGAAACTACAGGCAGGCACTTGACGAAAACTGAACAGCGCTTTCTTTAACTCATTCATCTTCTCTTAAGGAAGAAAAATACCCCAGCATCTTAGATTTTGACTGCTGCAGAGAATCACAGTATAATTTTAAATTCCACATTTCCCCCTATGCATGGGATGTCTTTCTTGAGCTGATGTGCCAGGCAACTCCCCCTCTTCTCATTCAAATCCTCACCAAGAGTCGCTTCTGACATGATACCTACAAGAAAGAGCAGAGCTCATTTCGTTATTAGAAATTCTGCCCCACTGTGCTGTACGCTGGCCCTTGCTGATCTGAAAAAAGGTGCTGAGCATTATCTACTGTCACGAGTTCATGAGATTCTCTCTCACCTCACCAGTGTCACCCCCTGAGCGTGTAATCTCATTGCTGTGACCTTTGTCTGTCGTTTCCCTTTCCCTCTCCCTTATTTTATTTTACCCTACTGTTGTGTCACATCTGAAATTTGATTGTAGCCTCCTAAGAGCAGGTTTCCTGCTTTATTATCTGTATTGTGAAGAGCCTAGCAAACCTTAGACTCTGAGAAAAAATAACAGTGACTAGGATTTTCAAATGAGCCCGTTGTGTTAGGCACCCACATCTCTCTGAAATTCTACTTCTTTAGGCTCCTTTGAGCATCCCAGCAGAAATATCATCAGTCTTCCATTGGTGGTCATAATGGCTCTGTGTTCAGAGTCTGTACTCTGCTGTGATGATGACTCAAGACCATGCAACATATCGGTGTCTCTTACTGCACAATTCATTTTGAAAAGGAATGAATATGACAACTGTTTGCCATCACTGCAGGCTTAAAAGTAACCTACTAAGAAAACTCAAAATTAAATGAATCCTGCGTTATGTTCTGAATGCCCCGCTCACCGTGCTGTAGGGGTTATTCAGCACTGAACTAAGTTTTAACTCAAGTTTTAAACATTGTTCTGAGGGCCCATGAAAGACTGCTGGTCTTTTGGATTCCCAAAGATCACCCAGAATGCAAGGGGCCTCATTATCACACATCAGTGCTAAACTAGGAATTAATAGCTGCTCTGAAAAGCTGGCATCGAGATGTCCCAGAATGATGCCTCATGGGACATGTGTAATGAACTGAGATAAGCTGCAGACTTTCACAGGAGTCCTGACAGAATTTCCCCTAAATTTACTCTAGCTCTCTTTCTAGGACTTCCTCATCTTCCTGATTCCTGGCATCTTACTATAGATTTAAAGAAAACAGTGCACATCTTCTCACCGGGGCTTGGTGGGAAGGGCTGTTGAGTTGGTGGGGGAGCATGTGAAAAAGCAAGTGCTATATTCCCATTCCCCTCACACCCTAGGAAACAGAATTATTGCATCCACTGTAGACTTGAATTTCCCTAGTGGGTACCTCTAATTTTCTGCAGCTGCACAGACATTAGCATTGTAATAATATTCCTAATAATAATGATGGCTGAGGCAGTCAGATAAAAATGATCATTTGTTTTTGGGTGGAGAAAGCCACCACGGACCTGTCATCCTCAATGGAGCTGTTATTCTTTAAAAAAAAAAAAAGTTATTAGATATGTAGGGTGGTTCAGGAAATAATTTGTAAAAATTGGGAGCGAAGGGTTCTGTATCTCTTCAAGATGCATAACTTTTGCTTTGAAAATAATGAACTGTAGGCAGCTCTTATTTCCACCCTTTTGTGAACAGATTGTTCATTAGAATGACTGACGGAGAGAAATTTTCTTTTTGTGATTGAGATACATAATTATGCTGCTACGAATGTGCTCAGATTAATCTCCCAAGTCATTTAACAGTGACACACACGCACATTGTGGGAGAGGAGTTTAAAGCATTAGCAATTGACTGCAGCTGTACCCTCCCTGGCTGTGATGTTGTCAAATCTCACAGGATCAGGCCGGGAGACCCTTCAAGGAGCTGCAGAACAATAACTAAATACGAGGCATTTTTCACCGTGAGTCAGTACTGAACCAGTGCCCAGTATAGGGCTGGGTTCCTGTGTTGCTTCACCTACCAGCTTTCAGCTGTCTGTCGAAGGTTTGCATATGGCCCCATCACCACAGTATGTGAGGTATGTCTGCATCACGATAAAAGACCTGAGTCCTGGCCACAATTGGCCCAGGTCAGCTGGCTCAGGCTCACAGCAGGCCGTTGAGCTATCAAATGGCAGAGTAGATGTTCATGCTCTGGCTGGAGGATGGGCTCTCTGAGGGTGAGGTCTCAGAGCCCAGGACCAAATGTCAGCATTGCTATTCTTAGCCCTGCAGTCCCAGGTTCTGCGAGTCCAAGTCAGCCGACCCAGGCTGTGGGTGCCATGGGTTTTTTTAATTGCAGTGTAGACATACCCTCAGTGCCTCACAATCTTTAATGTATTTAGCCTCACAACATCCCCGGGAGCTCTGGAAGGACCATTATCCCCATTTTACAGATGAGGAGCTAAGGCACAGAGAGCCTTGGAGACTTGTCCAAGGTCATACAGGAAGTCTATGGCAGAGCAGAGAATTGAGCCAGGTCTCCCAATTCCTAAGCTAGCGCCACTTGGACCAGCCTTCCTGAGGTCCTGAAACCAAATGGTCATTTAAAGACCCATTTAATAGTTATTGTACAGTAGCAGTTAGAGGCTCTGATCAAAACTGGGGCTCCATTGGGTTAAGTCCTATACAAAAAAAGAAGCAGACACAATTCCTGCCTCGAAGAGCGCACAGTTCAAGAAAATGAGCAACATACCAAGGCTAGGGAAGAGGGAAGCAATCCAGTACATTCAGTTTTTATTTACAGACATATATATTGGGGTGGGAGAGGTTGGTCTGTGTGGAGGAGGGATTGTATGGCTTTACAGGGTGTGATGAGGCCATTCTGTACCTGCAAAATAAGAGGAGCCCACAAGTGGGTGGTTGTGACAGTTACTGTCAGTGGAAAGGAAGAAGTGATGCAATAAGAAGTGTGGTACTTTTTGCAACACTAGGGGCATTTCTTGACCATGTTTCAATTTGGGCAGTTGCTGTCTGTCTAATTACTATCCTCCCCCTGTATTTACAATTGGGTATGGTATTGTCCTTTGCTTCTGTCTAGGTTTTAAAATCATGCCCATCAATATAATATCTGAGCCCCTTAACTAGTATTAACTGCGGTGGATGCCCACATCCTTCCTTTTGTGTAGAAATGTCATGCATTGTTTTACAGCAGCTCTGTTCCATCCTGGAAGTGGCTGCCTTTCAGCAGTACGTCGAATAAACTGGCTTTGCCTGTCATTACCAGTTAAAACATTGGATCATTTCCTGTTAGAATCCCTGGCTATGTCTATATTTCCTTTAACAGCTGTTATTTTTATCTGTTTGAATGTCATAGCTGGGTCATGATGGTGCCACACCAGAGAGCTCCTGGCTAGTAGAAGAGCTAACACTTAGTGTGCCCACTAAAGGGGTCATGTATACCTTTGTCTGTAAATGCTGGCTGGCCAGGGACCGAGGGGATGGTCTCACTTCTCGTGTCTTCAACATCTTAGATGCAGATTGTATTAACATTGGCCAAAAGGTATGTTCTAATATCTTCTTAATCTTTGGCAATTAAATTAAAACCTATATCTATATACATGTGTATGTACCAGATATGGTAACAGATTATAATATAACTGTAGTGAATACTTTTGTAAACTACTGTACTGTACCTCCTACATAAGGTTGGGTGTCTTATTTTTAAAAGGTATCTGTTTATTATTAATTTAGAATTTTTGCCTAATATTATTGCCTGTTATAAAGCATCTATGTACAATTCTAAAAAAATTACTTTCTAATCTGTTATTTTGTACACACAGGAGCTCATTTCAAAATTAACAAATTAAGATGTGACTTTTTGTGTGTGCAAAGTTTGAGGTTAGTTTGTGCATAATGTTGTGTTTCGAAATTCTTTTTTTCTCAATTAAAAAAAAAGGCATCTAGAAACCATGAGACTTTTATAGGTTTGCTCATCTCTGAATCAAGTACCAAATGATTTAAATCAAATGTAGCAAAGAAAAATTAAAAAGAAAAGACAAAACCCACTATATGTATATAAACATTTGAGCTGAGATGTTGTGTGCCATATTTTAACCCAATACAAATTAAAAAGCCTGAATTATGCAGTCCTTGGAAATAAGATTCATAATGAAAACACTAGCAGACAATAATGTTGATGAGTGAGACAGTAAGACAGCATACTGTATTTTATACCTTTGTGTTGGTCTGAAATCTCTATTGGTTAATCTATATTCAGAGCTAGATCACACTGCTGGTAAAACAGTAATTTCATACATTGCTCCTGACTCCCAACTCAATGAGATTTACTCATCAAATCTTTTATGTACCCCAGACAAACAGAAGCGTGATAACATTTTTTACTAACAACAGACACTCAGCCACTGCTCACAGCCTTCAACCACAGAACCTATTACACTCAGAAAGGAGACATTAGTTTGAAAACTGGGGTTGAGGTCAACTTTATCTGAAACATTCCATCAGTTCTTTAACTTCCACCTTGACAGCTTTCAAAGACTCACACCAGAGACCTGGGCTAATGTGTCATCCATAAATCAATATTGATGCTAATTAGGGATTAATCTTAGTTTTCCATTAAAAGCCCAATATTCACCACCACTTCCTTAAATTTGCCAAAAGTAATTCAACCCACCTGAAATCTCATATGTGATGTGATGCCAGAATTTGGCTGGAAGATTTGAGGAAAATCAGGGAAGGTGTCTGTGAGATGATGAGAGCTCAAAAACTGAAGTGTAGGTTTCACTTTTTGAACAGATCATCACATATTTTGTCCCCTCTTTCCTTATACACAGCTTGTATCAGAAACTCCAAATTTGTTGGCATTGTGAGGACTGGTGGCCTTAGCTATCTTTGGAAAGTTAATGGTATGATTTTGCTTGACCTCCTGCACAGCTGCAGCGTAATTTAAATGTATGTTTTCCCTTCTATTCCTTTGACATTCTTGAATAATGTGGCATCTACGACTCACACCTATAAAACATACATAACATACCACACCCTTAAGGAGTACAGTGTCTTGCGACTGTTTTTGATGTCTCTCCACTGATTAAACTCAAGTGCCTTATTTACCCTGCATAACGTTTGCAAAAGTGCCTCAGCGACTTAGGTAACTAAGCCCCATTGACTTTCAGAGGGACTTCTATGTCACTTAGGTGCTTTTTAAAAATGTTATTAAAGTCGCATGGAACATTGGAACTCAGATACTTAAATCACTTAGGTGCTTTTGAAATATTTTACCCCAAGAGTCCAACTGTTCACGACTCAGAGAAAGAGAATAAAGTTAAACTAATCTGTTGAAAATGATCCCAGCTAGCTTTCTGATGCATAAGTTGGCACAGCTTTAAAGTCTGATATCTTGGGACCTTCCAGGGCTTGATGCAGGTGCTGTGTATCTCACTGGGAAAGGGGGAATCTCCACTTTTTCTTGGTATAAGACACGCATTTTTTACCATGCAGAGGGGTGAAATGCATATCGGGCTTTAAACCTGTCACTGAAGAAGCAGGACTGAATATTTTCCACTCTGGGCATCAGAGCAGTGACATTTGGGAGGTGGGGCAGGGGAATACTGTATTTGAGGAGAAGAAACAAACGTTTCCCTGGCAAGTTGATTTTTTTTAAATGGCAGTAGTTTGAAGGAACTCGGAGGGATAGGATGTTGAAATCAGTCTAGAGGGAGATGGATTTGTGGGCAGAGTGCAGATGAAACAGACAAAGCTGTATGATCATTGCCATTTATCACCCGGCTCTGCAGTTCAGCAGATGGCTATCACTTCGAAAGCATGTATGAGCGTAGTAATAACAGTCTCTCTCACACTCAAACACATTGTGTGGGCTTCAAAATCACTAAAAAAGGTTAGGTGATGAAATAGGAAAATATTTCATAATAAGGTTTGGCCAGGAACTTTGCAATGGAAAAATATCAGTATAAAGGGAACTGGTATTAAAGATACTGTGCTATGATGACTGCACTTAAAGAAGCAGACAAATTGCAGAGCCTGGCTAGCTTTTTGCTTAGGCTTTTGTTTGGATCAAGAACAGCTGTTTGCAGTGAGACACTTCATGATTGTTTCAATCCTTGCCAGGTTCTATATGAAATTACAGTTGTGACTGGAGACATCCAACATGCTGGTACTGATTCCAGTGTTTACATGACTCTCTTTGGGTCCAGTGGGAACACTGAGGAGATGCAGCTGGAAAAAAACGGAGAGAGGTACAGTATCTTGTCCGCTTTGTTCCTTAACAACAAAGCACAGTGTTCAAATGTCTGCAGAGTTAGGGCCCTGATGCTGCTCCCACAGAAATAAATAGCAAAACTGTCATTGACTTTAAGGCCTGAGGAGCAGATCCCATTTCCAAATTATGGCATTGGACTTAACAGACCAGTAGGAAGAAATATTTTGTTGCAACAAACGATATATCATCCTTTGGCATTTGTACAACTCTTGGAGTTTATCCTGTTTCTGTGTAGTGTTAAAACTAGGCATTGAAAGGAAAATTGTGACTGCTAAAGTCTTGTGTCAGCTACAGCCAGGGTCCTAAATATTCCATGATACCATAGCAGCAGTATTTGCTGTGGAATCCACCTTTGCTGGAGCATCTAAGATTTCAGGGGTTTTTTAATTATCTTTCATAGTTGTGAAGAAAATGTAAAAAACATGGATTGAATGAAAACCAACACAGCAATTCTGCCAACAGTCTGACACAATCTCTGTGAGCAGTGTGGACTGATCCATCCATACCAAGGGGTGGTATATTCTGTGACCTAAGATAACTTTTGTAACTATTTCACTAATGATCCCTTTCACAGAAACAGTTAAAATGCTTACCCTCTAATCTTAATCTGACTTCTTCACCTGCCCAGGTGCCAAAAACTCTAACTGACCCTTACTCGGTTGCCAAAAACTCCAGTGTCCCCTGATAACTTCTCTCTTGCGGTTGTACATTGTCAAAATGTGAGGACAGCATGGAATGAATGTCACAGGGACCACAGAAATAATTATAATATTCTGTTTTAATTAAATAAACCCCCCAATTTTCCAACACATAGTTTCCAGGCTGCCACACTAAGGTGCTAGCAGAATCCCAGGATCTAGCCATAGAATTTAGATCCAGTTTGCTGTAGGGAACACTGGATCTTTGACCACAACCTTGTAGCACGTTAACTTGCTCAGTTGTGATTCTATGTGTAGCACACTGATTAGTATTACTGAAAATAAGAGCACTGTGGGCAGGATGATGAAGAGATGTTTGTCCAGGGAAATGTTATATTTTGTGGTGAGGGCGGCCTGTTCTGTCCCTCCATGGGTCCTGCACTCTTTTTGGCTACGCTGGTGGTATGGCTGGGTGGCAGCGAGGGGGGCCTGGTCCTGCCCTCTACTTCAGGCCCCGACCCAGGGACCCTGTGAGGAGTAGCCTCAAACCACTTAGTCCGTGAGAGCTACTACCTTCCTTGGGTCACCTGTCCTTGGCCCCACTGCTCATGGTCCACTTCTTGGAACCGGGGTGAGAGCTTTTTCCCCCCTTCCTCGCTGTGGGTCTCTCTGTCCCTGGAGTCCTCCCCTGTTTGGGTGAGGTCACCCCACCTCAACTCCCTTGCTCACTTGTCTGAGCAGCCGGGTCCGCCTTTAGGCCTCGGTGCCTATGACTCGTGGCCCTGCCCAGACAAGCTTCTCCTTAACTTCTGTACCTTTGTGGTTTATGATAGACTCCACTCTGCTCCCCCACTCAACTCCCTTTCAGCAGCCCCTATCTGCCTGACAGGGAGGCTTTTAACTGCTGGGGCAAGCTCCTTAATTGGCCTCAGATGGCCTAATTGACCTGGAGTAACCCCAGCTGAATCACCCAGGGAACAGAGATTTGTTGATCCTGGGACTAATATATATACCCTCCACAACTCTCCTATAGCCATCAGGTCTGGCCCTGTCTCAATTTGCATATGCCAGTAAGGAATAGTTACAAGGGCAAGTATATTCAAATGACTTTGGCTCATTCCTGTGTTTCATTATGTAATGAGGAAGGTGCTGTTGTTTTGTTTTGGAAAGGTAGAACACATTTAACCCTGTCTAATATCTCCGCATCATCTTCAAAAGACCCAGTCCAGTAGAGTGGATGTACTCCCTGCTGAGCCATGTAGGCTCCAGAATGCCATAGAGAGACCCAGAAGATAGTTTTGTTTCCAGGTGCTTTTAACCTGAGAGCACTGGCAGATGAGCTCCCCCTACCTGCAGCTCGCTACGCTTGGCTGATATGTCTTCCAGCATTTTCAGTCCAGTGTGCAACCTCTGGAGGTGGGGAGAGGGACTGTTGTTTTTCTTGTTTAAGAAACAAAACCAGCCCCATGTCAGGTGAAAATGTCTGGGATGGATGGGGAGAGAGCTCCCAGTCACTGGAGAGGAGTCCTTCAAGCTAGCTTTAGATAGCCCACAGTCCCTCGGCTGACTGAATAAGCCAGGAAATAACTTACATTATTGTAACTACTAAGAGAGGCCGCAGAGCTTCTAGGACTAATTTTAAAGAGACATTCCCACGCTATACTGCACTGTGTGCGATCACTCTGCAGAGATGCCTTTCTTCAAGACAGGGCCCCCAAAACACAGTGAAAAGCAACTGAAGCATCTAGCTGTACCTGGACATGGCCAGATATCCTAAGGAATGACAGCTTATGTATACAATGTGTAAAGCGGTTTTGCACACACTGTAACTCTGCCACAAGATGTCACAGACCTGAGCATGGGCAGTCAAGCCTAATGCTCAGAGGAGCAGCTGTCCAGCCTAGCACTTGGAGTTGGAGTCAAAATCCAGGAATCAGAGCCAAGAGCCAGAAACCAGGAGTCAGAAGCAGAGAAGTGGACTGGAGCAATTTAGGAGCAAGGCAGAAACAGGACTGGAGGAAGGCCAGGAACAAGGCAGATACAGGAGTGATTGCTGCTGCGGGCATATGCATTAAGTGACCCCTGGCTGAGTGCTATTACTGGTTTGAAGAGCAGTCTTGGCAATGCCGCTCAGCCAATCAGTCCATCTAGCTGATTAGGGGTGTTAGCTAGCTGCTCCTTGCCCAACTGCAGGCCCCCATTCCTGACCCAAGATTGATTGTAACCTGCCCACGACTTGCTTTGGCCGGGCTGTCCTTAATACCCTCCTCAGAAGTGAACTTCTTCACAATACGCACATTGCCTGTTGCAATTCCTGTTGTCTCTCAATTGCACTTGCAATTCCTGTTGTCTCTCAATCCAGCAATTCACAATGCAAACGTCCATTGATTCAAGTCCTATACAGAAACATCTGTAGTCATCGCACAATTGAACAGAGAGAGAGGGAGGAGAAAGCACTGGATACAAAATTGTTAAAAGACATTTCATCTTTACTGGGGCCATCCAATACCGGTTCACCCAGAGGAGCTCGCCACCTTACAAAGAAACAACTGTCTAACCTGTCACAGATTTAAGCCGATTTTAGTTACTTTACTGTTATTGCTAAGACCTCTGGGCAATAGACATATTTATAAGTGGAGGCATGGATAGGAAAGCTTAATGAAATCCAGGAGACAAATGGTTCAGTGTCCTAAAGAAAGCATTTTGCCAAGTATTTTATCTTCACCAGTGTTTTTGCCCCAGTTTTTATTTAGATTTACAGTTCTTATGCGCGTATTCATATAAATTAGGGATGGAAAAGATCTATTAGGTCCTCTAGTCCATCTCCTTAGGGTGATTGTTTCCCTACAGTGTAATGAGTAATGGGTTGGTTATGAAATTTACAAATTCTGAGCAGACTATTGACGGATGACAGCAGTTTGAAAGAACAGGATGATGGGAGATTGCTTAGACTCAAGTTATTGAGCGTGGAAAGGACAAAATTGAGAGGGGGCATAAAGCTTTACAAATAACGATGTTCATAAAAAAAATGATGGTTTGCTCCTTTTCATTTTGTCTGATAAAGTTAGAAAGGGGAGAATCAATCCACTTAAACCATAAAAGGAAATATTATTTTGCACAGTATATAGTCAATCTTGGAATTCACCGCCACAGAAATGCACTGAGGCAAAGAACATAGCAGGCACTTTCAAAAGGGTGAGGGCTAGGTAAATATAACCATTAATAACTAAAAGTGAACCAGAATCAAAACCCCACACCTGACACCTCTGTAAACTTGGGGACGTTAAGGTCTGGATCAAAACTTTGCAACTGATGCCAAACCTATTGGTACCATCTGCCGTTGTGCAGTCTGAGATAATGGCTTGAGGATAATCAGATTCATGCTACAGGGTGTAATCTGACCAGAGGCTGAAAAGAAAATTTCCCCCTCATATCACAGCACTGCACAGCTGGTAGCAGGTACAAGCCGCTGCCAGGAATGAGAAATCATTACTATTTATTATCTAGACTGTAGTAGTGCCCAGAGTGTACAAAGTGGTGTCCAAACACATGAGGAGACACATGCCCTGTTCCCCATAAAAACTCACTGTTAGAACTTTTAAATGATGGACAAAGGGAAAGGCCATACAATACATAAGCAAAGGAGCCAAAGTGGTGGCTGGTAGTTCTGCTGGGGTTTTCTTTAGGTGTTTTGAGGGATAGTTTATGCAAGTATTCCTATCTCCACCTGCCCTCCTCGCTAGTGATTATTAGCTGGCTATTTTCTTGTAGGTCTGCAGCAATTTTGCCAGCCTGTGTGGGATATTGTAGGGTGGGCGTGGGGGATGCATTGGCTGTAAACAGATCAGTATAGAGCCCCAATAACACCTGCTGCTGACTATAGGTCAAAACCTGGCTCCTCTGGAATCAAAGGCTAAGCTCTTGTTGACTTCATGGGGCAGGATTTCTTACTGTCAGCATAGATACTAAGCAGCTGGGGAACTAGACACCCCTTAACATCAGCATGCTATATCATTCCAGATGCACAATCCAGCCCATTTGTTGGTCCTTCTTTCTCCTCTTGCTCCTCAGCAGCAAGAGCCAATGTTCCCTACACCCTCATCTCCACATAGTGCAACAGCAAGGCAGAATACAGCCCACGGCTTGAAGCCAAGTTTCCAAACATGAGTTGCCCCACATGTGACAGGAGATGGACCCATCTGCAGGCCCCTGTTCCAGATTGAAACACTCAAAAAGTTTGGGAATATGTAGATGAGGTTTGTAGTTTGGCCCCATCTCTACTAATAACACAATTTGAATATACAGTGTAAACGCAGTTATATTCTGTGTTACAGCCAGGGTAACGAGCCATGCTGTAGATTAGCTTGGGCAACCTATAGCGGGGTTTGTATTGGCTTGATTCTCAGGGAAAATGAATCCCTACCCAAAGCTGGCAGGGGAAGCTCGCCAGAATCATGATAGAATGCAATAATGAGACTGAAAAACTCAAGTCCAGAACAGTGCACATGAAACTGGTTTACAACCGTTTTTACTGAGGTTGCTGGCATGGTTTGAGCTGTAGCATGCACTGGGCTTGGTGACTGCTACAGCATGAGAAACCAAGCCAGATAATGCAAAATCTGCATGACCTTTTAATTTCTCCAGATTTGAGAGAGGTCAGGAGGACACTTTTATCATGGAGATTGCTGATATTGCACCATTCAGGAAGATGAGGATCCGGACTGATGGAAAGGGGACACGCCCAGACTGGTTCCTAGAAAAGGTAGCATGCTTACTTTGTGCAGTACATCTAATCTTAACTCCATTGTTTCAAGGCCTGGAGCCTAATGAAGGAGAGCAGAAAGGGACCACTGTGTGAGTCAGAATAGCTGCCTTTCTCATTCACACCTTCACTACCATTCTTTTCATGTTTCTTTCCATCGGTTTCTGAATTCTGATCCTGGCAGAATCTGAGTCCCCAGAGATTGGAGGGGTGCAGAAGGGAAACAAAAGCAATGTCTAACTTTACCCAGATGGACTCTTTGCTGTTAAACATCTGTCTTCCTTACTAGGAAAGAACACTGGCTCACTGCCTGAGCACCTGCAATACATTATGGACTGTGTGAGCTCCTAGAAAATATAGCTGCTCTGTCTGTATTGAGGAATGTATCATTCACTAGCAAGTGTTGGTAAATAGTATTAACTGGGTTGGTTGGTGCATTTTAAAAAGACAGGTCTGGGCACCTGTAAATCCTGTAAAATTGAAATGTATCTCCCTTCCCCCAGGCAATTTTTGTCTTTTTTCATATGGCAACTATTGATTATTTTCTCCCTGCTGTTTCAAATGGAACCAATAATCTGGCTGCAGCCGTTTCCATTTACCATACTCTAACTAGTGCTTTCTCATGCCAGAACAGTATTGCTAATGCATGTGCATTATCTGTGGATCCAGCAGATTTGTATGAACTGTGCTAATGTTCGCCCATTAAAATAAGTAAAATAGAGTATCCTGTTTGTAGGCCCTACAGTAGTATTTGTTCTTGCTCTATTTTCTCGGTAATGAATTATGGCTTAAACATACAGGGCGGCTGTAGGAAGCATCTTCCCATTCCTAATACACACACAGAGGAATCAGGTGCCATGCAGGAGCCCTAGGGAGAGGGATCAGTAAGCATATTGCATAGCACTCCAGTGGGCTTCCAGGTAGGGGATCTAGCAAGGACCATCACCATATGTGCTTACTAGGACTGGCAGCAGATACTTAGGGACGTCATTCTGCTTCTTCCTAAAGTAGCGCAAAGAGCATTTGAAGGCATTCTGCTTGCCTCAGCCCTGTGGAGGCTGTAGGCACTGGAGGAGTGCTACTCTGCTGCCATGAATTACATCCTCACCTTAGCACCCCAGAGACAGGTAAGGGCAAAACCGAGCTACTTAGAATTCTGATGATTCTCCCCATGAGACCAAATTGTGACCAGTCCCTTTTAGAGGTTGCTGTATATCCCTTTCGCAACAGCACTGTTTCTAGGTTTGGCTGGGGGTTGTTTTGTTTTCTAGTGCAGCTCTCAAAACATCTGTGAGACTCCAGGTGATTCACTAGTCTGCTTCTTCCTCTGTCCTACTTCCCCTGGGGTGTACTTTTAGCCCAGTGGTCATTGTTTCAGGACACAGGAAAGGTGCTCTACGTTTGAACCCAGATTGAGGTTGCAACAGTTTTTATTGCAGGGTCATTTCTGTTACTCTGAGTGAGATCATTTGTCAATGAGCAGATTCAAAAAGAGCAGAGTTCTTATCCTCTCTCTGTCCCAGAAGCTGGGAATGAGTGACAGGATGGATCCCTTGATTACCTGTTCTGTACCCTCTGAAGCAGCTGGCATTGCTACTGTCAGAAGACAGGATACTGGGCTAGATGGACCATTGGTCTGACCCAATATGGCAATTCTTATGTTCTGTGCCTTCCCCAAAGAATGCCAAATTCAAACCTGCTGAAGTTTTCCTTTCATTCTTTAAGGGGAGGAGAGTGGTTGGGTGAAATTTTCAATGAGATTTAGCTTTCTGAGGTTAGGTTTCTAAGAGCCTTAGGGCCAGATTTTCAAAAGTATTTAGGTACCTCAAGATGCAGATAGCTGCCTAATGGGATATTCAGAAGTACCTAAGCAGGTTAGATGCCTAACTCCCAATTAAATTAATCCTTCTTATTTACTAATAGATTGGAAAGGACTTCATTTTCCTCATGTGATACAAGTACATCAACCTGCTTCTTTCCAAATACAGAACATAAATATTTATTGAACATTTCTACCTTTTCAACACCCTTATTAACATTTTTTCTATTTAGTAATGGTGCTATAACTTTGTTGGGATTTCTTTTGTTCCTAATATGCTTTTTTTTAAAAACCCTTCTGTTTGTTTTCCTTTGCCCTGCTAGCCATGGATTTTTTCCATGATGACTTTAGCCTCCCTTATCAGTTTTCTGCACATCGTAATGTCTAATTTATATTGATTGCTTTCTACTCCATTCCCCATTTTTTCCATTTGTTATGTATTGGGAGTTTTTTTTTTTTTCTAATTGCCTCACAGGGTATGTCTTACACAGGAAAAAAAAAACCCACCACTGACCTGGGTCAGCTGACTCGGGTTCATTGGGTTCAGATGCTGGGGCTGAAAAGTGGCTGTGTAGATGTTCGGACTCAGGCTGGAGCCTGAGTTGTGACACCCTGTGAGAGCGGAAAGTCCCAGAGCTCAGGCTCCCACCAAAGCCCAAACATCTAAACAGCGATTTTTACTTCCACAGCCCAAGCCCTGCGAACCCAAGTCAGCTGACCCAGGCCAGCCACAGCCATGCCGTGGATATTTTATTCTCATGTAGACATACCCACAGAGACAAAGAAACAACAAGCACATCAAACTCTTTTGAAATGTTTTTGAAAATGGGGTTTAGGGTCCTAAGCCTCTTGGGTGCTTTTGAAAATGTTACCCCTCATTTCCCTTTTTACTACAGAAATACAGGAGAGAGGAAAAACAGAGATAACTGAACTTCTCTATTAGCTATAGAGGAATTTTTAGAACATTATTTTGTGGTTCTTTTTTCCTGAGGTAAAAGTACAACATGACATTCACAACAAATGAATTAGGACAGGAATGATCCATAAAGCGGGAGGAGGGAATCATTGTCTGCCCTGGTTTGTACTCCAAATGTGAAAGCTTATGTAGCTCAGTGTGACATGAAAACAGATCTGAACCATTTTTCTCAGCAATGCATATTAAAACCACATAATGAAATACATGTCGGGGTAGTAAAATTTCAGACAGATGGTTCACAGTTACTGCTAACTAGCGTGGTGAAATGAGAAGCTAGATTAAGCTATCAACCCCGTAATTAACCATTTGTTGCTCCATTTAGCCACAGGATATTCTCGGTTTTCTTGTTCTGTTGAAATAACAATAAACATTCTTTTTAATTCTTTGGCCTTTTTGTAAACAGTTTGCTGATCATAATTTACGCTGCTTTTAGTTTACTAGAAATAGAAGTGAATAAGTGCCAATTAAAATGCATGAATCATCATCAAAGGTGTACATAGCCAAACCCGTCAGTTTACAAACAGAAAGGATATTTTTTTCTTCATATTTTTTTTCTCTATTTCAAAACCCCATTCAGAATATAAGTGGGGTAAATAACCAGATACTTAAGATACAGACTGCATTAAAAATGCAAATTGATTTAAAATTATGACACTGAAAATATTAATGGGTTCAACATCTTGATGCATAGGATGTTGACCAATAGCCACCGTTATTTATTGTTGTTTATTTATATAGTAACATGGCATTTTACAAACATAGTCTCCAATTCTGCAAACAGACTATATGCGCAAATTGCACAGTGAGAGAGGCTGAAAGCTCTGAACAGCTTAGAAAAAATGTTAAAGCTTGCCCCTGATTTGGGGTGATACAATTTTGGGATATTTACTTTGAGCCACTTAAGGCCTGATTTTTCAGAATTGTAGGCACTTGTATCAATGGGAATTGTGGGTGCTCAGCACTTCAGAAGATCAGGCCCTAGGTGGCTGAAGTCAGGAGACCCAACTTTCAAAGCACTCAAAAGTAGAAGCCACTTTTTACAACTCTCCTGCCGTTATTGTGGTTCTGGGGCACATGGCAGCTCCACCTAGTGCCTCAGTGGTGATACCTGTCCCCTACCAATGAGTTCCATCCAAGGATACTGCTAGTAAAGGTAAAGCATCCCAATGGCTCTGGGAGGTAAGGCAGAGGGTTAGGAAGGAATGGGAGGAAATGTGGGCTTGCTGAGTGGGAGAATGGGAAAATATCAGGCCTTTAAAATCTGAACAGTTGATTTATTGGGGGTTTTAGAGAGCCGTTGTACAGTCAGTGCCCAGTCTGCTATGAAGCTTAATAAAGCACTCCTTGCGTTGCACCCAACACCTGACAAACAATCCTGAATACAACAGTCTTAGCTGACATTGTCCAGTTAGCATTTTCCTGTATGTTATGAGGATTCCGTGACAGCTGGAAACAGTTCATTCAAAGCAGAGCCTGCGAGTGTTCTCCTTTGCAATGAGGAGGGAGTCAGTCTCTTTCCCTTTTCAGTCTCCTGTCGAGAACAATCACAGAATCAGAACCTTGTTATTGATTCTTCTGCATGTGGGCAGAGGTAAATTGAAATGACTTTCGTACCAGACTTCTCCGTTACGGTGCTCAGAGCCAAATAAAATTGTAAGATTGCTTGGGTGCAGATTAAAGTTCCTGCCAATGATGGCATTCATTTAACCACAAAGCAGACTGTGGGGGCAGTGTTTATACGCACTATTCCTGAAACACTTATTTCTTTAAAAATAAAGGATCGTCACTGGGTGCGCCTGCTGTATAGTACCCCCTGCTAGCCAAGTGTGGCACTGTAGGCACTCCCTGCTTTGTTTTCTCCTCCAAGGCGGGTTCCTCCCAACCTTCAGCTCACAGGTGGGAGTTTGCAGCAGGGCTCAGCCCTCTGGCCAAGCCAGCTACTGAAACATAACCCCACCAGGAGAACAAAAGTCCCAGCAAACACACAGTCCTTTTGCTCTGCCTGGATTCCTCCTCAGCCCACCTTCTGGGCTCCCCTCGCAGAGACTCAGCCCCTCTGGGTCACCTTTCCATCTTCCCTGCTCTGGGGTAGAGCCCAAACACCCAGGCTACTTCTTTCCAAGCCTTCCACAAGATCCAAACTCCCCCCCCGGGGGCTTCTCCCCCAAACTGACTGTTCTGAGTCCTGGTCTGCGGCGCAGGAGTTTCAGGTTGTCGCCTGACCCCAGTTAGGCAGCTCACTATGGCACAAGTGGAGCTGAGGTGGCTAGGCCCAGGCCTCCTGGACCTTAAAGGAGCAAGCCACCCTGTTAGAGGGATACTGAACTCCCAGTCCAAGTCCGAATAGGGTCAGCTGTCATTTATGAATATACTGAGATGTAAAGGAACAAAAGATTCCCATCAACGGCTCCAGAGGAGGCGCTGAAAAGTAGTTGAAACACAATCCACTGCACCACTGGCCTGGGCAAGCCCGGAGCCAGTCCTCCCAACCCAGAGAACAAACAAAACCAGCCCCACCTCAATGCCCTGCATGCCAGGATCCTACCCCTGGTGATCCAAACGCAAGTAGAATAACATTGGGGTCAAAACATAGGCCCTGAGACCCAGCGACTCCAAGGTGTTTAGGCTCCTAACGTCCATTGAAATCAATGGCAGCTTCAACAGGAGAGCCCCCACATCAGCCTAACCCACAGCAGAGTGGTCAGAGCACGTTCCTGAGAGGTGGAAGACTCCTGCTAAAAAATCCATTTCCCCGCCCCTCCGGGAGAGGGTAGAATTCAACTGGGGTCTCCCTCACCACAGGTGAGTCCTCTCACCACTGCGGAAAACATTATAAGGTGGGTGGCAGTGCCACCTCCTTCTCTGGACATCTTGCGTGTAGTGAGGCAGGCGCCTAACTCATGCTCACACAGAGCGGCGTCGCTGTCGTACTCCAGGAGAGGGATTGCTAATGGAGATGAGTGACTCCCTCCAGCTTGGATTTAGGAGCCTATTTCCATGAGAGAACCGGGGCTTCAGACATCTCTCTCTCATTGATATGTCCCACTGGCTAGCTTAGGCAGCAGTCTGCCTAGCATGCTGGCCTTGTGGATTGCAGCCTAAGACACTGGCCTCTCTTCATTCATTGTGCAGGGAGCTCGGGCACCTGTCTCAGACTTTGGGGACCGCAGTGTTGTTCTGTGATTTTTCTAAGTGCCTAAAAGTCCGGCATTGCCACCCTTTGCATCGCAATGCCTGAGTCCCTATGTGGGTCCAGGCTTGGCTGCTCCCACCCCAGGTATTTTCCTGTAGGCTTTCCTCAGGATATGATGCTACTGACAAAGGTGCCATAATGGGGCACAGGATCAGGAGGACCAGGAACAGGGTTTGGGTGCCTTTTACGTTGGAGATCAGTTATTGCATGCGTTTCTTTTTCAATTGACATTTGATTTCTTTTTTTAATTAATCTCTCTAGTTTGATAACACTGCGCACAGGCTGATCAGGCAGCAGCATGCCAAGCTCCTCTGACTCACAGCTCTGGGCCCATCCCTAGATAGCCTCTTGCTGGGGCCCATGGAACCACGCAGCACTTCCTGATGTGCTGCTTCTCTTCTGTGTACTCTCTGCTTTTGCCAGTTAGTCATACAAACTATATGCCTTGCCTTCCCTCCCCCAAAGTAAGCAGTAGCATTTTAAACACATTTAAACAATTTATCACAGCCCTAAACTGTGGTTACAGACTATTAACATTCCAGCACTGGCCTTTAACAGAATTAGTGCCACTTGGAGGCCACTTTGGCCAAGACAAAAAAAAAAAAAGAAAAAAAAATGCTACTGGATTTTAGTTTGATGTCCTCTGGAATATCTCTCCAGTTCTTCCTTTTGCCTTCCCATCATATGAAGGTCCAGCATTATAGAGACCCTTGCTCGTGCCAAGTTGTCACTTGGCAAGGATTAGCTACAAGGGGCTGCTCAAGAACAGCACACACGCCTCCTCCCATCCCAATGGAACCATCCTGATACCAGTAAAAGCTGCTCAGAAAGAGCTGGGGACCTGAATGCGTGTGCGTTGGACTCTGTGCAGGTCTAAGGCCAGAGTTATGCCAAACATTCTATCCACTCTCAACTGCACAGTGTTACTTCTGAGCTTTATCACTGCCCTTATTTTAACTGTGCCTGAAATTCCTTCATTTCCCCAGATCATCATGAAGAACCTCTCTAATCAAGAAGTGACCACATTTACGTACAGCGAATGGCTGTCCAAGCTCAGAAATCCTAAGGGAGCGCTTGTGTGTGAAATTCCAGCGGTGATAAACGAAGAGCAGATGATGGAAAATACAACCTACACTATTCAGGTTAAAACCAGTGATATTGGAGGTATGTTTGTGTTGGCTATTTCTGAGGGTAGACTTTTGTGCCACAGTCTTGGAACCTTGAAATTCCCAGAGTAAGAATCTCTGTATTACAGGAAATCAACATTATTCAGCGGAGAACAGGCAATCTGCTACAGAGCAAATATAATTTTAAGACTCTTGGTCTGTTGCTGCTGTCTCTGGTCCTTTCCTGATCACATCCTGCTGTTGTGTACAGCACAGGATGATCTTGTGGTTAAGGCTCCGGGGGTCTGGGTTCAATTCCTTGATCTGTTACAGGTTTCCTGTGTGACTCGGGTAATTCCCTTAACTGCTTGGTGCCTTGGTGTCGTCCTCTGTTAAATGAGGCTGACAGTATTCACCTTCCATTGTGATGTGCTTTGAGACCGTTGCAGGGATGGTCTGGGTATACCAGGTTCTACCTCACTGCAGGGAGATGGACTAGATGACCTCTTGAGATGCCTTCCAGCTCTACAAGTCTCTGATTGTATGAAAGTGCAAAATATTAATTTGAGGGCACAAAAAGCCAGCCCAAGGTTAAGACCCAGACTGTGGAAACGTTCAATTAATGACAAGAAAACTGCAGAGCTTCAAAAATCCCACTAAAATGGGCTTACAATGTCATTTGCTGGGATCAGTACCTATTTCCAAGGGACCCTCTCTCCAACTCCTCTGTGAATCTTACACCCTTTTTACACACAATCACTGAATGCCAAATCAGTGCAAGACACACTTTATCATTTACACGCATTTTCTGACTGGCTTATCCCTGCTCTGGAACATACACCCCTGAGTGCAACATTGCTCAGTCTTCGTCCCTCTTTTCTTTCCTCTTTCTAGCACTGAATTTACACCAGCTGAAGGATTTGTGTTTAGAATATAAAGATCTCCCCTGCCAAAGTATCTTAGTGACATCTCCCTGTTTTACTGCCTTGTTGCCCACTGCATGCCTTAAAAACATGTAAAGACAAAATAGGTGAGGTATTTTTACGAAGAGGAGCTCTGTGTAGCTCAAAAGCTTGTCTCTCTCACCAACGAAGTTAATCCATTAAAAGCTGTTACCTCTCCCACCTTGTCTACTTAATATCCTGGGGCCAATATGACTATAAAACATTTAAACCATACTGAAGTACTAAAAACAAAAGGGACAGTGAAGATGGGTTTGTGTGCCTGACATTCTATCCGGTATTAATAGTATGATCATAGTGGGAACTTATTCTGCAATTCAGCCCTGGCTCACAAAGGCAATGGGAATGGAAATGACAGCAGAATGGGAAATGACAGCAGCAGCAGTAGACTCATCTGCTCTTCATGTTGAATGAAAGGTGATGGGTGTTAATGATGAAACATTTTATTGCATGATGAGCCACGACAGCCGGTAGGAGAGAACAGATGACAATGAGAATGAGTTTGGGTTTAATCAGATTATATACTGGGCTGGCATGATGCTGCAATGTATCCAACATGTCTGGGAAGGGTACAAGTTGTGAACCACCCACTAGTTTGGCTTATGTGTTCTATGGTTACCACTTATCTTCAAGAAAAGCTCTTCTATCCTGCTAATAAATTGCTTGCTAGTTATATTGAGCATGATGCATCTGCCATTGTCACACTGATGCAAACCAGGAGTAAATCCACTGAACTCAATGGAGTTGCATGGCTGTAAAGAAGAGCAGAGTCAGGCCCATTTATTTCTCTTTATAGAGTTATTTTCTGCATCCATTTCCACAGCCTCTGGGTGCATTTGTGTAATTTACACAATAACAGGAACTATGCTACTTAAATTAGGCAGTAGCATTTGCCAGCCATTTGACTGGTGGCCCTTTCCCATCACTTTAAAATACCCCCGTTTTACTAGGGCTCAAGGAAATGCTTGAGTAATAGATGGGTCATCTTCTATCCCCTGAAGGTCAGCAAACGGGCTGGTGGAAAAATGGAGATGTTTCCAGCACCTCTCCTGCAAGTGAGTGTCCTCTACTGCAAATGACCTGACTCCAGTCTTCCAAAGATGAAATCTGGGGGCTGTCAAAAGTGCTTCAGATATCATCTGTCCAGATAAAGGTAGATAGGAAGAGAGAAGATCTCTAAAGCAGCCAGGGCCCAGATCATATCAGGCTATCCCTTAAAACCAACACCTTGAATTTTTCCGGAAAGCAGATGGGAAACCAGTACAGTGCATGAATGCAGGTTTACAAGGGCCCGTTCCAAGATCTTGAGACTCTTGATACAATAATACACTCTCTAGATGACTCTAGGTCGCTAGCTCAGCTTAAGGTAAGTGATCCTTTAGAAGATGTGGGTGATTTTATGATGTCAGGGCCTTCTCTTGAGGCATACATTTTTGAAAATTCTGGCACGTCTATTTTGGGTTAAATGTACCCTAAGCTGTCTTTTGGGCACCTAAATAAGTGGCTTTTCAAAAATTTGCAAGAGAGGTGGGCTTCCAGGAGATCGGACGGAAACCTGAGGCACTTCAGCCTGACTTTCAGAGGTACTGAGTACTCACAACTTCAGATGAATTTAGGGGCGGGGAGGTATATTTGGGTCCCCAGAAATGAAGGTACTCAAAATTAGAGGGCACGTTTGAAAATTTGTCTTTAAAAGACTTGCCCAAGCTAACTGTGAATCCATCTGATTCAATAGTGCAGTGCTGTGCAGTGAGTCTAGGCAGTTTTTACTTAAGAACAGGAGGGAGGG
>ML675629.1:10084716-10160496 GCA_007922155.1 Mesoclemmys tuberculata | reverse complement strand
GGTGACAGCCACTATTTTTTGGTGACTCAGGTTTAAACTATTTAATTCAAGATATGACAGAGACATAGCTGGAAATTGAATCAAGATCTCTGAATGTTCAGAACCCTCCTTTCTCCTTAGGCATCTTTATTTAAATCATGTTTCTATGTTTTATTTGCATCCATCAAAAATAAAAATCCTGAACTAATAATAAATATTGCACTCTCTATCTCAAAACCCATTAATTAATAAAGATGACCTAAGAGGCAGGTAAATATTAATATCCCTATTATTATAAGATCCATTATTGTTGTTGTAAGCTTAGCTACAGATTAAACTTCACCTAATGCAAGGTGATTGGTACAGTCAGTGTCTTAGTGCCTGATTCAAAGCCCGATTTAGTTCAAGGAAAGACTCCCATTGACTTCAGTAGACTTTAGATCAGGCCAAAGTCTGGTAAATTGATACAGCTCCACAAAGAGTAAAGGACCCACTCTGGCTTCTACCACCATGAGCATGACAGCTACCTCATCACATGGACTCGACCTCTTTGTTTTGTTTGTCAATTACATCTCAAATTTGCTGCAGCTCCTAAGTGTCTCTGGCTGTTTCATGGAACCAAAAAAAAAAGTCAGCTAGGTGAAATGTCCATTGATTCAGCAATTTCTGTTCTTTTCTTTCCCATCTCGTACTAATTGCTTGTGATGTAACTGTCACGGCATGGGGCTTCTATAAGCTGCTTCCTGCCAAGAAGGTTTTGCTAAAAGCCAGTTGGTTTTGTGCTTTTTGAGACCTTGCATTAATTGGGAGCCTGCTTTTTATAAGAGAGTAGACTTTATTCTGCTTTGTTCAGCACCTCAGCAATCTTTAGGACCATGAAAGGTACTGCCGACTGAGCTGCGTGAATCCCTGGTGCTTTCCTTCCTTCTTAAGTTTTTCTCAGGGAACTGCTGAAAATTAGTCCCAATATAACATAAGCAATATGTCACATGGACGTGGGACATTTCTTTGACTTTCCTCTGCATGCAATTGAGTCACTTTTGTACTGGTTCTGTCTGTCTTTGTGTAAAGATGTATGTGGTTAATACAAATTTGAGAGAATGGATTATAAAGTATTTTCCTGCAGTGAAACTTATTTTGTCACAAGCTTTTCCAGGTTCCTGACATTTTCTCCTTGGCTCTTGAGCAGAGCTGTAGAAAAATCATTGTACAGATAATGGGTTTGCAATATGCTTGTACAAGAATTGGCTTGAGGCCTCTGAAGTCTGAAAACTTGGGCTTTCTAGCGAAGGGTGACAAAGGCTGTGATTTTTCGTGAGCCAGATTTGGGTATGATAGTCTCAGTTCTCAGTTGTCAGAATTAGATGGCTCATCAGCTTTGATATGGCAATAAAAGTCCAGCCTCCAAAAAGCAAATTTGCTTCTGTGAACCTGGGCTTTATTATGTCATTGAAAATATCAGACTGTAATGAGACATTTCCCAATTCCTGGTGAAATTATAGAAGGTGTCAGGCAAAATGCTCATAATTTCACTCACGCTCATGTCAAATTCCATACTGGCTAGCCCGCTGGTAGAGAGGCCATCTTAGAAATGCTGCCTTTCTAGACTGTTAGGAGGTGGGGCTGGGTATAGGAGAGACATGGAGTAGGTGGGATTTTCAAAAGTGCTAAGTGTTGGCCTAATCCTGCTCCTAGTCCAGGTGGTGGGAGAAGCAATGTTGAACGCTTCTGAAAATCTCGCTCACTGTAGTTATGTTAGATAAGCACACACGTGCATGGACACCTTGTGATACAGAAGAGGAGGAGGAGGAAAGAGGCAGAGAGGAGGAAGGTAAGGACGGGGGTGGCAATGAGGAGTGTGGAGCTGCAGGGGGAGAGACTGAGGACATTTGGATGAGGTGTGCGGCGGGCAATATGCTGAAGCATGGAGAAAGCAGATGAGCTAGAAGTCTGGGAGAGACATCAAGATAGCAGCAGTCTGGCTGGATCTGTGGAACACTCTGTGATCATTGCTTAGCCCCGCATTCACACCCCACGCTTGACAAGGGAGGAAGGCAGCAGCAAGGTGGGAGTAGCTGAACTGCCTGCCCGTAGAGAAGGATTAGCCGCTGTCCCATGTAGAAGCACTTTGAGGAGCAGTTTGGGGCCACTGCTTGCCAGGAGAGGGAGATGGCAGAGTGGGAAGGGGCCCTTGGGAGGCCTTTGACAGTGAGAAGGGAGGTGTTCATGGCAGTCCACAAGCCCAGCATGGAGCATTGCAACATGTACTAGCTCCTTGACCACCAATTTTCCCACATTGTTTGGCAGCCGACTCTAAGCAAAGATGACACAAATCTCTTACTGTAGGCTTCTCTGCCCTTCCTTTATGAGCCTCTGTGCTGGGCCCCCATGCACTGCAATTGCTCCCGGCCTGCTTTGCAGCGGTGTGGTCTCTGGCCTGTTGTGGTGCTTGGAAAGGCTCCCCACGCCCATGTTATCATGGCATGCTATGTGGGAGATCCCAGGCTGCCCCCTGAAATAGAACTGCGCTGCTGAATGGCAGGCAGTGGGCACCGGCTGGCACAGCCAAGTTCTGACTGTATTACTCTGGCACAGTCATCAGGAATGCGTGGACAGGACACTGGACTGGGACTCAGAAGACCTGGGTTCTCTTTCCAGTTCTGCCACTGGGCTGGTGGGGGACCTTGGGCAAGTCGCTTCACGTCGTTTTCCTGTGCCTCAGTTTCCCTATCTGTAAAATAGGGATAATGATACTGATCTCCTTGGGAGAGTGCTTTGAGATCTATGGACGAAACGTGTTCCATACGAGGTAAATATATTATCACCGTTCTTAGGACAACTTGCGTACAAGGACTTGCCACTCGCAGTACATTTGTGGCGTCAAGTTAAAAGTGTTTGCTTGTTACCTACCTGCTATGCAGACTCTCTTTGCTGGCCCAGCAGAATCTACACTAATTCGTCAGCTCGGCCTTGAGGGATCTACACAGCAGGGCAAGAATTCCAGTCACTTTTAGCCAGCCATTGCTGTACCCATTTTGCTTAGCTTGGGAACCGTTGGGAGACTTTGTAGCAGTTACTGTGTTGTGACCTGCTGTCTCCATCCAGGAGCTGGAACAGACGCCAACGTGTACTTGATTATCTTTGGGGAGAATGGGGACAGCGGGACGCTTGCTCTGAAGGAATCGAACAAGTCTAACAAATTTGAAAGGAACCAGATGGATGTTTTCAATTTGCCCGACATGCTGAGCCTTGGAGACCTGTGTAAGGTGCGAGTCTGGCACGATAACAAAGGTAACTAGCTGGATATGAGTGGCGTAATGAAGGGTGGGATGGGTAATGTCTTAGAGCGAGTAGCAGAGCCGTCCCTAGGGTACGGCAAATCGGGGCAACTGCCCTGCACCCCGCATGTTGGGGGACCCCGCCAGTAGTGTAATGGGGGGGGAGGGAGAGGGCCATGCTCCTGGGCGCTGCAGGTGGCCAGCGGCTGACGGGCTTTACCAGCAGCCATGCCAACCCCAGCCTGCCGGTGGCCAAAAGCTCCTGCTGCAGGGGAAGCAAGCTCCTCCCGGCCCCTGTATCCCCGCACTAGGTGCAAGGAGGGAGCCGCGGGGACCCCAGTAGCCAAAGGCAGGGATCTGGGGCAGAGCCAATAACGCCCTGCCCCCCCCGCCCCGCCCGTTGCTGGGCGGCTCAGGGACAACTGCCCCTGTAACTCTTGCTTCTCGCCACACCCACCGTCCCCACATGAGGGGGGGTGGGGGGAAACGGGAAACAGGCCCCCAGATCCACCCCACCCACCCACCCCCCGTGGGGCGCTGCTGCTGCCAACAGGAGGCACAAATGTACGTAGTGGGCCCCAGGCCCACCCAGCCGAGGACTGCTCAGCAAGCGTGTGCTGGGGGGGAGAGGCACCGGACTGGCTCATCCCCAAGAGCATGAGCCCAGCTGATTTGCCCCAGACCCCGCACCCGCTACGGACGGCCTTGGCTAGGAGAGTCAGCCTGGTCCACTGGATTTGGCAGACTCAGGAGTCCTATTCCCTGCCCAACTACTGGTCTGCTGTGACCTCAGGCCAGTCACTTCACCTCTCTGTGCTGCTGGTCCCTCTGCCATTCTTTGCCTGTCTTGTCTATTCAGGGAAAGGACTCTTTCTTCCTAAAATTTTGTACAGCGCCTAGCACAATGAGGCCTCTACCTCATTTGGGGCTTATGAATGCTCCTGTATACAAATTATAGGCCCTGTAGCTGTCTTTGTATTCTGCAGACATCCAGTCTCTGCCAGCCTAGCAACAACTGTTATTGGAAAACTTTTATAACAGTACCACATTCCAGCAATGTAACTCTATCAGTCTGACATTGACATGCAACAGATTAATTTAGCGTGGTGTAATGCACTGCGCATTAGAAGATAAAAGCATTTACCATAAGGATCTGTGTCTATCTTTATTATAATCACCATATGATATGTAGAGTTTGCAGTGCTCTTCCTTTTACTGGTCGAAACCTTAAATGAAGTAGGGAGCACAGCCCTCTGTGTAGCTGTATTCATTAGGGAACGTATTCAGATACCCGATAGCGTGTCAGCAAACGATCAGTGAAGGCATTACCATGGCCATTGTGACTGCATCTTGTATCACAGCTAACAAATGGAGTTTCTAATCTCAAAAGGAAGATCTTGCATTCACATTTGGTTTTCATAATAGCAGCATGTGTAAATGAATCAAATGCGGAGTCCTCTTATTGTACCTCTCCTTATGGACAAGTTATAGCCAGAGGGGAAGGTTGTGACCCACATGGAATTAATATAAAATAATCCTTTTGGATCAGAATCTCAAACTGAAGGGGTGTTTGCTGTTAGCCTTAAAATATAAACTTGCCATACACGGAGTCTGTTCAGAAACGGCACAATAAAAACATAAGAAATATGAATTTTCACTTAAGTTAGCATCCATTTCTGCTTCCACATCAGTGCAAGCCTAACTTTGGATCCGCAATCATTTGCACCAACAACACAGGTCACTTCTATGTGTAATTTCTTCAAATTAAGGGTTTAAACAAGTAATGGTCTAATCCGTTCCCTCTGAAGTCAGTAGAAGCATTCTTATTGCTTTCACTGGACCAAAATGGATCAATACTCAAGATTTCAGACACAATAAATTGTAGACACATAATTTGGCCCACAATTATTTATGCATACACTTTGCACCTGCAAACGTACAGGCTCAATGTCTGACTAGCATAACATGCCAGGTTCAACTTCCATGTGCCTAATTCTGTGCTCACCCGAGCTCTACAAAGGCCAGCTATCTGTCTCGGATTGACTGAGCACTTAAACACTACAGAGGTGCGATAGAAACACATAACAGCATTTTAGCTGCGCAGAGATTGCCGACTGCATTATTTTTTGTGTTGTGTTTGAGAGCAGAGGCTAATCAACATGGACTTGCAAATCTATTTTCAAAGAGGGTATTAATTAAAAATATTACAAAGAGAATTTTTTCCTCAGCAGAACTTTCATCTTCCTTGATGATAAATCATGCTACCAAAATTATAACATATCCATCAGATTCAAAGCAGATCTGAGAAAATAGTCAATGTTTATGTATATGTTTGCACACTGAAGTCCTAAAATCTTCTTATTCCCCCAACATGTGCCTCTCATTTTAAAACTGTATTTAATAGTACTTTTGCCAGATTTAGCAGCTGTAGTTTCGGTCCCTATGTAAACCATTTAGTCAGGTTTTGTTCAAAATAAATACCTGGTTTTTTCCCTGGTAAAAAAGAGAAGTTTGCTTTAAATCAGAACACATGCCATTTTCATTGGTCTTGTATTAGTCCTGTAAAGAACACATCCTATCACTAACTTTTAGCAATGAACCACGACAGTTTGTTGGGTGAATGAAGCATTTATTACCACTGGCATCCTGGGCTATTGCTGGACTTTTTATGCTCTTCCAGGTCAGTATTTTCTATTAATTGGCCAGGCCACTGATTTGAAATTCCTGGCTTTGTGTTCTGGGGGGTTTATCAGATGCTTAGAGGTCTTCAGGTTTTAAATAAAAATGCATTTATTTATACAGTACCATTATAATTGGTCATCTCATTGGAAATCATGCTCATTTATTTTTTTACTATTGTCAATGCCTGTTAAACATTATTCTTTCACACCGCTAATTAGCAGCTGGTTGTTTTTATTACCAATCCATCTCTCATGGGAGGCTGCCAAGGAATTGGAATGACCCATTGTGTCCGCTTTTAAAACTTTTTAATAATTATCCATAATGCCAGCACCGGCCTGCTGTAAGTCACATTAGGAACTCATAGCCTACAGGTAGACAGGCTGGCTGAAGTAGCAGCTAACTGTTATGTTAAACTCCTTTTTATTGCTTGCATTCAGAGAGAGAAATCCACACAGGATCAGAGAGATGCAACACAGGGAATGTCTTTATTGAACTAACACAAAAAAACAGCCAGGACTAGCTGAGCCATCCCCTAATAGTCTAACTCTATTGCTATGGCAACAAGCCAAGCTCTGTTGCTATGGCAACCTAGGCAATTAGGCAAGACACAAAATACACGACACTAACCCTTCAAGGTCTTGATTTTCCTTCCAAAACGGTCTGGTTCCAGCAATAAATCAATCAGCCTCTCTCCATTTCCTCTAATTCAAGGCGATCATTCCTATCTGATGGCATGCCCTGGCAGCCTTGCTCATTTTGAACTGTACTGTTGCTCACTCATTTAGAAGTCCCATGGATTTTAATGAGAAGTAAGATATAAGAGAGGTTAAGGACGGGCACCATGAGCCCCTAAGTAGGATAGATGTTTGTATGTTGTAACATAACTTTTCACTTCTCCAGTGCTTTCCAGCCAATGATCCCAAAGTGCTTCCCACACACATTAAAAGCCACTTATCGGCACAAGTTTTCTCTGACAGAGTAAAGAAAATGCATTTTTTGTTTAGTTGTGGAATTAGTACTTTAATTATTCTGACTGTTCACATAAATTGTGATGCTACTGTTTTAATTCTTGAGTGTCAGATCCTGAGATGCTGAGGGGTGCATTTTTCTAAATTAAAAAAAACTGGTTGCACAGAAGCTGATGTGCAGAGCAGTTAAGAGGCTTGACCAAGGTCTCATAGTATCTCAGTGTCAGAGTGAATGTTGATCCCTGATACTCAGCCCTGTGCCTTCGGCTCAAGACCATCTGTCTCTCAGTAAGGCCTAAATTGATTGTTTGCCTCAGTGGAGTTATACCAGTAGAGAGTTTGCCCTCAATGTTCTTAGAGCTGTTATTCTACTTTTCCTCTTAGAACAGTTTCTTGCAACAGAAGAGAAGCATAAAGGGAATAAAAGCTATTCAGGATTCCGATAAGAAAGACTGTCAGATACTTTTCAAATTTTAGACACTGTGTCTGTCCTTCTATAGTAACCTGCTGGAGTTTCCAAAGCTTCATTTCCCGCTCCTCCCCCCCAAAATAACTACTGAGTGGCTTCTTTATACAAGTCTTTTAAGTATAGGGGCCAATTTCAGCCCTCGTCTAATTCCATTGATTTCAGTAGACATAGATTAGGAATAAATTGAATAGGAAGTCAGGTAATTGTAAGGTTATTTGTCAGCTATAGATCTAAATAACTTGTCATCTCATGTCCTTGTCTTTAATAAATACTTGAGGTCACTGGAAGAGATGTTTTAACAACTAATTTGTTTTAACATAATTTCATGTCTGTTTATCATGACTCCTTGAGATAACAGGGTTTGATTTAGACCTTTTGAGCAATCTTTCTACAGCTCTACCTCCCTAAAGATGTACCTCCCTCTCCCCACCTCCTGATCTCAGATAGGTGATGTGCATTTCCACCTATCCCAACTCATTTGATTTTCAATTTATACAAGTAGTAGCCATTGACTAGGAACCAGGAGTGCACACAAATTCTGGCACTTTAAATAGAGATTCTTCTACAAGTCGTGTCCCTCTAAGTGCTCCCTCTATGTTCACTAGCACCCCCTGTGCCTTTGATCAGAGATTTCTCATAGCAGCATCTGTTTGGCCCGCACATGCATGCTGGTCAGCCTTGTGCCCTGTGCCTTTGTTATATAGCACTGTGCAAGTGAAGCGCCCTCAGGGCTTTCTCAACAGCCTGAGACAGAACTCTGCCAGTTCTCCCCTCTGAGATTTCCTCAACCATGTCCTGATTTCTTGCTGTAGTTAGTTATAGTAGTTCTTAGCATTTGTGTAATTGGTTAGTAAGTCGTAGTAGCTTTAGCTTCCTAGTTTAAAGAATTTTTTTAAATTTTAATTTATATTATATTTAGATAGATATTAGTTAGTAGATAAGGTAGTTCTTGCTCATTGGGAAGTTATCCCCAGTTGTCCCAGTTTCAAACATTGTCTTTTGCACTGGGATACAATCCCAGTAAACGACAGGCTCTTCCGATGCATCCGTTGCCTCCGGGAATCTCACACTGCCCAGAAATGTAACTTCTGTCTGGCATTGAAATGCAGAGCCAGAAAACATAGTGAAATAAAACTTCGACTCCTCATGATGGAAAGTTCACTATCCCTGGCTTCTGACCCAGGCCAAGAGAAACACACACCGGGCTGCTGGTCCCTGTGAAAACCTGCTGCCTACACTCTATCTGGCTGTACAACTGTAGGTCTTAAATGGCTTAGAACTCGCACTCACTATATATCACAATTCTGAAGGGTCCATCACAGTTGTATCTAGGCACCAACCCAATTCCAATCCTTTCAGACAATAATAAAACTATAAATTAGTAAAAGAAAATGAAGGACTTTCTGTTCCCTTAGTAAGGATTTTTTCAAGTATCAAACTCCAGAAGCTTTTTTTGAAGCCCTTTAGTCAATTTTTGATGGCTGTCCGCATATTGTGCGCATCCATCAGCTTACAGTTCAGTGCCCAGTTTTGTTTCCTGCTCTTTTAAAATCAGACTGCTTAACTGTACCTTGAGATTCATCATGCGGAAGTGGGTAAACACGCTGAGCTCCTATTTCAACAAGACTTGTTGCTGTTCATCCTCTTCATTCACAGCTGGAAAAAGGCCCCTTTCTTGATATCTATCTATCTATCACAACAATGAACTATAGGCTTTACAGAACAAGTAGGAGACAATGATCCTTCCCTGAAGAGCTTACAGTCTGTGTTTTAGACAGGATACAAAAAATGATGTAAGCAAATTAAATTGGGGAAGGTACAAGGGTCACATAATAATGTTACATGGCTATTCATGGCTGTCTAATCTAGCTCATTACTGTAGTATCAGAACTCTCCCCCTTCTTCTGCCCCATCAGACTAAAATAACTCACTAGCCCATAAAGTACTTGTGAAGTTATCTGTTCTTTAAAAGCATATCTTTACTGTGAACCTCATCTGTTATTCTTGCCTACAAATTACTCGGCACCCATGCTAAGTGCTCTTACATAAAGTGCACCTCAATAAAACATGAAATATGCTTCAATCACAAGAATATCTTTAGCATACGCAAAACACTGTTACACATTCACCCCGAGGAGTGAAGCATTTTTTCCTAGGAGTCTTTTAGAGGGAAGATTTTCTGTCACAGTGCCTGCATGGAGTTTATTGTTAGCTTTGACCTGAGTCAAATGCAGTGATGCTCAAGTTGTATAGGCAATGGAGAATGAAAATACTCCTGTTTCTAAAAGCAATGTGCAAGATAAGCTCCCCATTTGTCAAAAGCAGTTAGAGATATCTGGCTACTTGTCTCCCTCAGCGAGAAACAGTTGGTGTGAGATGTGCTATTAATTTAGATGGAATAAATGGGACCAAAGAGTCAAAGGTATTAATATAACCCAGTCACTGTCCTACAGGAAACAGTTTTAAAGAAGGTTTAGGGTTTGGTATACAGAGACCGCAGCTTGCTTATTGCCATGGCATGCACACCACTGAAAATCCTGTTAACCTTTTATTAAAGATACAGAAAAGAAGGTAAAAACAGTTAAAGTATTTGAAATGTAAAGTATTGAATAAGACTTAACAGCATCCCTTGTTTCCTTTCCCTTTAGCTGTAGAGTCTTGAGAAGGAAAAAAACCTGTCTGGCAGTCTCTTAGATGGTGCAAAAGAGGGTAATAACTGTCCTTTGGGGAAAGTAGTTAGTTGAGATGTTGTCGCTGTTAAAATCTGATCCCATTTACTAGAAGACAACAAGACAAATACACAAAGGAGGGACGACAAAAGAAGAGTGAAGCTAGACAACGCTGCTGCTTCTGTCTCTGGGGTTGGCTCTCACTTGTGACCTCGCTGCTGGAGAACAGGCACAGCACACAGTTGTGTCAGCCGTTCTGAGACTCAGCAAACCTATACCAGCATCAGGCTGTTAGGGCACTTCATTTTGCTGCCTCTTTCTGGTCACAGGCTTACAGCAGTGTTGCAAAATATACAGCCTTGGCCAGCTAAAGCAGGCTCTTCTTAGTTAGAAGGAAAAAGGTGAGGGCCAGGAAAGAGAGTAAATAAGGTGGAGAAGGAAAAGAACACACTGGGGGGGGGGGAAGAGGAATAACAGAGTCTCCCATTCCAGGTACCATTTGGGATTTGGCCAGAGCTGGTGGCAGGGTCACCTGGCTCCCTCTCATTCTAGCTCAGTCTGATCGGACATCTCTCAGGATTGGGAGGAAGAGGGTCCAGGGTCCCAAGAGACAGTGCGGATAGCAGCCATGACAGTGAAGCTCTCCCCTTCCCCTTCTCTCATCTTTTAGTCAGCCAGTATTGCTGTCACCTCCTCCCCAAGGTTCTTTTTGAGGACCCCAAAAAGGGAGTGGTGGGTGGAATAGCCTATCCCCTCGTTATTTGGTCCACCAGTTAGGCCTAAATTCTGACATGCCAATTCTAGTTTATTAATTTCCATTCCACACTTTGCTTGTCTACCAGATACGATCTTCAAAGAGTCTTTGGGTTATCTCACTAGGCCTTTTTGTTTGGACTCATTCAGCCTCTGTCTTGCTTTGTCACCTTTTCCCATCAACATTGGTTGTTATAGCAGGCTTATTGTGACCCTTTATGCGCTTTCCACTCACTTTTTACAATTGAGTTCACAAACAGGGTAAGTTTGTAGGAACAGTCACCACACCAGAATTAGCAGAAGTCCAAATGAGGTGAAATATAAAAGGCTGTTCTATTTCCAGCTTTGCCACTAGCCTGCTGGGTGATATTAGGCATATCCTTCATCTCCCAGTGCCTCAGTTTCCCTATCTGTAAACTGGGGTTCATAGAATCATAGAAATGTAGAGCTAGGAGGGACCTTGAAGTCATCAGGTCCATCCCCCTGCATTGTGTCAGGACCAATTAAACCTAGACCATCCTTGAAAGGGGTTTGTCGAATCTGGTTTTAAAATCCTCCCATGATGGGGATTTCACAATCTCTCTTGGAAGCCTGTTTCAGAACTTAACCATCCTTATAGTTAGAACATTTCCCCTAATATTTAACAGAAATCACCCCTGATGAATCTCAAGCCCATTAGTTCTTGTCCTACCTTCCATGAACATGGAGAACAATGGATCACCGTCCCCTTTATAATGGCCCTTTAACACATCTAGTTTCCCATCAGTCTTCTTTTCTAGCAGCTGAACATACCCAGTTCTTTTAGCCTTTCTCTATAGGTCAGGTATTCTAAAACTTTTATCATTTTTGTTGCTCTCCTCTGGAGTTTCTCCACTGTGTTCACATTTTTCCTGAAGTCTGACACTGGGAATTGGACATAATACTCCAGCTGAGATCTCATCAGAGCCAAATAAAGTGAGACAATTACCTCCCATGTCTTACGTACCACACTTCTATGAATATACTGCAGAGCAATGGTAGCCTTTTTCTCTGCTGCATCCACGTTGTTGACTCATTCCATTTGTGACCCACTGTAGCCCCCAAATCCTTTTCAGCTGTACTACCACCTAGCCATTTTGTTCCCCATTTTGTAGTTGTGCATGTGATATTTCCCTTCCTAAGCTATGTACCTTGCACTTGCTTTTATTGAATTTCCTCTTGGTTTCAGACAAATGCTCCAATTTGTCAAGGTCACTTTGAATGTTCATCCTATCCTCCAAAGTGCTTGCAACCTCTCCCAGAGTGGTGTCATCCACAAATTTTTATAAGCATACTCACCGCTCCATTTATCCAAGTTGTTAATGAAAATATTGAATAGTACTGGATCCAGGACAGACCTCTGTGGAACCCCATTTGATACACCCTCCCACTTTGAGAGCGATCCATTGATAACTAATATTTGAATAGTCTTTCAACCAGTTGTGCATCCACCTTATAGTAATTCCATCTAGATCACATTTCCCTAGTTTGCTTATGCCAGTGTCACTTGGGGCTGTGACAAAAGCCTTACTAAAATCAAGCTATCTAATATCTAATACTTCTCACCTATCCAGTAGGCCAGTAGCCTTGTCAAAGAAGGAAATTAGGTTGGTTTGGCATGATTTGGTCTTGATGCTGACTTTCTTTGGAAAGTACTTTGAGATACTCTGTTGAAAAATGCTATCTAAAAGCATACAAAGGAAATATCTCGCTGGGACACTTTCTGGAGTGGTTCATGACTGTGAGTGCCAACCTCCGGGCAGACTGTCAAAAAACAGGGCAAACACCCCAGACTGGTGGTATGTTCTATCATTAGATTTTAGCAACCCAGTAACACATGTGAACTCCCAAGTACTGTAACAGTCTTACCATGGAGTCACAAACAGTCCCCTTGGGCACTCCAATCTATCTTGCTACCTAGGCCAGCTGGACTTAGTGATAAATGGTCACTTACACTAAAGATCACCCAAGAAACCAGTCACCCCAGGTCAATTTGTGCCTCAGATCTCACACCAAAGGCAACACGTGTAGCCAATCCTACCGTAAAACTAACTAACTATGGATTTATTAACTAAGAAAAAGAAATGAGAGATATTTACGGGTTTAAGCAGGCAGCATCTATCCACAACTGAGTTACAGTTTATGGTCTCCAAAGGTGATGGTTGTAGTAATCTGTCAGCACTGAGTGGCTTTTAGGGCTAACCCACAGTGACCGTGGGGATCTTCGCTTCTTTGAGAGTCCAAACAGCAAAGAGATGTCGAATTTTCAAGTGAGCAGTCTTTGTTTCCTTCTTCCAGAATTCAAGCTCATGGGATGAGCTTCTTTCCATGTAGTATCATCTGAGAGGGCCATTTGCCCAGCATTTGTATGGCCCAGTTAGTTTTGATAGTCCTTGATGGGTGGGGGAACCCTCCTCCTGCCTGGGTTCACAAGTTCAGCGCAGGCATTTTTTACAGTTATAAAGCAAAGCTTACATATCACCTGATTGCATGAGATACAGACATTACAAGTAAGATTAATGCATGCAACAACTTAAAAGCCTTTTATGGAGCCTATATATAAAACACATCTTTATAAATCTAATACGTATTGTGAACAATATGAAGATACCAGTGAGCTGGTCTGGTTTCCAGCTATGAATTTGTCAGTGCTCAGCTGACGCCTACAGTCTTGGCAGAAACTGGCACCTGGTCTGCCAATGTCGCACTCCCCAGTCTGATAACCTCACAAATTTGTATGACATTGGGCTCCAGGGGAGCCATAACGAGCTAGCTGAAAAAGGGCAAACTGCGAAGAATGGGGCAGGCAAAGGGCTAAATACTGTTGTTTTTCTTCTATAAGATATACCAAGCCAGCAACAAACAGGTTCTGATGACCTCACTGGTCATTCAATAGACAAAACACAGCTCCCTTAAAACTATCCAACCCTTTGGCTAGCGCCCAGACAGCCAAGTCAAATATGATGGGGATTACTGAAAATCTTTCTCCATCATATGTAAAAAGTTCTAGCAATTCCAAAGGATCGGATACATTCCCAAACAGGTCAATGAATAGTTCAGATCTTACCCAAATATGCGCTTAAAGCCAATGCTTATTGACTAAACTAACATTTATTTTAAAAAGGGAAAGAGAGTAATGGTTAAAAGGTTAGTATACATACACAGACGAAAATAAAGGTCTTAGGTTAGTTTTAGAGTAGAGATTATAATTGAGTTGCAAAGCTCTCAAATTGCAGTCTCTGAAATGACCCAAACAGCTTGGGGGTCATCAGTCCTTGTTTAGAGCTTCCTTGTTAGAAATATGGTCCAGAGAAATGAAGACTAAATAGTCCATGTGCAGAGTTTGTTCCAATTCTCCCATGAGAATTAGCAGGGTGATTGAAGGCTGGTCGCTGGGATCCCAATCTTGTGATCCAAACTTTCCCTGACAAGCTTGGACAGATTTGAGATCAAAAGGATTATTCCACAAGAGTCTTTTATAGATCTGTACAGGCTGACCGGTATTTTCTTGACAGCAGGTGTCTCCTTGAACAATTAATAGATGATTACTTCGGGCTCTGAGGTATCATCTCCTATGTCTTGAGCCTACCGGTAACTAGTTACATTAGCACAAGCTAATTGGCCATTTACAGCCACTCACAGGTATTTACTACTAAAACTTCCAAGAGAAATACAAACACTAGGGTTGTTACATTCAAAGTTCCGTCTAAATGTTCGTATGTTACTTTTGAACTCTTAATCAATAGAACAGTGACAGACAGGAAAGCAGTTTATCGACATCGCTAACCTCTAACAAGAGATATGTCAACAACATCAAATAACTACCGTCAATACACTTGCATATCAGAGCTTTAGTCTACTTATACGGAATGACCCTCATTACCATTGTATTTTCCTATAATATGTCTTGCAAGGTCAGAGCTGAGCCATGCAATTTGTAAAGTTGCTTGGCTTTTTCGGGCCTAGTGTCACAATTTGTTTTGCGTTTCTGGTCAACACAATTTATTTGTATTGCCTGCCTATACTGAAAGCCTGATACGGTCCAGCAAAGGAGCTGATGAGCAGATAAGCAGAAGTAGTGTAACAGTACAGAGAGAATCACAACATTAGGGGCCATGGGGATGGGAATGCCGTAGCAGATCGATCTCTGGCAGTCATCAGTATCTAATGTTTTAGAGGAAGACTAAAAGAAAGCCATAAGGCACCTAGCCAATTGTACAGTGCTGTAGTGAGGGAGCGGGGAATACAATTGCCTACGGAGCCCTGAAACAGTCATTTTACCCCCTGACGTGTGATTTTGAAATCCCTCTCAAATCCCAGTAATTGCAGATGTTCTCATCAGTCAAAAAGGTATTAAGCCACAAGCCTGCCTCAGTGTTTGCGCCCTCCTGCAGTAGTGAATTCCACAGACAGGCTGCACGCCGCCTGACGTACTGTTTCCTCTCATCAGTCACATTGCTTGGGCGGGAGTATTGCTACCTGCTGGCTAGCCCACAGACGGGGCAAGGGACCTGTGCTGTGCTACCAGCTGCAGTAGTTCTTCTGGAGTCCACTTGGAGCGGTTGAGTCCTGGAGCTCAAGGACTAGGGCTGCAGTCCTGACTCCTCAAGTGGGTATGATTCATAGCACAAATGTGTCAGCTGGCAGACGTGGGTCCGTTTTAGATGGCCCTCAGCCATTCGAATTGAACTCCAGTGCACCTCAGGTGCTCAGGCCAAACGGGTTAAGGGCCGAAATAGGGAGGACACTGGTTTTGGCCTTATAATGAAAAGCCCACAGAGGATAAGGAACTTTTTGCTACAGGTTGAAGGAGCTGTTTTTTAACTCAAATGGTAACTATCCCACAGTGCCAGGCACTGTACAGACACAACAAAAAATGTGTCCCACCCCAAAGACTAAGTACTTATGTCTGTTTTCTGCAGTACACAGATCCTTTACAGTTGTACAGGAAAAAATCAAGTTAAGGCCTTCTCAGGAATAGCTATAGGATCACCTCCCCACTGCACACTTGCCAACTCTAAAACAGGTGGAAGAATTGAACAGCTCCTTGTGGATAAGGATGGTTGGAGGAAATAATACACCTCCCTACATGACACTAAATTATATGACTGCCAGAGTCAAGCCAGCAAAGTGATTCTGTTTTCCCCAAAGCTCTTCTCCGCCTCTAATTACGTTTGAAATGTTTTGTATGCTATTGAAAATGTCACTTCCAGCAGTGGGACCATGCAGGAAGTGTGATACACGTCATAGCCAGGGGTTTTATTAGGACGGGTTTGCTGCTGGGGATTTCAATGACAGCAGAACAGGCTCGGAATTAAGTACCTTTTGTTAAAAGCATTGATCTGGGTAATTAACACTTGTTATGGTGATCAGAACAAATCCCATTTGACAGAGGCACAGCAGTGAAAGGACTATTTTGAAGACGAAGATTGAACAAAAAAAGCCGTAACTGGTCAGTCACTAAGTACTTAATGTCTTACAAAACTGCAGCAGAGACAAATGCATCGGCCAAAGTTCATCCCGGTGTAAGTGTAGCAAAGTCAATGGAGTGTCTCTCGGCCAGTGGTTCTCAACCCGTGACCCAGGCAGCACACAGCTGCAGACCATGTGACATGCTCAGGGCCATACAGAACACATAGAGATGCAGCCCACAATGGCATATAGGTTGAAAACCACCGCTGTAGGCTTTCATACAGTGCACTGGACCTGATCCCAGCCCTTGTGTGTCCCAGGCTCCTGTTGGCATCAGTTCTAGGTGTTCTAGGAATACAGGAACAGGTCTGTTACAACCATAAAGCGAACAATGCACTTTTAGAAGCAAAGTCAGCCGCTGCCACTACAGCCTAGAGATCTCCAAACAGTGGGATCAGGTTGGGAGAAGGAAGCAGGTTGTGGGGTTGCTTTAGAGCAGGAGATTCTCAAACTTTGTTTGCTGGGACCCCCTTTGAAAATATTTCAGGCTGTGATGGCCCTATCCCCCCACTCGTGGTACTCTCATTGCAACGCTGAGTTAGCCCCAGCAGCCCTTCACAAGGATATCTACGATGATAGCAAAGTGGGGTACATAAAGAGTGGAAGAACATTGGCAGCGCAGTGCTGGGAGCTATATACCAACAATGCCAGCTTGGCTGGGATAATCTTGGGTTTTCAAAGCTCGGGTCAGGGAAATGCTCGTCAGGCCAATGTCCAGGGATTGTTGTGGCAGTGTAGAAATCTTCTATGCCAAGCTATTCCTGTCCTGATAACATCCTAGCTCAGGTATTTATTTCAACACCATTATTGGTTTCATATCTTTCCCACTTGTGCTACAATATTTTGAATCAGGTGTTTTATGTGCAGCCACTGAATGGAGTGAGATGAAGCAAGCAGTGTCTAGCTAGAGACATGAAAGGAATATTTCAAAGGGGAGGGGAAGTGTAATATGGAGACGTGGGAGAGAGGGAAATATTTTTTAATAAAACCTGCTATAGTTAAAACTGTGATTCTCCCATAGTGAAATCAGGCAAATGAAACTCAAGCCAGATTTGCTAAGATTCATGAATCTTTCTGCAAACTAGGCTAAATTTCCAGCTCCCCTGAGCTGAATTTTGTTCTGGGAAGGAAACCTTGCATAATTGCATGCTTTTCCACTCAAAAGCTGGAAAAATGCTGGCTGGGGCTGAGTTTTGCAGTGCTTTCTACTTGTTCATACCTGAAACTTAAGAATTGCAAACAAACCGGAAGGAAAGTACATGCAAATCCCTTACGAGAATGTCCTTTAACCTGTGGGGGGTGGTAGGTGAAGTCCAAATAGCAGGGTGGGATTTATATGTGATCGGAGACTGCAAAAATCCTGTTACATAGAATAGAAGGAAGAGTCAGAGGGAGTTTAGCCTGTCGGGAGAAGAGGGGACGTGCTGATTAGCCCTTCTTTTTCGCAAAAGTGACCCAGGTGAGGGGCCTTTGGGGAAGCTCCTCCCCAGCTGTTACATTAGGGCCTGCCCAGAAACGCTATGGATACAGGAATGTGTGCTCCACTGCTGCTCTGCCATGGCTGCCATGGTCCATAGGCTCAAGAGCTTGAGCTGCAGCCTGGACCACAACGTCCATGCAGCTATTGGTAGCACGCTAGCTCAAAACCTGCTAATGTGAGTTTGCCCAGGCTGGGAGGCTCACACCCAGCTACAGGATAGACAGATGCAGAGGAGAGTTGCATGGAACAGATAATACATCTTACCCTCCCCAGGCTGTATTCTCTCTTCTTCCTGGGAATGTCCATGAGGCTGGTGGGTTGACAATGTGCATTTTGGGCCTGCCCGCTCCTGGTCCTAGTTCGTAGTAGTGTTGTTTGTATTACAGTAGTGGCGAGGACCCCCCCCCCTCGTGCTAGGCCCTGCACAAACACAGAACAAAAAGACCATCCCTGCCCCAAGAAACTTAATCTAGTTCACCTAGTCTGTCTCTTCCCCAGCATGGGGAGTTCTCTTTGGGGTCTAGAGGAGGGGGCTGCTGCCCTAGACTGGCTTCCCTGGCTCCTTACTCATGCTACTTGTTTTACTATAGAACCAGATTCTGATCCCCTTACTCCTGGCTAGAAACCAGTGAATCTAGTCATGAGGTAAGGTGCCACCCAGGCAAAGTAAGAGGATCCGAACCTGGCCCTTATAAGATAAGCTGCGCAGGATAGCGACCTTGTCTTCTCTGCTTCCGTACAGCGCTGAGCCCACTTATGGCACTCTCTAAGCAAAGAACACATCTTTTCAGTGCCCGCAGGGTCCTTCTGGACCTGGTTGTGGCATTATATATTGTTCTTTTTCCACCACAAAGGAGTCGCACCTGGCTGGCACTTGGAATACATCGACGTGAAAGATGCCACCCTGGATAAGACGTTCCGTTTCCAGTGCGATCGCTGGCTGGCTAAAGGTGAAGATGATGGACAGCTCATAAGAGAACTGGCGTGTGCCAACAACGACATTCTGGAACTGAAGGAGCGCACCTGTAAGTTGAAGTTTCTCTCTTAGGGTCATCAGACGTCTGTAGCTATTGAAACTGCTTACCTGAGAGTCTTTGGACTGGCACTTGGTACTTCTCAGACTTAGTTCACCTCAGTGCCTGCAGAAATGCAGCACCATGATTTTATGAGAGAGAATTTGAAGGAGGAAGCACACGGAGTCTCACTCAAGGCTGAAAGTTAAGATGGCGCCATATGCATCTGTTGACGCTGGCAATGTGCAGAGATGATACATGGTTATGTCCTCATTAGAAATAATGGGCTTGAGTCTTTGAGGTGGAAAAAATTCAGTTTCCAAAGGCTTACAGGTAACATTTCAGCAGAAAGCTGGGGCACTCACCTTGGCACTGCACGGTTTAAAACCCTATAGCCCTGTTTCTGCTCTGACTTACTCCTGATTTGACACCCGTGTAACTCCACTGAGGTCAATGACGTTACACTGGTATACAAAGTGGTGAGGGAGAAAGCATTATTATTTAATAGCACCAACAAATGTGCCATGCCTGGCACAAAAAAACCCACTGAAAACCAGGTCCCTGCCCTGAAAAGCTTGGAGAATTAAGATCCTGTGTGACATGGTCCATGTTTATGTTTGCATTTGGAGCGTGAGGTGTGATTCCCAGCTTAATTAAACCTACCCGTGCTAGCTTTCATTGAGTTAGCATGTTAAAAATAGAGTGTAGCCACGATGACAAGGGCAGCTAGCTGCCTCGAGTGAATACATGTCTGAGACTCTAGGCGCGTCCTCACGGCAGCCAGCCTCTCCCACCGCGTGCACTGCTGCAGCTACTCTATTTTTAGTGTGCTAGCTTGATGAGGAGACAAACCCGGGCTAGGTTTTGAGCTGTGAATTACACCCCTAACTCAAAGTGTAGACATGCCCTAAGAAATCCTTCAACTTAATTCATTTCTGCCCATGCAAATGGACACCTTTGCATAATACGCCATCTGTCTGTCTAAAGTACTTGTAAATACAAGGCTCTCAGGCAAAATAAGCAGTCATGGGATAAGAGGGAAGGTCTTTTAATGAATCAGTATCTGGTTAAGAGACAGGAAACAGAGGTTTAGAATAAATGGTCAGTTTTCAGAATGGAAAGGTAAATAGTGGAGTCCCCCAAGGATATGTCCTGGAACCTCTGCTGGCCAACATATTCATAGATGAACTGGAAAAGGGGGTAAACAGTGAGCAAAGTTTGCAGATGATGCAGTTACTAGGATAGTCAAAGCTGGCTGCAGAGATTTAAAGAGGGATGTCACAAAACTGGGTGACTGGGCAACAAAATGACAGATGAAATTCAGTGTTGATAAGTGCCAAATAATGCACATTGGGAAACAATCCCAACTACAAAATGATAGGGTCTAAGTTAGCTGTCAACAATCATGAAGGAGGTCTTGGAGTCACCCTGGATAGTTCTTTGAAAATATCCACTCAGTGTGCATGGGCAGACAAACATAGGGAGCAGAATGTTAGGAACCATTAGGAAGGGGATAGATAATAAGAGAGAATATATCATAATGCCATTATATAACTGTAGTACACCCACACCTTGAATACTACATGCAGTTCTTGTTGCGCCATCTCAAAAAAGATATGGGAATTGGAAAAAGTACAGCAAAGGGCAGCAAAAATGACTAGAGGTATAGAACAGCTTCCATTCGAGGAGAAATTAAAAAGATGGGAATGTTCAGCTTAAAAAAAGAGACAACTAAGGGGGAATGTGAAAAAGGCCTGCAATGTCTTTATGGCATGGAGAAAGTGAATAGGGAAGTGTTATTTACCATTTACAAAGCACAAAAACTAGGGGTCACCCAATGAAATTAATAAGCAGCAGGTTTAGAACAAACATAAGGAAAGTTCTTCATACAACAGTCAACCTATGGAACTTGTTGCCAGGGGATGTTGTGAAGGCCAAAAGTATAACAAGGTCTAAAAAAGAATTAGATAAGTTCATGGAGGATAAGTCTATCAATGTCTATTAGCCTAGATGGTCAAGGATGCAACCCCATGAGCTGGGTGTCCCTAAGCCTCTGACTGCCCGAAGCTGGGACTGGACAACAGCAGATGGATAACTCGATGATTGCCCTGTTCTGTCATTCCCTGTGAAATATCTGTTGGAAGACAGGATACTGGGCTAGATGGACCATTGGTCTGACCCTGTATGGCCATTTTGATGTCCTTAAACCAGAATGGGCATTACTCTAGTAAAGGATGCTGACTGCTTACTTTTGTTTTACTTTTTAATTTATTTTCATCGGATGTTTACAAATACATCTGGAGGGGACCCCCGGTGCTCTGGGTGCTTGTCTCATAAATCGAAAGTTACAGTATAAATGTAGCCAAAGAACTGTCCCAAAACACACCCTCCTCAATCCATGCTTTCCTCAGCAGGCTAAACACAGCGCCGGAGGGGGCGAGGAGGGAGGGAGATGAGATTTGCAGCATGCTCAGGGAGTTAACAAATTCAGGCTCTGGCAGACCAGCAGGGAGGCAAGTTCCAGACTCAAGGACCCCTCAGAGAATGCCTTGTCAGCAGCTCCTTCTTGTCTGCATTGACGGCGCCTCTCGTGATCTCATCTTTGGCCGCTTATGGCAGGCCAAGAGGTGATCTCTCATGGGATCAGGTCCCAAACCAGTTAGGGCTTAACAGATGAAAACCAACAGCCTGAGTTCTACCTGGAAGTTTACTGGAAGCCGGTGCAGATTACAGAGCACTGATCTAAAGTGTTCCCAATGTGTAACTCCCCTTATCTGTAGGCTGTGGCGTAAGGCTTCCTGATGTTCCCAAGGCGTAAACCCATGTGGAGCACTTTACAGCAGCTTAATGATGAGGTGGTCAAGGAATGCATAATTGTGATACTGCTGCCCCACGAGAGAGAAGGTTTGAAGTCATTTTGCTGGGCCGAGATGGAAGAGAGCACTCTTGGCTAGCTGTCCAGGGCCTACTACCCTTCCCCCTCCTCCACTCCCACCCACACATACACAGGAAGTACACAGCTGTTTTACAAACCATGGTTGCACTCCCTCAGTGAGAGGTGTCAATTTAAATTCCAGCAGCTCCTCAGCTGCTTCCACAACCCATTAACATTATCTCAGTCTTGATGAAGTTGCCTCTGGGTAGCTCTCATCCGATCCGTGTGCTCCCCTGGACACAAGAGTGTTCATCCCGCTGCTGCAGTCAAGTCAGACATGATGGAGACTCAGGTGTTATCAACATGCTGAACGCACTGCAGCCCATCTGCTCACTAATCTTCCGAGCGGCCTCAGGCCTCACACTGAGCAAGTGAGGGAACGACAGCGACCCCTGCAGCACACATCAAGAGAGCCATTGGGGCAGAGGAGCAGTTGCCCACAATTGCCCTTTGAATTCTCTGAAAGAATGGAGCCACCCAGGAGCAGGTCCATCCCCCCCATGCTCATGGATCCTCCTAAACCTATTGTGTTTTCTGTTTATTCCTTCCCTGGGGTGAAATGTTGGCCCCATCAAAGTCAATGGCAAAGCTCCCATAGATTTCAGTGGTTGCAGGATTCCATGACTGGTGTTTAGTTTGCCAGGACTTTCTAGTTTAGTGTAATAAAATATCAAGGGGTTATCTGAAGGCCAAAGACACAGTCTGCTAGACAAGTCTCTGTCTGACCATAAGTACTGATTGCATCTGCTCTGCTCTGACTATTCAACCGATGCTTTAATTTTGCCTTGGAAGCCTATGAGATCGTCACAGTGACAAGGAGCGCGGAGGATGCAGAAACCAAAGAAAACATCTGGATCATCTTAGAAGGAAAGAAGGGTCGCTCAAAAGAATTCCTTATGGAAAACTCCTCCAAAAAAAGGAAATTCACAAGGTAGGTGAGATAGGCTTTTGGAGGGGGAGCAGGAAGGGAGTGTCACCATCTGTAGCTCTCCTTCCTCCCTATGGAGGACCCGTGGCGCAGCATTGGGAGTGTCAAGCCATTTCTCACTTTCCCTTCGAAAAGGTACAATGGGCAGTAAGGTGGAAGGAGGATGTAATGTTTGCCTGTGGAGGCCAGGTTTAAGAATGAACAGAAATGTCCATCCAGTGCATGGACAGGTACATGCGTGTGTGTGCATGTCCTTCACGAGATCACATCTGAAACTTAAACAAGAATCCCGGTACTTCAAGGGTTTGCCAGATGAGCCAAAAAGGGAGTCTCAACAGACTCATTTGGGAGAAGCCGCAGAAGAACTCATTGTAGGTGTAGGTGCTTTTAGCATCTCCTGCAGAAGGTTGCTGGGGTGGAAGAGAGTAAAATAATTCCAGGCTAAATGTTGTCAGAGCTGTTTAGATCTGACCTAACAGTCCAAATCTTTGGTTCGGGAATGATTGATTTCTGGTATATGTCCGGGGTGCAAGAAAAGGAGAGAGAAATGATGAAAGAAAAGGCATGCTGAAGATATGAATGTGATTCCCTCTTCCACATTTGAAATCTATGCCTGAACACACTCAAAACGGCCAAACCCATCTAGTTGATAGTATGCATGAGATGGGATTGTTTTGTGTTGTTTTTGTTTATGGACACTGTACACTGTCTGCTGCTCATAGACCATGAGAAGAAAAGCTATACAAAGAATATTAAAGTAGCCCATTTGTTGTGTAGCGAGGGAGTGTTTTTCTTTCAGGAACTCAAGAGAGTTCCTTACAACGCAGGCAAACTTTTAATAAATCGGATTCTGATATTAATGGTCTCTGTGTGTAGTAAGCTATTTTAAACATCAGGGGCCCAGCAGCAAACAGCCATGATATGAGGAAACTTCCCTCCATTAAACAATGCTGTGCTCCTGTTATGAAGTGGTTTATATCTAGTAGAACTACATGGATCTGGGTTTAGAGAAGTTTGTCTAGAACCTGTGACAATACATGTTTCATGTAGTTTTCTAGCCCTCTTGGCACTGTTTGGGAAGGATAGGCTAGGTCTGCAATAAAAGGAATCAGCTCTCATGTTTCAGGGAATAAGCAGATTGTCTGTGGTGGTCAGGAGGGAATTCTCCATTTGCACAGCTGGCCAAGGGCATAATGGGGCTAGGAAGAGATTCCTTCCTCTGAAGTAATAAGCACTGTCTGCTGTTGAAGGCAGGCAAGGGGTGAACTAATACTCTAATGACTAATCCAATAAGGCAGCTACTAAAGATACATTACAGAAGAGTTGGCCAAATGTTTGACAGAGATACATTGTCCTTAAAAGCCCACCTTGAGAACAGCTTAGAAGAGGGAGTGGTAATTTGACTAGTGGCTCTAAATGCAGTGGATCAGTGGATGTACGGTAGATACAATATCCGTCAAGAAAAACAATGAATGCTTTTGGGAAGATTAGTCATTCTTCAGCTTTATCTATAGCAAAGCAAAACGATTTTGGACGTGAAGTAGTTCAAACATACCCTGGAAGATCCTAGTGGTAGTAATTTAAAGTGTCACCCTAATCAGGAAAAATACTGACTTTAAATACAGAAATTATACTTTGTGTTAAATAATTATGGGTTAAGTCAAATTACTTTAAATGAAGGTTTGTCTTCTATCTTTCATAGCCATGCACAAATTGCTTAATGCTGACATGACACAAGTTATTGCCAGTCTCCAAGATGTTAATTGAAACTCTTCTGTGTTTCCTGCAGGGGAGCAACAGACACATTTCTGTTTTCCTCAAAGAATGTTGGTGATATTGCAGCCATCTGCGTTGGTCACTGTCCAAAAGATGGAAGGAAGTCAACCACAAAAGCTGATGTGTACTGGCATGTCCAAGAGATAATCGTAACAGAGATGGAACTTTGCAACAAGTAAGTTGCTTCCATCAAAACGGATATGCAGCATGCAAGACAGAATTCCCAGGCCTAAAGGCATAATAGCATAGTACTGTAACCATATTTCTGAGGTACTTCGTATTTAACCTTTCCTAGCCATACGTGTTGAGCCTTAAAAAATTCTTAGCATGTTTTCAAAAGGAAGGGCAAGGTATTCAAAACATTTCGGAGTTGCGGCACAAAAGTCTAGTGCGCGTGCATGCTTTCCATGTTTCTGGTGTGAAGTATTTGTGTGTGCAGATGGGTGCACAATCCAAAAAAATCAGCATGTATTTTGCACCTAAACTTGTTGAAAATCTGGACCTTGTCGTTTAGATTCCGTGAGCCACTTTTCAAAGATTGGCCTCTGCAAAAATGACAGGCGTGTCAGTGTTCAACATGGGAGAGCGCTGCTTGAACCTCAGATTTGACTCCCTTTGCATTTTGGGATGGTTCCAGTATGAATTCCTGGGTCCAAAAGCACCTTGGGGGTCATCTACAAAACTATACGAGGGGACACTCACCTCTGGAGCATCTCCTGCTGCTGTAGGCAGTACTGATAGCCAGCCTTTTCAGCAAGTCTTTTGTGACTTGCCTGGCAATAAGTCCAGATGAACACCTTGGGGGTGTTACACCGTCTGATAGCTAAACACTCTGTTTGCCCTTAGTAGCATCTTCAGCCCTTTGTTTGGGTTCCCAACTCAGTCCTACCCACTTTGTGGCGTTCACACTGCTTTACTTCTAGCCAGCAGCAGAACCCGGGCCCTTCCACTCCTCCAGGTTCCAACTCTGGGACGCTATGAATGGCCATTACGCACCACTCAACTTCAATTACCTGCCGCTTCTTTCCTGGGACTCATCCTACCTGGCCTCTTCCAGCTTCATCTGTATCCCAGCATTAAGGTCTTAGGTCCTCTCTCCCTGCAAACTCAGCTAAGCAAAATGCAGCCAGAAACAGACTCTGGCTCGGACACCTTTGGCCACATGGGAACACCCCAACTTACCCCTCTGGTCTGAGCCAAGGATTGAATTGCTCAGGCCCTGCAGTGCCATTTATTTGAGCCTGCTAGGCACTGATTGACTGCTTCCATGCTTAGAAATTGGCTGCTTTCCTCCAGCTGTGTGTAGTGGGATCATGGGGCCTCCAGCAGTGAGCCACAAAGGCGTGGTACACAGGGCCTGATTTCCAGTAGGCACATGCCTAGAAGTGCCGGCATTCTTGGGACGTCTAAACAGTGGTGGATTACTGCACGGGCCAACAGGGCCCAGTCCCAGGGGCCTTGGCCAATTTGGGGGCCCCACATGAGCACCAGAACTCTGGCCCTACCCCCTGCTCCTTGTTCTGTCTCCCGGGGCCCCACTCCTTCTCTTCCCCAGGGCCAGAGACCAGACAAGACCCCAAGGGTGAACATATTCCCCCACCCAGAGTTGGCCAAGCTGGTCTCCTGAGCCCCTGTTCCCTCCCCCTCATCCCCATGCAGAGCTAGCCAACCAGCCCCTTTCTCCTCCAGCGTGGAAACATGAAGGTCAGCTGTAAGGCAGGGGGGAGCACTGAAGATGCTGTGCATAGGAGCATGGAAGGTGAAATCCAGGCCCGCTGGTGCAGCCCGTCACAATAACTAAAAGATATTTTTTATAGTCGGTTTTCGTTATGGCAGAAACATGCCGGGATTTTCAAAAGACTTCAGGCCGTCATGGTGACCTTGTGTGATCAGCTGATCTCTCAGCACTTCAGCTCCCTGGGCCCATCAGCTCGAGCCTATCATTTGGAAGCGGCAATGTTCGTGCAGAATTAATGAGCGGCTAGCATGGAGAATAGGCAGGAAAAGGAAAAGAATCTTCATCTGAAGAGAAAATACCTAATAGCTGTCAATCTTGGGCAAAAATAGCTAAGAAAGCGCATCCAAACCATGAATGGATTCCTTCTCTTCTCTGTGATATTTCCACTGCCGTAAAAGTATTTAACTTTAAGGGTTTCCTTCCTGCTGAGACAGTTTAGCGTTTAAAAAGAAACCCTTGAAGTGAAAATTTGATGTTAAGTGTCTCTTCCAGAAAATTAATCAACAACGGAATCAAATCATCCTGTAGAAGGGCCATGTTAATATTTGCTGAGTGATATATTCTCTTCTCTCAATCAGTGGAAACCTGTGGTGCTTGATGCCCAATCCAGCAATCACATCCACATGCCCAGGGCTATTGCGCATCTGAAGATCCATCACTGAAACCAGTGAGGCCCCCCAAAGGTGCAGGGGTCTTCTTAAAGCACGGTTCAGGCCTTTCTTTAACCATTACGTAGTACAGCAACAAGATTCTGCTGTAAAACGCAGCCTGTCACGGCCTGTTCTGCCCACTCGTAGCCCAGCACCCTGCCTTCTTGAATGGTGTCTGCCGCCCCAGCCCTGCATAGCAGCAGCTGCACCACGTATGGTGCGCCAGCACATACCTTTGGCAGGATCAAGGCTTCAGTATTGCTTACCCCAGATGTTAAAAAATGATGGGTGGAACCCCTTCCTCTTTCCACTTCTGCCCCGCCAAAAAACACAAATTTAAGAGATTGGCTTAATAGTCATGCTTTGTTTTTAAATAATTCATTTGGGTTCTTTTTCTTTTCCTTCACAACTTTGAGGGCTAGAAATTTGCTTTTAAGAAAGAAAGAGAGAAAGTTCATTCCCATCCCTGAAGTAAGGGTTTCAGATATACTCTTATCAGACCTTCCCAGGGACAAATCTTCTTTTCAAAACCTGGGTTAGTAGTTCTGTGGTTTCAGAAGCCACTGGAAAGGTTGTAAGACCTTAGGAAATATGCTAATACTGTGGCATTGAAGCACCTTCAGGGAGTACCTGCTGACATTTGGACAGGAGAGGAGGAAACTTAGTTGGAAATGACTTGCATGATTGCAAATAAAATACATCGTTAAAAGCACAGTGTTCAAACCTTGGCTGACTGCCAGATTCACCGTAATTTATGAATATGTTATGTGCTTCCCGTACATCACCAAGGGCATCATAGTGGAGTGAAGGATTTTCAGCATCTGGTACGTATCATTTTAGTGCTTGCTGCTTCCTTTGTCTGCTCAGGATGAGCTAATGGTTAGAAACATAGACTCATAGAAGATTAGAGTTGGAAGAGACCTCAGGAGGTCATTGAGTCCAATCCCCTGCTCAAAGCAGGACTAACCTCAGCTAAATCATCCCAGCCAGGGCTTTGTCAAGCCACAGCTTAAAAACCTCTAAGGATGGAGATGCCACCACCACCCTAGGTAACCCATTCCAGTGCCTCACCACCCTCCTAGTGAAAAACTTTTTCCTAATATCCAATCTAGCCCTCCCCACTGCAACCTGAGACCACTGCTCCTAGTTCTGTCATCTACCACCACTGAGAACAGCCTAGCTCCATCCTCCCTGGAACCCCCTTTCAGGTAGTTAAAGGCTGCTATCAAATCCCCCTCATTCTTCTCTTCTGCAAACTAAACAAACCTAGTTCTTTCAGCCTCTCCCCATAAGTCATGTGCTCCAGCCCCCTAATCATTTTTGTTGCCCTCTGCTGGACTCTCTCCAACTTGTCAACATCCTTCCTGTAGTGGGGGGCTCAAAACTGGACACAATACTCCAAATGCGGCCTCACCAGAATAATCACTTCCCGCGATCTGCTGGCAATGCTCCTACTAATGCAGCCCAATATGCCATTAGCCTTCTTGGCAACCAGGGCACACAGCTGACTCATATCCAGCTTCTTATCCACTGTAACCCCCAGGTCCTTTTCTGCAGAACTGCTGCCTAGCCCATCGGTCCCCAGTCTGTAGCTGTGCATGGGATTCTTCTGTCCTAAGCTCCATGATTTTTCCAGGGATTGAGGTGAGGCAGACTGTTCTATAGTTCCCTGGATCCTCTTTCTTCCCTTTCTTGAAGATGGGCACTATATTTGCCTTTTTCCAGTCATCAGGGACCTCCCCCAGTTGCCACGAGCTTTCAAAGATAATAGCCAATGGCTCTGAACTCACATCAGCCAGACTACACGTGAGGAGAGAGGGGACATGTACCTCCTCCTCCAGCCTTGAATATTCCCTCTTTTCCTGTTCTCTCTAACCTCTGCCACCTTCCTTGCTGACCCACTGATGGTAGCAGTTGCTGAACTTCACCTTTATGTGCACTAGCTTATGATGCACCTAACCTTGATACCCTGTCCCTAAGTTTCTTTGTTTTAAATCAAAAAGCAGCACCCTGCCTGCCCTGCTAGGCTCTCTGTATTGGCCATGGATGATATTATTTGTGCAGCTCTGAGAGTGTATATGAAGTTGACAGGCAGATAAGATGGCAAGGGGACCACATTCAATTCTGCATAAACGGAGTGACTTCAGTTACCTAGGGACATGCTGGAGCCTCCATCTCCTGAAGTCTTTAAATCAAGCCTGGATGTCTTTTTAAAAGCTCAAATAAAAGTTCTGGGCTTGATGCAGTAGTTACTGAGTGAGGATCGATAGCCTATGTCAGTGGTCCCCAAACTTTTTACCCCATGCCCCCCCCCCCCCGGGCCGGGCCCCCCCTTCACTCCTGCCCCCCTCTGGGGCTAGGTTGGGAGTGGAACCCCAGCAGCCAAGGCTGCTGCTGGAAGCCAGAGCCCAGGCGCTGAGGCCAGCGGCCACAACCGGGGCCGAGGCCACCCACTGTGGTGAGGGGCCAGGTGTGGAGGCCGTGTGCAGAGGCTGAGCCAGGGTCCGGGCGCCTAGGCTGCAGCTAAGGGGCAGAGCCAGAGCAAAGCTTGGGCACTCCCTCTCTGCCCCTCCATGAAGGCTGGCCCTCCCCTTAGCTCTGCTGTGGTGCCTTGCCTGAAAGAGGACCACATCAGAACAAGCTTTCCATCTGGAAAGCCAGGATGGGGTTGTTCAGCTAGGAAGCCCCTTCCCTTGTGATATTGAATATAAAAGATGGCAAATCTCAAGGTGCAGCTTAAGAAGAATGAAGTAATTTAAAGCATCTGCTTGAAATCTTGGGATTTTAGGTCCTTGTTGAAGTTTATTTTAAACTAACATTTAAAGTTGCTGATCGCCCACAGTTGCAGCAGAGTTAAAACAGCATTAAATCCATGATATCAGAAAAATCTGGTAAAAGTGCAATCTGGTAAAAGCTCAGATTAGAGCGTGGGGCAAGGGCTGAGTGAGAACAAGAGGGCAGTGGAAATTGTTATGGTCTGGGGGAAATCAGCTGCCATAGGAATGTTGAACTTCAGAAAAAGTTTAACTGCTGGTACACATTCTGTGTAACTCAAGCCACCCATTTCAGCTCAGTGTGGTAAAAGGGAGGGGTGTTACCGGAGTAATGCTGAAATGCAGAAGAACTGGAACGGTAAAGAGCTGAACTGACTTTCTTTGACTTGAATTTGGGTTTCCAGGGATTCTACATATTTCAAACTTGCCAGTTAACTGGCGATGTCCTTTAGACAGCGTCCTGTAGGATGTTGAGCAGAGCTGTTTCTTAACATCCCAGGATCTTCAGTTCACATCCCAAGCAAGGATATTCTCTTCTCATTCTTCTAAATACAAGACTGAAACATTAGCATTATGTGAATTGCTAAACCACCTGTCCCTATTATACCTGGGCACCGATAATGCAAAGCAAAAAGCCATATCATTAACACATTGCTAACTTTCCTTTGGCAGATATTTTTTCAAGTGCAATGCAAAAATTCCACTGAGGAGCAAGAGGGGTGACTACAAAGTCTTTGAGTGTGCCAAGGTCATAGAGAGTTTTGCCAGCAAAGCCCGGAGCTTGGTGCCAGTCAAATATGAGGTCATTGTGGTTACAGGATCTGAAAAAGGATCTGGGACCGATGCCAATGTCTTTATCACCATCTTTGGAATAAATGGAGATTCGGGCAAGCGTGCTCTCAAGCAGAAGTTCCGGAACCTCTTTGAACGTGGGAAAACCAATAGATTTTGTCTGGAAACCCTGGAATTGGGGGAGTTGAAAAAAGTCCAGATTGAACATGACAACAGTGGCATAGGAGCTGGCTGGTTAGTGGAGAGGGTGGAGATCACCAATTCAGCTACTGGAGTGACCACGATTTTCCCTTGTGGGAAGTGGCTGGACCAAAATAGAGGAGATGGTTTGACCTGGAGAGAATTATTTCCCAGATATTAACAGTTACATCTGCAGCCTTCAGAGGAGATTCAGTGAGGATATTTATATTCACTGCAGATGGGTTTTTCTTACTCACTTCTTATACCGTTTTGTATCACATTTTGCTTTTTAAAATATTGTATTTTATATTTAAAGGGTTTTAGTAGGAATATATACTCCCTGGATTAATATTTTATAAAAATATTCAGACTTTTTTAATGTGTCTATTTTCTGGTCCACTGATTATCCATATCAAATCTGCTTACTTTACAGCTCAAAGGGTGGGTGTTTTTGCCCAATTACCAAGGCTGGAAACTCCAACATAGAACTAATGATCAGGCTGGCTCCTCTTTTAAAGTAAAAGAGTTTGCAGTAACAATTAAGCTGAAACATTCAAGAGGGTTGGGTGTAGCAGTCCGAGTTTTGACCCACTTCTACTAAATGTCTTTGTGTGTGTGTGTATTTGTGTGCACATGTGAACTGAAGAGTTGAAAGCAACAACCCAAATAAGATTTTCTGAACAGAAATTTCAGAAGGAAAGCAAATCATCCAGGCCATGTCTCTGCTGCTGCAAATTGGCCTGGCTCCATTGACTTCAATGCCCCTACACCAGTTTACACTGACTGAGGATCAGCCCCAGTCCACAGATGTTAAGCAGCTACAAGATCATAGTTATGAACTGAACAATATAATGATTTTGTGCTATTCAGCTGAATACATTAACAAAACACTTATCAATAATCAGTTCTGCTTTAGGGAAGCAGCGAAGAACACATTTGCAAATCTATCTCAGCATCATTCTGTGCTATGTGGCATGCATATCAATCACTTGTAAAGGCAGCTGCCATTGATTTTATGGGTTTTTTTTAACTATTGCAATTTTGACTTTTCAGAAAAGGATAGTTTCATGAACAGAGTCAAAACTGACACACCAGAGCATGAGCTTCCCTAATACGCTTCCTTTCACCTGGTTGGCTGGATTATATTAGTTTTGCTAGCAAATAATTCTGTACAACTTAAAAAAAATTCTGAAAAGCTTTTGGGACCCCATCTCCCAGGATAGGAAAGTACACACTACCAGGATGAAAGCCTGGCTCAAGCCAATGACAAAACTCCCATTGGCTTCATTGCGGCCAGGATTGCACCCCATTGCACCCACTAAGCTAGGGGGAGCAGTAGATACCCTGGAAGGTAGGGATAGGATACAGAGGGACCTAGACAAATTGGAGGATTGGGCCAAAGGAAATCTGAGGAGGTTCAACAAGGGCAAGTGCAGAGTCTTGCACTTAGGACAGAAGAATCCCATGCACAGCTACAGACTGGGGACCGACAAGCTAGGCAGCAGTTCTGCAGAAAAGGACCTGTGGGTTACAGTGGATAAGAAGCTGGATATGAGTCAGCAGTGTGCCCTGGTTGCCAAGAAGGCTAATGGCATATTGGGCTGCATTAGTAAGAGCATTGCCAGCAGATCGTGGGAAGTGATTATTTCCCTCTATTCGGCACTGGTGAGGCCACATTTGGAGTATTGTGTCCAGTTTTGGGCCTCCCACTACAAAAAGGATGTGGACAAGTTGGAGATAGTCCAGCGGAGGGCAACAAAAATAATTAGGGGGCTAGAGCACAAAACTTATAAGGAGAGGCTGAGGGAACTAGACGTGTTTAGTTTGCAGAAGAGAAGAATGAGGGGGGATTTGATAGCAGCCTTTAACTATCCGAAGGTGGGTTCCAGGGAGGATGGAGCCAGGCTGTTCTCAGTGGTGGCAGATGACAGAACAAGGAGCAATGGTCTCAAGTTGCAGTGGGAGAGGTCTAGGTTGGACATTAGGCAAAAGTTGTTCACTAGAAGGGTGGTGAAGCACTGGAATGGGTTACCTAGGGAGTGGTGAATCTCCATCCTTAGAGGTTTTTAGGCTGCGATTTGACAAAGCCCTGGCTGGGATGATTTACCTCAGGTTGGTCCTGCTTTGAGCAGGGGGTTGGACTAGATGACACTAATCCAACCCTAATCTTCTGTGATATGATTGTGTTTCTTGATTCTACCATTGTTTGGGGGCAAAAGGGAAGGAACAGTTTGCCCACTTAAGCAAGAGGGGTTCATATTCCGAAAACCTGCAGACGGTGGGCAGGCCTTCGGTACAGTCTGCTTAGCTCCATAAAATGCTTCCTGGTCACCCTCCTTCTCAATAGGAGTTGTGCTCCCATAGGCATCTCTGTCAGGAGGTGCTTCATTCCCCACTCAGGACAGAGGTTCCCAGTCAGAGCTGGGGATAACCACACACATTAAGCCTGAGTTGATCACTAGTGAGTCACACGAGCTGGTAATCCCTTGTGGAGTCAGAAGTCTGCAGAGCACCAAAGAGGGGTTTCTGGGGGAAGGGGGAGAGAATCCTACAGATTCAGCAAGCCCTGTTTCTATGCCATCCGAGCCAGGACCACAAGGGTTTTAGCACTTCACCAATCTGCTAGCTAGGCAAAGATAACCCTATAAAATATCTTCCTGCCTTTTCCAACTGAAGGTTGGTTGTAGGCTCAGCTGTTCCTTTAGGGCAGGGTTCTGCTATTAGATCCACCCAGCAGCCTTGCAGGGCAGGGGGGATTTAAAGATAGATTAGCAGCAAATCCAGGGGCTGACGAGTGAATCTCCGTGTACGACGGAGGCATGTAGATTAGCTTTGCATCAAATTGCTGATTACTGATGAGGAAATGTTAATCACACCCAAAGCCCAACATCTCTTCGGATGACATCATGAGCTAGAACGTCTTCCCAGCCCCCCCAGTTTCTCTTTTATTTACCACATTGGAGGCAGGATACATGTTCCTGAGTAGCTGCGTTATCTTGCTTGTATCTACTTAGATACATACACTTTAGTTACGTATGTGCCCCCCCATTACCACCTGAGAGCATCACCACACCCGTGAGGTATGGCAATACTCTTATCCCCATTTTACAGAGGGGGAAACTGAGGCACAGAGAGGCTAAGGCCCAGCTCTACAAATACATGTAGGCTCTATGTGACTTCCCCCACATATGGAATTGCTGGTAGAGCAGGGAGTTAAACCCATATCACCTACAGCCTAGGCCTAAGCACTGGCCCATCCTTCCTCTTGTCTGCAGTAGCACAAGTAAAACAGGTGTAACATGAGCCAGCTTACCTGAGCCTACTAAATTGTACATTTTGGTATCAGTGAGGCATTTGTCTTCTAGTGGGGGATCCAGCCTAAAGAGTGGCACCGGACCTTTGCAAGCTACTATCCCCCTGGCAAATTTCACACTACACTTCATGAGCTTCTTCGGTAATACATCCTAGCATGCATTTGGTCCTACATGTGGGGGGAGCTATGGCCATTGACTTGGTGGTTTCAGTCCAGTACCGAATGAGCAAGTAGCCACATCACCAAAGGACATGCACATTACAAGCCTTATTTGGCCACCTCATAGAGAGACAGGCAGTCAAGTGGCTTAGATACTAGACTGGGTTTCAGAAAAATCTCATTCCAGTCTCAGCTCCGCCACAGACGGCCTGTGTTGACCTTGGGAAAGTCCCTTAATTCCCAATTCCCTCTGCCTCAGTTTCTGTAGCATGTTCAAAATACTTCCCTCCCTCAGAGGGTGTTTTCTGAGGACAACTGATAAATAGTTGGGAGGTGGTCCTATAGGATAGGGATCTGGCTATATAGACATACCTAGATAGCCTGAGTGGCTGGCAGATTGGTGTAAAGTATGACATTTTTTATGATGACAAAAATCTCTCTCAAGGGTCAATATGACCTTTAGCACAACTTTGCCATGTTTTCAATGAACACAGGCAATGCCAGGCTTGATCAGCTCGCCAGTGGCCAGCAGCATCTGCTTCAGAGAACGGTGCAAGAAAAAGCCAAACTCTATAAAGGACACTTGTGGACTAAGCTCCCTAGAACTGTGGCCATTAACAAAAACGGTGGGTGACATTCAGTCCTGGGTCAAATTGGCCAATTCTCTTGCTGTCCCTTTTCACCAAGGAGCGGTCAGTGCTACTTTACGACAGATCTGCTTATGCTGCATGTGAAAGTGATTTTTTGTTTTGTTTTGTTTTTCGCATCCTTACTGTAATTGCCATAAACTCCAAGAGCAGAGGACACAGCATAAAGCTGCATGTGTCAGAGTATAAACCAACCTCTATTTGACTAGGGGCAGAAAGATTATTTTCCCTCAGGGCTAGATTAGCCAAAAACTTCCCGTTGCAGGTTTATGCCATCTTCTTTTAAAGAAGCTGGTGCTGGCCACACTCAGAGACTGGATGCAGTCGTTTAGACGGACCCATGAAACTCCCAGTGCGTAAGAGTGGCTGGCTGGGACTGAGGCGTATAACTCTATATGGGAAATTGGCACAGCATGGTTCCGTCCACCCCCCATTATGACTGGCTCCAGCCAATGTCATTCCCTCTGTGCATGTATACACCCCGAAGTGGCCCAAAGACTTTGGACAGAAAATGGGGTATTAGTTCACTGATCTCAATGACATCAGCTATGTCAACAAGTGTTGCATTGCCAAGTTATTGCAAAGGTCCAAAATGAGTGGCACAATAGCTTTCTGTGGATACAGACCACAGCTACAAACAGGTGTAATTGCATGCAGGGTTTAGCTACACCAATGGCAGCCTAATAGAGGCTGTAAATGCCAGGCAATATTTTGCCAATGAAGAGCCAGGGAGGAGTATGTTAATACAAAAGGGCACCGATTTTGCTGTGACCAAGGAAGGCTATCTTAGCAGGGAGGGGAAAAAAAACCCCTTAAAATTGCCCCCTGGTTTCCTATCAAACTAAATGCTATCCCATGTTCATTTGCTACACAACCAATGCTATGAAAGTAATAAGGTTCAGTGGCATTTTTCCAACATAGGGCTTTGCATTATGTGGCAAAAATGAATGCATGCTTTGCAAAGCTGAAAACCTACGGGAACAGATCCTCAGCTGGTCTAAATGGTCAAAGCTCCATGGACTTTACCGGTGCTATGACAATTTACACCAGCTGAGACGCTGCCTGCTGGGCCTGTAATTTGGCCAGATGTGTAACATCTTCTCACTGCATTTTAACGTGCTAATTATTTAGTCCTCAGTGAGGGATGGGCAACATTTATTGGGTTTGGGTTTTTTTTTCTTCCCCCCCTTGGTTGGACTCTGACTATGGTCAGTTGTTGGCTGCATGTGCCTGTGGTCTCTCTCTCTCTCTCTCTCGCTCTCTCTCTCTCTCGCTCTGTCTCTCCTTGCGGCCCTGGCTCTGGCCAGATAGCCCAGACAGCAGGCGCCACCCTAACCACCCCAAAAGACCACAGATCCATTTGAGTAACGAAGGCACCTGGCCAGTTTTATTGTCAACAAAGCATGGTTTTCGTATCCCATATGCTCTACAGGTGCCCTACTACATGTGTGTCCGTTACAATGGACCAGCTCGGAGAATGGTGGGTCTTTGCATGTCCCTCTTGGCTAGACAAAGACACCCCTCCAGTGAGACCCTTTGTCTACACTGATATAAGCAAGTTATGTCTGGCCCCCTCCCATGGTTAGTTACCACCCTTTACCTTGTACATGTTGGTTTGATCACAACATCTCTATCCATCATACTGTCACCCTGAGCTTATCTTTAGGAGAGGTTAACGTGTTAGTTTCGGGGAGTGTGTTTATACCATACTTGGTATCAGGATGGTCTGGACCACCCTTCTGGAATGTGTTTATGTGAATGTTTAGTGCCTACGAGTGCTTGTGTTTTTGCAACGCCAGCCCCTGCTCTTGCTAGGGTCACGTATTGGATAGCGAGCCTGCCAGCAGACATCTGTTTTGTAACAGGGCAGGACCCAACTTGGCCTAACTCTGCTTTATATGAGCAGGGCTCGACTCTCTTTGGGCTGTAGGCCTCACACTACCCCTTTTGTACCAGGCCTCATGGCTCAAGCTCTCTCTACTGCACTGAGAAGTTGAAAACAGCAGCCACCACTGTGGCAAATTTTGCAGCATCGAGCTATAGCTTGTGGTGGAAAGATTCTCCCGTTCTTCCTCTTTCTCAGCCTTGTATTCGGTGCAACTAATGAGCCATTGGTGGAGGTTGGGCTGAAAAGGCGTTGGTTGGTAAAAGGTGTGTTTCAGAACATTCTGGGAAAGCAAAGATGAGGTTAGGCCGAAAACTGTTGTAACTGAGAGGTTCATTACACTCCTATGTAACCTAGGTTATAGCAGTAGCTATGTCTGCTGTAATAGACTGAGTGACCATAATGATCCTTTTTGGACTTAAAACCTATGGCAGTAGGTGCAAAATGTTATTTTCATTTGGTAGCATTTTATAGCCATGGTGGACTGGCCTAAGTGAAAACAGAAGTGGCAACATTGTGGACCAACAGGCCCCTTATCTTCCCAATAAAGTTGTCCGTCCAGGACCCTTTAATCTGCAGGGAGGCATTAAAAAGACGTAAAAGAACCAAAGTCATCTTTGATCCTGACTCAAGGGCTGGTAGCTCAAGATTACAATGTAGGGGGCCGGATGATGACAGAGCAGTGGTTCCCAACCTTTTTGGCTCGAGGGCCACAAATATCATTTTTATAACACAGAAGTGCCACCAGTCTATCAACCCATAAAAAAATGTATTGACATATACACCGTTCAGGACTACAGATCACTACATGTTTGAAGTAAATTCTTTGATGCGACTGTGCTCATTTTTACATTCAATATTTTACACCTACAAGTCACACACTCATGGACGAAGCACGAGTGTAGATGAGTGGCTGTCACTACACGCTGAAGCACATGGTCTGGCAGCTAAGTCACAGTGAGTGACAAACCGGAAGGCCCAGGTTTTTAGAGTCCTGCCCCTCCACAAGCATGGCGGGTCCTGGCTGCTCTGCCAGCAGCCTTCCCTCCCCCACTGCAGCCAGACGGACGGACCCTCATCGCTGATCTCCTGTCCCCCCTGGCTGCAGCAGGGAAACCGCACATGTTCTGTAGCTCCGTGCGGTCCACCTGGGCCCCTAGGCAGCGGCTCCCTTCTGCATCTAGGGGGATGGGAAATCAGTGCTCCCCTCCCTCTGGCTCCAGCAGGGACCCCAGCACCGAGGGACCTAGGTGGAGCACTTTGCCATGCTCCCTGCTACAGCCAGAGGGAGGGGAGCACTGATCTCCTGTCCCCTTGGCAGCAGCAAGGAGCCTGCACCGGTTTTGTAGCCCCATGGTAACACGCTCCGCCTGGGTCCTTCGGCAGCGAGTCCAGCAGCCAGTGGGAAAAGGCCCCGGGGGCCACTTTTGGCCCCCCAGGCCACAGGCTAGGAACCACTGCGATAGAGCCTATTCAGCGGGCATAAGGGTTACTCTACAACTAGCCCCACTGAAGTCATGGAGGCAAGAGGTGGAGTAAAGATGCTACGAAGGGTGACTGACGGTATGGGAAGGGTGAATAAGATAATGGCCTTATCTGCTCTGAATGGGCAGAGATGTTTCCCCCCACCACCACTTGCTTGTTACTATTTGCAGTCTCGGGCAACAGGCTTCCTATCAGCCTGCCCCCTAAACGCAGCATGGCTTATGTTTTGTTGCTGCGCTTTCGAAGAGCAAACGACTGTGATCTCAACTGCGTTCTCACAAAGCAATTACCCTTTTGAAGGACATCAGTGAGCTCTCCACAGCCCAACTGAGAGGGCCCGGCCTGACACCAGGAGACCTTGTTGGCAGTGTGTTCACACTTTTTACCAAGCTGAGCTCCAAGTAATTATGACGTCAGTCACACTATGCTGTAGCTCTGAAGGGCTAACCGTTTCTTTATAAACCCTATAGTTAGCCCTCAGCTAGCGTCCCTTTTTAGCGCTATGATGCCCTGTTTAGGAGTAGGTTTGTACCTGAACCATTCAATAGTTAGGATTCATTGAGCCTTCATCCCTAGAATAAATACAAGCATCAGATAATACATTTTAATAGCTCCGGTCAAGAACTCTGTACGATTACTCCCCAGCAAAAATAAACAGATTACTCAGTTAAATGCCATAACACTTACCAGCTAAACTATGTCCTAAAGAATACTGTACAGCGCTGGCCAAACATAGTATGGGCGAGAGTCTCCCGTTTTCTGTGCAATCCTGCCAGCCCCTTTGAAATGGTCAAAAGACACTTGCTGATGGGCGAAAGGCACGTCCCCTCGTTCAGAGGGATACTGGGGTGATCTGACCCCGAGAGGTTATGCGGGGGGAAACGATCTTTACTTTGCTGAGGGGTAGCAGATACTTGGGCTCACCAAACCGCTCCGTCACTGCCGAGCCCCTTTGCAGGCGTCTCGGTTGGGTGGCGGTCCTGCCCATGCCCCTTTCTGACACACGGCAGACGCTGGCTGCCAGTCAGTGGCATTGCAGCGTTATGGTCCCATGCTGCTACTTCTCAGGATTGGTGTTGCTGGCCACGTCGCTGGAGAGCCGGATGCTCATATTCCTGGCCACCGTGGTCAGAAGGGGCTTATGTAAGGTTTAGCCACCGAGCAGCAGGAGGCACAGGACGATGCTGACTATTGCTTGCCTACCAGCCCAGGGTGGTGGCGACTGGCTTAGGCTCGATGGTGCTAAACCTTTTAACGATTGAAAGACAAGTTTGGTTCATTCATTTCTCACCTGTGTCAGCACGGTGTTCCCAGGTTCCATGCGGGACCAGAAGTGCAAAGTACCAAAAGGTAGGCTTGCTCTTTAGGTATTCCCTGTCTGCAGACGTTAGACCAGCATTACCTACCCTGGGGTATGGCCAGGCCAAGAGACTGATGACCCCCCCCCTTCATCTTGCACAAAAGAGCTGGTGGGCCTTTAAACGTGGCCTACGGGAACAAGGTCGAAGCTTGATTGTACAATTTACGGAGAAGCCCTGAAATCTTTGCATTTGGGGGAGGGAGGGCTGCAGGGGAGTTTTTTAAAAAGTTTTTCTTCCATTCGTTTTCGAAAAATCAGAAAAGTCTAAACTGCTCTGGCGCAACTAGGGGACTCTTTGGCAGTGACCTGTGTGCAACTTGCCTCTCTCAGTCCTTCACCAACAGACTGAATCTTTAACAGGAGCGGCTCTTCTCCAAACAGAATTAAAGAGGCATGAGCCAAAAAAAAAACCCAACCACACAAAAACCAAACCCCAACATTTAAAAGAGTCCAGGGGAAAAAACTCATCTCCTCTCAGTTGTGCCACTCTTACCTCCTACCCCCTAGCTTTCCAGTCATTCAGAGACTCCTCCAGGCTGCACAGAGCATGCAAAGGAAGTTAAAGAGGCTGCCAACCTAATGGTGGTTTCTGTCTGGTTCAGTCACTCGCAGGCTCCAGCCACACGTGGAAGTGTTACTGGTATAACGGTGGGGTAGGGGAACGACTTCTTACTGATAGAATTACACAGGGACAAGCCCTGGTGTCGCCCCAGTTACCCCGCTATAAAGGCGGCTTGTCCCAGCAGATGGATTCGGCCCCTCCCTGTACTGGAATAGCTAGATGGGATGGAGGGGGCACACGCTACGTTAACTATACTGGTACCAGACAAGGCCAAACCCCACTGGAGACAGCCCATGACTCCCTGACTTCAATGCACTTTGGAACGGGTTCAGAAAGAGCCCACCAGGCCCTTGAGTTTGACAGCTGACCAGCCCACTGTTGCCAGGCTCACGGTGCCTTGCCCTGGTGTTCACGCCCTGCTAGGTGACGGCACCGAGCCGATGCTGCGCGCTCAGCCCGAAGACTGACATTTGAAGCTTTCAGACAAAAGGGCTGTGAACCATCCTGCTTCCGGAAATGACCAGCTTGGCAGTGAGCGCTGGGCCCCAGTCCACCTGGCGGGCCTGCTCCATTTACGCCATCGGGCCCTTGCTCCACAGACCTGGTACCCCCTGGTGGGGCGCTGGGGTGGGCAGAGGTGGAAATTCCCCATTTATGTGGGAGGCAGAGGGAGAGGAGACGCAGTGAGGGAAGATACTGAGACTGGATGGGAGGGAGGGGGCAGCCGGCGCCAGGCTGGGGCTGACAGTCTTAACTGCTCCCGGGCCTGATCCAGCCCCTCTGGGTCCCACTCTCTGGCCCAATCCCAGACTCCATAGCATCTGCTCCAGCCCTTGTAGGTCCCACTCTGGCCTCCAGCACCCTCCCCACGGCTTGTGCCACTTCCACTGTGGGCGTTATCCCCCTGCCCCAGGGGCCGGGAGGGACACAGCAGGCTTCCCTCGAACAGCCCATCAGCATTTTCCCACTCTTACCTGACAGCGTGAGCGCTTGGGGCGAGATGGTTCGCAGTTCATGGCCACAACCTCGCTGGTCTGTCTGGGGGGTCCGTGTCACAAGGCTGCCGACATGTGCCAGGGCCCAGCCGTTTGTGGCTGAATTGTAATCCTGACAACTGTTATCCTCAATTTTAAAATTGAATCAAAATCCAAATATTGCCACTACGTTTGCCCAGGAACCACTAATCTCACCAAATACCAGGCGACGTTACAGAGGAGCCCTTACGCCCCGCAGTATTCTCCTGGCCTCATGTGAGTAAGGGCTGCAAAACGGCACCCCCATCTATGTGCTGAATTGCACTAGCCTAATAATGGAGTGGGGGGGGGAATAATTTGCCCCAGTGTCAAGGCTAACACAGACTTTCACATTACACCACTGCAGACTTTATGTTGCTAATAATCTTACATGCTATAGGCCCAGCGCCTCAATGGTATTCAGGCACCTAATGTCTACTGAAATCAACAGGCTACCTAAATACCGTTGAAGAGCTGGACCATCGTGCATTCCCGCCTAAAAAAGAGGCACATGCTTTACAGACATCAAGTGTTATGCAGCTCTGGGTCTGAGCGTCAATGGGCTTTGGGTCAGGTCGTGTGTGTGCAGAAATAAATAACGTCCACATACACAGGGACTGTAGTTAGCAATGCAATTCATTTTATTAGTTATAAATAAAGTACAAAAAAAATCCACCAAAAGTGAATCTAAGCATTTACACAATTTCTAATGTCTCTTCATTTCTTCAATGCACTATTGCTTTAATATTAATAATAAATATTTTGTCTAGCTTTCTTCTATAAAATAGTCTATGTAGCAAAATGTTGCACAGCACGACAGAACAGCAGTAGGATTACAAAAAATGTGGAAAATCCTTTCACTTGCCCTTGCTGTTAAAGGAGGGGTTTTTTTTTGTTTGTCCACTCATTGTTCTCGTTAGTCCCATGACAGGCCGCTGGCGCCCTTCGGAGAAACAACTCCACGCTATGGGAGGGGCATAGTAAATAATGGTGTGCGATGGAGGTGGACAGATTTTAGTCACAATGACAAAGCAAGCTAAGCAGCACCTTTACGGGACTGAAAAAGGTAATTAAGACAATCGTGGTGTTTGGTCTCCTGTCCAAAATAAAATTACATCTAAACAAATTATGGGAAAAATTGGCTCACGGCAGGGCTAGCTTCTCAATTATTTTCTCATTGTTATTCTTAGGTAGTTGAAACGCTGATCTTTGACATGGCAGCTATGGCTCCAGGTTAACATTTCACAGAGTGCGTCAGCCCTCCTTAGCCAGACATTTGCTTGTTATTGACGAGCGCATTTAAAGGTGCCCCTCATTGTTCTGTTGTGGCTGCCGAGAGATTCACTTATCATGCTGCTGCTACAGTGCCCCCTACTGGAGTATGCCTGCACTGGGAAGGGATTTGGGGGGGAGGCTACACATAATTGACACCTGCGAATGGCCGAGAGGAACAGGATGAAGGTTTGTTTATCTGTCATATTAGGAGTGGGACAGCATCTCCGGGGTAGCGACATCCCTCCTAACAGAGCCCTCCAGGCTGCAGTGGTGGGGCTCTTCACACAACGTGTGCTGGCTCCATGCACTCAGAAGCCGAACAAGCTGTTTAGGAACACCAGTGGTTAAATCATCCCCTTTTCCTAACTTCCGTTAAGATGGAAGGTGGGGGAGTGCGGGGGTGAGGGTCAGAAGGGCTTTGCTTTGGAAACGAACTGCTGGTTCTACAGAAGTCCCCTGACAGGGTTTTATGGCAAAAAAAAATTAAACTCAGCTTTCACACAGCAAAACAAAAGTCATGCAGCATTATCATCTTTACACAGATTATAGGGTGCCACCTCTAATTCAAACGAAACCTACTTATACGTATGTGTGTCCTCTCCTTAGCAGCATGCCTATAGGACAAATTCCAAATTTCAACCCAAGATCATTTGCATTGTTTACACTGAGTTACGCCTAAGGATGGTCTGTTATTGTGTCTAATGCAGTGACCAAGCCTGGCGAGGTTATATAGTGGTTGCATAAAAGCATCAACATTTGCCAGCAGTTCCCTGGCAGTTACCTGGTAGTTTTCCTTCTACATAGGACAGGAGACATCTCGTGAAATGATTGTCAATTTTTTTAAGTGGCTTCTACTAGACACCGAGCGCACTAATTATAATCAGCCATCTATGACCACATTTTCTAGAGGCAGAGATGTCCCTGCTACACCTGAAACATTTGTTCTCACACCATTGCGCCTTCAACTGAACTGTGAGTACAATGCCGAATACTTGCACCCCCTGACTACTTCCGTGTGGGTGCAAATTAGAATGCAAATTTTGCAGGTGTGCTCAACCTTTTGAAAAGTTACTGCCTCATGTTGCTTAAGCAGACAAAGGTTGAAACATTGCTTTTAATGCACCCCCATGTGTCAGCAATGCAGTGCCTTATGCAATGCTAGCATTATCTAATGTAGAGGCTCTAACAGAAGCCTGAGCAGCTACAACACCGAGTCCCAATATAGGGAATTAAGGATAGATTTTATTTTTTTTTAGGACGAACTTTTTTTAAAATGTGCATTGAAGCTGTGCAGCCAAACACTGAATGAGAAACTGTGCACACAATTTGCAACCTCCCACGCTCAGTCCCATCCACTATCCACCTGTTTGCTGTACACAAGTGGTCAATTTGTCCCAAGCTCTAGTCCTATTGATGCCCGTGGCAAAACTCCCACAGACCTCAGTGAGACCTTGATTTCAGGGGCCTTGTGAATGTAAATGAGGAAAAGCATTGTGAAGATGCCAGCTGAAATAACTGTGTCCTGTTAAGCTGCAACTTGTCGATGGGGAGGGTAAAAAAATGGAGGGCGAGGGTGTCAAATGGCAATACGGATTTATTTTTAAGTGATTAAAGAAACACACTTTCCAAGGGGCTTCAATTCCAGGCAATTTATAACTGTTTCTGACTGGTGGTGATGCTGTCACTGAACCAGCTGATGCACTGGCCCACTTGGAAAAGTGAGACAATAAAATTACAGGGAAGAAACAGTACTTCCAGCCCTAATTCTTTGCCGGACTCCCGGGTGTTCTTTCTACACCGGGGTCCTGCCACGCAAGGGATGGGGGGGCCACGCCCCGAACCAGTTTCTGCGGTGCCCCAATCTGGTCGGGGGCACCTGCACTTTCCACTAGGGGGCGCCAAAGCAACAGCAACTTCCCCGACTAGCCTGGTAGCCACAGGAGAGCAAGGGAGTGATCGTTCCGAAACCTGTCCTTGATTAACGAGCGCTCAGATTGCACCTAAAGCTGGAACTCAGGGCCTCCACAATGGAAAGGCCAAGAGGTCAGCCTCTGCCACTCTCCAGTCCCAGGGCCCAGTCCCGCGCTACGCCCCATGAGGAACTGCCTGTCTAAAAAGGACGCATGGGACCAGCCACAACGTCAGGATTCACAAACACATCTGGGCACGCAGATGACATCGTTTGCCTCGTTCTCCCTCGAAATGCTTAGCTGGCCGGATATATAGTACGCTGAACAAACTACTGCCTAACGCACGAACGCAAGCACACGCTGGACAGGAGACACAGCGGGAAGGAGAAAGCCCATGGAAGTTTAGTTTAAAGGGCAACATACCAGGCCAGGCTGAGCTGTAAGGCAGCAGTCACCAGGAGAAAAGTATATTTGTGTGCCTGTTTCCCTTCCCCCCCTTTGTTGTTCTTAAATGGTAAGAAATTTGGGGCAGGGGCTCTCTTCCACTATGTGTATGTACAGCATCTAGCACAATAAGGCCCCAGTTTCAGCTGGGGGACCTCAGCAGTTACTGTAATACAAATAATAAAACACTAGCTCCTGCTCCATGGCATCCGAGACGCAGCAGTCACATCTCACTCCTGCTTGCCTTTCTCATGCAAGTTTCATTCACTTCAGGAGGGCTATTTATGGGAATAAAAGCTGCAGGGCTGTGCTCAGATTTCCTCCTCTAAGTATAGGAGGGAACTCTGGCATCGCAGACACCACTGTGTCATTCTTGTTGGCAATTGCTGGCTTTTTAACATTGACCCCAGCACACTCAGGAGGAAGATGGCCTATAAAGGCTCGCTTTCTAAAGGGGATAGCCTGCACTCACCTGCTTTGCTTTCAAATCCTAGGTCTATGTTATGTTACAATGGTCCTGATCCTGCCAGCCCTCTGAGCAAGGAACTCCAACTGAAGACAGTCAGTGGGGCGTGAGGGACCGACCCCGCTTATTTGGTTCGGAGGAGTGCTATTATTTTCCTTCGGTGCATCTGGGCATGAGCGAAAGGATCCCCATAGTTTGATTATGAGTGCAAATAATATTTATATATATATATATAGGTGCTAAACACAGTCACTATATTGCAGTCTTCCACTATGTCACAGCATACAGAATCAAAGGGTTGCATTTTTATGGAATGTATCCAAGGTAACAGCACCACAGTAATACAGTTTGTAATCACACACCCTGATTTTTTTTTGACATGATAAGCTTTACCCCCCCACACGCCCCCGTTTAATTTTTTTTGAAGTACCGATGCATGCAAAACATTCCATTCCCAGAAACAATGCAAAAATGAGGTAATAGGAGTAATAAAAAAAAATTAGTATTAATTTCTAAATAAATAAATTATAATTAAAAATGCAAAAACAACTATAAAAATAATTAAATAAGAACCCACAATATCTACAAGTTAGTCATAAATTATGATTGTTAAATATAAGGCATTTAAACTCACAAAACCCTGTAAACTATGTTCTGTTTCTAGAGATTTGTTTTGCTTTGAAAATCACTCGATTAGCTCATTCTACTCATACAAGCTATTAAAAGACAAGGGAACCTGACACGCCAAATGCACACTTCAGACATCACAAGCTCTCGCGTGCCACTGGGTCGCCCACTCACACAGACCATGGAAGTTTGGTGCTTTCTTCACCATTTTAAAAACTGTGCTTGTTCGTTAGGCAAATAATAATGCTTTCGCGTAGACATAAAACACGAGTCGGAAGAGCTCACTTCCTCCCCACTGAATGGTTCATTCCAAGCAAGGGCCTGAACTACTCCTTTCCTTCTCACCTAATGGTTCATTCCAAGCAAGACCCCAGTCCTGAAAGGCTGAGCACCTCCTGCTAGCATTAATTCCCATTCACGTCATTAGAGGATCCTCAGACCCTCCTTGGAAATGCTCAGCACCGGGCAGGACCAGGCTCTAATGCATGATGGACTGAGTGGATTACAGTGCATCTAAAGAGCAACAACTTGTTTTGCTCATTGGTATTATTTTTAATGATGTCTGAATCTGCTGCTGCTGGAGTGAGACCCACATTTCATTCATTAGCAGGCAGTTTATTGCCCAAGGCACTCAGCCCTTCTAATCTAAGGGCTCAGACCATCAAGTTCAACACGATAAAATAGAAACGACCACTAATGTCGCCTCCCGGCAAAATTAAACAGCACTAGAATTTGTCAGTGTTTTGCCAGAGCAGTTACCTGTCCCACGTACCTCGTCCCAGCCCTGCCTGTCCCAGACATTGTTCTCATCACATGCGCACAGAGGACAAGAACAGTGGTTCAAAATAAATATTTATAAATTTCATCACCTTCGCCTACCATTGTAAGTTATCAGCTTTCCCTCCTCCCCACGCCACCACCTGTGCCTAGTGCGATGGATCTGCTGAAGAGACGGCGACCCTGGGCAAAATTACTGCAGTGAATGGGAGAGCCTCTCCTGTGGGAATGCTGATGCAGTCATTCAGCCCAGCCCTAGCATTAACTTTATTCTCCAGACTGGAAAAAAATATACCATGGGCATCTGGGAGGTCAGCGTTTTCCAATTACAGCTCGCAGGAATTCTATGATCTCTTCAAGTGTAATTTATATTCCGCTCCACTTACAAAACATTACTTAGCTCCTATGAAACAGGCACGCATGAGAATAAGACATCAGCCTCCATATAAGCATTTTAAATATATGTTTCTGATTAAAAATCTTCTAGTCACTTTTTTGCTCCCCTAGTACATGAAAAATGTATTAAAAACCTGGAGAATCTTGGTTGCTGATTGCACTCCTCCAGAGGGTTGTCAGCTAAAGAAGGCTGAGTAAAGAGTCAACATGCGCTTAATTCAGTGTCGCTCATGGCAAATAATCTGAAATATTTATTTCAAAGGGAATGTGTTTCAGAAAGCTCCATTATTTTGGCACTTCGTTGATTAATTCTAACCTTTATTTTGCTCAGGATTATAACTGAGCTTGCCAAATTAGCATCTGCTTCGTTTGAGAGATCAGGCCACAGATATATGTTATATAGGTGTGCTTTTGTGCACGTATATACATACGCTTCTATATTTTAAAATTCAGACCGAGTCGTAAATTATCCCATATGTCTAAATTCCCTTCCTGTACTGAAATATTCATCTTGTCAGCAATTTCTTATGTACAATATGACTGAGCTATCCTGGTACTCTCCCCTGCATCTTGTCATCGGAACAACTATCTGAGATTTTCCATGGCAAGGTATGAAGAAAAAAGTGGATTTTTAAAACGCCTTCAAAATGCCACCCGAGCTGTAATCTCCTCGCTTAGTCTTACTTTCTAAACCATGAAAAGCTGCTATTTCATGTAAATCGCTAAGTAAAGAGCAGAAGAAAGGAATCTGGTCAAGATGCAACTGGAATCAATCCCTTTTCTCCCTTAAACTCCAAAAGCCTAAAAAGGAGATTAGATGGGAGCAGAGCTCTGGGGCGTTTAGTTGGATCATTTGACGTTTCTTAGCCTCCTATCCAAAGGAGACCATGAGATTAGGAATTTAATTGTAAAAAGGGCATGCTAGCTGTGTCCTGTTTTCCCCATTCTGGGTACCTGCTTTAGGTATAGGGTTTGTGCTTTTGTTTTTGAAAGCAGGAAGAATGCATTTCTCATCACGTTGCAAGCGTATTTCCGGACCAATTCGTCCTCCAAAGAACACTTGCAGCGTCTAACTATTAGAACCAGCTTAATAGGTTCTCTTTCTCCAGCAGGCAGACAATGGATCTTTCACAACAGGTGTGGTGTCACATTAGCATCTGAGACATCTTCCTCTGAGGGACTCTGGACCTGCTCTGGAGAAATGAGGAGCACCTGCCACTCCCATCGACATCAACAGACCATACAGGTTGCAGGGGACACTGCAATTGCACTGGAAGATGAGACCGTGGTAGGAAAAATTACAATAATAACAGCCCATGGCCCTCCTTGGATGCTGCAACCCAAGTTACATCATTAAGCTAGGGAAGCAGGAGAAGCCGCATCTGCCCCAGGATCATGCGCTATATAAAGTGTCCAGCACCAGCAGATAAGCAAGAATAAAGCTTCTCACTATCCTTTTGTTCATTTCATTCAGATTTGATTTTTTTTTTTAGGCTTCTCTAAATTTGCAACACACTGTAAACAAAATCCAAGCAAGAAATGCAGGCAAGACGAAGCAAAGAGCACGATCCTTCTAACTGTAAACAGGAATTTGCTTTTTTGCCTCTTTTTTTTTTCCTAAAGGTGGGAAGATTTAACTTTTTTTTTTTTTTTCCTCTGCCACATTTCAGTCAGGCACCAAAACAAGGAATCTATGAAAAAAATATTTGGTGCAAATTAGGTTAAACAGCGACATGTCCACCACAAGATGACTAGGGCACCAAACACAACATTTCTTAAGCTAACATGCTCCAGTTGCCATCCACAGAAATAGATAAAGATCCCCTAACATGTGTCTACTTATTTGAGAGGTATATATACAATCCTTTTGAAACCCAGGATTGACAGGCCAGGCTAACCACACCCTAGTTCCTTCATGTTCACTTCTAAATCTTCTGCAGCACAGGGCCTTCTAGCTCTGGGAATACCAGCTCCCATGCTTTGGACCAATATGGCTGTTAGGATCCTCTCTTACCCCTAGATAGCACTAGACCAATTCTTCCTTTTCGCTAATGTGCTTGCAGACTTTTCCTCTAAATCAAATGGCTCAGAAGGCAAAATTTTTCTGCAAGGGCTTATGGCCATATGACCTGGTAAGGAAAACGGTGCCTCGAATTGGTTCTTTCAGCTGTCGGAGCCAAGTTGTGTTTCAATGTCCACTCTGCAGATCGGGCACTTCTTGCTGGTTGCTAGCCACTGATCCACACACACTTGGTGAAATAGATGCATACAGGGTAAACGCCTGCAAAAGAGAATCACATGCCTGTTACGTTTGGTGCAGTGATGTGCGTGAGGTGGATGGAAAATGGACAAGCACAGGAACCTTGGCATTAGAAGGATTAGGACAGAGTAACCCAGTGACCCCATATATAGGACACAGTGTCGGAGAGAATCAAGCATCCTGCACTTGGTATATATTATAGAATCATGGATTTCCAGGCAAGATGGATCCATTGTGATCAGCTAGTCTGACCTCCTGCATAACACAAGACAAAGAACCTCATCCAGTAATTTCTGCCCACATCTTCTCTTGAAACGATGGCAACTCTTTTAGAAAGATAGCCCAGCTTAATTTAAAGACTTCAAGGGATGGAAAAACCTACCACATCCCTAGGCAAGTTGTTCCAATGGTTAACGCCTACTCTGGTGACACTTCTGAGTCTCTATTTGTTGCAGTTCAGTGCAGTTAGGCCACGTTGAGCTGCCTGAATGGCGCTTGCACTGTACTCTGCCCTAGATGCACCTAGCACCTTCTTTCCAAGATTTTCAAAGCACTCCACAAACACCCATTTATTTTATAGATAAGGAAATTGGGGTAAAATAAATGTGAAGGCCAGTGCCCTTAACCCTCGTTCATGTGCCCTTGCAAGACCCCATGGATGGTGGATGACATGGGGCCACTGAAGATGCACTGCACCCCAGAAGAAGTACGTGGTGGGGGCAGGGAAAAGGCTGAGAGCCCTGGCTTCCCGTGCACTGGCAGACAGCCTGGACTGGGCTCGCCTGTGGAAGCAGGCTACCTCTTTCTTTAGTCAAGCTCCCTCAGTCCTGAGGAGTCACAAGCCCTTCCTCCCACACTGGATGCAGCTCCATGCCACCCGCTCCATCCGAAACGCTGCCCATGACTGGCCTGAAGTTCCAGGAGGCTAGATTGTCACAACCCTTATTCAGCTGGTGCGGGCCAGGAGTAACTCCGCTGAAGTTAGGTAGCATTGTTGTGAGGGCCCTAAATCTTCGGCCTCATCCCTTTATGTCTGGGCATTGGCTCCTCCACCCCCACTTCATTCAACGCCATAATAAAGTTTCGCTCCGACACAAGACCAGACCTGAACGATCAGCACAGCCAAAGGCATCTTACTTCAGGGGAATTGCGTTGCCGGCGGGTCACAACAGTGCCGTGCTGTCTGCAGCACCCTTGTGTCGCCATTCTGCCTCCTGGCAGCCGTAACTTTCTGCCAACAAACCCAACATTTCCTACATGGCCATGTCCCAGCTTCCAATTTCGGGTGCTCAGTTTCAGGCTCCTAAAACCCTGGTTCCCTTCCCCCTCTCACCTCCCAAATACACATGCACTGAGTAGTTGGACTGATGCAAAACAGTAGAGCCAAGCATCCCTGAACTTGAAAACAAGGTCTTCCAGTAGCTGCTCCCATCATGATGGGTTGAGCCCGAAATCTAGATGCACACACCCCTGAACTGTAGAGATTTGCATACAGATCAGATCTCTGTGACTTAGATGTCTAACAAGCCGACACCTGTTGCCACACAAAAGCCGGCCTGCACTAAAATCTGCAGTGTGGAGGGCCTAAATACACAGGGACCCATAAGGAGGTGACCAAACCCAGACACTGTTGACAGCTTTGCCCTAGTGCTGCCCCGTAGCTCCCTTTATCTCCAGTTTATTAAATGGATTTTGAGGGACTTTAGCTTCCCACAGACAGCTGCACTCTGAAGCCTGAAAGAGAGCTCACCAGAACAAGAGTGTCGACAGCCCTGTCTTAAAAACATACTCACGCAGCAGTGAACGATTTCCGATAAAATAGAATCCAAACCAAGCGGGAAATGAATGGAAGTAGGAGGGGGGGATCCGAAAGCCAGAAATCTCAGTGGAAAAGATTATACCTCACGCCTTCTCCATCTTCAAGCATAGACAGGCAGATTGTGCATTTCTCATCGGTGTCCGACTCCTCCCCATCCTCCTTCTCGGTTTTGCCTTCCTGCGGTCTTCTCTGTGGCACGGTAAACGACATGATATAATGACAAAAGGAGAGACGATGACTCGTTAGTGTTCTCGAAAGCCTCTGCAGCTGGAGGAAACTGAATAGCAAGCGCTTCAGTGTCAATTGAATGGACCCGCCAGGTTAGGGAAGGCTGCCCAGGCAAAAAAATCGACAGCGGGATGGACGCCAGGTCCTACTCGTGCTTTCAACTGTCAAATTGTAGCAGGAGAGGAGAGGCAGACAGAATAATGTCAGCATCCCAGAGGAGCCAGGCAGCCGTTTCCTCATGAGTGCCATGATTAATGTCATAGTCATTAATGTCACAATTAATGTCATGATTCATTCTGAAGTCCTGAAACCGCCACGGTCTCTTGAGCATTTCCAGTTAACAACACATGGAAAATGTGAACACTGGGCCAAGTTCAAGCATCGGATAGACCAACAGAATTCCTGTCTATCCCAGGCAGCGTTCATCCCCGGAGGATCTGCGCGCACATACCTGCCGCAGCTAGGGTTGTTTCCTGTAGATTTTAGAAGCATGACCCTTTCTACACAACTCAGCATTTACTGGAGTAACTTCCATATTACTGGAAATACTTTGGTACCACTCTCGCTCTGGAGTGGCAACTGTTACGTGTCTTGTGCTAATGTCTTCAGCCCCCTGCCCTGTTGTTGCTAGGTGCTGTACAAACATATAACAGAAAAAGTGTCTTTCACGGAGCCCACTAAATGAGAGCAGAATCTGGCCCATGAGCTTTTCCCATTGTTTTCCATAACTTCCAGTTCAGATCACATTCCTTTTCCCGAGCGGGAATGATCTAAACCTAGCCCAGCAAGCAAAACAGAGTCAAAGTCTCTTCCTTCCCCCTTGTAGATCAAAAGTGAAGTGACCTCCAGGAGTTTTGGTCCCAAAATCTGGAGATGTCCCTTTTGCTGAAGGGAGAGTGCAGATTCTTTCATTACTGTGTGAGTCCTGCAGGTGTGGGACTTGGACTCAAACGGGACATATGGGTACACCCACGGCTTTGCCGAGGAAAGCACTTGTGCATGCAATAGGCAGGCACTATCGCTTGTGTGCATAAATAATAAGAGTGTGCAGGCACAAAGCCCCTTCTGTATGACCATTTTCCTAGCATGGGTCCACAAGCGTAGGACAACTGCAACTGCTGAGTGGGAGAAAGTTGAGGCCCAACCAGCTGACCTACAGCTGCACTTTAGCCCACGATCCCCACAACCAAACATCAGATGGACCATGGGGATTCTGCATTTCAAATTCCTCCCATCTGGATTTGAGGCTTTGGTTTGGGCCTCGCTCTAACCTGAACTTGGCATGCACATGTATACACGCACACACTAATATTCTTCCCATTTCCTATCCATGAGTAATCCTGGGACAAGAATGGTTACATGTTTTTTTAGCAGCTACACTCGTTCCCTTAGGAAGTACAAGTCAGACCTACTGGGAGATCTGCCTGTTAACTCAACCCTGGCTGCTTTCTCACCTTTTTGTACTTGTGTGGGAAAGTGAACCTCTCGATGGTGTTCTGCACAGCTCCCCGGTTCACGCTGCCTAGTCTGTCTTCCAGCTGCAGCAGTTCCTTAAGCAGAAAATATCCACAAGGCATATGACAATCTCCCAAGACTATCCCGACAGACTCATTCTGCTTTGTGGTGAACATGGAATGTAAGATTCTTTTCTTAGCCTTTATTCAGAGAAAATATTTCATGTTACTCATGTAGATGACAGTGTCATGCTGACTGGATTGGGAGGGAGGGGGGGATTTGTGTTATTTGACATCAGTATGTCAAAATCATAGTGATTCATGTGAGACAGGCCAGGTCAGGTACTGTTAGAAAGGTTATAATGCGCTGAATAAGAAGATAATATTTATGTTCATGTGCTATATCCGTAATGGACGTTATGGAGATCTTTGATATACCTGTATTTCAAACTATGCTGTATAAGACACACCCCAGACAGAGACCCCCGCAGGACAATAGCCCGCTTAATGGCCCATCAAGACCTTTACAGAAGCAAAAGGCCCAGGAAGGGACTAAGGACATACTTAAAGAGAAACAGGATTGGCCCATGAGACTCTGGACTCCATTTGGTTTCTGTAAAGTTCCACAAGCCACATGGCCAGAGGCAGAGGGTATATAAGATCAAACCACAAAAACCATTTTGTCTTTGTTCCTGTCCGGCTGCAGACACACCTCTGGATCAATTCATTTTGCATCTGAACTGAAGGACTTAGCCCCATCCAGTTACTGGATGTATACCAGAGGGACCATACAAGCCTGCAACTCCACAGGTTTTCTAGAAACCTGATGTATATGGACTTTCAAATCATTTGTATATATCTGATTGCTTTAAGCCTTTAACATTCCTCTTATTGTTTGTTTTTCTTTTTATAATAAACCTTTAGTTTTAGTTACTAAAGGATTGGCTGGCAGGGAGGTATTTTGGGTAAGATCCAAACTTATAGTGATCTGGTACTGTGGCTGATCCTTTGGGATCAGAGGGAATCTTTTGAGTAAAGAGCACAGAGTTTAAATGACTGGTCTCTTTACTGGACCTAGTGGCAGTTTGGGAGCCAGAGACTGAAATGCAGTAAAGGGGCTGTGTGTATTTGCACAGGGGCTTCTTGATAACCAGTGTGGGGGACTCAGAAGCACTGTTTGTGGCTGGTTGGGAAGTCTGACTTCTGTGTCTCCCACCAGTGCTGAGAGAATGTGCTCTCCTTTTACAGCCTGCCCTGACCCTGGCATTATCAGTGGGCTACCCTGGGCACGGACAGGAACAGAACAAGGAGCAATGGTCTCAAGTTGCAGTGGGGAAGGTCTAGGTTGGATATTAGGAAAAAGCTTTTCACCAGGAGGATGGTGAAGCACTGGAATGGGTTACCAAGGGAGGTGGTGGAATCTCCATCTTTAGAGGTTTTTAGGCTGCAGCTTTACAAAGCCCTGGTTGGGATGATTTAACTGAGGTTAGTCCTGCTTTGAGCAGGGGTCTGGCCTAGATGACTTCCTGAGGTCCCTTCCAACTCTAATCTTCTATGATTCTATACTATCTTGTGCTTTCATGGGGTCTTATCAGGGGCTCTGCAATTAACAGACATAGGCCCAACCCACAGAATCCAGATCTGGATTTTCAACACTTAAAAGTCCAGGGTGTTTGAATAAAGGGTTTTCTGTTAGGCCATTCTTTACAAATCAGTGATTGAGAAAACATTAATTAATTCTCAGTTCACCTCTGTGAAGCGGGTGGAGTCTGCTCTCCAGACAGGAAAAATGAAACAGAAATTAAATGACGTGTTTACGGCCACAAACTGGGCCAGAATCAAAAATAGGACTCAGGATTCCTGATACACACAGTCCCATACTGTAGTTGCTAGATTTCATTGTCACCCAAATTAACATCAAAATTACATGTTTCAAAACAATCTTGACACAAGCGTTTTGCCTAATAAGTGCTATGGTACTGGGATGTTTCACAGACAGGGTACAAACTGGGCCAAAGTTTCAAAACTGTCTGCCTGGAAGAGCATCTGTAAAATCTGTGCTCCCGTCTGTGCTGTGCACCTCGTCTGGATTTGTGTGCTAACATCCAAATCCTCCTGAATGAAACTCTTTCCATCGCCTTCTTTCTGCTTCGGCTCAGACCCTAACTGCATTTATGCAGCATTCCTGGACCTACCATGTATGTTCCAGTTTGGAATAGCTGCAATATAGACAACACTTTTTAAAAAATTATGATGGGACATATGCAAGTGGCAGGGGGATCCAAAGGGGGTTAAACAATCCTTTAAACCAGAAGCTACTTACTTCATAACTTTCCCGTACGGCAGATGTGTGCCTGTTGGGACTCAACCCCTGAAGAGCAAGTAATTGAAGCTGAGGGTAAGGGTAATTTCTGATTTCATGGACAACCTGTGAAGGAGGGGGAAGACAAATCGCCTATCTTAGAACATAAAATCCTGTAGATGTCTGACTTCAAATAAAATCTTCTTAAAGTGCAAAACTCCCGAGCAGACGGACAACTAGTTTTAGGCCCAAAATGAAGATTTCTTGTAAAACAAAGGGTTTTTTTAAATTAAGTCTACTCTCAATAAAATACAGTTGTGATCCTTTTTACTTTGTGTACCATATTGCCAACCCTAAGCACTCAAAACTCATGAGATCAATTTAAAAATAATCAGCAGTACATTTGGGATCCTTTTTATTTATCTTCTGTTTTTTAAGCCATTCAAGTAGCATTCAAGGCACATTTTCAAGCTTTTCTTTAAAACCAGGAGAACTGGAAACTTACTTTAAAAAAAAAGAAAGCTTTGATTCTCACAGTCATGTGACTCCAGGAGCTGGGGGCTTTAAGACAAAACCCCATCAAATATCACAAGACCCACAATAAAATTACTACGGTTGGCAACACCCAAAACACAACACCATACTAGACGGAGAGAATCATGAAGTGAAACTAAATCATCATCCGTGTCAAATGAAGAGCAGAAAGTTAACAAACAGCATAAAGGCTGATGCTGAGATTTACAAAACCACTTGCAGAGGATAATAAATGCCCGATTCTCATTAAAATCGCATATTGAATTTTCATTTTGAAACGATCACACACAAACTGGGGGGGAGGGGGAGGTAGGCTTCTCTGAAAGAGTCACAAATCAGGAGATGGTTCCCAAAACAGCATTTGTTTTTAAGAACATGATTGGGGGGAGGCAGATCTGACTTGTGATTTTTGAACTCGTACAATTAATACTGTAAATGGTGAAATTCATTTAGTTTTCACATACTGCAGTGTTACATTGGTAACACCGCACCAAAAATACATGTGTGAGCTTCATGCTGCTGGTCTCCTTTAAAATACGAATGTTGCTAATGCTAATAGAAATAGGTTTTAAAGATGTGTGTCAAGGATCCTTTTGAGTGGTAGGAGATACAGTGGACTGATTCTCATAGACTCATAGATTTTAAGGTCAGAAGGGACCGTCATGATCATCTAGTCTGAACTCCTAGAGTGCCTTTACATCGCTCTGGCACTAAAAAAAAGATTAAATTACATTTAAATCCACTTCAAGATCACATTTACATTGCCAGAATGGTGTGAACAGCCCTTAATCGAAAAGAGAATCAGGACCAATAGCTCAAATTCTGCTGTCAGCTAAACCAGTATGAATCTGGAGTAACTCCAGTGACTTCAAGTGAAGTTAATCTGGAATTACAATGGTTTACCTGGGAGCAGAATTGACCCTAATATCTACAGTGTGTGCCAAATCTTTGCCATTCTGTCTAGATTTTGGGGGCACAGCAAAATGGGTGTCGCACCATTGGCGATGATAGAACTAACCCTATTTACTTTTCCCGCCCAATGAGCACAATGATGCAACCTTGTCCTCTCAGGCAGGCTCCCTGCCACAGCCAGAGATAAGTGGGAGGCTGAGGAGACAGTTGATGGAAAGATAACAGCCTTTATTTTGACTGCCTTCTGGCAGACAATGCATAAAACATTTCCCAGCAGAAGCATTTCACTTACCATCTGCGTTGAGGATGTGTTTCTGGGGAAATGGTGCATTCTAGATGTTGCTAAGTAATGCTGATAATGTTGAGGAACTGGTCTAACCTGGAACTGGCCATGAGTCAGTCCAGCATCAACGCTAAGATCCCTGTAAGAATGAGACCAAAAATACATATATTATACACACACATATATATCTCCAATCTGTCTTTTAAATGCCTCGCTTTATTTCTGAGCCCATATACAGTGCCAGTTACAATTCATAGCATGCTCTCACCTACTATGCACACAGTTCATTGGGTCCAGCTCTCAGCTACACCAGTTCAAATCCAGAGTGATGACACTGACATCAGTAGTCACTCCAGATTTACAGCCGTGTAATAGAGCAGAACTTGGCCCACTGGGCCCAACTCTCCACTGCCTTGCGCTTTGTGCAAGTCACTTACACCTTGGCAAGTAAGTGCAAAATGGTAGTCAGCGGGCTGATTTTCGTAGGTGCAAGGCAGTAGAGAAATAGGCCCACTGGCTTCTTAGGTGGATGAATAAACATTTTTTAAGGCAATGTGAAGCAACTGATTCGGAACAGGCCGGATTTTGCTTTCGCTCCTGCCACTGCAAATCCGGACTGATTCCACTGGCTACAGAATCTGCCCCTTCCACTTTATTATTTATTAATAATAATCAGACTTTGATTTACATACATATTTTACAAACATAAAAGATGCCTCACCCTCCACTAAAAGGCAATCGCTTCCAATGTGATACAAAACATTTAGAAGAGAGCAACCGTAGTACAGGAAGAAAAGAACTGAAACCACAAGGAGACTGTTAGTTTGGCAGAATACCAATCACCCAACAGGAATCTGGCCAGAACACTGCAACGCCTTGGTCCAGTATGGCTGTGGGAGCTTTACCACCACCACGTAGTCAAGAGCTGGAATTCACATAGCATCCAAAAGCTGGCACAATCCGTAGACCAGAACCCCCTGACGGATAACAAGGGTAATGGTCCAATGCTGACACAGAGCACCACCTCCAAAGCTTTCTGTAGCATCTGCGTATTCCCCCTTCCAAGCGATGAGCTCATCTAATGCTGCTCAGTTTATGAGAGCATAGGGGTTCACAGCAGAAAGTGAGACAGTACATACCACACCCAAATCACTCAGGCACCAAAAGCCTCTCAACTGCAAAATCACTATTAAAAGGGGGGAAAAAGACAAGGAAGCAAGATATAGGAGGGGAAAGGAATATATCTGAGGGGAATGGGACAGAAAGTGGGCTGGAGTCATAAGGATAGAAGTGCCTCAATTTTAAAGCCAGAAAGGGCCATTAGACCATCTAGTTTGGTCACAGATTAGATCTAGGTGGACCTCCTGTACAACACAGGCCAAAGAATTTCACCCAGCTACTCCTGTGTTGAGCCTAACAACTTGTGTTTGGCTAAAGCATCTCCTCCAGAAAGGCAGCTTGATCTGGAGACATCTAGAGATGGAGACTTCACCCCTGCTGTAATCTAAGAAAAAAGATACAATTCATCGCTTCACGTTTCACGTGTGTTCACTGTACAGAAACGAATTACTTCCATAAGCCCTCCAGCAGGGACCCTCTCCTGTGCGCACACCCACAGACACCAACCTGTTAGCTAAAACGTGCTGGTAAACCCCACCCACTTGGATCCTGGAGTCGAAGGGCAGGGAGCTACTCCAGTATCTGCATCTATAATTCACTTGATAGATTTCTTGTCTCGCCAGCAAGAGAAATCTTGTAGAAAACAAGTGCTTTGAATGTTACTGACTTTATCAGACTGACAAAAACAGCCTTCAAATATCCATGGTATTAGCACTTACCAAAACTAAGCTAATGGGAACAGAGGAATTGTTTTTTCATTCCATCCACAAACTTCCTTTTTCTTAAGCGGAGGAAGAGAGCAGCCGGCATTGAGGCTCGTGATGAGCTGTCAAAACATTTCTTCCAGTGACTGTGGAAGCTGCTTTCACTCAGCAGCAGATGACAGACACGAAAACGCAGTAACTGTAGCAGTCTTTGGCAGAGCACTGCTGCTTGAAAGCGTTATAAGCGAACTCCAACACCCACTACCACCAATTAACTGATCTTTGCCTATTAGCGGTAAATATGCCCAATGGCCTGTGGTGGGATGTTAGATGGGGTGGATCCTGAGTTACTGCAGAAAATCCTTTCTGGGTGTCTGGCTGGTGAGTCTTGCCCATATGTTCCAGGTGTAGCTGATTGCCATATTTGGGGTCAGGAGGGAATTTTTCCCCTGGGCAGATTGGCAGAGGCCCTGGGTTTTTTTTCACCTTCCTCTGCAGCTTGTGGCATGGGCCACTTGCTGGTGGATTCTCTGGTGGATTCGCTGTACCTTGAAATCTTTAAACCATTATTTGAGGACTTCAGTAACTCACTCGGAGGTTAGGGGTATATTACAGGAGTGGGTGGTGAGGTTCTTGGCCTGTGCTGTGCAGAAAGTCAGACTAGATGATCATAATGGTCCCTTCTAACCTTAAAATCTATTAATCAGTTCTCTGTCCTATTCCTCCCTTCGCTTGGCTGCACCGTGCCTCCTGACACGTGCGATCTCAAACAGAGCAGGGCTGCCAAGCCTCAGACCACAGACCAACAAGGATGCAAGGTGCCGAAGAGGGAGGCTGACATATGAGGGGAGATTTAAAAGCTGACCCACTAATACTTAGTGGTGAAAAGATAAGATTAAGAATTGAGAGAGAGAGAGAGGGAAGCAGTGTGCTCCGATGCTCTGTTCACGGCTCCACTACTAATTATTATGATAAATGTACAGCAGAGCAGCATAGGTATGCAAGGTGCTATACAGAGAGGGTGACAGCGCCTGGTTTTCGAGGAGCTTATTATAATCTAAGGCCCCTCCTGCAATGGGGTATGCAATGCCTCCTGTCCAGGCAGACCGCTGCATCAATGGTGAGTGTTACTACAGCCAGTGGAACTTGGGGTAGGTGCAGAGGGCTGTTTGCTTTGGAGGATCAGGGCCTAAGAAGAGGCCATTCATTCTCTCCTGTCTGTGTATCTTGGGTTTTCCTACCCCTCTGTGACTGCGGTCCCTACTGGCTAGAGGGGACTAGAAGTGTCGAGGAGAATTTCCACTTTCATTTCTATTCAAAACTTAAGATCGGCATTTTTAAAATGGGGTGGCCAAAGTTAGGCACCCAAATCCAGACTTTGGCATCTACGGAAAAGAGGCCGCCGCCCCCGCCCCCTCACGCCCCTCCACCTCCACCCCCCGGTAGGAATGAGAGAAAGTCAGGGTCCCTAGGCCGCTGAAAACCAAGTCACTATTATACAGGTGTCTAAATATACATTTTAGATGCCTAGCTTCAGCCACCCATTCCTAATTCTTTTCCTTGAATAGAGAGCTGTGAAATGGAAAACCGCCCTACAGGGATCATAGGGCTGAGAGGGGCATGCAGCAGGTTTCTGCTTTTGCAGCAGGAAGCCGAGCGAGTCAGCAGAAGCTCCGTCTATGCTACGAGCCAGGGGTGTGGTTTCCCAGCTTATGTACACGCACTTGTGCTAGCGCTCGTCGACTTGGGCTGCACATAAACAGCCAGGTAGCCACAGTAGCATGGGTAGCAGCAAAGGTGCTGCACAGCTGAGCCGTGTCGAGTACAAACTCACCAGTTTCACGTGCACAATCGTGCCTCCATTACCCAGGCTACCATGGCTCCCCTGCTATGTATATTCACACTAACTTGACAAACGCTGGGAGATCACACCCGTCACTCATTGCGTAGATGTAGACTGAGTTCAGCACGTATCCCAAAGAATCATCTCGCTAACCTTCCCCAAGCCCTTAAACCCACACTGTGCATGGTGCTGCGATAATGTTACAGGGAACAGCAAACAAATTGTTTCATGGCAGGCCCGAAAGTGTTAAATCCCTCCCATCCTGCCAAGTATTATAATGTAAATTACTCTGGCACCTAGAGCCCCAGATGAGATTATGGCCCCACTCTGCTCGAAGCTGTACAGTGAGAAACAATCCCTGCCCCAAAGATCTTACAATCTAAATAGAGGAAACATGGCAAAAGAAATGGAGGCCCACCGAGGTGAAGTTAACTGTCTATGGTTATACCCCATGCCACTGGAAGTGTCAGCAATAGAACCCCAGTCTTTTGGCTCATGGATGGGTACCCAATTCATTTGACAAGGCATCCTCAAGTGCACATGCAACTTCATGCACTCTAATCGCGTCACCAAATTAACCGTGCAGTTATGCACCTAACTTTAAAAAAAACACATCAGGCCTGCTACATGATATTGCTTCATAGGCAGGAAGAGCCCAATCAACAGATCATATTGGATGTTTTCTGAGCATTTTGGTAATGAATAAATATGACAAGTTAACTAGGGAAAGCAAAAACAACCATCAACAATATTCTACTATAAGCAATCCTCGGTGTAGCATTCTGATGCACAGACACGATAGCGTCCCATCTTGTCGTAGTGCCTGTAGGACCCCATCTCACTTGGAAATAATAATCGAAGGACTAGAGTCAGGATCACAAGTTAGATTGTATTCATTAAAGGCATGTTCAGAAGACACTTTATGGAACCAAAAGGAGTGTTGTCATTTAGCTTCATTATCAACATGTTTTAACGAAGGTTTGGCCGTTGGAGATATCTGATCACTTTCAGCAATTTCACCCATCTCTTTTTCATGTAAAAATACAGTCCCTTACCTTCAAGTGAGCTCAGTCTCCACTGATGTATTAACACGTCACAGAAATGGTTTTACGTCTGTCACTGGATAGACTAGTAGCAGCGTGCTGAGTGGCGATGAGTCACCCAACGTATATATTACAAACATATACTATATGATTTCCTGACAGCCCCTCCTTCGGTTTTATAAGATTATTGAACAGTCAAGGGAAAAAATAGGAGGTTAAGTGATGCTTTATAATTATCATAATTACCACTACACACATGCACACACAAAGAGAGAGCTAGTCCATCAGAGAGAACCCAAAGCACGTGTCAGTGCATAGAAACAGGGCATCCTGAGCCAAATTCTGCCCTCAGTGATTTCAGTAATAAGAATGTTTGAGACAAAGTGACAGAAGAATCAGGCCATATGTATATAGAACTTGAAGGTCACAAAGTCAAGCAGTCAAAAATTAGGAAATGCCAGAATTCTGGTGGCCTGTGACACTTTAGTACCCCCCTTGTGCGTATGCATTATGATCCAGTCTCTAAATACTTGATCGCATATGATTTTCTCCACAGCACCCCCCACCACATTCAGTGCACAGGGTGGACAGTGCTCACTTATTGAGCAGCTATTCAATAATTAGTTTTTTCCTCATTTTTCAGGGTGGACACACGCCTTACTTAACATACGCTATTCAAACCCTGTCCTAAAAACAGAATTATTCATTTCCTTGCGGGCTTTTCTGTTGTTCTCATCACTATCGCTTGTGAGTGCTTCACAAGTGTTAATTAATTTATTTTCAGAACACCCCTGGGAGAGGAGGGGTGCTATTCTCCCCATTTTACAGATGGGGAACTGAGGCACAGAGAGATCAAGGTCAAAAGTAGCCACTAATTTTGGGTGCCCAGTTTGAGGCATTTGGAACCTGATGTTTCAGAGTCCTCAGCATTGTGGAGCACTTTACATGTTCCAAGCATAGTTCCTGTTGACTTCAGCTTCACCTGTGAGGATTCAGCACTTCTACAAAGCAGACCCCAGGCTCTCAAGTCAGGAACCCAGAAAATGAGGAACACACAATTCGTGGGCTCTTGTGAAAACTTTGGCTTAAATGAATTGCCTCCAACCACACAATAAGTCTGTGGCTGAGGCAGGGATAGAAGCGCTTTCTCCAGGACAGCATTGAAGAGCCTTAAACATGAGACCCTCCTTTCTCCTCCTGCAGTCCCCTGTCTCATCCACTGTACACCTTCCAAGGCCATACTAGACTGAATACACCTGATCTCCTCTGATCTCGGCAGCTAAACGGCCCTTGGCCTGGCTAGTGCTTGGATGGGAACCTGAGAATCCCACATGCTGTGGTCAATTTTTCTTCTATTTCCGGTCCCCTATCCAATCACGTATCAGGGCAGAGTTCCCCTAGGCAGCATCCGCTGATTCCCTGGATGCCTTTGAGGAGCAGTGGGTGCTTTCGGGGGCTCTCTGCTCGGTGTCCCCCTCTGGATCCCTGAGTTTTGCCCTGTGGCCTGCACTCCCACTCCTGTTTTTTCATTTGCTGTCCCCCACTTTTGCTTGTGGCCTGTGTTCACTGGCCCCGCATGCTCGGTTGGAGGGGGGTGGCCTTTAGTCCTGGGCGGGCTTATGCCTGCAGTCTCTCTGGCACACGACAGGTACATACCTTCCAACTGCTGCAAGGAAGGCAGTAGGGGTTCTATAGAAAACAGCCTCCTTTCCTACACAGCCCTGATTCATCCCCAGAGCATCTCCCTCCTGTGCATTGAATAAGGTACGAATCCTATTGAAAAAATAGTATGTGATCATGTAGTTAAAGACGGTCTCGTAATGCCTATGTGCAAGGGAGCCAAATTAAGGTTTGCAACCTTAATTCTGGCATTTCCCAACTTTGGGGTGCTTGACTTTGCAACTTTATTAATGTTCTGCTGACATCGTTTTGTGTGTAATTTCCTTATTTCTTTTCTTTTCTTTTTTTTAAAAGCAAATTGGAAAAAAAAAATAACAGAAATTCCATTTCGTGCTATCATACTGACACCCACACAGGTCAGCCACAGCATCGGAACCTTTACACCCACTCTCCTTGCCTGGGCAGTGCTAGGTCTCCCTCGTAGCTCCTTCCCTGACCTGTCTCCTGCCATCCCCATCCTCCAATCGTGACCCTCACTCCTAACGCCTAAGGGACCTCATCCAAATTTCAGCCTCCCCCACACACCCCATCCCCAGCTTCTTGTCACACTCTCTTTGCTCAGCCAGCCCCAGAGTCCCCCCCACACACCCTTCACCTAATCTCAGTGTCCCCCATCACCCAGCACACTGCCTCAAAGAACCTCCCTTCTTTCCCTCCCCGCTGTCATTCCCAATCTTCTCCCTCCATGGATCCTTGTCCATTTCTCTCCCTCCTCTCCATCCAGCTTTTGTCTCCTCTGCATTTGAGCCAGGCACCTTTCTCTTCCACGGTGCCTTGGTGCCAGCAAGTGGGGTCATTGAGAGCACAGGAGACATGGCTTCCCTGCTCTCAGTTGAGGTGCCCAGTCAAGAGCAGCCCTTACCAGGAATGTCCCTGCTCAGCGCAAACAGGATCTCCCAAGTGTTTAGCTGCAAAGCTCTAACAAGCCTCTACTGAGAATAGGGAAACGGAGATCTTTCAAAAGCTTGGCCAACTCTAGGCAGATTTTCAAGGGAACAGCAAAAGGTACATCCCTGATACAGAAGCCGATCCCCTGCCAAATTCCAAGCCCCCTGCTCCTAAGCGCTGGGGCCCTAGAACTTTTCAACAAAACAGCTGGGCAAAACATTCTCCCCTAACTTGGTTCTCAGAAATGGCTGACCCATTTCGGCTGAAACGTAACAAAGAAACAAACAAAAATATCAGCCTGAGGCATAATTTTAGCCCAAGCAGAGCAAGTTCGCAAAGTTATAAGTAACTGAAAAAAGGGTCTTATAATGGGGCAAGTCAGGCAATCTCAATAATAAGCCAGACTGTCAGTTCCACCTATAATACTGACATACATCACTGAATTGCAGCCGTTTCTGCAGTGGAATGTGGCAGCTGTTTAACAGCACATGGCAACTTTAAACCACCATTTAGGAGCCGAAGTGAAGAACTTGTGGTTTAGATTCTGTAGTTCAATGTGCCATAACTCTGCTGGCCTCTATCCTTGCCTCTCCACAGCCCCAACCATGATGAAAAGCAGCCAAGTGGCCAGAACACAATGCAGAGGAGAACTAGAGACAGCTAGGGCAGTTATTCTAGTTTGACCAGAAGCTAACGCAGAGAATCAGGGGACCATTACTGGCTCCATGACTGTCTGCTGTGCTCTACATATGCTGTATACAACAGAGAAACTGGCCCACTAGATGGAACTAAAACTGCAGGAGGAATATAGATGGGAGGAATGTAACCACCCCAATGGGGCTCTGGCTCGCACTCTGGGGTTAACACCCCACAAGTGCAAAGTTTTATAATATTGTGAAAAGTGCCATGGGAACGTTATCATTAATTTATTATAACGAGTCAAAATATAACCATTTCCCCTTAGTGCCCAGGTGCCAGGATCTTTACGGACCACAGCTGCTTATGGCTTTGGTTTTATGCCTACTGGGAGAAATGAAAAACTTACCAGTCTGTGCCTTCAGCTAAATATCTCGGCTGGGGACCCATGGGTTGAGGAGTTTGCAGTTGGTGGCTGAAGTCAAAGCCGGGGTGTAACCGATGAGGTTGAACCGACATGCGCTCCTGAGATCGCCTGCAACGGTGGGAGAAGGGTAAGAGTTTTTAGAGGTGAGAAAGACATGGCCAAATGCTGGCAGAGAGGTCAGATCCGGGCAGACTACCAGGTCTCACCAGCGAGGCTATGAGCATACAAAGGATCAAACCTTTGCGCTCAGTCTTTATATAGTCAAACTCCCATTGACGTTGATGGAGTGAGTGAGGCACAATTACACTGCATACGTTGATACTGATGACAGTTTACCTGGGTAAGGAGTGAGTACATCTAAATAAGGAACTCTAGATATGGCCCAAATGGAGTTAATCTGCTGAGTAAATAGGTTCCATTTTTCACATGATCACAATAGAACCCTCACACTGCAAGACATAAACCACATTCTCACTATTAAAGGGTTCGAAAGAAACTTTCCCTGTAGACAGGCTATTCCACAGCTGCCAGCAACAGAAATTCTTTCACCTACTTCTGAAGCACTAGCTGTTTTCAGGTACAGGATGCTGGACCAGATGAGCAGTTCTTGACCTTTCCCAGACTGGGAGCCCTTGCGAACTCTCTCCCACATAGCTGGCACCTCCCATGTAACAATGTGGGAAGGGCAGAGGGTTGTGAATCCATGACTTGTGGCCCCAAGGTCAACAACCCGTTGACTAGATGTGCCACTGATCTGATATTCTGAGCCCATTTCAGTATATAACTGCACTGTAAAGTTTCAAATGAGTGCAGCGAATGACCAAGTAAGAAACACATATCGTCATTACCCTAGCCACAAATATATTTGCTACTAATCATTAAGCTCACTAAAGAACTAACCCATGCAAAACAAAATAAGCATAAGAAATGTACAAGAAAACTTCTTGAAGGAGGAAAACATATGGAAAGGAGGAAAGTTCACTCCACAGCAATCCTTCCAAACACAGTATTATGCTTCCAAAGTTTCATGCTTTAATTCATGATCCACTGACGTAACCCACAATGGTTTCCATATGCTTTCAAAAAGGTCTCCCATCCTGTATTTTATATAAACTTCTCTCTCAAGAAATGCAGTCCGAGTAAGGCTAGACATCAATTTCCATCTCTGCTGAGTTAAAATTATTCTCTTCACAGTCAGCAGTCCAGTCTGAAGCCAAGTCGCCTCCTGTGACTGAACGTTCTTCAAATCAGAAGCATCATTTACTCTGCATGCAGCTGGATCATCGCCATCAACCTTACATTCAGCAAGCGGATCATCCGCCTTCCCACAATAGGCACACATAAGTGAACAGACCCAGAGTATGTGATAAAGTCTCCTATGTGGCTGTGAAACCTCCAACAAACTTTCATAGATCTCACACAATCTACCCATTTTCTCTGTTGCCCAATATAGATTATGTACAATTTAAAAACTGTGTCATCCCGATTCTCCTGTTGTTTACACCAGTACCTCCAATGACTTCAGTTGAGTTACCCTGGGGTGAGAGAAGACTCTGCCTTTGTACTTTTAAATTCACGTCCCCAACTGTTTTATAATTAAGAAGCCAAATATTCCCCCATTATCTTTGCGTAACTTTCCCCTACACTGATCTCCCCTATGCTTTTACGCACCACCACTAAGCGGACACATATATGTATATATATATTTATATGCTTAATGAGTTTCCTTCATGCATCTGCGTTTCATGATCACAGTGGGCAGATGATTCTGGGGTTTCCTCTAAGGAACCACTCAGTGATTTTTTCAGACATAATCGAAACTGTGAACTCCACTGAAACTTAAAAAAACCAAAAAACTAGTGGCTGATTTTCAGAAGAGCTGAGCATCTGCATATTCCTTTCTATCTAGGTGCTTGTTCTGTGGATCGCCAAGGATTGCAGAGGTGCAACAGAGGATGAAAATCTGGCCTACAGACTCTCTTCCTATTGATGATACCTGACCCTGAAAGAACACAGTTTTGGTGCCAGGCCACATTTGTAGCACTGGCAATTAGAAACCACACATCATAGGAAGTAACCAACATCGTGCCTCAACATATCATTTGTTCAGAACCACTTTTCAGCCCCTAAGAGGACTGGGACCACCCTCCATCCGGACATCAGAAAGTCTCATGGACTTCTGCATCTCAAAATCAGGCCATGGCTATTTATCCCCTCAAGCAGGTCAGAAGTGTATAGAACGTCCTCTGTCATCCAACTGGATGCATCAGCTTTGACATCAGTCACTTTGTATTAGTGCGTTCCTGGAACAGGACACAAAGCCAAATTCAGCCCTGCTTTAAATGCGTGTGAACCCTACTGACAGCACCAGGAGTCGGCCCCAGCTACTCTCGGGCTGCATTTGTATTGTTATGGCGCCCATAGATGACGAGCCTTCACCCTGGCTGGGTTGGGTTAGTGCACTGCTTGCAGCTGACTGCCCGATTTCTTGGTGGACAGGTAACTCACCTGGGATGAGGCATAAGCCGGCGATGCTGGGCTTCGAGGAGCTGCTGCTGGAGGAGGTATTGCTGGTGTAGCGCCTGAGGTAGGAAGGAGGGTCCCGTCACATCCTGAAAGGGCAGGGCTGGCAGAGGTGGGAGGGGCTGGTGCAGTGGGCCGTTATGCTGGTGAGCTGTCGCCATGTGGGGGCTCAGCCCTGGCTGTGGCTGGACAGGGTGAGGGAGAGGGAAGTCAGCTGAGATCTGAGGTTGGGGGCCCAGATGGAAGTGCCGGCAGGAGGTAGCATGAGGATGCTGGGACCTTTGAAAAGGAGCACCTGCACAAAAAAAAAAAACAAGTCCATCACAGAGCTGTGCAAATACAGCCCCCACGGCTGTGCAACAGAACTTCCTCTAGACTAACCCACCCGGCACAGTGCCCGGGGGGTGAGTAGATCAGACAGCCGAAGAGATGTCTCCAGTTTCTTAGCGTTAGTGATCAAAGCCAGCTGTATGCTTGTGACCACATTCCCCAACACGCCACCAAAAACGCCGGCTCTTGCATTATGTCTGCACAAGCTGGATAGCTGCATTAAGCCAGACATGAAATCTTTAATGGCTATAAACCCTCCTGCTTTCGCACATAAGCCACCCACAAACTCACAGGAGTGCGGAAAAAATGTTGTGTATCCTCCTATGCCGTCATTGTCCAGGGCGGAGGTTTTACACCATTCCCTAAAGCATCTTGCATTGGGTGCTATCAGAGACAAGACCCTGGACTCCATGGTCCATTGGTCTGATCCAGTACATTAATACCTATTTTCTTAGAACTTTTGCATTTGTAACTGCTGCCATCTTGGCTGGCTTTCTAGGAATTGAAGAGGCATGCTACACACCCACTTGAAAAACATCCTCGGGTAGTAAAAGGCAGCAATATCATCATACAAACTACTTACGTTTAGGGTGTATCATACTACCAAGTGAGTCTTTCTAATAAACTGCATAGGTTTCTTAGGACAAGTCTTCCAGTACAGATGAAAGCCAAAAATGTAGAATCTCTTATCCTCTCAGGCCATCTCTTCTGCTCAGCCCAACTGAAACCTTATACCAAAGCCATATAGCTTGTTTATTTCATCTTGGAAGGCCCAGTTCTCATATAGCTTTTTGGGAACATCAGCAAGATTTTTCCTAAACTAACAAACCAGGCACTACCAGCTACAGGCCCATGTCCCTCTTACTCACCCAGATCCCAGCTGGTGCTAGTAATGAGCCAAGGGACACTGGAGTTCCATTCCCGTCTCTACCACAGACTTCCCATGTCACCTGGAGCAAGTCGCTTGGAACCTGTCTGCATGGGATGTTAGTGCACAGCAAGCTAGAGCATTAATCTACACTGCATTGGCTGTCGCCAAATGGGAGTACGTCGGAATTCACTACAGAACTGCTAGTGTGTGGTAGCAGTGGTCGCATAGGAGATTACTGAGTGGTAAACTAATGCACTGTAGATTCACTCCCTGGCATGCTCCACACTAAAGTTCCATGCGGACAATCCCTAAATTTCCCTATGCCTCAGTCTCCATCTGTAAAATGGCATTATAGTATTTCCCTACATCACAGGGGTTTTCTGAGGATAAATGCATTAAATATTGTGAGATGCTCAGAGACTGCTGTGATGGGGGCCATATAAGTATCAGAGACAAATAATAATTTGAACATCTTTGGTGCTTTCCATCACAGCATCTCAAACATTAAATTAATCTGGCCTCATGACACCCCAAAGTAAGTAGGTGGTATTACCCCTGTTTCCAACTCTTATGATTTTATCAAAAATCTCGTGGTATTTAGTGTTTTTTTCCAGTGGTGCCCTGGTCTAAAAAGATGTGGATAAACTGAACTCCATATTCCCCTACTGAGACACGATAAACTCATTTTACCCAAATTTTCCGTCAACTACACTAACTGCTTTTTGTCAAGCCCTGGCTCCCGGCGTCAAGTTATTTCATGAAAATCACATCTTAAAGCCCTCAGAATGTGATTCAAGTACAACCAAAAGGCTCAGAACACAGAAAGCAAAGAAAAAGAATTTCTCATTTTTAGAGTTTTATCATTTTTAGGGCTTGACTCGTATTTTAATACTTGGGGTTGGCGGAACAGATTCACTTTACAGACAAGTAAAATGAGGCATATTGAAGTTCAGTGACTTGCCCAGGGTCGCACAGAAAGCTACTGGCGGAGCCGCAGCTAGCAGCCAGGTAATGAATCAGCAACCCTTTCGCAAAAGGGGCCATGACAAGTGAAGGGTTCACAGGGCAGGCAGCACCTCACTACAGCTCTTTACCACTCTCCACTCTAATTTTGCTCCCACAGGAAGACAAGATTTCATATGCGCCACGCTGAGCTGGGCCCGGACGTGGGTGTATAGGCATTGCACGCTGAGCTGCAGATCACAACACGCCAGGCATACGCAGATCACTACATGCTCAGATCACCACATGCCAGGCAATACAGTCCCTGAGCTCTGTAGAACATAGGGATTTCTCCTTCTGTGACCCCTTTGGGTGCAGAGAGGGGTGGAGGTGGGGCCGCAGTTATGGCGGTAGCATATTGCTCCCTTTGACAGGGTGTATCAGCGATCCCAGTGCGCTGGAAGCTCCTGGAGAAATTCTGCTTCCTGAGGCCCAGCATTTCTTCAGGAGCTCTCTCAAGGTGGTGCATCTCCAAACACGCTCAATGTGGGGCCATGCATATAGTGCACCATTGAGTACTGGATCAAGGTCACTTCTTCTTACAAGTTGTTAGCATCATTCACTCCACTGCCAGCCATCCACATCCCATTTGTGTGCAAAACAGGATTGCCACTGAAGAGGTATTTAAATAAATAGACACCCACCTCGCTTTTGAAAATACAATAACTATTTTGGTTAGACAAAACTGCCCTTTCAGAACTCCTCTGAGAGAGATCCAGTTAATCTACTTCCTACAGCTCCCAGCCTGGAGACAGACAATTCTCCATACCGTGTGCACATCGGAGATAAGAGGAGGTTGCTTTTGAATGCTTTGTTCATTACATGCTCACTGTATATTGGACTGCACAAAACATGAGCCTGCAACTAAAACAAGGCTCACGAGGGAGCCAAAAAACCCAGGGAATTTACCCAAGTTGGCTTTTTTTACAAACTCAAATCTTTGGCCAGGTTTGGATGCCATTTGAGGGAAGCAAGGTCCAGTTTGGAGTGAACTTGGGACAACGTTCAACTGGAAGACCATCTTAGTTATTGTAGGGGGCGCCAACAATTAACGTGCAGCTTTGAATACAAAGTGTCATTGGGGGGAGCATGAACAGCAGGTGACCAGCTGCCCCAATACAAATGTACCCGAACCGTATGCTAAAAATAACATAGTGTAGCCAGGATAGCATGGAAACCTGTGCTACCCTATCTACACTGCACTATTTTTAGTGTGCTAGCTCACAGCGTGGCCAGACCTAAACCAACTGATTGAACCCACAAACCACCAACTTTCGAACAATTCCTTTGATAGCCTGGTCATACACAGTTCCAGCAGGGTAGCCGTGTTAATCTGTTTTCAGCAAAACAACGAGAGTTCTGTGACACCTTAAAGACTACCAAATTCATCTGGGCATAAGCTTTCGTGGGCAGAAACCCACTTTGTCAGATGCATGAAAGATGAAGCACGCATCTGACGAAGTGGGTTTCTGCCCACGAAAGCTTATGCCCAGATGAATTTGTTAGTCTTTAAGGAACCACAGAACTCTCATTGTTTTGATCATACACGGATTCTGATGAGCTCACTCACACCTTTGGAGTCTAATGAAACGGGATGATTTGCTCACAGCTTGGAGGTTCCATTGCAAAAGGTTCTCACTGCACTGGTGCAGAATATTACGCTATGCATTTTTATCTCTGATGAAGACACTCTCCATTGGACCTAGGCCAATACTGTTTAGCTGCATTGGGGAACATTTGTTGAGATAAAAGCAGTAACTTGCTTCCTTTTTGACAAGCGATGTGTGTTTGCTTGTGAGGATGGCTGAGGAAAACTAGAAGCTATGTGAAATACATCTGCAGGCCTGTGGCTTCAGAGAAAGTCTTCGCACTGTCACCTCCCTCTTTCTGTTGTGGTCATCCAGACTGAAGCGGAATCAATATCAATACAATGCAACAGACCGACCACGCATCACAAACAGCAAATCATTACTGAAAATCACACAGAATGAAATCTGTTAACAAGGGAAACTCCAGAGTCCCTCCGCTGACATCAACAGAACAGAATTATCCTGGATTTACCCCAATGTAACTGAGATCAGAATCTGGCCTTGCAGTACCATTCCTTGACTGAACTTAATGGAAGTTTTCTCAGAGTAAAGTACAGAGGCCCTATAGTATTCACTCCAGTAACATTTACTTTTTCTTTTGCTCAGCCCACATTTCAGTCCCAAATCAGATTTGCATGTGAACATAAAGTCGTTGCCCATGAGAGACTCGGGGTCAAATGAGAATTTGATTCGTTTATTCCAAGAGTCCTTTGTTTAAATCAATATCTGGCACATCAGAGAGAAATCTATAACTAAAGATCTGTCCAGAGACCCCACTCTGGCTCAGTGTTTGTCAACGGGAGTGCCATTTTCACTTTTCAGAGCAGCTGTTGAGTTTGTAGGAGATTTCTGCCGCAAAGATGATTGCACTGGAACTGTGTGCATCAAATTCAAAAGTCACTAATTACATTCTTCATGTGCCAGGCTCTGCATAACCTGCCTGCAGCAGGAATTTGCAAAAAAGAAATGTCAGTCTAAGATTAAAGAGGGGAGATGGAGATCCCGTTACTCCGTGTGTCAAGTCACAAAGAGCCTCAAGTTTCTATCTTCATGTGAATGGGAGAGCTGAGCACCTGAATGGCCCACCCAAAACAGACTTTATTTTTCCATTAACGCACTTTGATCTTCTGACAGGTGAGCAAAGAGCTTACCAATGAGAAAGCGACCAGCTCTTAGCCGAAAGGACTGGCCTCTGCATTAATAGCTGCTTTCTTATGGCCTGAAGTCCACTGAAAGACTCCCATTGACTTCAGTGGCCTTTGGATCATGTCCTTATTCTCCACTCTCCAGAAGAACTGGGAAGGAGAGCTCCTGCTGGTACAGTAACATGGCCCTCATCAGCTCCATGCATTAGACCATCAAGTGATGAAGTGAGGATGCTGTGGAGGGCTTTTGGCCTGAAGCTAATCTGGAAAAACAGCATGTGCCTCGCCTTTCTCTGCCAGCTGGGTGGATTCAGAAGCCACCGGCACAACTCCTCAATCTGTTCAGTTTATTTGTGTGCCTCTCTAAACTGGACCCTCTACCTTTCCTTTGATGTCTTTGAGCTGCAAAAGAGGCTTCCAGATAATTAGCGATTTATTTGTTGATTTGTGTGTGCTCTCTCTCTCAGTCTCCCGACAAGCTGCCCACCACACAAAATCCATGTTTCCCTGTTGTTTCTTACCCTGACTTTTCCACCTGACTATGATATTTAAATAGTAACTTGAAGGGATATTGGCTCCGCAGCCCCGAGAGAGGCCTACTGAAAGCACTACCCGGCTGCTGTGTCAGCGGAGGAGATAACCTATCGCATAACTCAGCCAGAGACACCAGTTCCCCCCTTAGCTGATAAAGGCTGAGCACCGAGGATCAGAAATCTCTGGGGCTAGGCCTGCATAAAATTATCCTGCCTTGTGAGTGCAATGGTTCGACTCGCTATCTTCTCCCCTTCAGTTCCTGGCCTTCCCTTTGCGATTGATCACATCACATTCAGTCGCCCCGTCATTCTGCGCTGACTCAGGGCTTGTCACAAAGTCCTCCGTGTTTCCTAAATCACCCTTCCCAGCATCAGCGTGAACGCTACATCCTGCCCCAAGTTACACCCGTGTGACCGCATTGAAACCAGTGTGGCCCTTTCACGCTGCGCTAGCACAGGCTGATGTAGAATGGACCAGACACAAAGGTTTGGTGTGGTTCAGAAAAACAGCCCTGAGTCTACCTGCTTATCCAAATGATCGGCAGAGAGGAAGAATAGTCCAGTGGTTACAGCAGTAGGCTAAGGGCATGTCTAAACAAGCACTTCTTTTGCAGCAAGCTGGGCTGTAAATCTACCCTGCATTAGCCTGCTTCGCACTAACTGTCCTTGTGAACCCTACTCCTTGCACGAAAAGTCTCCGAGGGTGCTTCGAGCTGCCCATTTCAAAGCAGAGCGGATCAAAGTGCACTAGGGGACTTTTAGTGCATGGCAGCAAGGTCCAGACAGACACTCAGGTCAGCCCTGCGCTACCGCTTATGTCGGCAAACTTATGTCGCACAGGGGCGTGAAAAAAACACATAAGCTCTTCCGGCATAAGGGGCAGGGTGCACAGCGCAGTGTTGGTGGGAGAGCTTCTCCAGCTGACAAAGCTGCCGCCTCTTGTTGAGGTGGTTTTATTATGCCAATGGGAGAGCTCTCTCCCGTCGGCACGGAGCAGCTACACGGGAGCTCTTACAGCTGCATCGATACAGCGGTGCGGCTGTAAGCTCGCTAGTGTAGACATGGCCTTACTGAGGGGCATGCTAGTGCAAGGTAGGTTGACACCCCAGCTTGCTGCAAACTAAGGCCTGGTCTCCACTTAGAAGTTAGGTGAATACAGGTAGGGCAGTCAGAGGTGTGAATTTCACACACCCCGCGCACCACAGCTATGTCCTCCTAACCCCCAGTGTGGACACACTTGTTTGACAGAAGACAGCTTCCTTTGACCTAGCTACTGCCGCTTAGGGAGGTAGATGGCCTAGAGCAGCAGAAAAGCCCCTGCCATTGCTGTCGGAAGTGGCCACAGAACGGCACTACAGCAGCACAGCTATGGCACCGTAGGTGCTGCATTCAGAGTACAGCCAGAGCCTAAACCGCGGCTCAGCTACCTGCTGACACAATAAGTGCCTAAGCCCCCTAGGCACCTAAGCTCCTGCCCGTGGGCCTTTGCAAAGCCGCCTAAGCTCTGGCACCGCACCACAGATAACGAGCTGCTCCGAACCCTAGTTCAAACAAAAGCCCCAGAGGCCCTGGAGCAGGATTCTCAACGTAGGCAGGGAAACGTCTGTCTCAGCAGCAGGACCCGATCCTGAACGGGTGCTCTGAGGGTGCTGAATACCTGAAACCTGTCCGATCCTGCAGCAGGAGGGCTGGATGGAGGCCACCTGTAGGTGGGGGGGGGCAGCAAAACAGCCGGGGGGATAGGGAAATGCAGGGCGAGTGTGAGAGGCATCGAGCATGGGCAAAGGGCACAGACAGAGGTGGTTTCACCTGCTAACATGGGCTATCTAAGTGGCTGGCCTGGCGTAAGTCCCTACGGGATTCGCGGTTGAGGATCCCAAGCAGATGGAGCCGTCTATCTCTGGCCCACCGGCCAGATGCACCATGCTAGCCACTTAGGCAGGAAAGCCCCTCTCCTCAGCACTGCACTCCTGGCTTGCTTAGGCTGCCCCTGGCTCAGCGGGCTAGTTCCCAGGATCACTTCCTAAGGGGCCTGGTTCTCCCCACACCTCGTCCATGGCGCCTGCCTGGGGGTCTAGCATGGCGCTGAGGATCCCGCGGGGCAGCAGGCGCCCAGGGCCAGGCCTTGCACTGCTGAGCTGAGCAGAGCCAAGGAGCACGGAGGAGCTGGAACTCAGCCTCTCGGTGCGTCGGTTCCACCCTTTACAGAGGAGAGACCAGCACTTCCCTGCTTCACAGGGGTGCTGTGAGGCTACCCACTGTGACAGTTGGGAGGTGCGCCGATACTAGAGCCATGGGGCCATGGAAGACCCTATGGCAGACAGTCAAAAGCAGTGTGTGTGGAGGGGGAAATCACACTAGAGCAGACTTTCTTACACCCAGTCGGACTGGAAGCACCAGGCCTCTTGAGATGGGGATATTGGGTCCGCCCCTTTCATTTAATCTAAAAACAAGTATCAGGTAGCCTCACAAAACCAGCCTAGACGCTACTGCAGTGGGAACACTCCTTAAATGCCCGAACCAGCTCCATTATACAGCTGGCTGTCCCACAGTTCCATGGCACAGGGTTAGCCCAGGCGAAGCTGTTACCTTTCTTAGCAATCGTGAGGGGAATGTCCTAACCCCTGCACTGTACAGTCACACTCACACTCCCTGAGCCAGGGCGTATTTAATTATCTATACAAAGGGGAGCAACTTCAGCAGAGAAAGAATATCCCATAGTCCACCGGCTATACCACTCACCGGAGAGGTGGGAGACCCACGTTCAAATCCCTTTGCCTTA
>ML675629.1:10035618-10074716 GCA_007922155.1 Mesoclemmys tuberculata | reverse complement strand
AAGGACAAATGCAAAGTACTCCAGTTAGGAAAGAACAATTGGCTGCAGACAAACAAAACGGGAAATGACTCCCCAGGAAAGAGTACTGTGGAAAGGGATCTGGAGGTCATAGTGGATTACAAGCTAAATATGAGTCAAGAGTGTCACACTGAGTATTGTGACCAGTTCTGGGCACCCCATTTCAGGAACGATGTGGACAAATTGGAGAAAGTCCAGAGAAGAGCAACAAAAATGATTAAAGGTGTAGAAAACACATTCTATGATAGAAGACTGAAAATACTGGGTTTGTTAATTTGGAGAAGAGAAGACTGGGGGGGGGGACACGGACGATGACGATGACAGAACAACAGCGTTCAAGTGCATAAAAGGTTGATATAAGGAGGAAGGAGAAAAATTGTTCTCCTTAATCTCTGAAGATAGGACAAGAAGCAATGGGCTTAAATTGCAGCAAGGAAGGTTTAGGTTGGACATTAGAAAAGCTTCCTTACTGTCAGGTAATTAAGCACTGGAGTAAATTTCCTAGGGAGGTTGTGGAATCTCCATCATTGGAGATTTTCAAGAGCAAGTTAGACAAACACCTGTCAGAAATGGTCTAGATAATGCTTGGTCCTGCCATAAGTGCAGGGGACTGGCCTAGATGACCTTCCAGTCCTCCCATTCTATGATTTGAAAGAAAAAAAAATCTGTTTTATATTTTTAAACTGCCCATGATGCATGTGAATTTTTCCCTTAAGTAAGGAGCCCAGGCCAGGGCAAAGAGGCATTAACAGCTTGCGTGAGAGAGAGAGTGCTGTGTATTGTGCATGAATGTAGCGAGGAAGGGTGGAGGGAGCCGAAGTTCTATTTATACATCTCTGTCAGATCACAGTGGAGAGGGAAATGGCAGCTTCTGGTGGCACAGACAGATTTTGGAGCTGCAAAAGATCTTCATTTGTCTCTCACAAGCTGCTCAGATCGGCGATGCGGACACGGTGGGAGCTGGCAGCTCTAAAGAAGTCTGCCGCATATCTTGACCTTGGCCACTTGCTATTGTTTAAACTCCAGCTCAAAATCTCCCCCCGCTCCCAAAATAAATAAATATATGAATAAAAATGAACCCAGATAAGACTGACACCCACAGCTACAGTCATTAGGTCTGTATTCTGAAGGCTGTTTCTTAAAGCACCAGCCTTTGCAAGGCAGATTGATTCGGAGATGCCATGTAGCTAAGAAAGCTTTAAATAGAACTATTGCCCAGTAACACTAGTAAATCGGCAGCCATGAAACATTGTGATTTCATTCCAGTCTGGGCTTGTTATCTAGAAATGCACACATTTTATATAAGGTTTTATTCATAAAGAGTTTGCGCAGGGTTAATACATTAATACTGATTACATCACACATTAATATTAATAATGATGACTAGATATCAGAAGCACAGATATGAGTGGTATGTGTTAGATATGGTGCTTTGTACCTCAGCAGGTATGTTATAAGCAGCCTATTGAGCTGTTGAACTGTAACAATTGGTAAATGATTATTTTTTAACATCCATTAATCGTGTATTAATCCTTTACAAACTATTTCTAAATGTTGCCTTATTTTAAAAAAGCCCAGATTTATTCAGTGATCTGAAATGGGAGATTATTTTGCATAAAAAAATACCCATAACAGCCATAACCATAGATGCTGTGTCTTTAATATGTCCATTTACTTCAATTTGCAAGACAGTAAACTCAATACAGAGGGGAGATTCTGCTGCATTCACTACACATGAAGACGTGGGGTGTAAGGGAGATATATAGGATGGGAAATCGTTCTGTCTTGATTTCAGTGCCTTTTACAAAGGCATTGCCATTTCATTTAGGAAATTCTGAGAACTGTGCCAAATAAATAAATAAAAACAACCAGAAAAATCCAATATCCTTGAAAAATGGATATATGGCAGGATATTGTGAATACCAAACTTACTGCAGAGCCATAACTCCCATTAGTTGTGGGCACTCATCACCCAGAAGTTTTGACTCAGTTTGCTTGGTAAAGGCGTGCAGTGTAGGTTTGTGCTCTTTTAAGCCACAAAGACAAACACCAGCACCTTGCAGTTACACGGCAACTGGCCTCTAAAGGAGAAAGGCATAACAAGAACTGGTGGCTGGATATTAAAGCCAGACAAAGTCAATTAGAAATAAAGGCACAAAATTTGAATCGTTATGGTAATTCACCATTGGAAAAAAAGCTACCAAAGGAAGTGGCGTATTCTCCATCTTTTGATATCTTCAATGCAAGACCACATGCCTGTCTGAAAGATGTGCTTTTGTCAATATGAGTAATTGGGCTCAATGCAGAGGTAACTGGGTGAAATTCATTGGCCTGCAGGAGGTCAGACTAGATGATCTAATCCTTCTGGCCCCACAATTTATTATCTTGTTGTGCTATGCAAGCAATCACTGAATTTCATATTACCCTGGGAAGTAGGTAAGATGTCTATGTATCAGATTGGCAAACTCTGGACCACAGAGCTAAATGAAATCACTGAACGTCCCAGACAAATCAGTCTAAGGCCCGGTCTACACTTACCTTGGCGATTCAGCGGCAGTCGACAGGAAATACCAAGTGACGTAAATCACTTGCGTATCTCCCGTCAACTTTGCAGTGTCTCCTCCACATGGCGTCCACATTGCGCTGCGTCAAAGGGAACAGCGCTCTCTTCAACGCAGCGCTACTCCACTTACGGGGGTGGTTTTCCTGAATCGCTTCCTGGATTGACTGAGCGCATCTATACAGACCGCTCAGTCGATCCAGAACAATCGATGTGACGGCGGCGAATTTACCACCATCAGTGTAGACTCAGCCTTAGTCTCCTGCTTTAACAGTGAAGGCATAGTCCCACAGGAACTATGGAAAGTGTGGATGAAGGATAGGGTCCGCTGGCCCTCCAGTGTAGCTGTACTCTGAAAAGTGATTGTAGATGCTTCGGAGGGAGGGGAGGAGTTTTATGCTTTTCACCCTCAGTGCCTCTACATCAAGTGCACTCAGTTTACGAGGGACATGGACAAGAGGGAAGGCCTGGAAATGAACAGTTGATTCCTTGCACTGAGAACTACACAGGCACATGCTTGTGTCCAGGCAGGTCTCACTGCAAAATCATTCTGGTCCCTAAAATTTGCAAAAATTTGTTCAAAATGCACAACAGCAAAAGACTACAAAACTATAGAATCCCATTTCCTAGGCAGAAAACTCATTCCCAGTACTCTAAAGGCTAACCATGCTACCTCATTACCCACTATAGAGGGCTACCCGTTCATTGCTACACCACATAATGAACTGCATTAAAATAAAAGTTGTAAGTGAATGCGGAGATCTGGCACTCTACAATCAACATGGTTCCTAACACCAAACCAATCAATCATTCTATTGACAGGTGTAGCAATATTCTACGAGGCCAACACAGTACTCCATAGAACGTATAGAACTCTAACAGAATGTCCTGGGGGGGAATTCAGTTCCTTTCAGAATCTTTATTACGTATTTAATAGACAATGTATAAAACTGACAGTCAACTCTCACAACGTGTTTCCACTGAAGATCAAGACAAGGGATGAAGTTAATTTTGAGCAGTGTAAATTGGGAACAATGAGAGAAAATGATGAAGAATTATATGGCACTGGGGAACTTATTACAAAGATTCTAAATAAGAGACATCTGTATATAGATTGTTGGCTGAAAAAGATTATGAGATCAGTTACCATCAAAAAATACAGTTTTGTCAAAGTCAGAATGTTCTACAGGAACATGTTGATTTCTTTCCGTTTCCCATGAAAATGTCAGGGTTTGATGATGACAAAACGTTGACATTAATTTTGTTTATTTTATAGTAAAATATTAATTTACTGTCATGGTAATACTAATATAATGTTAAAGCTCACATAAAATCAATCAAAACATTTCCCTCGGCCTCAGTTGGAATCTTTTGGAATTTTTTTCTGTGGGAGATTCTGGAATGTGGTTTATTTCATTCTAATTTGGAATAATCCCCCCCCCCCCCAAAAAATGTCAGAATTGCCCAGAAAATGTCATTTCCAGTTTCAAACCAAATCTAGGTATTGTATGTTGAAAGTCCGTGGACAGTAGGTTGCCAGTAGATGGTGCTCAAGAACACACAGCATTGTTCATAGGTTTTGTAGGACCAATACACGTTGTGTACTGCAAATCGCCTTCTTTGTGCAGCCCTTTACATCAGTTTTTAACAGTTCATTTCCAGACTTCCTAGAATTATCAGCCAGAAACAGCCATAGCTGCAGTGACTTCAGGAGAGCTATGCTGTTTTATGTTAGCTGAGGAACTGATCCTTCAAATTGTACTGCCTTGAAACACGCTAAGAAGATTAACTCTTTCTTTACAGAGTTTTCTGTTTGTGGATGTAACAAATTTTCCCAAGTGTGCTGTTCAGAGAAGGGAGTTTTAGGAAGTGGACTGAATATTCAGGAAAGGTACCATCCAACAGGCTGAAATCTGTTTACCCACAGAATAGATACAGCGCAATACAAGTCTACTCCCATGGTCCACTTTATATACCTGCATCTTATTCTGGAGAGACTTTTATTATTTCCTGGTATTCTGTGTGTCACTGCCCTTACTGCCACTTGGGCCACTGCAGCTCCACTTCTGTTTTTAGCAATCATAGCTAGCACACGGACACATCTTCCTGAGCTGGAAACTACATCCCCAGCTCTAATGTACACTTAGCTTAAACCTGCCTATGAAGAATCAATACAGTAGCATTTGTTGCTGATCAGCAACTTGTGTTCTTATATTAATCCGTGGTTGAAATTTTGGCCCTGTTGACGTCAATGGGCGTTTTGCCACTGACTTCCAAAGAGCCAACATTTCACCCTGCGAGTCTATTTAAGTTTCAAAGTTAACAACCATCCCCCAAGGCTGAAAGCTAGCTCAGGCTTCATGCAATGCAGTCCAGGCTCTGTCTGATGAGATAACTTCCAGCCAGGTTGTAGATTTTGATGTGAACACCTGTTCACTACGGACTGAGAACCTCAATTCACTTTACCATCAGAGGAGAACAGCTTTCAGCCACTCCTGACATAGGCTGGGTCTGAAGCAGCCAAAGAGAGATTCAGAAATTCCAGATCAAGTTACTAAATCCCTGAGCTACCCAGCCCTTGAAACAACAGATGTGTTAAATGAATGACCTGACTTTCTTCCCCGCCTCCGCTTTAAAAGTGGCATGCATTCACTCTGCATTGTTCAGTCTTCTAAACCAATGCTTGCAGTGAGGTGTTTTCTGGACAGCCCCAGTTTCAGCACCCAAACTGGCATGCATAATTTTTTGGGCAAGCACATTGTTGCACATCCCTAAACTTGATTTGCTCAATCAAGTGTCAACTTTGTATATCGACCCACATTCTCTATACCCCAAACAAATACCCCTCAAAACACACATGCACAAATTAGGGTACTCCAATTTGCAGGCTGTTTTTGAAGACTTGGCCATCGACCATTCAGTCATTCTGTCTGTGTGGCCGCCCTCTCCTATATACTTAATCTAGCTGTTTCCTGTTTACAGCATGACATCATTCTGTATGTAACAAACCAATGAATAAAAACAATGAACAAACCTTTAACTGAACTTAAGACAAAGCCCTGGGGCTCATAAATGCTTCCCCAAAGTTCATCCATAAGATTTCAATTTACATATAAAGAGTTACAAAAACTGCGTGGGGATTGGTGCAAACCAGCTCGTGTTGACCAATCCACATAGGATGCATACTGCACGTACTCTGTCCCCCCAGTACGAACTTCATGTCTACTCAGTTTATCAACCACAATTCTCTTCCTCTGGGCCATTCCATTTTTCTTTCTATTCTAGTCAAGCCAACAGTGTCTATTTTATTTCTTTCTGTTAATTATTAGCTGGACTAAACCTCCAAAGAGACTAAGTGACAAGAACTTTCTTTTTTGTTTTTGCTTTCAAATAATATGCTTAGAAAAGACCGTGGAAGCCACAGGAATGGATCCTGGGGTACACAGACCACAGAAGTTTTAGTGCTTTTTCAAGCATGTGTCTTGACTAGTTTACATTTGTTGTCTTTCTCCAAGTGGGCTATAGGAAAAAAAAACTAAGGGAAGGGATTGCACCCTACACTTTAAAAAGTTTGACATGAAAGGTATCTTTTTAGCTAACCTGCCTGCACATAATGACCCAATGAAGAGAAGCAGCACAGAAGCATGAGATCTCATTCCTTTCCCTGCCAGATCCTAAGGGATGTAAAATGTGCTGACTTGTGCCTTTGAGTGTCTTAGAATTTGACAGGCAGCTGCTACCAGTTGTTTTCAAGGAGGAATTCAATAAATGGTATTCGGACATTTGGTGTGCTTTGCAGTGCCCAAAGTTGGCATTTCTGAAGCTCTGGCTTCTAGACACCCTTAATTGGCCTCTAATGACACCCCTAAAACCATGCAAACATTAATTACTACTAATATTAGTAGCAAGTGTACTTGGATGTAGCCATGCCAACTCAAACCTCCGAATCTGACCTTTGATCCAGCTCTGAATTTTGTGGCTTGCCCCTTAATTCTTTGATGGTCCAAATCAAATCCCTGAATCCAAACACCACCAAGCTGTAAGGATCTGAAATCCACAACTGGATGTAAATGCTATTACGTCCTCCCGTCTCTAGTAAAAGCAGTAATTAAAAGATTGTGTACACAAAATGACCTCCTTTCTCCTACTTAAAATCCTTCCTTGGGGAATTCTTCCACAGAGCCCTTTTCAGAAGAAGGAGTTCTGCTAGGATCCTACACTGTCTCACACTTCTACCTGCTTGGGATGTTCTATGACTGTATACAAATGCAAGGTACATAGGGAATAAGCAGGAAGAACTTAAAATGCTAGTTAATAAACACAGCGGCAACATAGAGAGACTGGGTGAGATAATACACATGACTGGAATATTGCTATAGAAGGTGACAACTTGCTCAAGAAGGGCAGGTGGGAAAAAAAGGGAGGGCTTATATATAAAAAATGTATACACTTGGACTGAGATGGAAATAGGAGACAAACTTATTGAAAGTCTCTGGGTAAGGATAAAAGGGGTAAAAAACGAGGGTGATGTTTATGATGGGGTCTACTACAAATCACTTAACCAAGAAGAAGAAGCAGATGTGGCTTTTTTTAAACAACAAATGAAATCATCCAAACCACAAGACTTGGTGATGACGAGGGACTTCAACTGCCCAGACATCTGTTGGGAAAATAACACAGCAGGGCACAGATTATCCAGCAAGTTCTTGGAATGTATTGGAGACATTTTTTTATTTCAGAAATTAGAGAAAGCTAGTAGGGGGAAGAAGTGGTTGAGAATTTGAAAGTGGAAGGCAGCTTGAGTGGATATGATCATGAAATGGTAGAGTTCATGGTTCTAAGGACTGGTAGGAGGGAAAACAGCACATTGAAGATAATAGATTTCAAGAAGGAAGACATTAACAAACTCAGGGAGTTGGTAGGTACGAGCCTAGGGGAAGCAAATCTAAGGGGAAAAACAGTTCAAGAGAGTTGGCAGTTTTTCAAAGAGACGTTATTAAGGGCACAAGAGCAAACTATCCCAATGGGTAGGAAAGATAGGAAGTATGGCAAGAGACCACCCTGGCTTAACCAGGAGATTGTCAGTTATCTGAAACTCAAAAAAGAGTCCTACAAAAAATGGAAAATGGGTCAAACTACAAAAGATGAATATGAACAAATAATACAAGTATGTAGGGACAAAATTAGAAAGGCCAAGGCACAAAATGAGATTAAATTAGCTAGAGATATAAAGGGTAACAAGAAAACATTCTACAAATACATTAGGAGGAAGAGGAAGATGAAGGACAGGTAGACCCATTACTCAATGAGGGATGGAAAAAAATAACAGAAAATGTGGAAATGGCAGAAGTGCTAAATGATTTTTTTGTTTCAGTTTTCACAGAAAAGGTTAGTAGCAACTGGACATCTAACATAGTGAATGCCAGTGAAAATAAAGTAGGATCAGAGGCTAAAACAGGGGAATAAGTGAAAAATTACTTAGACAAGTTAGATGTCTTAAAGTCACCAGGGCCTAATGAAATATATCCTAGAATACGCAAAGGAGCTAACTAAGGAGATATCTGAGCCATTAGCGATTATCTTCTAAAAGTCATGGAAGATGGGAGAGATTCCAGAGGACTGAAAAAGGGTAAATATAGTGCGCATCTATTAAAAGGGAAATAAGGATAATCTGGGGAATTACAGACCAGTCAACTTAATTTCAGTAGCCGGAAAGATAATGGAGCAAATAATTAAGCAATCAATTTGCACACATTTAGAAGATAAAAAGGTAATAAGTAAAAGTCAGCATGGATTTGTCATGAACAAATCCTGTCAAACCAACTAGATAGCTTTCTTTGACAGGGTCACAAGGCTTGTGGATGGAGGAAAGTAGTAGATGTGGTGTATCTTGACTTTAGTATGGCTTTGGATACTGTCTCGCGTGACCTCCTCATAAACAAACTAGGGAAATACAGCCCAGATGGAGCTACTATAAGATGGGTGCATAACTGGTTAGAAAACCCTTCCCAGGGAGTTATCAGTGATTCACAATCAAGCTGGAAAGACATATCAAGTGGGGTCCTGCATGGATCTGTTCTGTGTCTGGTTCTGTTCAATGTCTTCATCAATGAATGGCAAAGAAAATACACTTACAAAGTTTGTGGATGATACCCAACTGGGAAGGGTTTCAAGTGCTTTAGAGGATAGATTTAAAATTCAAAATGATCTGGAAAAACTGGAGAAATGGTCTGAAGTAAATAGAATGAAATTTAATAAGGACAAATGCAAAATACTCCACTTAGGAAGGAGCAATCGGTTGCACACATACAAAATGGGAAATGACTGCCTAGAAAAGGGTGCTGCAGAAGAAAACATCCTATGATAGAAGATTGAAAATATTGGGTTTGTTTAATCTGGAGAAGAAAAGACTGAGAGGGGACATGACAACAGTTTTCAAGTACATAAAAGGTTGTTACAAGGAGGAGGAAGAAAAATTTTTCTTTTTAATCTCTGAGTATAGGACAAGAAGCAATGGACTTAAATTGCAGCACGGGAGGTTGAGGTTGGACATCAGAAAAAACTTCCTAACTGTCAGGCAAGTAAGCACCGGAGTAAATTTCCTAGGGAGGTTGTGGAATATCCATCATTAGAGATTTTAAGAGCAGGTTAGACAAACACCTGTCAAGGATGGTCTCGATAATGCTTAGTCCTGCAATAAATGCAGGCGACTGGACTAGATGACCTCTCAAGGCCCCTTCCAATCCTATGCTTCTATGACTGTGTTTGCTAGACTGTGCTTTAACTGGAACAGCAATAGAGTGCATCAATAGGTTTATACCGAAACAGCTGCACAGCATGGGCACTCAATAAACGATAATAACTAGAGAGACAGTTTGGTTTGTGAGCCAAGAACTAATCTTGACTCGGACTCACTCTGTGACAATGGCAAAGTCACTTTGCCGCTCTATGCCTCAGTTTAATACAAGGTTGCACTGGCTGCTCAATATCACGTTCATTCATGTGTAGAGATGGGGCAGCCAGGCAGTTCTGATACAAATCTAAACCCTGCCAAAGTTTGGGGGCAACGCCAGGATTTTGTTTTGCGTCATTATGGAGTGAACGGCCGGCCAACAAATTCCTTTCTGGCTGCAACGCAAAGAAATAATAATATGAATCGCTTCAAAGTTTGCAAGGGCTTGGTTTAGGTTCAGCCCCCTCTTTGCTCATCTGTAATCCCACAGCCCCTCCAGCTGAGTGTAACACCTTAGAGGAAATTCTGCCATGGCTGCTGGACCAAAGGACACCGCAGCAAATGTCTCTGACCCGCCACTTACTGGGGAGCGGCAGGGAGTTGAATGAAAAGTTAAACACTCAGTGTTTAATGTGTATAATGTGTGCTGGGGCTCAGCCCTGGGTTGGCTTGGCGGTTCATAGCCCCAGCACCTCTGAGTCCACCAGGGCTGTTGTGAAAGTAAAAAAAAAAAAAATTGCTTGAGCCCCGGCACCTCTTTCATTACAAGTTAAGCCCGGCTGGCACTTACTGAAATTGCTTTCCCCGTGGCTCCTTGCAGGGGAATTGTCAGCTAAAGAGGCAAGCCTGTACATCTGCCCTTTTCGCTTGCTGCCTATTCAAATGCCAGCCAGAGCGTCAGAGGCTCTAGCCCACATCATCTAGGAGGTGATTGCCTCCTTCCCACTATGCGATTTGGACAGACAGCCATCCAGACCCAGAACAACTGTGACCAATCTGCCTGCCTTTGTACGAGGCAGCGTGGCCCTGCTTTTCCCTGGAGGGGAGCGGATGGCTTTGGGAAGGGTTTTATGTGCACTGCAGCCTTCCCTTGGAAGGCTCTGGAGGAGAGTTTTAAACGGCGGTGTTTGCAGGGCAGGCAGCCGTTTTGGACTTGTCAACCCTGATCCTTATCATTTCTTTTTACTTCAGGTGTCAAAAGCCCGGCTGACAAGAGAGAGGCTAGCCAGTGGTGCCCAACCTTTTTAGCTCAAGGGCCACAAATATGATTTTTACAACCCTGAAGGGCCACCAGTCTCTGCCAGCTGCCCCCCTCTGCCTCTGCAGCTGGAAGGAAGGAGTTCAGCCAGGAGGATCTCCCATCCCCCTGGCTGCAGCAAGGAGCCTGCACGGGTAACTGCTCCGCGTGGGTACTTAGGCGGCGGCTCCCTTCTGCAGCCAGCCAGGAGGGGAGCAGCGGGCCACTCTGAAAGACCCCGTGGGCCACTTTTGGCCGGCAGGCCACAGCTTGGGAACCACTGGGCTAGTGGGATGCCAGCCACTGAGAATGCCTGAGTTCTAACCCCAGTGCTGACAGCAACTGCCAAGCTCTTTTCTTAGTGTCCCTGACAATCAAGTAATTTTTATGCCCATTTTACAGATGGGGAAACATCAGTTAAGCAACTTGCTAGAACCTGGGAGTTCTGGCTCCTAACACTCTGATCTAAACATCCCTGACTTTCTGGTCACTTACTTTCACTACCAAGACTTTCCTGAAGGATTCCTGCAGCACCTTCGCTCAGGCGCCTCCATGCGCATCTGCCGGGCTTGCCACATGGGGAGCAAAATGCAAACAGAGAGGCAGTGCGGCTCAGTGGCTAATGCACCCGGGGGAGCCAAAGGCCTTGAATTCGAATTCAACACTACCACTGGCCTGCTGTATGACCTTCAATCATTTCAGCTCTGTTTCCCCTCCCAACGTTTCTTTCTCTTGTCTGCTTATATCGTAAGCTCGTCTGGGCAAAGACTGCCTCTCACTCTATGTTTGTATAGCCCTGCTTCTGGTTATGTGTACATATTGATGGCTTTACTTTAAACTTGTCCCCAAATCATTGCCGATTTTCAAAGCCTTCTGACCTATCCCCATTCACCTCCACTAAGACTTTGGCAGCATTTGAAACATCTTTTTAAAGGGACACTGCCAATTACGTTTGCAATGAATGTTGTTATCCTATATCTGCAATTTTCAACCAGTGATCCCCGGACCTCTGGGGGTCTGCAGTCCATATCTAAGATTTCCAAAGGGACCTCACCTCCATTTGAAATTTTTTAGGGGTCCACAAATGAATAGCAGGTGAAAACCACTGTTCTATATTGATTTTGTCCATTTCCATTTTTCATGCATTGATTTTCCCCAAACCCTCCAAATTTAAATGGGGCTGCAATCACCAGCTAGTGTTGTTGTTGTTATTTACTTATTGCTTCAACTCATTTGTGCACTAGCATCATCAGGTGGGTTGGCACACCTCTAGGAATATTGCAAGTTGCCACTGCATAGCCAGAAATCCTGCACTTAGGATGGAAGAATCCCATGTACAGCTACAGACTGGGGACCGACAGGCTAAGCAGCAGTTCTGCAGAAAAGGACCTGGGGGTTACAGTGGATAAGAAGCTGGATATGAGTCAACAGTGTGCCCTGTTGCCAAGAAGACTAATGGCATATTGGGCTGCATTAGTAGGACCATTGCCAGAAGATCAAGGGAAGTGATTATTTCCCTCTATTCAGCATTAGTGAGGCCACATTTGGAGTATTGTGTCCAGTTTTTGGACCCCCACTACAAAAAGGATGTGGACAAGTTGGAGAGAGTCCAGCGGAGAGCAACAAAAATGATTAGGGGGCTGGAGCCCAAGACTTATGAGGAGAGACTGAGGGAACTAGTCTTGTTTAGTCTGCAAAAGAAAAGAATGAGGGTGGGATTTGATAGCAGTCTTTTAACTACTTGAAAGACGGTTCCAGGGAGGCTGGAGCTAGGCTGTTCTCAATGGTAGTAGATGACAGAACAAGGAGCAACGGTCTCAAGTTGCAGTGGGGGCGGTCTAGGTTGAATATTAGGAAAAACTTCTTCACTAGGAGGGTGGTGAACACTGGAATGGGTTACCTAGGGAGGTGGTGGAATCTCCATCTTTAGAGGTTTTTAAGCTGCAGCTTGAAAAAGCCCTGGCTGGGATGATTTAGCTGAGGTTAGTCCTGCTTTGAGCAAGGGGTTGAACTAGATGACCTCCTGAGGTTCCTTCCAACCCTAATCTTCTATGATTCTATGATTCTAAATGCTTGGACATTTTTTGGCAAAATGTGGTTGCTATCTTATCAGCGATGGAATTTTAGATTTAAAGAGAAATAGTTACAATCCAGCCATTATTCTTCTCTAGATTGTAACAGCTGTAAGATTAATCAAAGCTTGAGCCTAAACTTTTTCAGACTGCTACATATTATTGGTGCCCTTTTCTCATCTTGTGCTGCATGAATTTTCTCCTGACATTGGCTGCCTGATCACTCAGAAAAAGACACAGGTCCTGGAGATTGGACCAATTGAAATTCTCAAGTTTAAGAGGTCAGGCAGGCAGTTAGGAAAAGGTCAGTGCAAATAGAGGTGTATGTTTCTGTCCATAGCTTTTTGGCAAAACAATATCTGTAGCAATTGTTGCTATTAACACTGAGTTAATTAACAGGCTGTGTTTTGTAGTGGCAAGAGCTAAGAAATGGGAGTCAAGACTCCTGGGTATTAGCCATTGCTCTGCTATTTGCTCATTGTATGGCCTTTGATGAGTCACTTCCATCTTTCAGGGTGGTGGTTTCAACAGCATTCTGGACTGGCCTAACTCTCCTTATACATTCCTCATTGGTGAATCTTCTAGTAAGTGACCCTTTTCTTGGAATTGGCTGTTCCTGAAGGTCCGTCTCCATTTGGAAGGTGGTCTGGTCAGTTTTTAGAAGCTGATTGTTTGAAGACAAGACAGAAGGAATTAAAAACCCAGCAACCTTAATAGCTCTTGGCATTTCATAGAAGATAGGCTAATCTTGGGTGGATATTTAACAGAGCTGCATACATGACCTCCTGCCTGGTGTTATTATGACCTTTCTGTTTCATTTGTGAGTTTCTTTTGATACTTCTGAGATTTTGGTTCCTGCCCAAAGGCTGGAACCAGGAGTCCTGCTGGGAGGGCGAGACATAGGACTCCCTAGATTGCAAATTGTGTCCTTAAATAGCACCCAAGGATTTCAAAGTGCTTTACAAAGGTGGGTAAATACTGTGTTGTTACCCGCATTTTACCAACAGGGAAAATGAGGCATGGGGTGACGAAGTGCATTGCCTTAGGCCATATAGCATCTTAGTGGCAGAATCAAGAGCAGAGCCTTTCCGCCCCAGGTTCATCTCCCTCTCTTCAATCTCCTGCTGTTTCACAGCAAGCGTTAGGTTGAGTTTGGGTGCTGTACTAGGTACAAGTCTGGGTGCTGTACTAGGAACTCCAAAGACCACGGCTTCCATACACTTGTGAACTGACGTGACCACCCTGTGTAAGGAGAGCATCTGTCACCTGGAGAAAGCAAAGTTTTGACTGAATGATGGAGCGGCACCTCTCTCTGGCCCACAGCACTAGTTTGTGCCTGGGAGTGCTAACGAGATGAAGCCAACCTGATACTCAAGAGACAGGAGCTCATACCAATAGCCAGGGTCTGGATACCCTTATCTCTAGCATACACCATGGCTGTAATTTACATGGTAAAGCTCCTGGCGCCTTAATGACAGTTGTCAGTTTCCCCAAGATAATGCCATCCAGACGATGGAGACGCCGACTTACATTTCTATACAAGCACAGAGCACTCAGGCATTGTGGCAACTTCTGCATACATAGGATCTCCTCCAGAGATGTTCTTTCTGAAAGACCCCGATGCATGTTACGAACTAGTGCCAAGCACCACTTCACCCAGTGCTGCCGTGCACCCATCCGCCTGGCTGTTCCTCCAGCCTCCGTTCCACCCCGGCTATGCTGCCAGCACATGAAACCGCATGCCTAAGCAGAGCAGCACGACAGAGGAAGGACAGCTGGAGCACGGGTAACTCAGTCCCAAAGGAGGCTTTGGCGATGTGGATCCTAGCTGTCCAGCCACCCAGCGGACTCCTGAGTTAGGCACCTTGTGCATTGTCTGAGGAGACTGACGTGCCATAGAGTAGGTCTATGCTATGGGTCCACTGGCATAGCCCCATCGTGTGCACCCAGCCCCTGCAGGCAGAGGGGTTTTGCGGTCAGTGTAAGAATGTCATCTTCCCCCAATGCATTTAGCTACATTGACAGAGGCCCTCTCCTATTGATGTAGCTACGTCTACGCCGGGGGTTGTGTTGCATAGTTACAGCCATCAGGGGTGTGGTTTTTCCATGCCACTGGCTGATAGAGCTATGCTGATGTAACTTCTCAGTGTAGAGTAGCCTCAGAAAGGGATTCTCAGAAGCCAGTAAGATCCATGGGGAGCTGCCTATGGTAACTCGGAATGAAATGCACAGGAAAGGGGTGGGGCTTCACGGGCAGATCCACAAAGGGACAAAAGTGCCCAACTCCCATAGATCTGGGCCTTGTGTCTGACCAACAGAGTGCAAGGAGGCACCTATCCCTGCTGAGGCATGAAATCTCTCCTGGCGTTAAGCAGCTACCCCAGCTCTCCTAGAGGAACGTCCTACCCATCCGACTTATTGGGTTTTCTGAGGTACGACTCCCTCGGTCCCACTTGTTGAAGCTGTTCCACTTTGTACAAATAATTAAATATTCAGTGGGCCAGAGAGTGCAGGGACAAAAGCAAGACACCGACTGTCACCTTGTGGTTACGGCACTCCCCTGAGGCAGCAGAATTCTAGGCTCAAGTCCCTCCTTCAAATCAGATGCGGGGCAGGATTTGAACCTGGGTTCAGGGCCCAAGCATAATATTTTCGGGCCCAGTACAAACTTGTAACATGGGTCCCCTCCTACACACGTAATGGGGTTTTCAGCCTAAGCCAGGCCCCCCAGGGCCTCCGGGCCCTGCTAAAGTGTACCCTTTCCCACCCCCCACGTGGGGCCCTGCCTGGGTTTTCCATGTCCTAGGAGGGGGGCACTAACCAGGGGGCTATCGATCGTTCTGAGACAAATGGATGCATGCACACCAGAACATTTCTCATACCCATCTGTCATTTGTGTAGGTTAGGTATGCTCTAAGCATGCCTACCACTGCAGCCCCCACAGAGACTCCTGCCAGGGGTTTAGGTGTGAGCTAAGCCTTTGAGCAACTTATTAGTAATGGGGCAACATCAGGATTTAGGTGGCTTTGTCCATGCCTATCACTGAAATCGGCCTATGTACTGGACGTCTCAAAGGTAGCTAATGTAATATTGATTTTTTCCAAAAAGGCTCCAAAGGAGATCCTGGCAATTACAGTATAGTAAATTGAACTTGAGTGCCGGGCAACTTTGTAAAAACTACAGCAAAGTACAGAATGATCAGAGACCTAGATCAACACGATTTGCTGGGGAAGAGTCAATATGGCTTTTGTAAAGGGAAGTCATGTCTCACTAATCTATCAGGATTCTTTGAAGGTGTCAGCTAGCACGTAGATAAGGGTGACCTAGTCAATATAGTGTACTTGTATTTTCAAAAGCCTTTGACAAGGTTCCTCATTCAAGGCTCTTAAGGAAACTAAGTAGCCAAGGGATAAGAGGGAAGGTCCTTTCAATGGTCAGAGACTGATCCACAAAGATAGGAATAAATAGTCAGTTTTCCCAATGCAGAAAGGTGAACAGTGGGATCCGCCAAGGATCTGTACAGAGACCTATGCTATCCAACAAATTAATTCATGATATGGCAAAAGGGGTGAACAGTGAGGTGACAAAATTTGCAGCTGATACAAAATTACTAAGATAGTTAAGTCCAAAGCTGACTGCGAAGAGTTACAAAAGGATTTTATAAAACTGGGTGACCAGGCAACAAAATGGCAGATGAAATTGAAGATTAAGTGCCACGCACATTGGTGAAAACAATCCCAACTATATATACTAAATCAGCTGTTACCACCCAAGAAAGAGATCTTGAAGTTGCCATGTATAGGTCTCTGAAAACTTCCTCTCAGTGTGCAGCACCAGTCAAAATAGCTAACAGTATATTAGAAACTATTAGAAAAAAGATAGAAAAATGCCACTATATCCATCCATGGTGCGCTCACACCTTGAATGCTGTGTAACGCTCTTGTTGTCCCATCTCAAAAATGATATACAGGAACTGGAAAAGGTTCAAAGAAGGGCAACAAAAATGATCTAGGCCAGGTATGGATCAGCGTCCATACAGGGAAAGACTAAAAAGATTAGGGCTGTTCAGCTTAGAAAAGAGATGACTGATGGGCAATATGAAAGAGGTCTATTAAATCATGAATGGCATGGAAAAAGTGAATAGAAAAGTATTTTTCCCCTTTCCTACAAAAGATAAACGAGGGACAACCCAATGAAATTAACAGGCAGCGGGTTTAACACTAACAAGAGGAAATATTTTTCGTACAATGTGCAGCTAGCCTGTGGACTGCATGGCCAGGGAATACTGTCATGGCCAGAAGTATAAGTGGATTTTTAAAAAGAAACTGGATAGGTTCATGGTGGCTAAGTCCCTCAATGGCTATTAGCCAAGGTGTTGAGGTACCTCAGCCTGTGCTCAGGGTGATCCTAAATCTCTGACTACCAGAAGCCAGGAGGTGAAAACAGGGGTGGATCATTCCATAATTGCCCTGTTTAGTACATTCCCCTGGAAGTTCTTTTATGAGCCACTGCTGGAGACAGCATGCTGGGCTAGATGGACCATGGGTTCTTATGCCTACTAGTGGAAACTTGGGCACCTGCGGGATAGGTTGTTTTGAGAATGTCAGTGGGGCCTAGATGTTGGATATAGGCACCTAAAGTGGCCCAATGGCCTCTTTTGGAACCTAAGTTCTTTTGTGAATCTATCCCTCAGTGCCTAGCTGTAACATGGGGAGAGAATAGCACTTCCCTACCTCACAGGGTGTTGTAAGGATAAATAGGTTACAGCGTGAGAGGCCCTCAGATACTGTAGTAATAGGAGCTGTATAAGTACCAAAAATGGCGAGAGATGGGCCTTTGCTGCATAGAATTTACAGGCCTGAATTTTCTGTAAGCCCAAAGCCTGACCAACGATATCTCTCACACTCATTGCTCTGGTATGCAAGTGCCTACGGTCCCTCAAAAGGATAAAGGAGATGTAAGGAGAAAAATACACTGTCTTTAGTACTGAATTTAACCTCTAGGTCCTAAGGACTTTGCCAATTATTTTAATTTAGTTAATGTAGTTTAATTTCAGTGTCTGTAGAGCTCAGTTTCTTCATGGCTCTTTTCGCTGCACCCTGTCAGTGTTCGGAGACATAGCAACTTCAAATTAAAAATCAATCACAACATTAAGGTCAAGTAGCTTGATTCCATTAACAGGCAGCTAGGTTTGACGTCCATATAATTTAACATCCATATAACCGCCTAATGGCACTGAGAGAAAAACTGGGCAGTTCAGTTAGCTCCAGCAGTCAATGACCGGCACCCCACTGACATCGGGGATTGCAGAATTGATTCAGAAAGTCCATTCATCTGCCAAGAAATTACATCTTAAATTATTCTGACCTGTGACAAATCTGTGTGAGTTTCAATTTAACGACAAAGCAAGCAAGATGGATTTCAGCCAGGCCCTTCAGTCTTGGCTTCTAATTCTTACACCCTGCAATACTATTATATTTCTGTACTACACTTTGTAACCGAGGTTAGAGTTTTTTCTCCCTGCTATAGGTTGACTGCCACACACAAAAAAGAAATAATGCTATGTTTGAGAGGCTGCATGGTCTAGTGATAGAGTACTGGCCTTGTTGTGAGGACATCTGCGTTCTACTCCTTTGCCATTATTATTTGTATTACCACAGCCATATCATTTGCATTACTGTAGCTGTACCATTACCTAGTCATGGACCAGGACCACATTGTGCTAGGTGCTGTACAAACACAGGTCAAAAAGACTAACCAGCTCTGTGACCTTAGACAAGTCACACCACCTTTCCGTGCCCCTCTGTTTCTCCATCCACATCTTTATCTACCTTGTCTATTTAGATTGTACAACCTTAGGAGCACGGACTGTCTCTTCCTATGTGGTTGTACAACATGTGCCACAATGGCAGCTTGATCTTGATGGTGGCTGCTATAACACAAATAAATAATGAAATAATATGAACAATAAGCAGCAAGAATGTGATATTGTTATTAACACTTATTGCTAGAACTGGGTCAATTTCAAAATTAAAATGTTGTCAGCAAGAACGGGGAAAGCATATATTTTTGCAACAAAACCAAAAGTTCCCATTTTTCAGCCAGCTCTACTTATTGCAACACTGTCATATGCTAGCTGCAAATGTCCGTTTTTCTGCTCTACCTCCTACCCCCCAACTCCTGCCTTCCTCTCAGGCTGCCCTTCACACTCAGAACAAATCTGACTGCTTCCTTAGTTTTACTGAACCCTGGTCTACACTTACCTCGCGAATCGGCAGCCATCGACGGGAGTTACGCAAACTACGCAGAGTAGCTTGCGTAACTCCCGTTGACTACTGTGCTTCCCTTCTGCACAGCGTCTTCACTGCACTGCACTGAAGGGAACCATATTCCTGACGATGCAGTGCTAGTCCACTTGAGGAGGTGGTTTTACTGCGTCGACTTCTAGATCGGTTGAGTGGATCTTCACTGGCTGCTCAGTCGATCCAGATAGGTGTTCAGAGCAACACGCCTAGCATCTGAGCTTCTGCATTCGCAGGCGGGAAGAGACCAGGCCTTGGAAAAGGACAGCCTCACTGACATGCATCTCTTTTGTATTTGACTCTTGATGCTTTTCCTGTGGATGTGCTTGTTTCACCGCCAAGCCCAGGGGTGTCCAAACCACACTTTCCGACACCAGCAAAAACTGCTGCAACCCAAGGTGTCGGGTGGAATTTCCCCCTGCGGGAGGCCACTACTGCCAACTTTTAGGGGCTTATGCCAAGAAAGGATGTTTCCAGAAAATCCCCCAGCTGGTAGACACTGGTCATCACTGATCTCCCTTGATGGAGAGGAGATTTGCAGAGACTTTGCACGGGCACAACCCCAACCCAGATGGACTTTTCTCTGCCAGGTTCTTCCACTGGAGTAGACACTAGAGTGAATCTGACCCACTCACCCAGGAGTCATTGTCATGTGCAGATTAAAAGGGATTGAACCCTAAAAGGGTTAACCCGCTGGCCTTATTTACATCAGTTGTCTCCAAGTCCTGGGGCACCTTGCATCCCTGGTGCCAGTAAGCTACAGGCACTGGTGAAGTTGCATCTGTATAAGAGGTAAATATGCTGGAGGGTAGGGATAGGATTCAGAGTGACCTAGACAAATTGGAGGATTGGGCCAAAGGAAATCTGAGGAGGTTCAACAAGGGCAAGTGCAGAGTCCTGCACTTAGGATGGAAGAATCCCATGCACAGCTACAGACTGGGGACCGACAAGCTAAGCAGCAGTTTTGCAGAAAAGGACCTGGAGGATACAGTGCACAAGAATCTGGATATGAGTCAGCAGTGTGCCGTTATTGCCAAGAAGGCTAATGGCATATCGGGCTGCATTAGTAGGATCATTGCCAGCAGATTGAGGGAAGTGATTATTCCCCTCTAGTCGGCATTAGTGAGGCCTCATTTGGAGTATTTTGTCCAGTTTTGGGGCCCCCACTACAGAAAGGATGTGGACAAACTGGAGAGAGTCCAGCGGAGGACAATGAAAATGATTAGGGGGCTGGAGCACATGACTTGTGAGGAGAGGCTGAGGGAACTAGGCTTGCTTAGTCTGCAGAAGAGAAGAGTGAGGAGGGATTTGACAGCATTCTTCATCTACCAGAAGGGAGGTTCCAGGGAGGATGGAGCTAGATCTGTTCTCAGTGGTGGCAGATGACAAAACAAGCAGCAACGGTCTCAAGTTGCAGTAGGGGAGGCCTAGGTTGGATATTAGGAAAATCTTTTTCACTAGGAGGGTGGTGAGGCACTGGAATGGGTTACCTAGGGAGGTGGTTGAATCCCCATCCTTAGAGATTTCTAAGGCCCGGCTTGACAAAGCCCTGGCTTGGATGATTTAGTTTGGGTTGGTCCTGCTTTGAGCAGGGGGTTGGACTATATGACTCCCTGAGGTCCCTTCCAGCACTCATCTTCTATGATTCTATAAACTCAGACACAGCGTTCAGTAACAGGAATTCCAGCATAGCCCTTTTAAAGCTGGTGCCATCCTTGGCGCATGGCTGAACGTTAGTTAACCAGCACGAGGGGAATGGGATTTGACTCCCTGTTGTACAGAATGTAGAAATAACTAGCGCCACCTATTGATGGAGCAGTGGAACTGTGCTAATTTGCATAACAACAGAGAGGAGCATAAAGGTGGAAACAGTGGTTATTCTACTCTTTAAGTTGATTATTTCAAACTGAAATGTGCATCAGTGCAGCACATGATGGAGCTTTATATCAAATCAGTGCAGCACAGGCTGTGGTTTTATACTGGATATGGAGAAATTAGCCTTAAAATTAACCACTATAACAAGAAAAGCTTGAGAGAAGGATGACTTACCCTGCTGTAAAATAGGATCAACTCAACTGAAGTGAGATCAAAATTGGTCTCACGTGTTCTGGCACAGACCATCACAAGCCGTAATTTTGAGTCCACCGTTTCTGTGACATCTGTTGAAAACTGTACTTTTAGAAAGAAATAAACTGTAAAGTGCCCATCAGAGTCATAAAGAACCTTGTAGGTCAGATGATAAGATAATCATTTATCCCTGCTTGCACAATTATTACACTATTGCCTATGTACTTTGCAGATTTTATTCACTTTGCCCTCTACAACAATGGTTCCTAACCTGGAGGGTGGGATCCCCTTGGGGCGGGGGAGGCACCAAAGATTACAGTGAGTCCGTGAGGCTTCAGGAATATTGAGGTCATTTAGCCTCCCCAAGCTCTGTGCTGGGAGCAGCAGCCTTACGCTCTGTGCCGCCGTAACAGAGGAGCAGCCCCCCAGGCCCACACCAGCCAGGCACCCAGCCAGAAAGGAGCAGTCCCACGCTGGTGGAGGCCTGGAGCAAGGCCCATCTCCACTAACCTCAGTCCATGGGGGACAGGAAGAGGCAGGGTTACATGGAGCATTATATGTGTTTATGGCTGGTGAAGGGGCAGAGCGGGGGGATGAGGGGGACACGTGTTTTACCTAATGTTAACTAGTGGGGCTTTCACTCAGAAAGGTTGGGACCCCCTGCTCTACAAAATATCTTCTTTTAAAAGCACTGAGCTATGTCACTTGCGCAAAAGAAGAACAACAAAAGAACTCCAACCTGGAAACAGACCTTTCCTTTTTTAAATGAAAAGAAATACAGTCTATTCAATTTTAAAATGCAGTTCTAGTCATTAAAGTGACTGTTAAAATAACAACACAGCGTCCCATATTTATTCTCTTTCATTTACTTCAGCCTTGCTGTGCCCTCTTAGAGAAACATTAGGAGCCAAATTCTCTGCTGTGGTGAGCTGGCCCGGTGACACTGGGCAGCCTTCTGCCAGCACTGCAAACTCAGTCATAGATCAGAAAGGTTAAGATTTGCAAAGTGCATGTAAGAAGTTGATCTGATGTTTATACCTGGCTGAGGTGCTAGGATAAATGGGTCCAATTGTTAACACTGCCATTAATGCGCTGTGTGATCCTCAGCAATTTCCTGAATGGCTGTGCTCAGTTGATTCACTGTAAAATTTGTGTAATAAATTTGTGTAATATCAAGGGCTGGTCAAAAATTTTCTGTCTACATTTTTTGTGGGAGGAAGTTAAGGGGAATTGAGTTTTCAGCTAAGCAAAAAGAAAAGTGTCTTCTTTCTGCAGAACACTGCAATTTTTCGTTGAATAATCTAAATCCCCTTTTTGGCTGAAAATTTCAAAAAAGTAGAAATTTTCTGCATAGAAATGAAAAACTCCATTTTCTGACTGGATCTAGTAATAATTTCTGTTTCTCGACTATGGTGTTTGTAAAGTACTTGGAGATCCTCAGATGAAAGGTGCTGTATATACACAAACTGTCATCATTAGTAGAGATTCTGCACTCAGAATGTAGGTGACAATTTTGCCGGCCATGCATAAAGCAGAGTAGATCACAGGATTTTCCAGACCACTCTTAACTCCCTAGTTCTAACAGGAGCAAAAACTTGGTTTTGTCTGCAGATGAGATCTGATCCAAATACCCACAAGAATCAGGTCCACTGAATACAGATGCTTTTCTGATCTTAACTGCACTTCGAACAAAGTTTGACAAAGTACTTCAGTCCGGGACTAACAATTCCATTTCAAATTTTCAAAGTAATCACCTTTTGCAGAATGTATCTTTGCAATTGGTGAGATTGGATAACGAAAGAATGGTTTTCCCAGAGGTCCAGAGTGATTCTTGCAGTCAGAACTTGCTCTGACTTCAACAGGACCAGGATCTGGCCCAGACGTTGCTACACTTCCCTGCCTCTCCTGCTGGGCGGGGTGCAGTTTAAGGAAACGCAGCAGCAGGGAGCATCTGAGAAGGAAGAGACCCCGAGCTCCATCCTTTCCCAGCTCTTCCCACAGAATTTCCATCCTGTTCCCTTGTAGGTATAACAACAAGCAGCACCATCACTGTCTGCAGCCATTAATAAATTCATCCTCCACATCCCCTGAGGCTAGTTTTACTAGCCCCATTTTACAGACAGAGAAACTGAGGCAGAGAGGTGAAGTGACTTGCCCCAAGTCACACAGGATGATATTGTCATATCAAGGATTAGAATTTGGGAGCTAGGATTGCCACCATCCTCTGTGTAATTTCCAAGGAGCTTGCCTCTCAGAGTACTGGCTCTCATGGGCTTAGATTCCCTTATGCTACCTACTTGAGTGGCTCCTTTGGCAGTTTATTCGTCTATTGACCATCCACCCGTGTAATAAAAAATCCCTTCTTGCAATCCAGGCTAAAGCTCCCCTTCATTAGCTTTAATTCCTGACCTTGTGTGACTCTTTTACCTTGTCATATGAATGACCCTTGTCCTAGATCCTCGTGTGAACCCATCAAGAAATTGTAAAGTATGGTTAAGTCACCTTTCAACTGCTTTTTTTTTTTTTTTTGCAAGACTGAACGTATTCAGCTCTTGAAACCTGTCTCCGCAAGACGGGCCCCACCGCCCCTCGGAACAAACGCTGGAAACTCTTTTTGAAAGAATCACAGTAGGCGGCCACAAAAAGGGGGAAGCTGTGGTGTAAGAGTGAGATTTTCAAAAGCACCCAGCAATGGCTGGATTCAGCTCCCAGTGAAGTCAACTGAATAGGGCCGGCCTTACAGAAAACGGCACCCTGGGCAAACTTGTATTTTGGTACCCCTGGCCCCCACGGCCTCCCTGAGCCCCCCACACATCCCTCCCCATCGCTCCTGGCCCTCATCCATCCCTCTCATCACCCCTAGCCCCTACTGCTCCATGGAACCCCTCAACCCCCCATTGCCCCCAAACCTCACTGCCTCTCCAGGCCTCCCAACCATTCCCCCATCACCCCTGGCCCCTGCTGCATCCCCTGGCCCCCACCCACCCTTCCAGCCCTTGCTGCCTCCCCAGACTCCACCCCCCAATTGCTCCCGGGCCCTGCTGCCCTCCCCTCTTCCCCCCATTGCTCCAAGCTCCCTTCCACAGCCTCGCAACCCAGGCCTGCCCTGTTCCTTGCCTCTTGACCATGGCGCCCCCTGACCATGGCACCCACCCATAAGGCCAGCCCTGCAACCAAAGTTTCACCAGTAACTCCAGTGAGAACGGAACCAGGCCAGCCCTGAGCATGTTTGCAAATGCCACCCTAAATGCACTGGCCCTTTATGTAGGCCTTACAATGGAAACCCACTCAAACCATTTACCTGCTCACACCTCACCCAGCAAGGCTCTTTTTGGCAGGTGGGGAAGCTTTTAAAGCATCATTAGCTTTGCTAGGACTGACCTGCAACACCCCTCTTAGTGTCCCTTTTGGTGTCTAGACAGCACCGCATAGATACATCACTCCAGGCCCTCCCCTTGCTCCTGTTGTGAGCCCATACAGAGCTCTGCCACAGCCCCTCAGCCAGTCCTCCCCACAGTAAGCCCCAGGCCTGTCTGGATCAGAGACTGCCTGTCATTCCAGTCAAACCATCAGGCCACGCGCAATAGTTTTTGTAATGATGGTAACGAATTTGGGAAGGACGAGACAGAGACCAAACTCACTGGGGCCCAATTCTTCCCCACCGAGGTCAATGGATTTACCTCAGGGATGCATCTGGCCCGTTTTCTCTGGTGATTTGAAGGGAGGTTTCCAGAGGTGGAAAGTTAGTGCACTAGCGAACTCTGCTACCTGCACCAACACTTACACGTGCTTTTATTAATGCCTAGGATGTACAGTATGGCCAGCATTAAAAAAAATAACCAGCACTGGGCAGACTGACGAGATAGACACCATGGCCGAAGACTGGGATGAGGCTGTATTTCCTATGAGACCAAAGATGACTTTACCACAGCGTGCTGCGTTTCTGAGTTAAAGAACTTGCCCATGTCCCTTTAACATCCCAAGGGTTCACCCTAACCCTGGGATCGTTTAAGTCCGTCTAAGAAAGAAAGAAGAAAGCACAATGACTGAATCACAACAGATCCCTTGCATCTCCGCAAAAACCATTTTCACCTCTAAAAAACAAGAAATGTCTGGCTGCGAGGAAGCAGAGTTCAGATGAACAAAAATCCCCATCTTGCTTCTGGGAATAAAAACTCACGAAACTCTAGTGAAAGATATTATACTTGTGGCTTAGTCCATGCTAAGTGATCCCAGGTGGCTAGGCTAGGCAGATCTTCATGACTAATCTCAAACCCATATTACAGTGTGTTGTACTGTAAGACCATCAGATACATCACATAGCTGCACAAACATTTGCCAGCCCTCCAGGATTAACACTGATCAGGACTAAAATAAGGAAACACTTAAGGAGCAGCTTGTCCAGGTGAGGTGGGAATGTGTCCGGTGGCTGAAAAGAAAACGAGGGCATCTGTTCCTGGGTCTGCTAGAGTGCGGCTTTGGGCAAGATGCACAACATTTCTGAACCTCAGCTTTGAAGAGGGGCTGATAATACTGAATATGGAATTAACTAATGGCTGCCAAGCATGTTTACATCCTTGGACGGAAAATACTACAGCCATGCAGCGAACTGGTATTGTGTATGTGCACCATTGTGTGTGTGCACCACTGCCCTCTTATGGAGGCGATCAGAACTATGTATTATGGGTCCTATGCTGCTAACTTGCAGAGGTTCTCCTTTTGCTCAAGTAGCAACAGCTTGTGTGTATGTGTATGTGTGTCAATACGCTCAAACGCACCCTTGCATCATGAAGAATATGCACCTGACTCAAAAGCGAAGACAAAAATAAATCCGTTCAAATTAACTGTATAATTGCAAGCTGCACCATCCTTCAGAGGGAAACTCTCCTTAGAGAAAAAGCAAGAATATGCAATAAGAAACTCACAATGCAAAAGAGATCCATGCCATGGCTCAAAAAAGATCAATTTTGTCCGAGGTGAAATAATGTAATAATAATATTGACACTTAAATAGCACATGTCACTTATCTGCTAAGCACATTTCAGGTTTACTTTATACTGCCTTTTTTCTCCCCCTAAGTGCAGTGATAAAATATTTTAAAAGTCTCAGCTTTGCTTTAGATCCACCTCCAAGAGACAGCTATAGGGGAAAAATATATGTTCTTCCTGTTCACAGCAAGGGGAACACCAATGAACTTCATGGAGTTACCACAGCATCAAAGGAGTGTGAGACTCTAATCAGAACTTCAAAGGAGTTACTCCAGATTTGTAGCCATGTACATGAGAGCAGAATTTGGCCCATATATTCCATTTCTAAAACTTCCCTTGAATGAGGGGCATTTAATATCACAAGTGATGTAACACCTCACCCTGCTGCCACAGGCATTGACGTGTCAGACCCATTGGAATGTGACTTCATTTGGAATATGGAATAATAAGAAGAAAATGTATCAACTAGAAATAAGACTGAATTAGAGAATACAGCCCCAGTTCAGCAAGGTGCTGTTTGAGTAAGAGATTAATCTGAACCAGAAACCTCCAGAACTGGGGAGGTTTGAAATCTGAACCAAAACTCATGTTCTGATTGAGCCTATGGTAACAAGATCTTTGAATACCCCCAAGCCCTGGAGTCTGCATGTCAAAATAAAGAGCCAAACCTAGATCCACATTTTACTCCACTCTACTCGTTAATTAACATGGACAAAATATGTACCACAAGAAAATTCCACCTTGTGGCCCTGATGACAAATTATTCAACCTTCTGCTCAGATAGTTGTAGAATTATGCGGCCTTCCATTACAAACTATAGTCATTCAGCTAGTCTCAATAGTAATATAACCTTACTATTAGTAATAGAATTAATATGAACGCTTAAACTGAAGGCCCCAACTTAGTGGCCACCTTACTGGCCTGTGTTTCAGGCTGTAAATACCTAGACTCCTTGGAAACACAGATTCAGATCCTGCAAAGGTTGATGCAGTCTGAATTCCACGCATTATACTATGAGTAGATCTGTCAACTGAACCCAAGGCAATTCGAGATCCTTTGGCACTTTTATTATGCATGGAGGCTTGCTCAGATGTGCCTGGTCAAAGTTTCCCTTCCCCATTGTTCTGTGTATCAGTTAACTGCCACCCTTCCGCCCAGAAGTGGCAGCATTGCAGTGGAGCTGTAGGTATAATGTTGGAAAGTGCTCTGGATTCATTTGGTTAGGCAGGTACTCAGTAAAATCAAATATTACTATTGCTATAGTATTTCTTCACCTTAGACAAATGTAATCAATCCAAGGCACTGATCTCTTCTTTGCACTGTGGGCCGTTCCATGTGAGTCCCAGGCCTTGATATGTTACAGATGGCAATGGCAGTTTCATATGGAGTGTAGAGAAATCAGAAGAGGAGAATTCATCCCTCCTTCCCCAGCCCCTGACTTTTAACTAGTTTTGGGTCCTAACTGGCAATGATATGCACCTATATATATTACGGACCAAAGAGTTGTCTCTTCAGCAAGAGGTAGTGTTGTCAAATCCTGCAGTTTTATCACAAGTCTCACAATATTTAGCACTTCTCTTAAAGCTCCAGCTGCTACAGAGGTGTGATGACGTGAGGATATTAGCTTTCATTTGAAAACAAAAAGTCAGTTTCTAGCCCTCCTGGTTGCAGAGAAAAGCTTGAAAATGTGAACTCCCAAGGCCTCAAAAAACAGAAAGCAAACAACAAAGAACTCCAAATCTACCGTTTTCTAAAATCATATCATTTTTAAGCCACTCTCATGATTTTGGGGACCTGAGTCACGAGTTTTGAATGTGCGGTTGGCAATGCTGCAAAAGTCATGCAATACACTGTGCAAACTCAGAAGACACGGTTATAAGGTAGGCTTAGGGCATGTCTACACCACAATCAGAGATCTGCCAGCAACATATGTAGACACATCTGAGCTAGCGTTGATCTAGCCAGCTCAGAAAACAAGAGCAGTGAAGCCGCAGCAGCATGGGCTAGCCGCTAGAGTACGTACTCAGGGCTCAAGGCGGGGTTCTTCAACCCCCACTGCCATAGCTTCATGGATGTTGCTGTCTGAACTAGTTTGGGTAAGTCTACAGGAACCACAGTCACACCTCTGATTGCAGTGGAGGCATACCCTAAGGGAGGTGAGCTGCATGCCTGAAAGGGTATTTTTACTTGCATCTTGTTGCAAAGGCGTCACTGAATATGAAGCAGTTACCAAGATGTTCTGGAAATTGCTGTGTTTTATCAGATAAGACTTAGAGACGGGAACAGGCCAAGAACCAAGATAGGGACAAAGGTGGATTACAGTTCATCGCATTCAGAACGGCCCATCAATCATCGGTATGAACGGTAATGGAAATGATGTATCATTACACCGTTGCTCTTGTTGGTGCGTGTACTATACGGAGAGCGTTATCTTTCTTTTTCAAGTGCTTCTCAAGGCTACAGCGGACCTTGTGATGGAGGAGAACTTTTCGTGAGTTGGAAATTGTTAAGTACAATTAGACAGACACAAAATGGCATAACAGAGGATACGTGACACACATGGCTCTACCCACTAAGAGCTGGAAAGGAGCAATCATGGGCATCGAATGCTTTTATTGTTTTGAGAACTTCTTTTTACCAAGATATGCTTTTCTTATCACTCGGTGTAAATTTTGTCAAGCTTTGAAAGTGGGACTCTACTGCTGGAATGGTTGCCTAGCTTCACTGCAGTTTCTGTAAATCCTTCGTGTGCTCCCCTACAATACTACAACTTCAAACAGGGACACTCCCCTTAGATATTCCTTAGCCTTCTACAGCAACATTATACTAGGACAACTATTTCCCCCTCTTTCTGTCCATCACCATCACAGACCTATGCCAAACCACAGCCTGACAGCCACCGTCTTGCTCAGCACACCAGGGATTGAATCAGTGAGCTGCTACGGATCGAGCTAATGAATCCTAACGAGGCTGCTAAGAGGCTCATATCCTCTATGGATCAGGCATAGAGGGGCACCTGTAACAAGACACACCAGTGGGTTACAACATCACTTTGCCCTGGCCATACAAATACCTCTTCTTAGTAGCTCCTCGCTTGCCAGCAAAAATGTGCCATTACCCAGCAGTTGCCAATAAGCAGAAGACAGGTCTGTGAGGCTGCAGCCAAGGAAGGAAGTGCTGGGAGGGGGGCTGCAGCCCTGATGCGTGTGCTTTCTACAAGGAGTGGGGATGCTGGAGGCCCATGCAGATGCACAGTACCCAACCCTGCATCCTTTGGGAGTCGCCACTCAGCAGGTCCCATGTCTTCCTTCCCCAGCTGCAGCGTCACAAACCGGCCAGCCATTGGGGTCTTTCTTCCGAAAACGTTGTTAATAAGCCAACCTCCAAATTCCATTAACATTCAAGTCAGTGGCATGGGAAGGGCTTCTGGCACAATGTTGCTATTAGCTAGAAGTTATCAATATCCAGGTTGCTCTGAAGTGGGTAGATTCCTGCTTAGGAACATCGAACCAGCCATATTGGCTCACAGCTGGGTCTGTCTAGTCTAGCAGCCTCTTTACTGTCAGATATTTCACAAGAAGGTGCAAGAAACCAATAGACAGCAAAGGCCATCTCTTTTTCTGCAGCAGCAGAAGCTGTTTGTTGCAGAAGATGCTCCTATGTCCAGCTCCAAGAATTCTCTCTCTTAAGCAGTTAAGTTTGCAGCCCTCCCAGTAATCCTGCCTTTTTGTGTCTGGGTTTTTCAGGCTGACTCGAAGGGGTGAGCATTTGAGATAACAATGTAGGACAACAATCAAGTAGTCTCATGGCAAAGATAAAGAAATGTTTCAAGTGTAACTTCCAAGGTTTATACCATCCCATATAGTTGTATGTTTCAAAAATGCACTCCTCTATAAAACACGGTGGATCATCTCCTGCGGAATTAAAGGCAGATTTTTCAAGTAACCGGTATCCATGTTGGGGGTCAGAGTGTCAAAACAGATCCTCACTCAGCAGCAGATGCTGTGGCCCTTTTTGAAACTCTGGCCATAATGGCTCAGCTCATCATGTGCTCGTCTCTCCTGAAAATCTGGCCTCTTAATTTTGGTGCCTAAATAAGAGCGGAGATCTTTTGAAAATCTGGCCAGTAGCATTCATGAGTTTGAGTGTCTTAAATTAAAATCTGTGGGTGAAATCTGAGTCCAACTGAAGCCAATAGGAGTTTTACTATTGAATCCAATGAGGCCAGGATTTCATCCCATATCTATGGACCAATACAAGCTTAAGGTAGCAGACTTTTCTCTCAGTATCTTACAGCTCCAAGCCTTGTGAATTGCATGTCCCGGAAAAGGGAGAAAGAGGGCGACAACAGAAACTAGCTAGCCCCGTGGTTAGGGCAGTAGCATGGGACTCTGGAGGTTTCCTGCACTGCCACCAACATCCTTTGTGACCTTGGTCACATCACTAAGCCTCTCTGTGCCTCAGTTCCACATCTGTAAATGGGGATAATAGCAATTCCCTACCTCAGAGGGGTGTTGAGAGGATAAATACATGACATGACTGTGAGGCGCTCAGGTGTGACAGTATGTGCACCTTAGATAGACAGAAAAAGTCTCTCTGGCCTGTTGGCACTCCTTGGCATTGACCCATGAGGCTGAGTGACCCATGGGATATCCACTGCGGGCTGCCTTGCTCACCCTTTGGTGTGGAAGTGCTCTCTTGTGGCAGTGCTGAAAGGAAAGCAACACCCAGCAAGAGGCGTTTAAGACACATGTTTCCGCCTGTTAATTGGTCAAAAACAACCAGGGACATCTGTGATTTATTAAGGAAGAGAAAGCCAAGACATTCATCCTCTTATAGCAGGGAGGGAGACATCTTTGTGGAGCAATGTTAACAGTCACTCAGGTTGCACCATGGTGGCATTGGGTTGATTTCTTAATACTGAGACACAACTGTGGGCTGAGCAGGAAAATGAGAACTTCTGTGGGATTTTGTGGGAATCATGGGATTACTGTCTGGAAACCTAGAAGCTTGCCTAAATAGGTAAACACCGTGAGCAAGCCAGTGTGCGAGCATGCATAGGGTAGGGTGATCAGGTACCACGTGTGAAAACTCAGGCTGGGGGGTAATAGGCACCTATACCAAAAAAAGCCCTGAATATTGAGATTGTCCCCATAAAATCAGGATATCTGGTCACCCTAGTGTGGGGGAAGAAAGAATAGCAATGACAGGCTGAGATAATATATGTGTCCTAGGCAGTGGAGAAAACAATGCTAAGAATTTAAAGACCACAGCATTGACAGCATCAAGCATTAAAAAAATGATGAATCCGGCCTCTCCAAAGTCATGAGTTTGGCTTAACAATCAGGAGATTTTAAAGAAACAATGCATTTGCTTTTCTTTTTTATTGGTCTCCTGGATTTTGGACCTTGGGGATAAGCTCAGGTTGCATACTGTACCACAAGGGATAGAGAACTGAGATTTAAGTGGGAAGCTGAGCTTCTCGCACATTCGCATGACTCCAGTTTTATGAGACTTGCAGTTGGCAATGGGAGTAGGCACCTATTCACGCGAGATGTGGCACATCAGCGTTTGGGTGTTCAGTGCTACAGGTGGACTGGAATCAAAATTTCTTATGGAAATTTGCAACAACAAAAAACAAAAACAAAACAAAAGAACCTTTTGGTTTCATCAAAATTTTCCACAGAAAATTTAAGTTTTCTGCTGAAGACCAAAATATTTTGGCTGAAAATGGGATTTGTAGTTTGAGCTTCATGCCCAGCTGGACTACATCTCTCACACTTCATCAAGGTGTCCCCTCTTGGTTTTGGGAAGCTGTGATTCATGGAGTCCCTGGCGGGGATGGCTTATGGGAGATGTAGTTCGCTTGGAGAATCCCGGCACAGAGAAGAGACTGGGAAACAAGGTGCAAATTACAACTCCCTTTTCTGGTCAAAATATATCCGTTTTCAACTATTGTCCGAGTTTGACAATAAAATGATAATCAGAATGATAATTTTCTGTGGCAAGCAGACACGTTTTGCCAAAAAAAAGTTAATTTAGTCAAAACCCCAATTTTCTGTCAAAAAGCAGTTTTGACAGAAAAGTTTCAACCATCTTGAGGAACGGAGCCTTAGACTGCCAACTGAAGTCCAGGCAGATGTACGTGGCGTATTGGTTCAGTAGCTAGGGCGCTAGCTTTAAGAGCTGGGAGACCTGCTTCTATCACATCCCTGGTGATGCGCCTTTTTCTTCGTAAAGTGCTTTGAGGGCTCTGGCTGGAAGGTGGTGAGTAGTATTATTAATTACAGATTCTAGCACAGCAGTGTGCTCCCAACCACAGACGTTATCATTGCATAAATCATATATATGCTCACCACGTGCTGGGAGGAGGAGATCACTGGTCCTTAAGCCCCACACGCACAGGCCCCTAATCATCTGAGCTAATATAGAGCTTCTGTTAATGCAACCATGAGTAGGCCTTTTATACTCCATGTGTGTCAGCCACTGGCAAGCAATATCGCGTACTCACTCGCACACAGAGCCAGCGCATGCCCTTTGGGACAGGGCCCATCTTTTTGTTATGTGTTTGTACAATGACGGATGCTTGTACACTTTGTCCATGCTTGGGCCTCCTACCACAATAATAATAATTAATAACAAGAAGCCGAAGCTACCCAGTTTGGCTCTGAACTTCTCCAGAGTGCCAGGGTCTGGTTCCAGCGTCCCAATCCAGACACGTCTCTACTGTTAGCTAGCTGCTTTCAGGGATGAATTTGGCTGATTATCTTTAAACTGTCTGCTGCTGGTAACTGTTAGCCCTGGTTTTTTGCACCTTTGGAGCACGTACATGTCAATTTTTTAAGCTTTTCTCCACAACCATGGGAGCTAGAGACACAGTTGTCTTTCCTAATGGTGTTGCCTCCAAACATTGCACCCCTTATGGTAAAATCACAGATGTTGGCAGCCCTGTTGATCCAGAGCCAGAGCCAGATCCTCACTCGGTGTAAACAGGCACAGCTCCGGTGACTTCACATTCTGTGGCATTACAGGCGATCAGACTGGATGATCGCAATGGCCTCTCCTGGCCTTGGGATCTATGAGCCATCCCAGCTTGTAGTGGCTGAGGTTCTGGTCCAAACTGTGTGCCACAGTAACCAGAGACCTCAACGTCTAGCTTGAGTCAACCTTAACATCATGGCCATCGGGATCAAGCAGCACCGGGACACAGTGACAAATGGTTCCCACACTGTTCGCAGGGTCAGGAACACAGGAGAGCCAGGGCTCCTGGCTTTAGCTTCTCTTCTGTATCACTCAGCTCAGGCATTGGAGCACCTGAAACCTGGTCTCAGAGTCAGCAATTCACCCCAATAAGCCTGTCGCTTTCTGATGAATGGGGAGCAACAAGGGAAGAGAGAAAGAGGGGGTGAGTCGGGGACAAAAAAAGAATAGAGAGCTAAAAAGGAATAAAAAATAAAAGGCAAAACAAGAGACTATATGGAAAACGTTTTTTAAAACCTACAAAAAGGGAGGGGGGAACAACAGAGACAGGAAAGAGAGAGAAAAGGGTCAGAACAAAGTAGAATAGCAGGCAATATGGGGATGGAGCACCTATCATCCGGTCAGGAACCACTAGCCTTTCCTAAATCTGATTTCAGTGATTGTATGTTCCCGCCCAGATTTCACCGTCAGCAGAAAGGAAAAAAAATACTGTATTTTCTGCGTCTTAAATATAATGGGCTTGATGCAAAAATTCTGAGCTTGTAGGAATCGCTGGCTGAGGTTTTTATGGCCTTTGTTATGCAAGAGGTCAAACTAGATGATCATAATGGTCCCTTCTGGCCTTAAAAGCCAGGAATAATCCACAAAAATAAGAAGAAAATGCAGCCTCAGAGGTGAGTTGTGAGTGTGACTGAGAAAGGTGATTGGCTGTTTGCGTTCATTTCCTCTTTGTTCTGTTGTTTGTTGCTCTTCCCTTCTCCTGATTTTAACTGTTTAATAACAAAATAATCTCCCCACTCACTATGGTGAAACCCCCCTGGTACTTCTTGGTTTGTCAAAAAGATGCCAGAATACATCTGTCTTGCGACAGGTGTCCCAGTTTTTCACTTTGGAAATCTGTTCACTCTAATTTGCATATTAATTAATAGAATGCAGGGTTATTTGGCTGCAAATTTTTCCAGTACCCCCTGTGATTTTGATTTCCAAATAACATAGTCATGTGTGTTTAAGTCTCCCAACATTTTATTATTCATAGCAAATGAGGTCATTTAGAAAACACTACTTGTCCTCTTCCATGGCAAAGGCAGATGTCTGAGTTCTTTGCATAGATGGGTCTGATGTTAATTACACATTGGTAGCTGAAGCTGTAAAAGCTGGCAGCACTGTATCAAAAGTCTCTCATTATTTGGTGATTTTCTTAAACTCTCAGCACCCAGATTCATGTGACTATATGAGAATCTCGGGGGAGGCGGGGGGGGGGGGGGGTTAAAAATAAGTTTCTGGCCCTCATGGTCACAGAGAGAAGCTTGGTAATGTGGCCCAAGCAAACTGTAAAGACTCCAAACGCAGAAAGCAAATCACAAACATGAGCACTTGCCCCTCATGCTCTTAAGCTATTCTCATGATTTTGAGGGTGGGACTCGTGATTTTTGAACATTTGGAGCTGGCAGTGCTATATTTTGTCCAGGTCTTAGATTCAATAGTCTTGGGAGAGCTGAAAGGCCTTGCTGGTTGTAAAATAATGGCGACTGCTGCACCCAATGATATGATAGCTGGGTCACACTGAAAGTAACATGACAGACAGCTGTTACTTTCGGAATTCTGGAATAATTTAAAGCTCACCAGCCGCACAGCACCAACAAGCTGCCCCTCCACTCCCCCCAATAGACTCATGTGAAATGGCTGCTGCATCCTGTGGTTTCAAGACAGAGTGCTCAAGGGAATTGTTTGTTCCAAGGAACGCCAGGCCTGATATCAATACATAACAGAGATACACTTTATGCTGCGAGCCTGCAGTTATTCAGGGTTAGACAGAGTTCCCCAAGGAACATCTAAGAGGTGCGGAAAGTAATAATTCAGTAGGTACTATTATTCTTTCCGAATTTGTACTCCACCAACATGATTTTATGGTGCCCCGTGTGACTGTAGTGCCATCTTTCAGACCCCATGGTCCTACCCACTTCAGATCATTAACTACCCAATAGCTCTTTTGTAAGAGTTCGGATTGTAAATCCTTGTGTCCCTGCCCTATTACAAAGCTTGTACTTATAGTCTCTCTTCCTAAATATATCCACTGTAATACTCACTTCCTGTCTCAACTGCTGAGTAATGTTCCTGTTCACTGTTAATCAGCTGCCATGTTTCACCTTGTAGGTGTGGGTGAAGAGTGAATGTTTTGCCTTGGAGGCGTAGGTGGCCATTCATTAATGCATTAAATGCATAAGTCAAACACAGACCAGGATGGTGTAGGGATGAGTAACGGGCTATAGAGCTTTCTGTATCTCTGCTGAAATTCTCAGCTTAGCAGTGACTGAAAGGTAGTTATGATCCTGTGACTATTCAATGGCTTACATGAAATGAATCAGTGAGCTCAATCCATTTCGCAGCAGATAGGTCATCACCACACCAGCAAACCAGCTGATGGTCTTAACACAGAGGCAAAGAATGGAATGGGCATGGAAGTTAAAGCCTGTTTCAATGCAGTCCCTTCGCAATGAGGTCCATGCACTAGCTGCTTGGGAATAAACAGAGTCATTCATTCTCCAAGGCGGTCAATCGTTCTTTGTCCCTTATAATGAGTTGACTTGTAGGATCTGGGACCCTCCCCTCATGGCAGGGGCTGGCCTTTTGTTCCCCCAGTGGGCTGCAACAATCAAACCAGAATTCATCTAGGCTGGCATCTTCCACCAGTCCCGAATCCACACATACAAGAAAGATGACAGACTGTATATGTTAGACTGTATTACAGACAAGATCTGTTGCCGTACCCAGACACTCACCAGGGTTATGCTTGACAAACAGGGCTTATGTACACTGGAAACACTACTGGGGCAAAGCGGTGTTACTGTAGCGCTTCAGTGCAGACACTACCTACACCAACAGGAGAGGTTCCCCCATCAGTGTAGGTAATCCACCTCCCCGAGAGGTGGTAGCTAGGTTGATGGAAGAATTCTTCTCTTGGCCTAGCACTGTCTACACAAGGACTTAGGTTAGTTTAACTGTGCCCAGTTTTGGGCCCCCCACTACCGAAAGGATGTGGACAAATTGGAGAGAGTCTAGCGCAGGACAACAAAAATGATTAGGGGGCTGGAGCACAAGACTTATGAGGAGAGCCTGAGGGAACTAGGCTTGTTTAGCCTGCAGAAGAGAAGAATGAGGGGGGATTTGATAGCAGCCTTTAACTACCTGAAAGGGGGTTCCAGGGAGGATGGAGCTAGGCTGTTCTCAGTGGTGGCAGATGACAGAACTAGGAGCAACGGTCTCAAGTTGCAGTTGGGGAGGTCTAGGTTGGATATTAGGAGAAACTTCTTCACTAGGAGGGTGGTGAAGCACTGGAATGGGTTACCTAGGGAGGTGGTGGAATATCTATCATTAGAGGTTTTTAAGGTACGGCTTGACAAAGCTCTGGCTGGGATGATTTAGTTTGGGTTGGTCCTGCTTTGAGCAGGGAGTTGGACTAGATACCTCCTGAGGTCCCTTCCAAACCTAATTGTCTATGATTCTATGTCGCCCAGGATTTGGATTTTTCACACCCCTCAGCGCGACAGCTGGGTCAATCTGATTTGCTAGTGTGAACCAGCCCACAGTGTGCTACTTCAGATTACGGCCATGTATACACCGGGGGCATTACAGCAGCATAATTACAGCACCATCGCTGTGGATTTTCACACCCCTGTGCACAGTAGCTATGTCGCCCTAAGGTCTAAATGTAGACCAGGGGTACTACAGTAGTTTCCAGGTAAGACAGGGAAGGCTGAATAAAACAGCCAGTCTAGTGTTTATGGGATTAATTAGCTACATTTCATTTGAAGGTCTTCACAAGTTTGATCATCAGGGATCAGACCAATGGTCCATCTAGCCCAGTATCCTGTCTTCCAACAGTGGCCAATGCCACATGCTTCAGAGGGAATGACCAGAACAGGGCAATCTACTGAGTGATCTATACCCTGTCATCCAGTCCCAACTTCTGGCAGCCAGAGGGTTAGGGACACCCAGAGCACGGGGTGACATCCCCAGTCATCTTGACTATTAGCCATTAATGGATCTATCCTCTAATGGTAATAGCCACTGGTGGATTGATGGATTTATCCTTTTCCTGCTGTCATTTAGCCAAAATCCCCCAGATTTCAGTGGAAATTTTGCCTGTATAAGAACTGTAAGTACTATGGGTGTTTTTAATTACTGTCCTGGGGTGAGTAACATAGAAAGAAAAGTAAATGCTCCTGCCCAGTGCAATGGGAGAAAGAGGCCTGAAAGGAGAGAGCTGGGTTCAGGGTGTCAGTTACTGTGGAGTCTCTTGATCTTAGTCAGTTGTGTTACGTTTTGGAAAAGGCTGATAGAAATAACTTGCCTGTGGGGTCAAGTAACACCTGTTTTTCCTCTGTACGCATTGTCTGTTCATGAAACACACGCCCCCTTCTCCCTTCCTCTTTTGGCAGAGCATTTGTGGCACTTATACTGTGCTCACATTTTTTGATAGCTGAAGTACTAACCCTCATATCTACATAGTCCTTTGCAGCTGTAGTGGAACTCCAAACACATTCCCAAGAGTGACTTACCCACACCCACCCACCCAGCAGGCCATTGACAGAGCTGAGAACAGCACCCACCTCCACATTTGATGCCCTAACCCCAGGCCACACTGCCTCTCACATAGGACGCAGTAGCACTCTTTCAGCACCACTGTTGGCTTAACACCAGGGGCTCTCTGAGCACCAAGACATGACCAGAAGTGTTTTACAATGAGTTTCCAGTCTGGTTACTTTTTGTATGGTTACATGAAACCTTCTGATCTTTTAAATTCCAAGAGAGAGCTTGAGTTATTACATACAGCCTCCCTAAACTTGCCTTGTGATTTCACTTAGCTACGGTGCTCATCACATCCTCATCCAAACCGTTCTGCAGTGGGTGCCATTAAACAATGGGCATTTACCACACATCACATCAAGAGCGATGATAAAACCAGAAGGGACCATTGCGACTTCCTTTACCTGGGCTATTTGGCAGACCTCAGTAGTGACCAAAGACTGAACGGGGACATGAAAGCTGAACTACCTTCTCTTTTCTAGAGCTGATCATACCAGGTCAGTAGAGGGGGCTCTGTGAGTTTGCATCACTGCTCCCCATTGTGGCTCGAAAGAAGAGTTTAATCGCTAAGGCGGTCATCACTTCCCCTTCGCTCACATGTGACCGTTAAAGAATGATCATTTTTAAAGGATTTCAGGAGCAAACAAAAGCTTCCTGCGGTTATAGGTGACCAGGTAGAGAGGGCAGGACTTACACAATTCTCTCAGAACTGAAAAGTTTTATGTCTGTTGAAAACACCACACGTCACATGACATGGCTCCATAAACAGTGGCAGCTGGAAGACTAAAACGCTTTGACTTCTGCCATGTGCTGGACCCATCAGAGATTCCTTTCTTTCACTGTCTGTAAATTGGTTTACATGGTTTAACATGGTTACCTGCTAGCACTCCCCGCAAACAAACCCTCTCCTTCTCTTGGAGCTGGAGATTTGTGGGCTATCATAAATAACTGCTGTACGGGATATGGCTTCTTGCAAATGACCTCTGCGTTGGCCCCGGTGCACTGCATGCACTTTCTCCCACCATCAACTGAGCTAAAGCAGCCAGTTTCTGAGAGACGTCAGCCATGGCCTGCTCATTCGGAGTCTACCCCTGCTCCCTCTGCCAAAGTTACAGGCAAAAATCCCATTGCCTCCAATGGCGCAGCTTCAGGTCCCAAACACAGGATCCTGAACGGTGCAGAACGCCCATCAGCTCCCATAGGTCTCAGTGGGAGAGAAGGATGCTTCGCTTTGGCCGTGCTCAAGCCTAGCACATGCTGAGCCTGATTCTGCCACCTTTACTTACACCGCGTAGAACCTGGCCCTGCTGTGAGTGATCCTCATAGACTCATAG
>ML675629.1:9882562-10030618 GCA_007922155.1 Mesoclemmys tuberculata | reverse complement strand
CCTAAGTGCATGACCTTGCACTTTTCACTATTATATTTCATCCTGTTGGTTTCAGGGAGCCTAATCGTGAAGTAAGATACTGCCCAGGCATGGCGAGGGTGACAGAAGCTAAACCCTTTAGGTTTCACCAGCCTGGTAATGAAAACCAGCATGCGGGAGTTGAGATGTTTATAGACTAGTGATTCATAATGCTGCAGTTTGCAGGGAATGTAACACCATTCATGATTAAGAAATGCTGTGATTTTCTGCTAAATATATCAAATAATCACTCATCCCCTAAGCAGCCGAAGCAAATTATACTTCGTACAACCCCATACACCAACTGCTGTAATTCTAGTATAGAATGAGGCCATTTCTCATGGCTCTAGCAGTCCCTGGATCTCCCTTCTGATGTCAAATTACAAATTTCTTGCCTCGGCTCATCACAGCGATGACTAACGAACGCTTATTATAAGCGAATTTATAAATGAAATGACGAGAGATTTCTATTAAAGGCCACTCAAAAAAAGAAAAGAAAAGAAATGTGGATTTAACAAGAGGGGGAGGGATCTGCATGGATTTCGCCGCTCTTTTTCTGCCGGGCGAACCAGAGCCACCAGGTTTGCAGCTCAGTGGATGTGGAAATCATTGGTCACTCACGGACTTTGAGGGACATACCTTCCAAAGTGCTGGAGCCCCGTTAGCTTCAGGTTCTTTCGGAGCATAAGAAGGCTCTCGCTGGGGCTCCTGGGATCACGTAACACCAATGGGGCACCAGCTGGGAGGGGAGGACTGAGCGCAAGCTGGTGTTCTTTAAGATTTGAACGCTGCCTCTCCAAGCTCTTGTAAACATGAAAGCACTTTTAGACCACAGCTGATTTGAAACAGGGCTTTGGTGTTTTTTTAAAAGCGTCTCGGGTCAGATTCTGATCTTACTTATAGACAGCATAAATCCGGAGCTGACGTTCATTCAGGAAAGAGGCTGGTGGCACCGAGATTAGAATTGGATGTCTGCTTTTCTGAGACTGCATTTCAATAGCTTTGTTTAGGAGCCATGGCTCACTTCTCAGGGCAGTTTAGGCTTCACAGGTAGCTCCTATTTAAAATGATCGCCCCCTGCAACCGGGACGGGACAGGTGAACGGTGAAGGTCTAGCCACCCACGAGCTATGCCTATGAGAGATGGGCCCCGCACAAAGGCAGTTTTTCTTCATCTCAAAGCTACCCAGGGAAGGGAAAGCACTTGGCTTCTTTCTTTTTTATAAACAAAGGCCACTTTCCACCACAAGCACAGCAATGAGATGGACAGACTGAAGGACAGCAGAATGGGAGGACACATTTCAAAGCATTTTTAAAGCATGAGTGAATTCCCTTTCACAATAACCCTGGGAAGTACCTGCAGTAATTGCTTTTAATAACTCACCTCCGAGAACTAAATAACTTTACCTCGCTATTTGTAGCATCCTGGGAACTCCCCATCTTCAGTATGAAGAAGCTGAGGGAAAACTTAGATAAAATTTTTTAAGCAACTATCACTTTTTCAGGGGATGGCTGCATTAAGTATCATTTCCACCTTGCAGAAGTGGGGCAGTGAGGGCGCAGAGGGGCAGTGACTCGCCCAAGTTGACACAACAAGCCTAGAGCAGAGTCGAGACCAGAAGCGCAGGTCTCCTTCCGCCCGAGTCCAATGATCCAATCAAACCACCGTCTTCCCTCTCTAGGTAACGGGAGGCTGATGGTATTTTACTTTTTCACTGCCATTTGACATGGCTGGAGAGAAGGAAGCAGGAGTGAGTGGATGTGCGGCCTCACGCTACACGCCTAAAGCTTATGCAAGTTAAATTTAGTGCTAACTAGAACCATGTGCCCTGGGCTGCAATGCGATTGAGTGCTTTTTCTTTTCTTTCTTCCCTGCCCCCCCCCCAGTAGCTATTTCTTTAGCTGATGGCGAACCTTCAGCTTCCCCACAAGAGATAAGCCTTTTCAAACAAGCCTCTGATTTTCCTCCCCTCCAGTTCTGAGCCAGCAATCAAATAAACGCAAAAAGCGGATGCAAATGAGCAGGAAAGTCACTGCATCCTCGAAGGGCTCCGTGGTGCCGGGGAGGCTCGGATCTGCAGTGGAGCCGCAGAAGCACTCCAGGTGGCCGGCAGGCACACTGCTGCCCGGAGCTCCCAGCGAGTGCAGCGTACCACCCTGCTAGGGCTAGTCTTCACTGCAGCGCTAACTTGGGCTCTTACTTGGGTGTTGCCCTAACACCTCTGCAGTCCACACACGAAAACCTCTCACCCAGTTAACTGGTGCTTTCACCCCGGGCGACCTCTCCTAGCTGGGCTCCGAGTTCCAGCCCGGGTGCCACTTTTATTCAGGAGGATAGTCCTCCAGTGCGTCCCCACCATTCCCCTCGTCTGCCCAGAAGGACAGACAAGTTCTCCCACCATTCACAGAGGAGTTCGGTTTGCTGCAATGCAGAGACCCAGGAGTTGTGCCTCCAGAAGTCCTAGCGCCACCCACAGGGGATGCACTGCACCAGTGAGGGTGGGTAGGGTTTTGCAGGGTGGCTGCTCACACCTGGGCTAAACTAACCTGGGTTCTCACACCCAGGTGCTGTTCACCTAGGCGAGCTCTGCAGACTGCCGTGAAGACATACTCTTGTTTGAGGTTGCAGCATGCCCTCTGCTGGCCTGGCCTGAAGTCATGACCTCACCTCCTTCCTAGATCTCCCGCCCCTCTTGCTATAGCTAGCTTTAATACGTGTGCCAGCAAAAAACAAAACCTTGTGCTCAGTGGAACTCAAGGACTGTTGTTTTTTCCCCAAATCCTGGCCCTTTTCCCTTCCTTTGTGCCTTTGCGCGGGGCTTAGGCATAGCCTGGGCCCTTAAATATATTCCTGTACCCAAGACACAGACCTAGATGCTGTCAGCGGTGCCTACACCTAGTTGAACCAAATTTTGCATCCACCATTGCTTGCAAGCACATGTGGAGTACGACTTGAGGCCCCTTTAACATCCAGGTGCTAAGAATAAAAGGAATAAGCCAAACCTCAGATCCTGAGACCACTGCTCAGCTTTTTTCTTTCAGAATGTATTTGCCTGTCCTATAATTCAGTCCAAAATGATAACCAAAAACACCCCCAAAAAACCTGAACGACTTCACTGTTTGCACTGACATAATGTTGTGACACCTTGGTGGTTTCACCTGGACCCTCCGAAGGAAAACAGCCACTGCTAGCTGCTTTATCAAAGTTAATGGGCCAAAAAGAAAATCACGACCAGCTAACCAACAAATCACTGGGCGCACCAACCAAATTCGAAGGTGGATTCTGCTAGAAAATAGTGACCTAAGCTTGGTGGCTTTTTGCCTCTCCACGATCAGGAAATCCCCACTTGGAGTGGCCAAGGCTATTTGCCGAGAGGAGATAAATGAAACCCTGGATTTCCTTGGGAAGCTGATAGGAGCTTGTGCATTAGCCACACGAGGAAGCTGTTTGTCAAAATTCATCCCAACCAAAACAGATGCCTCAACTCATCAAATCAGCAGTGCATTTGAGTGAATAGTAAAATGGCCTTTTCATATGAGAGTCTAACGAACTTGATTCCTGCAGGGCTGCCAGGTCTTATCAATAAAGATGCTCTCATTTTGCCTCCCACTCTCCCTATCAGAGGGGCCTTCAGAGCAATGAAATGCCTTTCAATTCATCCTGAGCAGATAGGCCCACATTACCCAATGTGGTATGCACAAAATGCACGCCAGTTTGCAAATCTGGGCGATTCCACTTAGGATTGTGTAGCTCTGCTTCCCGGGGCAGGCCCCATTCTCTGACTTACAGTTGTTTTGACTGCCAAAAATGGCTTCTTAAGCAACACTGCACAAGGAGGAAGAAATGCCAGGCCCGCATTCTGCTTCTAGTTACAGGGGTGTAAATCCGAGTAACTTTGTTAGCCTTGACTTCAGTGGCGTGACTCTGGCTGAGTGCTGGAAGGGAGGCCAGAATCTCGCCCTATGTCAAAGTCAAGAGGTGTGGGTGGCAGGGACATAATTGAGGGTAAAACTTGCCTCAGTAAAACTAGAGACAGACCTGGTAACTCCCACAGTTTGAATCCAGACCTGGTAACTCCCACAGTTTGAATCCAGATCAGATTTTACAGCTCAGGCCCATCTCTAATTAAATCCAAACTACCCATCACTGAGACTTATATGGGCCCCATTACAGAGTACCCAAGGACTCAACAACTCTTAGCATATTGACCCTCACAACATCCCTGTGAGGTGAAGTACTATTCTCCCCATTTTACACACAAAGGAATAGAGCAAAGCCTGCGGCAGACAAAGAATTGTGCTAGTACCCTAACCGCTGGATCCCCCTTCCTCTCGCTGGTCTCAAGCTCACAGAGTTAAGCTTTGCCTATGTCTCGGAGCACAGGCAGTCGTACAGCAATTTTTGTACGGCAACAGCGAGGTCCACGGAATGAAAATCAAGCCTAACTCTGGCTTGCCTACACAGTGCGGCACTGCGTGTTTCAGGGGTGCGATGTCTAAAGTGTGCTCCTGTGTTGTGCATTAATTGATCCGTGTAGATCCTGACGATCTCTTTCAAACAGCACTACATTAAAGCACCCCAGCTGGGTCTATATGGACCAATTAATGTGCAACATATTAGTGTGCTTTTGAAATCACTCCCCCCCAAAGAGCGCATTCTCCCACCACATAGACAAGCCCTCAATCTGCTTTGTATGGGCCCCAAACAGCCTACAACCAGTCCGGCTGCAGTGGATGAAATGCAGATCCGATGTCTGAGCACCAGGCCATCTACACACCATTCTGGACTAACTAAAATTCCACACAACACGTGGCTTCCGTTCCCTGCTGCCCATGCATGGATGTAACTGAGAAAAAAGGAGGCCAGTGTGTTGCCATTACATTGGTTAATAAACTGTGACACTAGCAGACCAGGTGCCAGCTCTTGCCAGGGGGTGTCAGCTGAGCACTGACAAATTCATAGCTGGAAACCAGCTCACCTGGTCAAGAAAGATATTAAGGCTTGTAAGAATGTGTGCAGTGTTTCGGAATGCTTGTAAGTTGCTGCCTGCATTAATTTCACTTGTAATGTCTGTATCCCATTCTATAAAGAGTATGTAAGCTTTGCTTTATCACTGTAAAAACGGCACCTATGAGCCTGTGAACCCAGACGGGAGGAATAGCCCCTTGCCATCAAGAAGAACTATCAAAACTAAATGGGCCATTGTGGAAAATCGCAATACAAAGACTTGGTTAATGGCCCTCTCACACCCATGAAGCTGCCACCTGCAAGAAAGTCCATCCCCTCAGCTTGAATGCTGGGAGGGGGGGATAAAACAGGGACACAAGAAAATGTTACCTCTCTCTTTTGCTGTTTGAACTCTCATAGGGCTGGAGCTATGAAACAGAAGCAGAGATCCCTGGGTCATCCTGGGTTAACCCTAAAAGCCATCCAGCACTGACAACTATGTCTCCTTTCAGAACCGTAGACTGTAACTCATCTGTGTATATATGTCACCTGCTGTAACCTGTAATTAACTCTCTCATTTTTTTCCCTGGTTAATAAATCCTTGTTCGTTTACTATAGGATTGGCTACGAGCGTTGTCTTTGGGTGCTATCTGAGATGCAGTTGAGCTGAGATAAGTGACTGGCCTCTTGGGATGCGGAGCAATGTGAATCTTTTGTGAACTTTGGCATATGGCAACCAACTATTGCTAAGTTCAGCTTTCCTGGGTGGTAAGATAAGCTGGAGTGCCCCAGAGAACTGTCTGTGACTCCATGGGGTGGCGAAATCTAGTTATAGAACAGATCACCAGTCTGGGGGTCTCGGCCCTGCTTTTTGACCATCTCCCCGCAGGTTGGCACTTATGGTGATGAACACCTGCATGTGTTGCATGAGCCAATCCTCACGACAACCCAGCGGATAGGGAAGGAAGGCTTGTTCTCCCCATTTTACACAAGGAGAAATGGGCAGAGAGGTAAAGGCCCAACATTTTCAAAAGTGCACCTGTTGAAGTGCCCACGCTCCTTTGGGCACGTCCAGTTTCCGCATGCACAGCCGAGCAGTGCACAAGAAGTCTGAGGTGCGTATGCACAGCTACTGAGCTGTGTCTTTATACCCCGACGCGCCCCAAGGCACATGCACATAGCACCATGCAAACGTTAGCATCAGCATTCCGAATGCTGGGCTCAAGTGATTTGCCCAAGGCCACGCTGCAAGTCGGTGGCAGAAGTATCATAGGAAGTAAGGGGTTCTTGGCTGTCAGTCCCACATTCAGACCACTAAGACATACCAGCTGACTGGTAGGGTACCCTTTATATCCCTCTCCCCAGTATTCATTGTTCCGTAATGTACTCATGGCAGTGCTCATTCTATGCTTTAGTGACAGGGTGGATCTCTGCTGTCAGCAACCCATCTTTCTCCCCCATTTGGATGCCTTCTTAAGGATATAGCCTTGTACGCTAGCTTTGTTATTCTTTCCTAAAACGATTTTCATACATAAGAACGGACCATTAAGATCATTCAATCTGACTTCCTGCATAACACAGGCCAATAAATTCTCCAATTCCTGCCTCAAGCCCTTAATTTGCGATTCAACTAGACAATATATTTTAGAAAGCCAGCCACCACGGATTTAAAGGCTCCAAGTAATGAAGAATCCACTCCACAGTTTGGGAAGCTGTCCCAATGCTGAATTACCCTCACTGTCAACATTTTGCACCTTAGATCCAGCTGGAGTTTTGCTAGGTTCAGCTCTCATCCACTGGATCTTGTTCTGCCTTTCTCTGCTAGACTGACAAGAGCAATGGTATCAGAAACCATGGTCTTGAGTAGGTACTTCCAGACCACGATCAAATCACCTCTTAACCTTCTCTTCAATAAATTAAATAGATTGAGCTCCTCCTGTCTTCCATTGCAAGGTGTGTTTTCCAGACACTGAAAAATTCTTGCAACCTTCTCTAAACCTGTTTTTTCAACATCCTTTTTAAAATATGGACACTGGAACTGGACAGTGTTCCCATAAAAGTCTCATCAACGCCACAGACATAGGGAATACCACCTCCCTAATCCTGCTCCATATTCCCATTTAATACAGTAACGCATTCGCGCTTTCAGCCACAGTCACACTGGAAGCTCGTGTTTACCTGTCCCCTGACTCCTTTTCAGCCTCACTGCTTTCCAGGATGCAGACCCTTATCTTATAGGTGTGACCCTCATTCTTGGTTCTTAGATGTCTGTTCTTGCATTTGGTTGTATTAAAATGCATGTTGTTTGATTACACCCATCTTATCTGGTGTCACACCGGGGAGGGCGGGGGGGGGGGCACGGTTGGGCAGCGTGACGCTGCAGGGGTGGGAGTTGGGTGTTGTCACACTGTAAAGGTTGGGAGTGGGTGGTGTCACACAGCATGCTCCAGACCCCGTGGGCCAGGGATGTGGCCTCACCATTATTTACCGGCTGGCCAATCTTTGTCTTACCTGCAAACTTTATCAGCAGTGATTTCATATTTTCTCCCAGATCACTGACAGTGGGACTGAAATGAGTGAGCAATGGAGTAGTGTATGAAATGCAAACCCATTCTCAACTCGTCACTATGCATTCCGAAACTGCGGGTGCCTTGTGCGCTGTGCGCTGCCCCTTGAATTCTGTCTGGTCTCAGCCTGGCTGCAGCCTGTAACCAGAGACACACGCACTGTGCTCTCTCCTAGAGTATTTACTTTTGTTCTTTCTTGCTGCAAAATAAAAGTTTTTTTAAGTGGCTGGGACACGGTTAGTTCTTGGTATATTGGGAACATAACAAGAAACAATTCGCGCTACAGAACAAACGGCTACAGCAGGCGAAGGCTACGTCCTACATGCTGTTCATGTGAGACTGCGCTACATCCTTAGAAGTTAGGATGGGAAAACAGACCAGTGATAGGAACACTTACCAGCGGAGAGAGAGGGCTCTAAAGCATGCAACAAAATGGCCACTTTAGGGCTGCAGCTGTTGTGTCTGCAAAATTTAAGGGGCGAGTACCCAGAAAGGCATGCTGGGAAAAAGGTCCTGTGAATCTTCCTGTGGAAGAGAGTCACCAGGGAGCAGACAGAAGGGCCTAAGGGCATTGTCACCTGTAGCTCAGAGTGTCCCATAGCGCAGTGGTTAGAGCAGCCAGCTGAGAGATAGGAAACCCATGTTCAAAAGCTCTTCTCGTCAGACAGCAGAGGCAATTGACTCACCATCTCCTGGTCGAGAGCCCTAACCACTAGGCTGAAGGTTATAAGGAAGGTTTTTTTCCTCCCCACCTAGCCCAGGCTGTTAGGGCTGTGCCAATGCTGTTCTTGCAAGTAACAGCGTAGATGCCTGACTCCAGCACACAGTCCAAATCCGACATGTGGATCCAAAGCAGACAGAGGTGCCTAACTCTCTGAGGAGCGGGAGGTTTAGGATACACCCCTTTCCATGACACCCCCTATGGGCTAGCTCAGCCAACTCCCCACCCAGTGTGCTGGCTTTGTGGATCCCATTTTCAGGTGTCTGTCTCTCTCCAGTATTGCATAGGGAGCTTGGGTGCCTAACTCGGAGAGCGTGGATTCCACTGGGTGCCTAAAAGAGGCACCACAAGGCTGAGCATTGCAACATCTGAGTCTCTTTGTGGATCTGGGGTGAGGTGCTTCTGGGGAATGAAGATTGTTTCTGCCTATCCCCAGCTCAGCACCAATCCTGGGAACTCCTGTGCTATGCACCACCTGGTTGATTTCACACCGAGCTCATCACAGAACTGGAGTCTATGCCCTGATAAAGAGCTCTGTAGCTGGGGCTGGCAGCCGCGATTGTTGTGTGTTTGTCTGTTTTGGAGGGGAAGTTTTAAGGATCCCTGAAGGGCCTGAGTTCTTTGCCTCTCTCTTCGAAGATCAAGGAGGAAACTACAGTGAGCGGGACTTAAATTGGGGTCTCCAATGTGGGAGTGCGCAGAGCAAGCAATTAAGCACACGCAAAGCTAGAAACTGCTTTGAACCATGCTGCTTTGGGGGGATCCATGTCTCAGGCAAGCGCAGCAACACGTAGAACACTCCTTTGTCCCAGGAACAGAAGCAGGGGGTGGAGGAGAAAACTCACTGCCAGATCTCTCTGTCTGACCCATGCTCCTACCAGTAGGGCTTGAGGCACTCATAGCCTCATTCCCACTGTTTGCCAGCTTTGACCCTGGCCTCAGTATGGCCAGCCCAATACATTCAAAAGTCACACATCAGCGCCCCCTCCCTCCCCCAGATTTCTGAGATTGGCTTAAAGATTGCGAGAGTTTAAAAAAACAATGGTAAACTGCGGGTTCTTTTTATTTGGCTTCCTGGTTTTGAGGCTTCAGGGAGCGCTTGGATCACATTTTCAAGCCTGAGGGCTAGAAATGTCGTTTTATTCAAATGAAAGCTGAGATTCTTAGCCAATCACCTGAGCCCAGGCGCTGGGGCAGCTAGGAAAACACCCGAATATTGCGAGACGCCCCATAAAAAGCAGAAGAGTGGGCAACGCTGTGTTACTTGTGGTCCTGCAAGCAGGCAGGGGAGGGAGGACACAATCCCTAAAAGCATATGGGAAGTCACAGGACATGGCTAATTGTTTGATTCAAAATCCCTGATTCATGAAAGGAGCCTGGCTAGGGGCAGTTAGCCCTGGCAGAGAGAAGGTGCATAGGGCCTTCCCGCAAAAAACCAAGAGTTTTACATCAGACACAGCCAAGCTCAGCTCAGCTCCGGGCTTCCTTTGCTAAGGCTACAGATAGCACTGAGGACTGCAGGTCCCAGTATGCTCCATCTTGTATGAGCAACCTCGACTGGGATCCAATTTGGAGCATGGCATCCTGGGATTTAGTCTCCGTGGGCTGCCCCTGGGAGGGATGACTGTAGGTAACGCTGTGAACTCCAAGGACTGCCTGTGGTCTGCCAACCATAGCTGGGCACCCCTTGCTCGGTGGAGCACTACGGAGCGGACAAGAAGCTATTGGCTCGGGTGCAGCAGCCTCTCTGAAAACAGAGGAAATGTTTTGCTTTCCAGGGGCGCTAAAGAAATGGTTTTAGAATTAAATTAGAAAAGCTTCAGAGTACAGAGAAAGTGCCGCACTGACTAGCGAAGCACAGATCAGCACTAATAAAGCAATCAGGAATGGCTGAACGGGTCAGGAAACAGATCTCCTCCTTGCCACAGCAGCTCAGCGTGAAGCCCACGGGTACGAAAATGGGGGCATCTCAGCCTCTACATGTTGTGTGGATAAACTGAGGGCTTCCTCAGGCACACTTGTCAAGCCAGATCAGCCCTGAATCCACCTTTGACACCAAACAGAACATAATGGCTAAGAAATAAACAGGGGCTTGTTCGTTTAAGCAGCAAACTTTAGGGTCTGTGGACTTTAATCTGTGGACTTTAATATTTCTGAAGCCATCAGACTGTGAGATGCTGAAGCAAATACCCAGGCATAGACCTGGCGAGAACACTTCATGGATTGCTGTTCACATATTTCTAGTGGGATCCTCCTACCTAGACTTCCCAAATGAGCCTTTCCAAGCCAGAAGGGGATTTCTTTGCCAAGTCTGGCTACGCATAGCATCTGCATTTTAAAAGTCCCCCAGGAAATAAGGAACCTTCCACTTTCAATTATTTGAATGTCCAAGCATATTCAGTACCAAAGCCCCACGTATCAGTGTGGACTATAAACCCATACTGCTCTGGGATGGATATTTAAATGCAATATCCCCTAAAGGCTTGGTTGAGTAGGGGAAACCAGAATGACATGGCAACACAACTGAAAAAGTATGGGGGGGCCAGCATTCTGCATTCTTCACATCCATAGCAAGATTTCCCTAGAGAATGCCTGAACACAGACTTGGGAAGGCAATACTTAAAGATGTGAGCAGCATGAACCGCAGAGTGTATTTCATAATCCTTTTGGGAACGCTTTGAACTGATCTGTTTGGAGTAAAAGAAAATATAGCTCCTTAGGGAGCAGGGGTGGCTCATGGAATTGGTAAGGCGCTACAGTCTTTCTCCTGTGGGTCAGCCGTTGGCATCTAGCCCAGGCCATTGCTAATCAAAAGTTGTTACTATCAGCTGATGGCTCTATGGTGGTCAACGGGAAATGAGTTAATCACTCTCGTTCCAGTTCCTTACCTGCCCAGCATAACATCCACCCTGATAAATGGCAGCCATCGCACACAGGGCAAAGGCGGGAGGGGAATCAGGATCTGTCTACACTGCAAAAACCAAACCAAAACCCGGCCAGGGCAGCTAGTCTCAGAGACAGGGTCAACTGACTCAGGCTTGTGCTATGGGGCTACAAATAACGTGTGGATGTGCCTGCTCAGGTCTGAGACCCCCGAGCCCAGATGGCTACTGATATTTTGAGTACCACAAGCCTGAGTCCAGGGCCCCGGCCTCTGAGTCTCGCTGCTCTTGGGTCTTTGGTTGCAGTGTAGACGTACCCTAAAGTACTCCTTTGGCCCTGAGAGTTCATCCCGCCGCATCAGCAGGCTAGCCCATGGTGCTGTCCTACAGCATTCTCTGGCGCCTTTCACTGACGCTGTCGTCTATCGCTATTGAGACACACGCCTTATTATTAAGGAAGCAGACAGGCTGCCTACACGCCACTTAGAAGGGATGATTCTAGGGCAGTTTCAACAGCCCCGATGGTTATTTGGAGCACGAATCACTGTCCTGTAGCATGTCTATGGGATGGATCCTTGAATATGGCCCTTGTTAAACTGTGCACAGTGGCTTGGCAAACCGTGTTCTTATCTGTTTTGGAAAACCTTGCTTAATAAATGGCTCTTAGCATTCCAGAAAAATCTCCCCAGCAAATGGCACTTGTCTTAGACTTGACATATTGCCAAAAGGGCATGAGAATGGTAAATGGCTGGAGCCTGCTACAGCCTAAATGGGTCCTGCTCGTTCAAGAAAGTGATTCACCTTTCTTGATGGGTGAGAAGACAAAATGAAAGAAAGCCAATAGCTTAAGTAAGGACTCCAGGACCCATCTAAACCCAAGTGCCAGCCCCCATGGTTCTGAAAGGTTCATTCCAAGATTGTCTCGAGGGGCTGCTCTCAGTGACAGTGGTGTAAACTCAGAACAGTGCCATTCATATTAGTGAGGTCTGGATTTACATGGAGGTAACTGAGATCAGAATCTGGCCCGTGTAGCCATCGTACATACATCATACATACAGCCCGACCCAGAGAAGATTGGTAATTAGCAGCAGGACTAATGCCTGGAGAGTGCTGCAAATGTCAAGATGCCCAGTAATTGCATGCTGATTAGTTACGATGTGGAGCCACAGTAAACTTTGCTGTGTGAGCAAAGGTAAATCTAAATTAAATGCCGTCCTTATGAGACATCACCTATTGCCACGCCATTATGTTTATTATTTCAGGCCCAATCATGCAGTCCTTATTGGAGCAAAATTCCCATTGAGAGCGGCCTCGGTCTGCAGCAGCAACCAAGGAGCACATAGCACAGCTCCAGGGGGAGTGGGGGTTTGGAAAGATGGCTTTAAGCTACCTTTGTACTTTTCCAGTTCTGGGCTGGCGTGGCAGCTGCCCTGCCCCCTGTGCAAGTTAGAGCAGCTTGATAGCACAGCCCCACCCTCTTTCCTCCTAGACGCCAGCTCTACATCACCAGAGCATCACCCTATGGGTCTCCCTAAGGCTGGCTAGACCCCTACTCTGTAGGGGCCCATTACACATGCAGTGCCACACAAAGCTGCCATAGAGAAGAGATGGATTGGGTCCATTGACTACAGCGGGAGTTTAACCAGACTACAGAGGGCTGTGTACAGACCACAGGAATGAGCAGCGAGGGCCTAATTCTGCTCTTATTCACAGGCGTAACTCCATTGGAGTCAATAGAGTTACACCAAACAGGATCAGACTTGGCATCCAAATGTCAGTTTTGTTGGCTTTTCTTAGCCATTTTCTGGCAAAGCATCTGCAGGCACGTGGGGCGTCCCACGGGTCAGCCCTTTCCCTGTGGAGACCCATTGAGTGCAATTTCAGAAACAATTGATCTTTGGGAGGAAGTCTGGTAATCCTCAGTTGTATATATGGCACAGCAGCTGTATCTCTTAGCAAGCACAAGAAGTAGGCTGTGGTTTATTTCCTTCTGCCCGAGGGACTATCTTCTCCCCAGCAAACTGGAACAGATTCTCCCCCCAATTTTCCAGGTGCCACCCCCCTAGTGAAGTCACATAAACCTAATTCAGCCCTCAGATATATGCAGACAGCTACCCTCAAGGACCTGCTTAGCTGAGACAGAATGGATCCTTCATGACTGAAGTCAATGGGGATGCTTTAACCACGTGCCTGAACCCAGAGCTGGGCTTCACTGGAGTCAGGATGTGTTTCGTTAACAGGAATGGTAAGGGTTTATGGCCTGGTTTTCAAAGATGCTGAGAAGTCCTAGCTTCCATCGACTGCAGTCTGAGGATCCAGAGCCGCAAGACTAGCTGGATGGGGCAGGTACCACCGCGCATCAGAAGAAAACATCGTAACCTTGTTTTTTGCCAGAGGCTACGGTGCAGATTCTGTTAAACTGCTGACTTGTTCAGCCGAATAATGCAGCGTGAACTCGCTGATGTGCCTTGTCGGGGGGCTGTCCCCAGAATACGCACGCAAGTGGAGTGCGGCCTGTCAGACATCCATACAGCTGTATGCTCTCTCGTCTACATTTGGGCCCAGCTATTTCCCTCCCATAGAAAAACCATAGGAAGATCCAAATGACATGGAAAACTCAGCATCCTCTAGGCTGTGTGTTCAGGGGAGCATGGTCCTCCCTGCCTCTGGGTGTTCTGAGATCCAGGTCATCCACAGAGGATCAGGCCCAGCTCGGATCTCTGCTCATCCCTGGGCCCCCTGAACTCCCTCAGGAGCTATGTTCCATTTTGTTCCCGGCTATGCATGAGCCGAAACTCCTTGGGGAGGAGGAGCTGACAACATGGAATGGACATCTGTGCAAGACAAGGTAGCAGGATCATTACTGTAGACTGGGGAAAAAGCTGACTGTGGAGGAGAGTGGCACTTTGCAGATCCTCTGCCCCCTAACTCCTCAGATCCCATAAAATCACAGAACCCCAAGCACACAGAGGTGGCTTGAAAAGGCCGGTGCAGAAGTGGAGGACAACTGTGGTGCGTTGACTCACTGTCGCACTATCACCGCATTTAGCTAAAGGAGTGGGCCTCCCAGTCTTTCCCTCGAAGGTGGAATGAGCTGGCCCTCAATATTTTGCATGTCCTTCCTGGCAGTGAATGTTTTCATGTGAGACACATGGGGGGCTTAAGAGAAAGGGCCGTTTGCTCCCACTGACTCCTTTTGTCTTACGTTTTGCCCTATGTGCTATAGAGGCACTGCCACCCAAAAAATTGCTGAATGGACAAAAACTCACGACGATGCAGTTCACTCGCCAGGGTGATTGCGGTTTCAGAAAAGAGCAGGAGTCAGGCCTTGGTTTGTCGCAGCTAGCCAAATGCTGCAGTCAGCTAATATGCAGCTAACCAGAGTAACACCACATACAGTCCAACAGGGACCACACAGGCACATTCTTATGCACAAAAGCAGATTATGCAGCAAAATGATATGTTTGGTGCAATGCATTGGGCTTTGTTAACATCACAAGAACTAATACTTATTAAGGAATTGAGTTTACTCATATAACCTTGGCCCATCTGATGTGGATGTTTAAGTTTCATAGCCGCTAAGCCTGTCGTCCTCAAATTTAGTGCCCAAAATTAGGGGGCTAAATCCACTTTTAGAAACCAAATCAAAGAGGTCTGATTTTCGGAGATTATGAGGATCCACAGCTCTCTTTGAAATCCATGCGGGTACAGGGCAGTCAGCGCTCTCCAGGAGTTACTCAGCAGCACCTAGAGGAATTGAACCCTAACTACTTGACCCATAGTTGCGGGATTAGGACATGGGTTGATTTTACCCCATGCCTCTCACCAGCCCATTTCATCTTCGGTTTCTTTTGCTTTTTAATTGGGAAGTGGGCTCATTCGGTTTTTTTAACAGTACACTTAAATGGGCCCAATTCTGCTTTTTGCAGCATAAATCAGAGTTACTTTGTTAAACTTTGCTGGATCTGGTCCAGATTTATGCCACAGCAAATAAAAGCAGACTTTGGCCCAGCATGTTTATTTCTGAAACAAAAAGACCCAGTACAGACTGTAATAAGACAAGAACCTCAGCTTGTGTTTTAGGAGAGGGGGATCAGATGGATCTGATTCTTACTGACACTTCGCTGGCAGCATAAAGGAGCTTAAAGTGAGTGTACACTATTGAACGCCCTTTTAAAGCTGCCAGAGCAGTGTAAAGGCACTTTAGCACACATAAGAATCCGGCCCAGTTATGTCCACGTTCAGGATAATCATTCACCTCTTACAGAAAGACGTTATTTAAAGGACCCCATTAATGTATGCTGGGTCTGAGAGAAACATACACTTTCAAGAAACCATTGTGTGTCCTTCCACACCACAGCAGCAATAGCTCTTTACTTGCCTCCGCTTTTCCCCATCTGTGCTACTGAAATAAGAAAGATGACTGTCTTGTGTCCAGATGTCTTTTTGGAATTACAGTGTCAAAGGTATTAATAATTACACTGTGGATGCATTAGATGAATTACGAACTATGGGAATCTTGTGGTCGCTTGCTAGTGAAGTGTGTGGGGGGAGGGCAGAAATATGGTCTTTCATAAGAATGTGTTTCTAACAAGAAAGCAAGTCAAAACGTGATGCAGATGATAAATTGCTTAGCATGAGTTCCCTTTAACCCAGCAGCTTTCTGTATTATTAGATTACTAGAATATCCTCAAAATGTATTGACCAGACAATTTTATCTGTATTAGCCTAATTTGCAAAATAAGAACTTGTAGCTTGTTATGATGAAACCACTTTCTGTAACAAAGGGACAGCTGCTTGCATATTTCAGTTTAGCAAGGGTTGGAAATGTAGGATTTGGACTGGTTTGTTGGTTGGGTTTTTTTTTTCTTTTTTCTTTTTTACTTTCTGAAACCATAAACAAAATGTAATTGTACCAGGTGGGGGAAAAAAAATCATGTAAGAGAATGATCAGCCCCAACAGGCATGCATGTATCCCTTCATGCAAGCTAAAAAAAGAGCACAGCCTCCCTGCTTACATACGTGTGCGTGTACATGTGTCACAACAAACAGCTTAGCTTTCAAACCTGGAATAGGCTGCAGCAGAGAACAAAGGGCCAGAGCATACAGTACAACCAGAAGGGGGAGCAGAGAAATATATTGTGTGTGGTCATACAGGAGGGACATGATGGCCAAACAATTACTAAGATACATGGAAAAGGAATATGGAGGAGGAAAAAACTCAGGATACAGCTAGAAGGAAGTGAAAAGGCACTGCCTTGTAAAATGATGTCTCTCTTCAAATGATGACCATTTCCGTAGCATGGGTTCCTTTAAAATCACTTGATTGTGTTTGTTTCTGACATGCCTTTTTTACAGGGCAAATGTAAGGTTACTTGTCTTTCACTGAAATTTGGATGGGCGTAACTGTCAACTGCTGAATTTTTGCTCTATTTTAAAGAAAAATAATCCAACCCTGAATTTCTCCATCTTCTTTTGAAATGCAATTAATGCAAAAAATGTTTTTTGGAAGCCCTGATTTTACTTAAAGTTAGTCTCTTGGAGGGGCACCCAAATACCACCATGTAATCCATTTTAAATGTATTATGTAATAATGTCCTCCTACAAGTCTGGGAAATAGTCCTTTTAATGGGCCAAAGATGGGTGATCTGCATTATTAATTCATAGTATCTGTCGTAAACCTCCCTCCCCCGCTGACTAAGGAACTGAGCTAATTCAAATTTTCTATGTGCTTACATACATTTTAAAGTGCATGTTAAATTACTTTAGTTTCTAACAGTATTTAACTTCTTAATCAAATCAGATATTCAAAAGAGTAGACCTCAAGTTTTCATACTGTACTTCAAGCAGGAAGTGTAGTTATAACCTTAGCATCTTGGACATGTTTACTAATCTGGGTCCCCAGCTGTCTATCTAAGGTATTTATAGTGTGCCAGCCATCACAGTATCTAGGCACTAAAGACTCCTCTCCTACCAGATGGTGGGCAGCACAGTCGTGTTCAAAAGGGCAGGGTTATAAAAAGGAAGGGGGAAATATTTTTTCAGATTCATTTACTTCTTGCTAATAAAGCCAGCCATATAAAAATGTCTCTTTCCCTCATCCATCTTGGCATTGCACCTCTCTTTACTGGACGGATATTATGACCAATGTGTAACCTTGTGATCAGAATGCAGTAAATAGGAGGCTCTTTATAATCTCTTCTGATATGAATGAGTGCGGGTGTGTTTATACACTTATTTTTTGCCATTCTGGAGTGAAACAGGACTATAGATAGGCATAGGGATAATATAGGATGTGTATCTATACAGTAGATATACATAGACTAATGCTGAATAAAGATATGGGATAGAAAATATTAAAGATCCTCATATCTGTGGTACTGAAAAATTCATTCACTCAAACCTTACAATGGGGAAAGCAAGGGAGAAAAAATCTAAACAGCAGGATCGACAATAAATGGGAAAACAGCAATAGAAAAAGCACACTAGGTTAATATAGGAAAACTAGTTTCTTTATTGAGAGATTGTATATTAGTATTAGTGGAACTGTGTGTAACAATGTCATCATGCACACAATACAAAAAGGCAAGGCCCACCATGCTATGGAAGGGCAACAGAACAAAAGCAGCGTACAATGAGCAGATGTATAGGCTACAGCACGTTACATTTCAGCAGGGTATGTCTCTACAGAGAGATTTACATCAGAAACTAGGTAATGTAAAAAAATACAGACCATGCTTTAGTTTTAGTACAAGAAAAAAGGTGAAGATACACAACCAAAGGATATTTGATACAGAAAATTACCCACAAAATAAGAACAGGAAGTAATTTAGCACAGCAGAAAATGTTATCCTTGTTTAATGGAAAACCATTTTGCCAGTAGTCGCTCCCTTTTTAAAAAATAAATTAATTAAAATTGCCATTTAATATGCTTCTTTAGAGCTGTGTTAATTGATCAAATGTTTCTGTCCAATTTACACACACTAAATAAAGGGTTTAGATCATTTCTGTAACAGGCAATTGTATATACTGGATGTTTCAGCTTTCAAAGAAACAGATGGAGGCCAGCTGTTGAAAGTGGTGTAATTTTGGCCAAGAGTGTGTGAGATATATAATGTACAAAGATGCAGTACCCCTTTGTATTACAAAGCCTTCGAATAATCCTTGTTAACACTCAGGGTGGAGGAATATTCAGACATTCATATGCTTAGTGTCTCCAATTATTCACCAATCTTATTCTCTGCTGTTTTTCAAAGCCTTTTTTTGTAATCAAGGCAAATTTAATTGCAGATTTTTATTTATTTATTTATTTGGCCTATGATTGACTGTACTCTGTTTAGTCATAAAGACATTCTAGATAGCAAACGAATGGTTATCTAAATAACTGGAAAACCCCCACAAGATACTGCATCCACCAACTAAAGCAAAATGAATCCACTTAACAGGAATTTACAGTGCAATGTACTTAGCTAAACAAGATGAAGATACAAAAATGGCTGTTATCATCTACAGCTATTCTGAAATGGCCTGTTTTCTATACTACTACAATGACACTAAAAAGAGCAGATTTAAGCTTACAGTCTGTCTAATAGTTTTACAAGAAGATTGTGGTTTAGGACTTCAGGTTTAAGCATTAGTATCCTCTGTCACAAGGTCTTTTATGGTTGGTTCATTTTGATGGCCAAATAGCATCCGCCCCTTTACAGTTTCTCTGTGCATTATGTTCAGTTTTAAGTAAAATGAAAGAACTCAAAATGAAATGTAAATTTGGGAGGGAGAGGCAGGAAACCCCTCCCCCTCAACTAAAACTAATTTGAATTTGAAAACATTAAATTGCATCCTGTAACAGTATTAAAAAATCAGTGTAATTAATGACGATAATGATTTAATCAGGATAATTATACTTTGGGGCTTAACATCAGTCTTAATTATTTTTAATGTATGCCTGGTATATAATACAAAAAATCCTAGACATTCTTAACTAATATGGAGAATTGCACAGATGAGGGGGAGGGAAAAATTAACGTTACAGTGAAATCTCATCAATCTAAGCCTTTTTTAAAATTGACAGGCAGCCCATAGAGAGGGGATACTGCAGCTTAAATATCAATGCCTTCCTCGGATGGATACAGGAAATGATTAAGAGAGGGGTGTCACAATACAGCTAAATGCAGAGGCAGAGGGCTACAGCACACAGCAGCAAGTTGACCATTCACTGTGCTACACAATGAAGAAAAAAAAAAAGATTTGATAAATGCAAAATGTCATCATCCCATCATCACAATAGAGACTGCAGTTAACAATGCCACTATGTTCACCCTAGGTCGTATGTACACATACAGTAAAGGGAAATAAATTTTAAAGCAGTTGGGCAGCAGCAGAAAAGGAAGACCAAATTCTTATCTCAGTTACACAGGATAAATCAATGCATCTGAAGCCACTGAAATCAGTGGAGTCACTTTGGATTTATAGCAGTGTAAACTGAGATCAGAATCTGGACCGAGGAGTCTAATTATGCTAGATTTTAATCCATCTTTGATTGGGTCCCCAGTGCTCAAAATCTCAATGGTGGCAGTGCATTATCTTTCAGAGGAAATTTATTTTATATATAAATAAAACTATAGGGACTTGACCAACAACAGGCCAACAAAGGGGGTGGAGGGTCAGGCTGGGGAAACATTTCCACGGCAAGAAATGTAAGGCGAGAGAGGCTGCTTTAGAAATCATCATAACTCTGAATGCCTTCGGATTTTGATCAAAAGAAAATGGAAGGGATGAGGGAGAAAAGGGGTGGGAAGAAGGTGCAAATCCATTGTCTGTAGCAGATTGTGGGGTGGATGGGATAGGAGAGAAGGTGGTCAAAATATGCAATGGCCAGACACATCCCCTATAAAATATCTGGGGGAAATAAATCAGCACGCTTGCTTTTGTGAAAAATGTCTCTGAGCAGTCAGTGGCCCATGTAGCAGAGGGGTGGCGGGTGGCTTGATGGCGCTGCTCTCCAGAACCAACATGATTTCGAATCCCAAAAGAGAGGACGAATTACAGGAGATGGGGGGGGAGAAATCAAAGCACCCTAAAAACGCTCTGCTCCTTCCAAAGCTACGTTAGTCCACCACAGAAGAAAAACCAGCAAGGGACAGGCAACCAAAAAGGGGGGGTTAGGAGAGGGAGAATAGGCTCTGGGCTCGCCAGAGCGCGGGGAGGGAAGAGAGAGGCTATGGCCAGATCCCGGCTTGTAAAGAAAGGGTAACCGAAGCACAAATCAAGGGCTACACACACACACGCCAGCACCACAACATCAGACCCCGACCTGCGGAGCGCACCGGATTAAGGGGGGGGGGGAATAAATCCACTTTCCCACCCCTCCCCTGGTTTTTTTTCATTTGGCACCCTGGGTTTCCCAGCCCTCGGCTGCGCTTTGCAGCCCCGGGGTGCGAGCTCCGCGCAGGTGGGGGAGAGGGTCGCTGCCCCCGGACCAGGGGGCTCGCTCCGAATCAAAGCAGGCGGCGGATCGAAACCCATCGGCTGCCCGGGGGGGGGGTCTGTCCTTCCACCCCCACCCGGTGTGCAAAGCGAGGGACACGGGGGGGAGGACCCGGGGAGGAAAGGGGGGGGATCCGTGCGGGGATCGCGCCCCGCCGCGAAGCAGCGAGCGATACCTCTGTTCCGTACAGCGCCGAACACGGGCAGCACAAGGTAGCCGACGTGGACCAGAACCATCCTGCGGGCTCCCTTTGTGGCGCGGCTCGGGGGCGGCGGGCGGTGGGAGCGGCGGGCGGGCGGGGAGACAGATGGCCCATGGAAAGGGTCCCTTCCAATCCCCTCTATACATTCAAATGTGGAGCTGCGGCTGCAGCTGCCTGGCGCACAAAGGGAAGGGCAGCCAATGGGAGGCAGGCCTGGGGGGGCTGGTTCTCTCTGGCTGGGGGTGTTCTCTGCTCCGCTGGCTTTTTTTCTTCTTCTTTTTTTTTCTGAGGATGGTCTGCAGCTGGTTGGGGCTCTGTGACAGGGAGGAGACCCAATCAGGGGCTGGGCTACCGCCTGCCCTGGGTCCTGCTGGCCACAGCTGCCTTCCCACCCAGGAGAGGGAAGCAAATTATTGGGGCCCAGGGCCTGGGAAAGCTGGGATTTCTCACCCCTCCAGGCAGACCGTCTCCCTGGCCCACACCTGACACACGCACACCCCAACCCTATCCTCCCCCCCCCGAAATATGGGCAGGCGCACCCCTGCCAAGGCCCAGGTGGAGATCCAGAGAGGCAGCGATGGACAGAGATCACTGCAGGCCCTGGCCGCAGGGAACCGCGGGGGTGCGCACATACAGAGCTCAACATGCAGGGTAAAGCACCCAGGGCCAGGTTCTCAAAGGAATGCAGGTGTCTAAAGATGCAGCTAGGCACCTCAGGGCCTTTGAAAATCTGGCCCATGCACCTTCTAGACAAAGATGCGTGCACATCCTAAACACAGATACAGGGACATACAGGCATTTATATGCAAACCCTCCACAAAGACACCCCCCCCCGACATACAGAGGCACACATGCACATACACACAGTCTATACATACATCAAAAGGCAACACAAATATACAGAGGCATCAACAAAGCAACCTATGAACACACACACACACACACACACACAAACATCCTACGTACCCTTATGGAAAAGTCCTATAGAAGTTGAATTATATCCCTATTATAGAACCCTATAGAATGGTTAAGGAGACTATAGAAATTAAATCCTGTAGTTTTCAGCATAATTTCTGTAGAACCCTATTAAATATCTCTATTGGTTTAATTCTTATTCTATAGGTCTTTTCCATAAGGCACAGACAGACACATATAAAGACAGAAAGAGGCATACACGCAATATATACACAATCTCTACAAATATGTACAGAGGTATATATACACACACACACAGGTATAACACGCACAGAAAGGGTACAAATATGTGCACTATACACACACCTAGACAGAAAGAAGCACACAACACTGTACTCACAGATAGAGAAGAGATACAAAGACAGTAACACATATACATACAATGTCTTATATACACACCCAAATCAGACAGATACAGACACATATAAATACAAACTCCCTAACCACTCAAAGACAAAGGGGAATGCCCTACACACAGACACACGCTGTCAGACATATACTGACTCCCTGGCACGTACCCCTACGGGAAGTCCGACTGAGTTAGGAGGGAATAATATTCTTTCTGCAGACTTTCTAAGATGGCCTATTGACTCCTATAACAGGGCTAAAAGTAACTATTAAATTCTATAGAATGGTTTAAAAATTATGCAGCAAGGATTACATCATTCTCTATCGAATTCTATGTGGTTTTAGAATAATTTCTATAAAAGTCTGTTTCATTTCTATAGAACCCTATTAAATTCACTAAGACATGCACAGAGAGACAAACTTTACACACGCTAACAAGTCAGTGCACATACACTGCACACATGCAGCAGCACCCAGATCCCTCCCATATACATATGCAGCCTACACCCAAAGATGCACCTACACAGACAACAACCGCATCTGAAAAGGTGTCAATCTTAACGCTAAAGCCATGCACAGAGTTCTAAAAAGAACAGCAAGGCAAGCCTTAAATGTACAACTAAGGGGAAAATAACGTGCTACTCAACAAGACAAAAAGGTGAGAGAGATGGTTTGACATTGATTGCCATAAACTAAGGAGAAAAGGAAGAAAATCTCTATTAAAAAATACTGAGATCTATTTGACACCAGTCTGTGCTACATATACCACAACATGCTGCAAAAGGACAAAGCATTGCTCATGTGACAATGAAATAATCACAGTAGTCCCTTTCTTCTAATGCTGAACCAGGAACTTTATGAAAATAAGGACAACAGTATTCCCCCTAAAGCTATTCTGTTTCTCTTTGCTTCACTGTAGAGCTTCATGCTATAGCTTTTACTAGTCCCACTGTGGTCTGGTTTCCTGCTACCAATTTAAAGAAACAGTGCACACAATTTGTCTGGGGCTGTAGTAGAAAAAAGTTAGCTTTTTCCTTCATAAAATCTGACGTTAGTAGAACTAATTGAAGAGACCTGGAAAGAACATAATCTTAGTGAAAAGGAACAAAATGTAACAATCCACAATGGTAAAATCTGTAAAAAATATAGACACATAGAATCCACATAGAAAGCAGACACCCTACATTATACACCCGGGGCCCTTGTAATAAATGCACCAGGAAGTATCAAACCAGCTACAGATAAGCAGTGGGGAGAAAAAAAACACACACACACACAAAACGTCTGTGGGCTCCACTGTATAAAGAAACCACTAGATAAATACAAGCCAGCTCGAACTGGTTGAAAATGGCCTTCCCCCACCCTCAAACAAAACTATTTCCCAAGTTTTTCCAATTAAACTCAAACTTTTTCTCTCTCTTTCTCACTTTTTTTTTGTTTGTATTTTTTTTAAACTGAACATTTTCACCAACTCACCCCCACATTTTAATTTAAAAAAAAATCATATTTGGCTTCCATTTTTTCATCCAAAAATTGCAGCAACTAAAAAAAAAAATCCACTTCATTTTTAAAAAATTTCCCATGGAAAAAAACCTGATATTTTGTGACCAGGTTAAAAGCCATCCACATTAATATTGTTTGACAGTACAAGCCAAACTAGTCACTATATCTGAACAAAGTCTTGGGCTCAGCTATAACTTAAGACTATACAGAATGAAGCAAAACCCTGGGAGAAATCTTTCAGCCATGCTGCAAGCAGGTATTTTGCATTCACAGGAATACTCTCAACAGCAATGGAGAGAGCAAAACTAGGACAACTCCCTCCTACTGATCAATATCTAAAACCATGTATTGTGCCCCTGGTACCTCACTAAAAGCAACACTTTCTCTCTCCATCAGAAAGCAATGGAGACCTACAAAATAAATGCAAAAAATGCCACTCCATTCCTGTGCAATTTCAATCCTGGCACGCATAAGACACTTTCTCCTCGCAAAAAGTACTCAGAAGGAAACACATTCATGCAAAAAACCCCTGGCTCCATTGGCAGGACTGGCAGGTGCAAAGTGGGCGGGGACAAAACAAACATTGGGAGGTTTGGGATCCATAGGAAAGCTGGCCCCTACTGGATGGATCCTGCCTGGCAATTTCTCCCGCAATTATGGTGGCGTGACAGGCCCAGCAGCTATATTGGGCTCAGTGTCTCTGCGGAGGTAGTCACAGGGTGCATACTGGGAGTAAAGGTTACTTCGGGCAAAATTAACTTGTTGTGCACTTGGCCACAGGTCTGGCATGAAGGAATGTGCCACCTAGGGCTGCTCCTCCACCCCGCTTGCCCCCTTTTCCCTCACATACATTCAGGGATGAATTGAAGAGGCTAAAGCACAGAGACAAGCAAGATTCCACATAGCCACTTTCCCCCAAACTCATGGACCAATCACGTTTCTGTCATAGCTTTTCTCCCCTCTGCCCTGGAGTGGAGCACGTGAGCTGATTTTCAGAGGTGCTGAACTCTTGCAACAATGACAAGAACTCAGCGCCTCTGAAAAGTAGCCACAATCCTGCAAGTGGCTGTGTGAATCCACATGGAGTCCCATGCTCTCTCTAATACTTACAAGGACCCCATTACCATAGTATCCGAGCTCCTTGTGGTTTTTAATGTCGTTATCCTCATAACATCCCTGTGGGGTAGGGAAGTTTTATCCCCATTTTATAGAGGCACAGGGAGGCTAAGCAACTTGACAAACATCACACATGAAGTTTGTGAACATGAGAACGGCCTTACTGGGTCAGACCAATGGTCCATCTAGCCCAGTGTCCTGTCTTCCGACCATAGCCAATGCCAGGTACTTCAGAGGGAATGAACAGAACAGGCAATCATCAAGTGATCCATCCCGTCACCCATTCCCAGCTTCTGGCAAACAGCAATGGAACAGAGACTTGTACCTATATCTCCCAAGTTCTAGGTCAGCATCCTTCCAACCTCAATATGGCTCCACAAGGCCACAGGCTCTCACCCACACAGAATTGCTTGCAGAATCCCGGCCTTATTTAGGATTTCAAATAACGAACTAGTTGCCTAACTTTAGACAGACGCGTTTGAAAATTTTGGCCACGGTTTAGAAAGCCATGACTACATTGAAGACCCATCTTGGGTATATACTGCATGGTATTTAATTTGGGCATCACTTGTTTCCCTTATTGGGCCAACAAAAATTACCATTGTTTTTTGCAATGGTCTTGTAGCTGTGTTGATCCCAGGAGCTGCGCTGGTTTGAAGAGCTCTGTGTAGCTCCAAAGCTTGACTCTTTCATCAACAGAAAAGGTCCTAGCCGGTGTTGCTAATAAAATGTACTGAATTCAATGGACACACACTCAGGAAATCACATACAGACACACACCAGATTATTCTGAATTTATTTATATTTAAAGGGATATATTTTCCCCCTTAGGATAAGCAAAACCATTCTTTAAAAATGGGAATGCTAGTCCTACTGGCTTGTACCAGCTTTACACAGGCATAACATCCCTTGATGAATCATTGAAACATCCCTGAAAACATGCCATTTAACTATGATATATTTATTTTTAAATAGCATTTAAACTGTATTGGGTTGCAGCTTTCATTTACATTTGTCATTTCACAAAAGCAAAGACATTCAGCATTGAGGTGGAAAACTCAGGCAGCTATTCTGTCCTGAATTCACCCCCTTGCACGGGGGGAGGAAAAAAAATACAACAGTAGCTTAAGGCCAAAGTGTCCATCTGGATTTTCAGGCTTAATTTTGAATTTCAGTCCTGTCCTGTTGTTGGTTTAGGAAAGGCCTTTAGTATTTCCTAAACGTGGGTGTTTGTGATTGATCTCATGGGTTTGTTTCCTTTGCAATCATATTATTGCATCTAAAAGATATTTTACTTAGAAAGAGAACTCACCATTTTTTCTTTATCGGCAACATATATTATATCAGCCCTTCCAATAATATCAATGTACTGTGCTACCCCTTACAAGAGTAATAATCTTAACAAAACACCCACTGTCTAGGCTGCTACCATTGGCAATTGCTTAGGATGTTTTAAAACTGGAATATATATATATATATATAATGAAGGCTCTGATCCTGTTCTCATGGAAGACAATGGAAGTACCGTCATAGACTTCAGTGAGAACAGATCAAGCCCTACCTACGGTGGAGGTTTTAAAAAAACCAACAACATGAATTCTTAACACAATACACAATTAATCTCTATTGTGTTGATGCCCTAATTACTTTGAGGACTTATTAATTGGCACATCGTTGACCTGAAATGGTTCCAGGAACCTGCTGTGAAGCGGTGCTCAGTTCTGTACATGTGGCGTACACCAGTGTAACCACAGTGGAATCAGGGCTCGTCCACACTTGAAATGCTACCGTGGCACAGCTACAACGCTTCAGTGTAGACACTACCTATGCCAGCAGGAGGGGTTCTCCCGTCAGCGTTGGCTGGGCCAGCCTTAGTGAAAATAGCGCCCGGGGAGAACTTGTATTTTGGCCCTCTGGCCCCCGCTGCTTCCTCATCCATCTCCCCATCAGCCCTGGCCCATGCTGCAGTGCTTAATTTGCAGTGCTGAGGCCCCGGCACCTCCAGGCTTGGCATTTCATAGCCCCAGCTCCTCTGGGTTCCTGGCCAGCAGCCGCCCCTCTCTGGCCGCCCAGATCTGAAGGCAGTACCACCGCCAGCAACAGCACAGAAATAAAGGTGGCATTACACCATATCATGGTGCCCTTACTTCTGCGCTGCTTATGGCCATGGGGCTGCCTTCAGAGCTGGGCATCAGGCCAGCAACCGCCACTCTCCAGCCGCCCACTTTGAGCCCTGGCATCTTTTCCATTACAAGGCACAGCCCTGCTGCCTCTCCCTCCTTCCCCCAACCTCCCATTGCCGCAAGCTTTCTTCTGCAGCCTGCCCCCCTCCTTGCCTCTTGAGTGTGGGCACCCCGCAGTCACGACATCTTGGGAGATTGCCCACATCGCCAACCCGTAAGGCTGGCCCTGGGCATGGATAATCCACCTCCCAGAGAGGCGGTAGCTAGGGTGACAGAAGATTTCTTCCGTCGGCCTAGCACTGTCTACACCAGGGGGTAAGTCAGCTTAACCACTGCTGGGCTGTGTGGGGGGGACAGGGGTGATTTTCTATGTCCCTGAGTGAGGTAGTTGGGTCGACTTAACTTTTTAGCATAGGTGAGGCTTAAGAGAGCCTTTATTTTTGGTTTTTCTTATGTCTCTTGGGAAGGAGTTTAAGCTATGCCAAAAAAGCCACTCTTGTACTGCATAAGTGTCCACAGGGAGGTCATACCAGCATAACTAGAGCGGTAAAACTGGTAAAAATTTTCCCATGTAGACAAAGCTTAAGTCACACAGACTTCCCTCTGTGGATGCAAGAGCGTCATACCTCTGCAGGTCCGGCCATCGGGACCAGCCTTCCCGTGTGCCTCCCCCTCCGTCTTTTTTTCCAGTTTCACCTTGACTGACATAGCTATATTCCTTGGTTATTCGCTATCCAGCTAAATGCTCCATTCTATTTGCCATGCCTTAGCTCTGCTCCTGTTTACGCTACCTTAGAGGTGTGACTGGGGAACACTCCTTACAACATGAATTGTCACTGTCTCTGTGTTTGTACCCTCATGAAATCTGCTCTGAGGCCACTGCAGTGAGAAAGGGCAGATTTCTTATACAGACAGCCTCCCAGAGGAGGGGAGGCCCAGGAGGGACAGGTCCAGACATGCCTCAAGAATGTGGATTGGAGACAATACACTGGGGGGAGGATTCACACTGAGGGATTCCAGGGGAAAAAGAACAAAGGGATGAAGTTCCACCCATGAGGCAGACCCTGCTGGGAGAAGGGGCACAGAGTTAATGGGACGCCAGATGCTACTGTTCCCAGGACACCCTGCTGTGTATGAGAAGGGAGAGAAAGAACCAAGCAAATGGTGCGGACAGGGACATAGGAGCAGCCATGCTTGGTCAGACCAATGGTCCATGTAGCCGAGTATCCTGTCTTCCGACAGTGGCCATAGCCAGGTGCCTGGCAAACAGAGGCTAGGGACACTTCAGAGCATGGTTTTGCACTGACATGTGAGGTTCCTGCTACTTCTTCTGGCCCTTTGGAGATCATGCTTCATGACCCATGGTGGTGCAGCTTCCCATATGAGAATACATATCTTTATTTGCATCTGCTCCTCTCCTCTCTTCCTTAGAGAGGCAGAACATTGTTTATGTAAGCTCTTTGGGATCGGGACTATCTTTTAATTCTATGCTTGTACAGCACCTAGCACAATGGGCTCCTGGTCCATGTCTGGGCCTCCTAGGTACTATGGTAATACAAATTAATAAAAATGAGAGTCCTGTAGCACTTTAGTCTTTAAAGTGCTACAGGACTCTCATTGTTTTTGCTGCATACAGACAAACATGGCTACCCCTCTGGAACTTTGCACAAATTAATAAATCCTCATCCGCCTCATTTGCATTTGGCTGCTAAGTAATTACAAAACAGGTTTTGCTCCACTGTGCCATGCACTAGTTTCTGCTGGTTACTCCGAGTGATCCTAATGCCCTAACTCCAGCCTTTTCCCCTCGTTCTGTCCCTCCCCATTTTGTTCACTGTGGGTAAATCTATTCTGCACTATAAACCCAGGCTGTGGGCTCCGTGTTTCCAAGCCCATGCTTGAGCATCCACACTATATTGTAAACTTGTGTTTACAACTGCTGGACTTGGGTCTCACAGCCGTGCTAACACATCAACCCTGCACTGGGCATATCTTTTGACTCAGATCTGCAGCTTGACCTGTGTCTACACTGCAAAATGACAGGCTAGGAATGGACTCAGAGTGGGACTTGGGCTCTAACCTACCCCCCTAGCAGGGTCCTAGGACCCAGGTCCTGAGGGCTTGCTGCCCTGAGTCAGATTGATCTGTGTGTGGACAGAAATGGGGCTGGGGCTCAAACCTCAGTCCGAGCCTCGGCTTTTAATGCAGCATAGGCATTGCCTCTGTCATGGCTAAGCTAGAACGGCTGTGCTTTGGGGTGGGGACTGCATCTTCTGAATTTGCAGTGGGAGGTGCCAGGCACATCGTGGGGCACTGTAAAGTAGTTAGTAAACAAAGCGTCTGCCCTCAGAGGAAAGGCTTGTCCTCGTGTGAGGCAGAGTGAACCGATGCAGTCCACTGACCCGGCAGCACCAACATGCAGAGGGGCCATGGTTCTGGCCCAAGGAGCTTTCACAATGGCATATGCTGGGCCCTACTCTTTACGTCCATCCATTGACTCTCCCTTCTCCACCATAAACACGAACCACTTGTCTTTATAGCAGTGGCCCTTTGTGAGTGGGCCCTGCCCAACCTTTCAACTCTAATACCTTATCGCGCTGTTGATCCACCAGTCCACTCCACCAGCGACGCCAGCCTTTATCACCTGGGTGGGAACCATCTTTTATTCTGTGTTCGTACAGCTCCTCACATGGTGGGGTCCTCGTCCAACGCAGGTTCCTAGTGCTATAGTAATACAAAAAATAAATACTAATGGCCCGATTCTTTTTTCATGCAACTTTCCTCTGTCTCCTATGCCACCCCCCTATGCGTCAGAGGAGCTGCCCCCAAAAATCTATAAAGGCACCACATTATCCTCCTTCAAATCCCTCCTTAAAGCTCAAATTTGCTAAGATACCTGCAAAACTCTGGACAGTGGCAAGGCTGACAGTGTTGTTATGTGGACGTAATTGTTTCACTGTTAATTTGGTCTCCACACAGGCAGCCCTCCTTATTTGTAGCCACCTCTTGTTTTTTTCCTTCTCACCATACGCTAAGACTGTAACCTCCTTGGGAGGCGGAGCAGTCGTTTATTACATGTGTGCCTAATGCACCCATTCTTCTCGATGGGCTGCGCTCCCTGGCTGGGCTACATCCCCCATGAGCTGAACCGCTGCAGTGCATTGTCATGGAGCACATCTGCCGGTACCCAGTGTGTTTCACTGCCTGGCCGGTTCATATGTCTCATGGTCACAAACGCACACTGGGTTATCTTTCCCCCAGATGTCTATTTATTCTTGTCTTACAAAGGAATGCTGTGTAATGTAGGCTTACAGCCAGGGGAGGCTGCCTCCATAACAGCCTTCTCTCCTCCGCCCAGGCTTAGCCTCTGAACTCCCATTCCTTCCACTTAGATCCTCCTAATTACATCGTTATCCCAGCGAGTACCACTTAGGCTCTCATCCTCCTCCAACAGAACGTGTTTAATGTCCCATAGCTGAACCTGCAGTCTTCTTCATGCTGCAGCAACATTGGTGCCCTGTCAGATGCGTCACAGGTGTCCTATGACCATGATGGATCATGAGAGATATAGTCCAGCTGGAGACCGCAGCCACAGAGGAAAATGGTGGCATAAGACGGCTGAACTACAAGGCCCATGAGGCACGGTGGCAGCTCAGGCGAGTGCAGTTCATTGTCAAACCGAACCATTCTGATGTTTCCAAATCTAAATTTGCTGGTTCATTCCAGTCCACGATACATTTTGATATTTTGACTTTTCATCCTTATTCAGAATGAAAACAAATGTCAAAATACTGGAATTTCCTGTAGGATGGAAATTCCAATTTTCACCCAGCTCTAAAGGGCTTTACTGGCAGAGAGGAAACCTTCTGATTGCAGGGGTCCGGGGGATACGGGGTTAGCTGTCACAAAAAGAATAACAGTCTAATACTTGGCTCAGGGAAGGATCTATGTTCTGTTCCCAGCTGTCCCACTAATTTATTACGTAACCTTAGTCAAGTCACTTAAACTTCATGTGCTTTAATTTTTGCACCTGTAAAATGGGGATAATATCTACTACTTGGAGTTGTGAGTCTTTATTAATTAATGTTTGTCAAGCACTTTGAAATCTTTGATAGAAAGGCTCTAAACAAGTGCACAATAGTATTTACTATTAATTTAGGCTTTGTGTTTTTTAGCTCTGTAAAGCATTCTGGGTTCCTGTTTGCATGAATGACAAAATAAGGAACTTTCCTATTTCTATTTACCTTAGTTCCAATTCTTTACCTTCATCAGGCCACTGTTGTTGGTTTTGGGGTTTTTTTACGGATTTTTTGCTGCATTTTCTGTGATTTGCTTTGCCCTAACTTGCACCAATACCCTGGTTTTTCCAAGAGTCAGGGGCCTCTTTAATCCATGCTTAATTTATCCATAGCATACATCTGGGTACATCTGAAAGATTTAAGCAGTCACAAGTCTCAGAATATCTATGTATTATTAATCTGGATTATTTTATTTTTCTGATCTGAATGAACATAGGAGTTTGCGACCAGAATCTGATTAACTCTTTGACACCCTGCTACGTGGCACCAGCATGCTGGACGTGAGCACTGATGTAAATGCCATCGCCCAGCATGAAATGGTTTAAGCTGATCTGACTTCCGCAGAGACAGCTGTTTGCAAACCCTTGTTTGCCTTTTTATAGTTGTTAAATTCAGAAGAAGAGAGTCTGATTCTCCTCTGAACATCTTCACACCATTTCAGGGCAGAGAAGCACATCACTGGAGAGCCTAGCATTGCAGCCGTCAGCACCTCACATACTACGGTACCTTTATAGTCGCCTGGCTGAGTTTTCTTTTCCTGTATGTTAAAGGTGATCTGAACAGGAAATTAAAATGAAATACGTCCCCTTTTTGTGATGTACGTAGAAGACCCGAAAGAGTTGTTTTTTGAAGAGGTATAAGGAGGGATAGCTGAAGACGGTCCTTTTTTCTTTTTCTTTTTTTGGGAGGGGGGGAACCAAACTAGTTATATCTCAGCATTTTTTTTAACATTGGCAATTCAGGTCTCATCTCCCCTGTATGTCCTAGAAGATTGCGTGGACAGCTAGAGGCCTTTTGGAACAGGACGATTTGGGTCATACCGCCTGCTGCTGTGACTGCAATTTTTTGAATGACCAAACCAGACAGCATAAAGACAACCACAAAGCTTCATGGTGGCTGCAGATTTGTACTAGTAGTTTAGCGTTCTGCAGTATCCTGGATTATGGCCACTACGACTTTAGAATTTTAGAAGGGGAGCCCAACTCGGTTGTCCCCACTCTTCTACCGCAACAAAGCCCGTGGAGTAATCCTAGGACAACTTTCAAGCAAATGTATTACATGCCACCTTTCCACAATGGTGAGAGAGATTTCCCCAGCAGGCTGCAAACTGATTAGAAATGCAGGGGATTCATTTGAGGCTAGTTTATTACACCCTAATCAGTGAGTTCATTACTTAACAGAGATGCAGTCACCGTTTCCCTTGGAATTTGATCTCTTTAAGGGAAACAAACATGCCGCAGGGAAACTGACTTAAGTGAATGTTCAAACCCAAAAGAAAGGAGTAAAATGTTAACACACATACAGCCATAGAAGGATCTTAAAATGCACATGGTTACTTGTCGTTCATTCGCTATTAGCTGAACCTTCTTAGCCTGCAATTTGTGCTGAAAACGTCATGAGGGTAAGCCTTTTATGAGATATCCAGTATTTTCAGGTTTCTGCTGTGCTGGAAGTTCACAGTTGAACCCACAGGTAGTTTTAATGGGGGCAGGCAGCTCCATTGAAATCAATGGAGATATATCTGCTTACACTGTGATGAATAAAACTTCTAATCTCCCCTTTCTGGCTAAAGCCCGTCTGCTTGGGAGTCAGGGCTGTCTGGAGGACTGGTATTCAGGAAGCTGAATTGCATTCCCAGCTCTGGCAGTGACACACTGTGTGACCTTGCAAAAGTCACTTCCCCCCACCCATGCCTCAGTTTCCCCTCCCACCTTTTGATTGCCTTGTTTTGTTAGATTATAAGGTCTTTGGGACAGGGACTGTCTCTCACGCTGTTTGCACAGTGCATAGCATGAGGGGACCCCAATTTCAGCAGGGGCCGCAAGATGCTGACAGGATATAAATAATAGTCATCTCCTTCTACAGTCGTTTAACAGCCTGGTTGCATGTTTCTGGACTGGTTGTAGAACACAGCAAAATCCCCAGGAGAGCCCTGGTTCAGGCTGTCAACAGTCTGACGACTAGCTACTGCTAACTACTCCTAGTGAGCTGCCTTCTCCATTTGTCTTTCTTGTCATCCTTCACAGCTGCTTTTGACACATCTGAACATTTGATTCTCCTCAAATGCCTGATGACATCTGGTGGCTTGAGTGGAACTCTTTTTTCTTGCAGGCCAATCACAAGCAGTTCATATGTCTCTCAACAGCTTCATCTCCTCTGCTGATTCAGTTGTCTTGGGTATGTCGCACGGCTCTGTCCTCAGTCTCCTGCTTTTAATCTGCACGTGCTTTCCCCAGGCAATCTGATCTATCGCCGTGGCTTTACATTTCATTCAGATGCCAAAGGCACAGATTTATGTTAAAATTAGCCATAATATTCCTTCTGCCACCAATGTGCAGCCTATGTTCCTCGTCAGTATCAAGCCTTTGTCATTCAGCACCAGCTACAATCATTTGCCTCTTTGGATGCCTCTCCTGCCCCATGGTTAAATGTGTCCAGTATTCTGCTGGATTATGGCTCAGCTTTTGAACGGCGTGCCTCTGCGGCAACGAAGTCTGCTCCTGACCATTTAAAGAACGCTGCCAGATCTCGTCCCCTCTTCTCTCTCTTGAATGTTGAGTCCAGTGTTTGCTTCTGTCACTGAGTGCCATTGCAGCACCCATATCTGGTACAAACTGCTACTAGCAGAATTCTCAATGGAGCTATCTAACTATAGACCTGAATCTCCTCTCACTTGCATCCAAACCGGCACTGACTTTCATTAAGTTACTCTGGTGTAGGAAGAATCACATACTGTGTATTTATAATGTAGTCACGTATAATGCATCTGTGATAGCCAATCTCACACATAAACACATATCCACTTTTGGCTCCATTATAAAATCAAAGAATCATAGAATATTAGAGTTGGAAGGGACCTCAGGAGGTCGTCTAGTCCAACCCCCTGCTCAAAGTAGGACTATCCTCAGCTAAATCATCTCGCTGAGGGTTTTGTCAAGCCGCAGCTTAAAAACCTCTAAAGATGGAGATGTCACCACTCCCTAGGTAACCCATTCCAATGCTTCGCCACTCTTCTAGTGAAAAACTTTTTCCTAATGTCCAACCTAGACCTCCCCCATTGCAACTTGAGACCACTGCTCCTTGTTCTGTCATCTGCTGCCACTGAAAACAGCCTAGCTCCATCCTCCCTGGAACCCCCTTTCAGGTAGTTAAAGGCTGCTATCAAATTCCCCCCTCATTCTTCTCTTCTGCAGACTAAACAGGCCTAGTTCTTTCAGCCTCTCCTCATAAATCTTGTGCTCCAGCCCCCTAATCATTTCTGTTGCCCTCCGCTGGACTCTCTCCAACTTGTCCACATCCTTTTTGTAGTGGGGGGCCCACAACTGGACACAATACTCCAAATGCGGCCTCACCAACGCCGAATAGAGGGAAATAATCACTTCCCGCGATTATGCTGGTTGGCAGTTTTATTCCAAATTACCTTCCAGACCTATAAACGTCTTTGAAATCTTAATCTGAGCTTTCTCTGAGCTGGTCTCTCTTTCACAACCCTAAACACCGGCTAAAGTAATGTGATGTTGGTTTCACCAGTACCCAGGGAGGCCACATTAGATAGCCATTGCTTTAAGCATTCTGTGAATGTCAGGGGTGTTACTACTCTTTAATTCTTTGATTTCAAAGGGAAGATTTCAATTGCTAGCAAGGCACTTGTGGATGAAATTCAGTCATTGTAGATGTTTTACAAAGTGCCTCAAGTCCTCTTGATATGAAAAGACACTATATATAACCCCAAAGTCCCAACAACAGGACACTGGGTAATTATAAATTCCATGCCATTTTTGCAATAGACATGCCGGTCTAGAATTCCTGATTAAATTCCAGTGTGTGGGTAATTACATTCTGCCTACCTAAAATTCCTCTCTAATTTTAATTAGGTATTGAATTCTTTGGTTTGACTCCAGAACTGTTATTGAGCTGTGTTAAAAGGCTGCTGCTGCTTTACTTGTATAATACCAGGCAATGGCATTACAACTGCATGGCTCCCTGGGTCTCAAACCTCACGCTATACATCCACAGGCAACCTTTGGCTCCCAGCTGCCACCCGATGGCTATTTATTAACTAGTGGGCGGAGGCCTGGTCTACACTGCAGTTAGGTCAATGCAAGGCAACTTACGTTGACCTAACTCTAGTAGTGTCTACACTAAAATTTCACTCCCGCCGACGTAACTTGCCCGCAACACCAACTTAATAAATCCACCTCCACAAGAGACATAGTGTCAACATTCATGTAGTTAGGTTGATGCAGTTTCAGTGTGGACACTGCATTGCTCCATAGACTAATAGACTCTAAGATCAAAAGGGACCATCTTGATCATCTAGTCTGACCTCCTGCACATTACAGGCCACAGAACCTTGCCCATCCATTCCTGTAAGAGACCCCTAATCTCTGGCTCATTTACTGAAGTCCTCAAATCATTATTTAAAGACTTCAAGTTACAGAGAATTCGCCCTTTGCACTGGTTTAAACCTATGTGTGGCCCGTGCTCCTCGGATGCTGACATCGACTGTTGTTGGCTTTCAGAAGCCATCCCACAACGCCCCACACTGACAGTTCAATCGGTGCATGCACTCCTGGTGAGGAAGCACACTGCCGACACAAGGAGCAAAGTGTAGACACACACAAGCGATATAATTACTGTGGCGGCTGTATGCAAATGTAAGTTAGGGCGATTTAATTTTGTAGCGTAGACATGCCTTGAGTGGCTAATGGAATCCCAGCCCCACCAGAGGACCACCCACTGAAGTCTTGCCTGGACGAGTGCCCAGTTCCACCAATTGGTCACTATTTAAGGTAAATGGAAGAACAGAAAGTTGTCCAGGCAACCAGGTGAATTGCTGGCTGGCTGGCACATCGGACACTGCCTTCTGACCTGACTCGTGAGCCCTGCTCTCCTGACTTGTTCCTGATCCCTGTCCCATGTCTCCCAGCTCAGTTGCTTGGCTGAGTTGGTTGCTGGGCCAGAGTGGCCCAGTTCCAACTCTGGCTCTGACCTCTGGCTTGATTCCTGGTCTGGCGATTGGGTCTGACTGCCCAAGCCCTGGTTGTGACACCAGCTTCCATTCTGAGTCTTTTTCCCCCCTCGCTCAGAACTTTCATACGGACATTTATTTGAGGCTGAAGTTTTCTCTGTTTCGTCAGTTGTTTTTGAAAGCATGAGCAAAATCAGCTGACCCATTTCTCACATGTTCCACTTACACATGGCTCAAAACTGGCTGGACCAATTTTGTTCAGAATTGGCTTGTTTTGTAGATCTTGCATGAGGACAAAGGAACAAGCCATGTTAGAGAAAAAATAGTTTAAAGTCATGTGATGTTTGAGTGGGACATTTTGGTTGAAATGCTAATGGTTGCTGTATAGGAGAGGGATGACACACTTTCCCTTTCTGCTAGATAGCTGGCTAATATTTGACTATCCTCAGATACTGAACTACTGTCTGCATAACAAATTCTTCAACAGCACATGATGACATCAGCCAGAGTTAACAGTCATCCCATCCCATCTCCTTATGTCTTGATGATAATTTTATGGTAAGGATCAATCAAAGGATGGATAAGATTGTTTTGCCAATTTCAAACCCTATTGAATGGAATAGGTTTACAGTTTCAGACTTGACTATTGCAAGGGAAGGAATAGGGTCACATTCCACTTGGGAGGAAATATGAGATCAAGAGAGCAAAATATAGTATGAAAAATGAGGCTGGAAAATTGAGGAAAGAATGGGGTGAAAAAATGAGTGAAGAAAGACTGAGGGCATTAGAGGGAAAAAAGTCACCCCCCCAAAAATGCAGCAGCACCATGAATGTAGAGACGATCAAAAAATGGGGAAGAAATTTCAAGGAAAAGTTTGAAGAAATTTTTGTTCCATTCATTTAAAAAATGAATGATTTTGTCTTTATTTGATTTTTTTGCAACACTTTTCACTTCTACTTTTTTATTTCCCTTTTCTCCTTTTGTCCCCCCCTTCACCTCCTTTTCCCCCACCCTTTCTCCATTTTGTCACTGAAAAGGAGGAGAGGGAGAGGAAGGAAGAGGAGCAACAATAAACTAAAGAATACAAAAACAAGACTAAACTTTTCATTGTCCAGTTTCATGGAAAATTTTGGAAAAACAAACATTTGTGGTGATAATTTCCTATTCAAAAAAGGCCATTTTTTGGTGAAAAAAATTACTGTCCTAAAAAATTTCAACCAGATCTAATATCTACTAGGACTTCAACAAATTGGAGGATTGGGCCAAAAGAAATCTGATGAGCTTCAACATGGACAAGTGCGGAGTCCTGCACTTAGGATGGAAGAATCCCATGCACAGCTACAGACTGGGGACCGACGAGCTGGGCAGCAGTTCTGCAGAAAAGGACCTGGGGGTTACAGTGGATAAGAAGCTGGATATGAGTCAACAGTGTGCCCTGGTTGCCAAGAAGGCTAATGGCATATTGGGCTGCATTAGTAAGAGCATTGCCAGCAGATCACGGGAAGTGATTATTCCCTTCTCTTCAGCATTGATAAGGCCGCATTTGGAGTACTGTGTCCAGTTTTGGGCCCCCCACTACAAAAAGGATGTGGACAAGTTGAAGACAGTCCAGCGGAGGGCAACAAAAATGATTAGGGGGCTGGAGCACAAGACTTATGAGGAGAGGTTGAAAGAACTAGGCCTGTTTAGTCTGCAGAAGAGAAGGATGAGGGGGGATTTGATAGCAGCCTTTAACTATCTGAAGGGGGGTTCCAGGGAGGATGGAGCTAGGCTGTTCTCAGTGGTGGCAGATGACAGAACAAGGAGCAACGGTCTCAAGTTGCAGTGGGGGAGGTCTAGGTTGGACATAGGAAAAAGTTTTTCACTAGGAGGGTGGTGAAGGACTGGAATGGGTTACCTAGGGAGGTGGTGGCATCTCCATCTTTAGAGGTTTTTAAGCTGCGGCTTGACAAAAACCTCCCCAGGATGATTTAGCTGAGGGTAGTCCTACTTTGAGCAGGGGGTTGGACTAGACGACCTCCTGAGGTCCCTTCCAACTCTAATATTCTATGATTCTATGAATAAAGAATAGCACCATTTTGCCTCAACAATTATCTCCCAGGGACTGGATTGGGGCTTCTAAACTGTTATGATGATCCCATTGTCATTTCAACATAGCTTCCAGATAAGCGCACGCTCTGATCCATTCCATGTCTCTCTGTCTGGTACAAGTCAGTCAGAAAAAAAGTAAACATCACAAAGTGAGACTGGTCCCCAACATACACATTCCTGCTAGCTATAACTTGCTTTGTAGGAGACCATAATAAGTTCATGTGAAGATTTTAGCACTCAGTGAAGAGCTAAAAAAAAAGTGGAACAAAATTGTTGCAATGTCTTCCAGGCAACAGGACCCCAAGGTGCTATACAAACTATAGGTGTGGGGTGCCCCTGCTGGAGTAGAGGGGTAGAATTTGCACCCCTCTGTGCCAGCCAGGGCAGCTGGACCCAGGTGGACCAGGCACAGGGGTCAGGAACATTTACGTGGCCACATTCTGTGGACGTTCCACAAAGGCACACTTACTTTGAATTGTCATCGGCCATCCCAGGAGTTCCCACCAGCAGAGGCTGCCCATAGGGCGCACCACACCAGTTTAGGACAGGAAGAAGTACACTAAGGCTACATACCGCAAAGTGCTAAATACCTGCTGCGAAGGGATGATGAGTCCCCTCAACACCCATTGACTTCATCATTGTTGAGGGCACTTGGCACCTCCCGGGAGGGGCAGAGCAGCTCACAAAAGCAGGCCTTTAGCCAGTGGAAGCCATATGGGGAATGGCAGTGAGCATGCAGTTACCTGAGACATATGGGTTAACGCCCCAAGCTGTTCCTGAGAATAGTGCCCCGGGATCTTTGACGGATACGAACCTGACCATAGCACCCCTTTTAGACTGATCCCCAGGAGAGGGGTTCTCTACTGCACCAACGCCACTTTCTACAGCGCCTTCCCTCACATTCCTGCGGAGGTCTCCCTTGCAAGGACAGACCCACCCCGGCCATGCTTTGCTTCTGAGATCGGACAGGTTAGCCGGTCCATGGAGATCCCACCATAGTTCTGCTTCCCCACTGCGTGTGGGAAAGACGGCAATCTCGGGAGAACAGCTTGCGAGATTTTGGCAGTGGCAGATCTCGCACCCTGACGCAGCCTCTCACCCCAGCACCAACCCAAAGGTACATCCTCCCCATATGCCTCCTCAGCCCAGCTCTACCGCACGCTTGGATTACACGCTGCATCAGGCCTCTCGACCTTCCAACCTGCCGGTGTGACACATCGCAGGGCGGGACCGAAATGCGGAACACTAACATTTTTATGGCTTTTTTGCTTTTTTAACCATAGAACCTGCTTTTAAGGGCATTTCATCACCGGGTCAATTCGATCAAGATCGCAGGCAATCTGTTACAGAGGAGGAGTAGCTAAGAGGGCTCCCTGCTCTGTTTGCTCTGGGATTGGTAGGTTTGTGGAGAGGTTCCCAGTCTGGGTTTCTCAGGGTGCAACAGGGAGGAGGGATTTGGGGAGGGAGGGCTGGTCTCAGCTCAGCCTTCCAGGCTGGCCCTCCTCCCAGTAACACTGAATCAGTCCACACCTGCCTACTTTCCCTCCCTACGGTTAATTCAGTCCCTCCCTCGCAGCCAGACAACTCTGCGAGGGCTCCTCCAGCCTGATTCCTCCAGCTCTCGGCTCGTCTCCTTTCTGCCCCAGCCCACTATGAGAGCAGGGGGAGGGAGCCCACCTGCCCAGCTGCCTGCTGCTTTCCCACACCTGGGAGCAGGTGAGGGGGCTCCATTTTCTCTCAGCCTATGAAAAGCCCAGCAGCTGTCACCCTCCCAGGCTCCTGCTGGGAACAAAGTAGTGGCCCAGCCTCCTGTCCTGGCTGCCACCAGCAGCTTCCTTCCTGGGAGCCGCTCTCTACCTCACGGAGATGGTGGCAGAGCGAGGCAAGATCCCAGAGCTGCTGGAGAAGGATCTCTTCCTCCAATTACCCGCCCCACCTGCTGGCCCCGTGGGACACACCTGGAGAATGGGGGCAATGGGATGGGCAGCAGAGGCAGCGGGGAAAGCGGGACGCCGGTGAGGCCTGTTAATCGCACTGTTGCGCTTGTCTCCTGTGGTACTGCTTCTTTAAATGCAGAGCAGTCCGGTCCCCTTGCAGAACAGTTCTGATGCTGTCTGCTCCTGAAGAGACGCACGCACCGTGCTCTCCCCAGAGCCATTCCAGTCAGGCTGAAGTACGGGGACCCTCAGCGGTGCAATCAGCTCCCCGAGGGGCCGAGCGCGGGGTTTCCTGCAATAGCAGCCCTGTGCTCTGGGTAGCATATGGATGGCTATGATCTCAATCCCCCCACCTCCTGAGAGCAAATCACCAAAAAGGGGATGGGGAAAGGCCTGATCACAACTCCTCCCCCTTCCAAGTCAGCCTGTAGAATGGGCGCAGTGCAACAAGGGGAGCGATCTGCAGATTGCACACAGAGATCGAAGCTACCTGCCGCTCAGTCATCTCCCCTGCTCCCTCCCCTTGGCTCTTCCCAGTGCACTGTAGCTCCATGCGACCCTCTAGTCAGGGGTGTGGTGTAAATGCCGCCTTCTAGCCCTGAAAATATAGACCGGCTCTTTGTGCGTGGAAGATGATAACACACACCAGGAAGGAGACAATATCCAGATTTCAGCAGATTTCCACGCCCTTTCTGCATGGGTATCTATAAGAATCCTGCACTTAGGACGGAAGAATCCCATGCACTGCTACAGGCTGGGGATCGACTGGCTAGGCAGCAGTTCTGCAGACAAAGACCTGGGGGTTACAGTGGACAAGAATCAGGATATGAGTCAGCAGTGTGCCCTGATTGCCAAGAAAGCTAACAGCACGTTGGGCTGCATTAGTAGGAGCACTGCCAGCAGATCGAGGGAAATGATTATTCCCATCTCTTCGGCATTGGTGAGGCCACATCTGGAGTACTGTGTCCTCCATTACAGAAAGGATGTGGACAAACTGGACAGAGTCCAGCGGAGGGCAACAAAAATGATTAGGGGGCTGGAGCACATGACTTAAGAGGGAAATAGGCTTATTTAGTCTACAGAAGACAAGAGTGAGGGGGGATTTGAAAGTGGCCTTCAATTATGTGAAAGGAGGTTCCAGGGAGGATGGAGCTAGGCTGTTCTCAGTGGTGGCAGATGACAGAACAAGGGTCTCAAGTTGCAGTGGGGGAGGTCTAGGCTGGATATTAAGAAAACATTTTCCCTAGGAGGGTGGTGAAGCACTGGAATGGGTTACCTAGGGAGGTGGTGGAATCTCCATCCTTAGAGGTTTTTAAGGCCTGGCTTGACAAAGCCCTGGCTGGGATGATTTAATTGGGGTTGATCATGCTTTGAGCAAGGGGTTGGACTAGATGACCTCCTGAGGTCCCTTCCAACCCTAATCTTCTATGAACCCAAAAGCAACAGAAGAAATGTGCATCGGGGAAGGGAGAGAGAACCAGGGAGGTTGGGGAGAGTTGGAGGGGGGAAGGATCCCAGGGAAAACGAGGGCAGGTATGTCAACCCTAGAATGTTGAAGGCCCTTTTCCCTGCAGGAAGGGTGAGGTTATTGCAGGCCAATTAGAGGCACCTGGGCCTAATTAAAGGCTACTCCAGGCCTACTAAAACCCCCCTCTGCTAGAGAAGGTGGGGAGAGAGAGAGAAGTTGCCAGAAGGCTTATGGCAGTAGGAGGAGAGACTTCCCCAAGTTAGGAGATAGCGCTTTTCCTCAGTTGGGGAGCAGCAAAGGAAAAACCCAGACACCAGCTGGGGGTGGACTGACTAGCTCACCCTCCCGCCCCCCCGTGTAGTGGAGAGACATTCCAGGCCCAAACCAAGGCCCACCCTGAGCATGCTACAGAGAGGTGCCGAGGAGAAAAGCAAAGGTCTCGTACCGGCTGGGGCAGATTTACCCCAGGCCTGGCCCACCCGAGGAGACAGCTGTTATCTGGCAAGACTGAGGGGGGTGCTTTGCAACATTGTCTATTTCACGTGACTCTCTCCCTTCTATCTTGGAAGATCCCTACCTGTTCCAGGCTGGAAAGGGAAACCAGCAGAGCAAATTCAAGGAACCATCGACTCTGTCTGCCCATTTATGAAAGGGGAAAAACACACCCGCACTCCCCCTTTGGTTGGCTAATGAAGGAAGAGGGAAAAGGGGGTAAGGGTGAGATAGTATGACACACCAAAGGGCTCCATCCTCCAGGAACTGGTCTCTCCAGATGAAGACAAAGAGTAAATAGACAGCCTGCATAGAAAGGCTCTCTATATGGCTGAAAGTGGATACTTTGTTGGAACAGATTTCCAATAGATTGCCCAGCACTTTCTCACAACTCGGAATCTCATTTCTTTATGTTGCCTGAACACTGGGATATGTTAGTGAGCTTGCAGCTGTCTTTGAGGGGCTATTCACCGTCTCAGAGTTCTTATTTGAATGCTGGCTTTGTAATTGCTTATAATAAATGGTTTCTTTTGCAGCCTGTCCCTGGATTAAAAATAAACTAGATTTAATTCACAGAAATCATACTTCAGCAGCCAGTCTTATTTTGCAATCAAAATATTTGCAGTGGGGAGAGAGAAGGGGACTTTATTGTAACAAGACACAAAAAAGTCAATTTTGTATTTGTTACGTGCTTGAAACGTAACGATGGTAAAACAAACGGCAGCACGTGTCAAGTGATTAATCTGGGCAAGCGTGCTGGATTCAGCTAAATTCAACAGTTCCTCAAGCAAAGATTGCATTAATAATATAGCTCCATCGTCTCTTTTTAAATAAAGCAGACAGGGCTGTGTATCCATCTCCTCATATGACCTGCCGCACCCTAATATCTGAGCGTCTCATCATTATTAATGATGTCCCCCACAGCACCTGTGTGCATACAGCTGTCTCATTGACAGATTGTTTAACAGATGGGGAACTGAAGCACAAAGAGATTAAGGGACGGGCTCAAGATCTCTCAGCAAGGCCTCGATCCTGCAAAGACTTAATGAAGGTGCTTACCTCTCCTGCTGTGAGCTGTCGCACTGTCAGAAATCCATGGAACGATCCCTGGTAGTCAAGTTAAACCCCCAGGTGAATCTTTACAGGAGTGGGGACTATGGTAAGTGGGGTCTTACCAGCCAGATAAGAGAAAGGTCTATGTAAGCAAAGAGATCAAGGGCTCTATTCTGTCATTTTATGGCCCCTTTACACTGCTCTGGCAGCAGATCTGCTCACACGGGAATATTTGTAACATACAGACTTAACCTGGTGTGGCCTAGAGCAGACAGTTGGTGCTGTGCCATCCCCTTTAAAGCCTCTGGCATTGGGGCATGCCAGGGACATGGTCAAAAGGGCCAGGAACGTGGTCGTAGTACCTATTGCACCCCGACCAATCTCAATTTCCATAACAGCCTATAGGAATCATGGGCAGAGGAGCATGAGTTATGGCAGCCTTGAGACTAGAGTTCCCAGGGTCTATGGTCAACAAGCCTCAGAGTGAGGGTTGGACCAATTTACCAAATGCCCCTCCAGTGAATCACATTCTGTTTGGGGTTGATATGCTGCTTATCTTCACCTAGGGTATGTCTACACTGGCAGCAGCAAATTCGCCGCCATCAGATCAATCTGTCTGGATCAACAGAGCAGAAATGAAGACCCACTCAATCGATCTGGAAGTCGATCTCTTAAAACCACCTCCAAAAAAAGAATAGCGCTGTGTCGACGGGTACGCATTACAAGTGGAGACTCAAGCCATTCTGCGTAGCTTGAGTAACTCCTGTCAACTGCTGCTGAATTTCGCTGGCAGTACAGGTCATGTCCTAGCCGCAGTCCTGCTGGATGTCTGGCAGGGATGCACACTTCTCTTTTTTCCAGCCATTGTACCAAGCCAGCAAAAACCAGCATGCACAAGTTAGCAATACAGCTTGTCTAGACCCCAAAATTGTAGGGCTTTCACTATGCGTGAAGTCTGACCAATATCTTTTAAAACACGCACAAGGAATCCACCACTTCTGGGACCCGTGTTCAAGCTTCCATGCAGAGGTATTTACTAGCCTAGCTCCCTGTGGAGTCTGCTCTTCCCAGTGGGTCTTGGGCTTGAAAGTAGGATCGGTGTTGGGAGACATGGGGTGTCTAATAGGTCATAGACCCAGGAAGGGAAAGGGATTCACTTCAAGCAAAATGTCCTCCTTTCCAACAGCCAGAAATTAGAGATGAGGCTCAAGCCACTCTCCCAAGCTTTGGAGGAATTCAGAGCAGGGTCTGAACTTGACAGATGGCTCCACACCTAACCAGTCAAAACCCTGGATCCAAATACCTCAGAACTTTGTAATTTGACCAGAACCTTGTGCTATGAACCCACCTGGGGGAGGTCTAGGTTGGACATTAGGAAAAAGTTTTTCACGAGGAGGGTGGTGAAGCACTGGAATGGGTTACCCAGGGAGGTGGTGGCATCTCCATCTTTAGGGGTTTTTAAGCTGCGGCTTGACAAAACCCTGGCTGGGATTATTTAGTTGAGGTTAGTCCTGCTTTGAGCAGGGGGTTGGACTAGATACCTCCTGAGGTTCCTTCCAATTCTAATCTATGATTCTATGATTTCTGTTAGAAACTTTCACTCCTCCCCAGTTTAATGTTCTCTAGAAAATTCCCAACTCCCTAGGAAATGTAGCCAGTTCCCAGATGACATCCACTAAGGAATTAACCAGTTTCCTGTGAGTAAAGCTAAGGCTTTCAGAACAATTGCTACCTGCTGCAAAATTCATTAGAGTACCAGTCTGATATTTGGTGTTTCTGGGTATGCTGGGGCAAAACAATTCACACTAGCCATGCTCTTATGTTGATCTGCAGAAGCGTCACAAGCAGAGTGAAATAAAACTTGACAAACGAGTTTTGCAAATATCAGAGTGAAAGAAAAAGATTTGGAAGGAGGGCGCACGTAACATTTAACTAAAGAGATCACGCTAGCTAGTTCTTAGGCAACGTCTGAAAAATATTCACCCCAGTACATGACTGAGTCAACCCCTCAAAGCACAAATGATTCACAAGTGGCTGGATCAACAGCTTAAGAGACAGATTGAAAAGACAATGCAACAATGCAAAGCAAAGGAAGAACCAGGCCAGAAACAAGAGAGGCAATTTGAATCCTCAGAAGTTGCTAGTGAACTAAATAATAAGGGAGTACCAGACAAGCTCATTGTTTTATTTAAAAAAGGGGAGGAGGGAGGGAACGTAAAAGGTTATTTCCTCCTCCTTGCTGTCTTGGAACAAGGCAAATAAAGCAGCTAGCACTTTGCATGTACATAGGGCCAGGGTTTTGCTATTGATTTCAGTGAGATCAAGATTTGGCCCGTAAACGTACTCACAAGGGGAGGGAGAGAAATGGGGTATGTTGCTTCTTTATGACCCATGGAGGTTGACCTAACAAGGCTGGGGTTTGTTTGTTTTTTGCCGCTTGTTTGTTTTTTACCTTAGGCCTAGTTTTTACCTAGCTTAGGTGGTGCTGGTGAGTTTTTTTATACCAGTGGCAACCCTGAAATTTGCAAACTCCAGTGTAAATGAGCTGCACTGACGAGGCTCATACCGGTACTGCTGATTCTAATAAGGGCATGTGTCTTCACTGCACTTCAGTGTGTGACAGGTCAGTGTGTGTAAACACCTAGATCAAAGCGAGCTCAAGTGTTGCGACCACACTTTCCACTGCGGTGCAGACGTGTCCGGTGCAGACGTGTCCTAGTTCTTGGTGTAGGGGAAGCTACGTTTTTATCCAAACAGTGAGCCTCCATTGAGGGCTTGCACGACCGTAGCTTCCTCAACATAGTTACATCAGTTCAAATTTTCCTGGTTTATACAAGGCTTTAGAAATCAGGAGGTCACAACTGGTCTAGCCTAGTTTTGCTGGCTGTCTTCTTGGAAGGCTTAGCTCCTATTTCACCGCTTTCGTAGCCTTTAACTGAATTAGTATTGCTGCTCCCCCAACCATTCAAAAATCATGAATTAGCCTCCCTCTCCCTCCAAAATCATGAGTTTGGCTTAAAAATTATTTTACAAATAATGCATCTGAGGTTCTTTTTCTGTTCTGGCTTTTGAGTCTTACAGTCCGTGTTTTCTAGGTTTCTCCACAACCTTTGGGGCTAGAAGTTTTACTTTTCGAAGGAAAGATGAGTGTCCTGCAGCCACCGGACCCCAGGGGCAGAACGTCTGTTACTCTTCAGGCTTTAGGTGCACCTGTGGAGCTGGCAGTCCAGAGGGAAACAATTTCTGTCTTGTAAACTGAGCACACCTGCTCTAGAAAGCATGATTTTTACAAAGCCCCTTTTGGGGCTATAACCACACTGCAAACCCATGCTTGTTATCTGAAAACAGAGCTAGATTACAGACTGTCCAAGCCCCATTTTCTTCACAGGGGTCACAGAGGGTTTATTTGTATGAGGGAGTTGGACTGGTTCGGCTTAAGGTGTGATTTTAAACTGATTTCGTTAAACTGGTGCAGAATTCTTCTCTCTGGCATGATGGTAGACGGATGCTGACTGATGGTACAATCCAGGGGGTGGTCAGCAGGCAAAGGGGCCTAATCCCAGGTCATAAAAAGGCGTTCTTGCCTGGGCAGTGTGCAAATAGCGAGACAGTGTAAGACGTGCGTGGCACACTCGCTGCAATGGTCGCTTCTGGAACTCTGTATATTTCTGCAGCAATAAATCAACGGGCATTATGTGCCTCAATTCCTTTGGGGGTCTGAAGGTAAGTGACTTGACCAAAGTCACACGGGAAACGTGTGGCAGAGCCAGGAACTGAACTCAAATTGCCTGAGTCCCAGACCAGCAGAGCCTGACAAAAGCATTCTTGTATATTCCCCCTCTGACACAGCTGCACAGTATGGGGAGTCACTAACATGGGCGTGGCTTCTCCTTGTTGGCAATCGCTTCAGGATTCAGTGAGCATTCAGTTCTTTGCTGAGCTCCACAACGGGAAGACTTTCATAAAAAGAAAATGGATGCAAACGAGAAGAGGAAATGTCAGCACGACTTAAAAACCCGACTGATAGAGCTTTAGGGCCAGCTTCTCATTCACACTTAGAAGTCGCCTTTATACCACTCTAGCGGTACAAAGGGAACTTAAAGGGGGCGCTCCTTACACTTCCAGCCACTGCCAGCTCAATCTACTCTGCCAGACTGGTGTAAAGGGATCCCTGGTGTAAAGGAGAGTGAGTTTTCCTCGCACAAGCGTCTGTGCAGAGAGGCTGAAAGTCAGTTCTACAAGCTTTACAAGTATCTGCAGCTTAGCACATTTTCTAAGTGTTGTTATTACTCATCCTGAAAATTACCCACACCGCTCACTGTTCTTCCCACCACCTGTGTGTCAGTCTGCCCGAGTCAGCTAGCTCGCTGCATCTGTTCATCACTCGTGTCGTATTAGCTCTAGGAGAGGCCTGCTGGTTGATAGAGAGTGCTTACTGAAGGGCAACACAAAACTCAACTGGGAGCAGTAGAGCAGGCTAGGAGAGACAGAGATGGGACTGAGCCTCACAGAAAAGAGTGGACGCTGAACTTTGCCAGAGCTTGGCTGGACCCGGGAGGCAGGAATTTGGACTGTCTTGTTATAGAGGTTCTGGCTCCACTTCCAAACGGTGCCTCTCAAAAGCCCAGCCCATGACAGAGATAGGAGCAAAGGTGGCTTTTTCAGCCACTGGATTATGAGCCCTACCTGAAGCCTGACCAAAGGGAACTTTGTTGATTTCCCCGGCAGGTCCTCTAAATTACAATGACTTCCCTCAGGCACCTGGAGGCCACCCCACCAGTGCGGACTAGCTCCTGCCCCTCACTAGAGGGGGGGCCAGCAGCCAGCACTGGGTTGTGAGAGGAGGAAGCATAGGGTTGCTATGCCAGTCTGATGTCTGGCCCCTTTGTGCATGGAATAGAAAGGCATCATGTAAAGGTGGGGGAGAGAATCATTACCAAGGGCTGTTGTGCTGTCACCAGTCCCATCCATGGTGGGATTTAGGCTGCATTTAATCCATCTGGGAGGTAGAGAGCCTGTGAGAACTACAGGGTCTGTCTGTGTCCCGTGGCCCCAGTAAAGAATCCCCTTTATAGTCATTCATGACAATGCAGGTCTGTCTCTCCTTTCTACCCTGACGGACATTACAAGGGCCAGCTGCAAAGTATGGCTCCAGATCTACACTCCCTGAGTTCAGGAGTATCCATATTATCTTCGGGACTGGTTTGGGCCCCACCCATCTCTAGTTTTACTGCCCTGCTTTCATCTCTACAGGTACCTCCAATGCATTTTACAAGACAAAGCTTTACATTCCAGCAAGGCAATAACTCACGAGTACATCAGTCTCTGGGAGCTCCGCACCAGCCCATGTACTATCTTAGGCATCAGAATATGGGCAGCAGATGAGAATCAGAGCAGCGGAGCTGTTTTAATTCGTACATCGCTGACAGTTGGATGCTTTTTATTGTTTATACTTCAGTAGCACCTTGAGGCCTCAACCCATTGTGCTAGGCACTGTACAAAGAGGGAGTGCAAGTGTCTGCCCTGAAGAGCTTACAATCTAAATAGACAAGCAGACACATGGAAGGAGACTAAAAAGAGGACATGGTTTGCCCAAGGAAACTGTGCAACGGTGATAAAACTAGAAATAAAACCCATGTCTGCTAAGTTCCACTCCAGTGTCTTATCCACTAGACCACACTGCCTCTATCCACTATCGCCATCTTGCATATCAAATGATGCCTAACGTACTGTAGTCATGAGAAGGCAAAAAAGAGTGGCTTGGTTTTACACTGTGCTCCACCCCAGAAGTGGCTGCATTTCAGTGGTGGGGTACAGTAATCCTTATATACTGTTTACCTAGCTCCCACCCGAGTTGGGGAGGCTTGATCATTTAGTGCTATCAAAGCACATTCCTGGTGCAATCTAAGATAGATGCAGCAAATAAGCAACAAACAAGATGGGAAACAACAGGTCAGGACAGGGTATGTAGAGGTTATTTAGCAGGAGAAAATAGTAGGAAGAAAATGGGTATGAAAGAAAACAAAGGGAAGGTGGCAAATCTACTTTTGTTTGCAGGTTCATTGTTATACGAGTACTTGGATATTTGCAGCTGTCCTGGTTTTGTAATGATATTTCCGTCCTTTGGAGCAGAGACCAATCTTTGCATGTAATCTCCTTACATTAATAAAAGGAAAGTGGCAGGGTGAGATTCTGATCTGTGTTACATCCCCATCAATTCAGAGTAGCTTCTGTGGATAATCTGGATCTCGCCCACTGAATTTTCAGAATATAACATCCATTCTGAGGAGTGGATGTGCGCATTCATTGGTTTATGTGCCCTTGTGCGACACGTGCATGCTTGAATGAGGATATCGCCTCATAAGCAGCAGCATTTAAGGGGATTCAAAGCCAACTGTCACTGTATCTTCAAATGACTGGCAAGATCTAAAGCAGTCTTTAGCGTGGAAAGTTCCAGTTCTGTTTTTTCTTGTCCCGAGCCTTTTCTTTTCTTTGTAATAGGGTTGGCCCTTGTTTTGCCTTTTTTTAATCATGTCAACCTCTCTAAGATCAGCCAAAAAGAACTGAGACTGCATTGCAGCAGACTGTCCTTGCCTGGCATTAATAGGAGTCCTTTCAAATTAAAAAAATACCGTATTCTATTGCTAAGTGGCATTTCATGGAATAAACGCAGACGTAGGCTGATGCGCAATTAGTGGCTGCACTCTGTGTCTGTTCTTCACCTTTACATATAATCGTGATTTTATTATTTCTTAATCATAGAAAATACTTGATTGATGTAGTGCAGAGATAACCTCCTGAGGCCCTTTCCAGGCCGACATTTCCATGATAGCTAACAAACGAAAGCAGCTTCAGTATCAGCCACAGAACCTCGAAACCCTGTCTGTCTCCATGGTTCCCTCTAGCCTACTTCCTGTGACTTACCTGCCTGCTCCACAAGATGGCAATGGGCTGTACCCGCCTTTTCTCTCATTTTCTGTCACATCCTCATGATAAATGACAGCCAGGTTGCTTTACATTTTGCCCACATAAATGGGCCGTGAAGAAACCATCCAGCCCAAACAACCATGGAGTTCTCCATGGAGCCATTTGATTGGTTTCCCAGTTGCATGAACCAAGATCCCCCAAAACCCCCGTGCTGTGCCAAATGTGTGGCGGGCGGGGAGGGTCAGTGGTACAAAAGGGGTGGGAGAGAAAATGTGTTCAGAACTGGGAGAGGGGAACCAGTGATGTGCCCCTGCTAGGCAACAACTGAACAGGAAAACATCCTGGTTTCCAGGGGAAATCAAGTTATTAATCCCCCCTCTCTGCCAAGCTCTTGATTGGCAGTGAAACAGCTCACTCCACCCCATGCAGCACATGAGAAGAAATAAGCCTTAGCGGCGCCCTGTTGCTGCAGCTGTGTACATATTATCTCAACGGGCTCTGGACACCAGTGCAGATGTTGTACGTCTCCACCAATGGCCCAAAGGTCCATTAACCCTGCACACCAGGTTTGTGGCTAGTGGATTTCCCCTTCTCCCCCAGTTCACATACTCACTGGCCAAACCTCCCATGCGCTCCTGAGGCAAGAGTTGGGAGGGAACTCAGTTCCTCAAGGCTGCAGAGTCTCCCCCTGGGTGGCCTCTGGGTTTTGTGGCCCCTTTTCCCAGTGGAACTGCAGCAGTTCATTGCACTTTGGCCTTTCCACAAAGATAGGAAGGACAGGAACTCATTCCTACTCCTGTACTCTGAGGGTATGTCCCCACTAGGAACCTTACAGTGGCACAGCTGGAGCGTCAACACTTCCCATGACAATGGAAGGGGCTTCTTCATTGCATTCAGAGGCGGATTAAGATTTATTGGACCCTGGGCACAAAGAACATATGGCCCCCCCATGCCCCACTAAAAAAAAATACGAATGTATCGAAATGCATTCATACAAAGACTCCATTTAGTATTGACACACGGCATTAATGATAAAGCAAATACTCTCCCAGTTCATTATGCCTACATTAACTGCTCAATTTTTCCACTTAGAAAATGAATATGGCTAGATATTATCCATGCCATTACACAAAGGTGTTCACTGCTAATCTGGACAACATTGGTGTTACAAGAATCAGCCGTTCACAGGTCAACAAGAGGTTCTTTCATCTCCCCCAGTTTTCTTAAACCTAACCATTACGCATTTTTTTCCACCTACTGATCTTGTTACAGTCCAGTTTTGCTACTTTGGAAGCAAATATGTCTGAAAGTTCAGTCACAGTTCCAGAAAGCAATTTAATTAAAAGAAATAATCCTAACCTGAGTTAAAATTACTCTATTATTAAGAACTTTACGTTTCAACCAATGGTGAGAATTGGTTTAAAACAAAGTTTGCAACTGATCACATAAGCTATGGAAAAAATGTTAAAAGAATCTGATGTGTGCCAAAGTGCCTCTCTTGGCTTTCTGCAAAAGGCAATTCATGTCAAAACATGAGAAAGTTGACATTTTGCCAATTAAATTTTAGGATTAACTCAGCTAATCAGAAACTAGCTTATAGGTATACATTAAATCACACTTACAAATCAGCCAGGTTCTGATTAACCAGAGCACACAACGGGATGTTCGGTCATTACTAAGCCAATGAGAATATTGTTTTTCCAAGAATGCTGCAGAAGAGAGAATATTCATCACTCCATTATATCAATGCCTCATCATCAGTGTAGTGGAGGGAAAAAGTCACTGGAACTGAAAATCCTCACAAGATACATTTTTCCCTCTTCTATAACTATCTGGGTTTGTCTTTTATGTTTTATCCCCCAGCCAGGCTTGGCTTTGGCATTCCCATAGCAACCGATGACCATTAGCCCATGACAACAGTTGATTCCACTGACCATCTTTGTTAAGTAAATTTGGGGGGCCACAATTCGTTTGTGAAATTCATAGTTGAGTGAGTTTGGTCTGGAAGCTGTGGACGGTTGCAAACAGGGCCTCCTCAGTCCATAGTGGGTAAGGGGGGAAGTATACACAAAGACCTTAAACGTACAGTCTGTGGTAAATGGCACTATAGCATATAGGGGGAGAACTATACTCTGTCAGGCCTCATATAGGCCGAGCAGGTGGGTACATAATGCCGTATCACAATGAATTCACACTAAGATTCCAAGGCTGTGAACCACATGCACAGAGAGGTGGGATCCACAAAGGTATCAGGGTGCAGGTGGGAGGAAATAGGGCTACATCGTGCCATATTAGAAAGGGTTAAATAATGCTGCATTGTGAGATGCAGGGATTGGGCCATACAAAGGCCTCAAAACTCTGGACGGTGGAAGCATAAAAATCCCAAACAAAGCCTCAATCTCACCATGCATTTTGCAATCAACAAAAGACAGGGGGGGACGACAGGAGAGGGGAGAGAATAGGTCATGCCTGGAGGGGAGGAGAAAAGCAATTGAACATTGAAAGGAGAGGAAAAGGCGATGGGGGCTCCCACAGTGTGTATGTGTGTGGGGGTAGTTCCCTCCCTTGGATCTCTGTGTGCTTGTGGGGGATGCATCCCAAGTATTGGGATTTCCACAGCTCCAGGGGGGACTGTAGGGGGATATCCGAGGCTCCCCTGGCTGCGGGGAGCTCCCCATCCCGGCGGTCCCCCAGCCCTCTTACCATCTATGTTCTCCCAGGCACGGATGTCCTGCAGGTTGCAGCCCGTGTCCTCGTGGCTCAGTTTGGGATTAGGGTGGTAGGCCTCCAGCGGGGAGCTGCACAGCTTGAGGCTGGAGGAGACGCTGCCTAGCCTCGTCCACCCAGCCAGGTGTGAGAAGATGCAGGGGAAGCCCATCATGAGCGGTGGTGAGAAGCCATGGGCAGCAGCGAAGAAAACAACAAGCAGGAGAGGAAGAGGCGGCGTTGGTGACTGCTCCCTCCAGCCGCACTCACCGGCTGATCCCCCCACCAAAGAAGTCTTGCCCCAAGCACATCCAGCTCGGTCAGCAGAGCAGAGGGCGCAGCGGCTAAATCATCCTGCTGTAGCATTATGAGATTTTTCCGGGGCCCCCAAATTGGCTGGGGCTCATGCGTTAATTCGCCGCTGGCTGGAGTAAATCCACCTCTCAGAGAGGCGGTAGCTAGGCCGTTGGAAAAATTCTTCCATGTCTACACAGGGCTTAGGTCGGCTTAATTCCATCGCACAGAGCGTGACATGTTTCATGGCCCTGAGCAATGTCGTTAAACCGACCCAACTTTGTAATGCAGACAAGCTCCCAGCAACACAGACGCTGGAGTGCAGAGTGATTCTCCCGGCACTGACGAATGTGCTGGTTTGTAGAACCGCCTGGTCTCCCAGGAACATCCTAAGGCAGAGGTCCCCACGCTATGGGGCATGGCCCCCTAGGACTGTCTGCGGGGGACACAGCGAGGCCCAGGCCAGTGCCCACGAGGGGGCAGAGAGAGAGTGCCACCCAGCCCCGCTCTGCCCCCAGCTCTCTTCTGCCCACGGCTCCTGATTGTGGCTCTGCTTCCAGCCCCACTCCCAGCCAAAGACCCACCCCCTGCGGTGGCCCCGGCTTAGGCTCCCCCTAACCTCCGCCCCACTCCTGGCCCCAGCTCCCAACCATGGCTGGGATAGGGGTAAGGCGGGGCATGAGGTAAAAAGTTTGGGGATCACTGCCCTAAGGCCAGGCGTACGCACAAGGCCGCACCAGTTTAAGGGAGGGGTGATGTTGCACTGGTGTAGTTAAATCAGTGCTGCTTTGTGTGAGGGCTCCTTGCCTTCGGTTTAAACTTTGCTTTCATCAGAGGAGCTGCAGGGGTTCAAAGCAGGAAATGTGTGCACATATGGGCAGTCTGCCAAAGGCAAACATGCTAATGTCCGCCATGGAAGTATTTCTTTCCCCTTCGTGTACCTCAGCTTACCTCTCTGCTGGGGTGCAGAGCAGAGTTTGGGGTTTTCTGGAGTTTGAGGTATAGATCTATATATATGAGTCAGAGATAAATCTCCAAATCCCCCTTGATCTATGTAAATGCCTAGACAATGGACTTATAAACAAAGAAACAACTATAAATGTTGTCAACACCCACTCTCCAAGACAACACTTTCAGGGGATTTCCCCCTAAGGTTTTATTAGAAGCTAATGTTTCAAAGAACAGAACAGGGTTTACAACACGAGAGCAAGAGCCATCCGGGCGGGGGTAGGGGCTATCGGTGGGTACAGAGTCATTGGGGGTCGGGGAGCAGAACGAGATCATAGCCCGAGGAGTCCTGGATGGGGTGAAGAGCGGGGGTTTAAAGTGCAGGAGACAACACGGTGATGGGGGAAAGGTTACGCGTCACAATGATCGCGAGGGGTGCGGGAGGGGCTGAGTTCATAAGTTCGTGATGACGTGGCGTCCCCCATGGGGTCCATAGGGCGGCGGGAGCATGTTAAGAGTTCACGGGGTTCTACGTTGCGGCGCTCACTCTTCGCGGTACTGCCTGTGGCTGGTGATGTGTTCCATGTAGATGTCACGGGACCACCAAATGGAGTCCGACACCATGAGGCGTCGCATGAGGCGGGCGTAGCGCCAGCCAATGCTGCAGGCCTGCAGCATGGCCTCGTTGCGAGGGTCCCAGGCGCCCAAGGCCCCCACAATCAGGGCATGGACCTGGACCTTGTAGCCCTTCGCTCTCAGGGTGTCGGCCAGGGGGGGGTACTTCTCCTCCTTTCACGCCTGTGCCGCGTGGAAGGCCGGGATCCGGTTCTCGAAGGGGATCGTGACGTCCACCATGGTGATCCTCTTGCGCTCCTCGTCGGTGACGCTGAGGTCGGGCCTCAGCTGGCTGTCGGTGCCGGGGACGGAGGAGTTGATGGTGACCGTGCCCAGCCGGGCCAGGATGGCTTTCGCCAGCCAGTCCTGGACCGCGTTGTGTCGGAGCTGCCAGGCCCTGGAGTGGAGCTTGCAGCCGCAGAGGACGTGGGGCAGGGTCTCGTTGACATACCCGCACCTCCTGCAGCGCTTGTCCCAGCTCCCGTGGTGGACGGCCCCGTTGAGCGGCAGGCAGTTCAGCCGGGCCCTGTGGATGAAGCGCCAGTCCGCAAAGCGGGTATAGCTGCCCTCGGCCAGGAAGTGGTTGCTGGAGTCCCACTTGATCTTAGCCAAAAGGCCGGATCTTGGCCAAAAGGCCGAGAAGCGATACTATCGCAAGTTCACATGCAGTCTATAATTATGCATGCACATACAGATACTCCCTGGGCTCTTCTCTGGGATTTACCCTGCTCAGTCTCTGGGGAATGATGGCCAAACCCTCTGTAGGGACATCAGCTCCCTACAGGTGGGAAAGAAGCGATAGTCTCATGTTCTCCTTCAAATTCTCCTTACGACTTTGCAATATCAGTCTACAATTTGCACAGCCTGCAGTAAATTCTAGTCCTCTTCTTCCCCAGGAGGGTGAAGGAACCTGCTGTGTAAAGCCAACAGAATTGGCAAAGTCCCTGGAACACAGTCCTTACAGCAGACCCTTCTAGGCCTGGTACTAGTCTACCACTGAGTTCTTCAATTATGCTCCCACTTCTCCTATTTATAAACTCCTCCTTCTCCCCTTGAGTTCCCATTGGTGTCACTCTCAGAGAGTGACTCTGGGTGTGTCATGCCCAGCTGCTTGCCCACAATGGAAATCACCCAAGTAACTTCGAACAGCTAGTGAGCACCTCGTGCCCTCCGCACCCAAGTTCTGGATGATTCTGGCCCATCCAGCAGAGTTGCCTCACCTAGCGCCACCAAGTCTGCAGGCACACACAGCCTCTCAGAATGAAAACAAGAACTGTGCGTCCTCAGCACCGTTTCTTCTCTTATTTACACCACTAAATGCTTCAATGTGAGCCTGGGGTTACACACACACACGCACACAGAGCGGTACCAGTTTAACTTAACCAATGCAGCTTCTGCGCCTCAATAAACCCAGTAACCAGGGACCACTGCAGTGTGGAAATGTTCATTGCACTCTACCCCAATGGTTCTCAAACTGGAGGTTGCAACGTGGTTATGGGGGGGTGGCGAGATGTGAGTCCTGACCCTGGGCTGTGTGCCTCCCTCTGAGAGGAACATGGCGGGGGGGGGAGTGGTGACACACAGATACTGCCCACTGCTCCCCAACCTTCCTCTCTAGGCCGTGCTGTGAGCTGAGCATCATCAGCTGCTGCTCTCTGCCCTCCTCTTACGCAGCCCAGGTGGGGAAAGTGACCTGGATGCAGGGAGCCCCAACATTGCTCCTCGCTCCCCCTCTCAGCCCCCTAGGGGGGCACGGAGGAGCAGCATTGGAGGGGGGAGCACGCAGCAATACCAGCCGTTCCGTGCATGCAAGTCAGGTTCCCCGCATGGGCGTAGGAGGGGACGTGCAAAGGTTAGAGGTGAAGGGGGCACAGTGCAGATGCTGGGGCGCAGGAGGCAGGGGCAGGCATTTGGGGCGAAGGGCAAGTGGGGCGCCCCTGGGGGCCAGGGCAAATTTAAGCAATAGGGTTTACATTTAGCATTTAACATAGTGTTAAATATAAAAACTGTGTTTTTAATTTCTTAGCAGGGGTCGCGCTCAGAGGCTTGCTGTGTGAAAGGGGTCACCAACACAGAACGTTTGAGAACCATTGTACCCAATAACCTCTCCTGGCTGAACAGTCCCAGCCCACCTCTTGGTCTCATGCCATGTTGGTGTGGGATTTTAGCTGGGCGATTTTATTCCTGTGCCTCGGTGATGATCACAATCGTGGCTGGCACGCGGGGGACTGAGCTAACAGACGAGGCTCACAAACTGCTTCTGGAGCTGACTCAGGTCTTCTGATGAAGTCCAACTGCAGAGCAGTCACATGTTCACCCATGGGTCACACGAACTGTGAGCATGCCGGGGGCAAGCTCGGCGGAGCTGCGTGTACTCTCACAAAGACCCTGCTCCGGAACATGACATATGTACAGGTTTAACTTTAAGCATGGGAATAGTCCCTTGATGGAGGGTGTTCGCATCAAACACTCACAAATGACGGTACCTGCCTCGAAGAGCTACGGTCAAAATAAACAAGACAGAATGGAAACAGAGGCACAGAAATTGAAGGGACTTGGCCAAGGTCACATAACAGCTCAGTGGCAGAGCCAACAACAGATTCCAGCTTTCCAGAGCCCCACACAGTGCCCGAACCACTGGACCACCCTGCTTCATGCAGTATAGCATTGCCAGGTCTCCTCTTGCACTGCAACTCCCTGTTTGTGTACTAAATGCAAAAAAGGCTTTTACAATGATGCAGCAACATCCCTGCAAGAGGGTAAGGCAAACAGCTGCATTAAATTGTCCAATATTTTTCTATAAGCTCATTCCCCTTGTGCAGACCATAAATATAGTTTTTCTCTTCCCTCCCCTCCATGCTTTAAACACTGGCTTTTGAAAATGATCGCTACCAAGGCTGGCCTTTAAGTAGTTTTCATTTCTTTGGATAGAAACAAAAAGATCTCCACCTCCTGGAAACACCTGTTACTGCACCATGATTTAAACCGCTTCAGGACTTGAAGGAAGTGGAATCTACATTTGCTAATTACAGCGATCTCAGCCAAGTGGTTATTTCAAAGATGCACATTGGAAAACATAATCCCAACTATACATATAAAATGATGAGGTCTAAATTAGCTGTCACCACTCAAGAAAGAGATCTTGGAGTCACAGTGGATAGTTCTCTCAAAACATCCGCTCAATGTGCAGCCTCAGTAAAAGAAAACTAACAGAATGTTGGGAATCTTTAGGAAAGGGATAGATAATAAAACAGAAAATATCCTATTACGTCTTATAAATCCATGCCACGCCCACATCCTGACTACTGCGTGCAGATCTGGTCACCCCATATAAAAAAAGATATATTGGAATTGGAAAAGGGCAACAAAATTGATTAGGGGTATGGAAAAGCTTCCATATGAGAAGAGATGAATAATACGGGGAATTTTCATCTTGGAAAAGAGACAACTAAGGGGGGATATGATAGAAGTCTATATAATCATGACTGTTGTGGAGAAAATAAATAAGGTAGTATTATTCACTCCTTCTCGTAACACAAGAACTAGGGGTCACCAAATGAAATTAATAGGCAGCGAGTTTAAAATGAACAAAAGGAAGTATCTCTTCACACAACGCACAGTCAACCTGTGGAACTCTGCCAGAGGATGTTGTGAAGGCCAAAACTCTAACAGGGTTCAAAAAAGAACTAGATAAGTTCATGGAGGATAGGTCCATCAATGGCTATTAGCCAGGATGGGCAGGGAAGCAAAACCATGCTCTGACGTGTCCCTAGCTTCTGTTTGCCAGGAGCTGGGAATGGGCGACGCAATGATCACCTGTTCTTTTCGCTTCTTCTGAAGCACCTGGCATTGGCCCCTGTCGGATGACAGGATGCTGGACTACATGAAAGATTGGTCTAACCCAATATGGCAGCTCTTATATTCTTAAGATGCACAATCTGTTTTGCAGCATCTCATCGGGGCTGTTCAGCTTTTGAAAAAACAGAGTCTTGTCCCAATTTATCCCCGCTCCAAAAGTCCAGGGCTGCTAGATGTGGGTAAATGATCCTGGTTTTGCCTCATCTGTAGCTATTTTGGGATTACAGCAGAATCATTTCATGTCATGGTCAGAGTTGGCTGGGCACGGTTATTTGTCCTCCATCTTTTATAGTTATTTTATGTATGTTTTCTCATACACTCTCCTACTCCAAATCTGTAAAAAAGTGATTGGGGGTGGTGGTTAAAAATTACTGTCTGACTCAGGAGCGTTACTTGATCAATAATGTGTCAAGTTTCCTATTTAAACATGCTTTTTTGGTTTGGTGGGTAAGTTGAACAGAGACAAAAGCCTATGTGGTAACATCTGGATGTAGGGCCAGATTCCCAATGCACCATGGCTGCAGCTCTTTGGATACTGTGATACAGCTGTTTGGGTAGCTCTTCCGGTGACCTTTTTGAGCATGTGGTGCTGTGAGAGGAGCATGGTTTCTGATGCCCCTATCTTCTAGTACAGCATTAATGTTAACACTTCCATCCCAAACTTCCTGTGTGACCCTGGGCAAGTCACTTTGGCGCTCTGTGTCTCGGTTCCCCATCTGCTAAAAGGGGATAAATAGCAATTCTCTTTCGTCACAGGGGTGCCGTGGAGATAAATCCTTATGTTAGCAAAGAGAACCGAAGGCTAAAGCAGAGTCCATTCTGGTCAGCCCAGACCCCTCTGTGCGTTTCTCGCAGTCGGAACACCATAATCAGTTCCCAGGTGAGAGAGTCCCAGCTTCCGCCACCTCACGTCTTCTTGTCCTTGGTTCTGGAGCTGGGGTCTTTGCTCAGCTTCCCTGCTGAGACACAGGGAAATTCATCACCCTCTGGGTCATTCAGTGCTAGGTGTCAATGTCTTGGAGATTGAGTTTCCATTTTCTTCTCAGATTTCCCACGGATAGGGGATCAGCCCAAGCAAGTCCTTTCTAATGACCCACGCAGGCTCAGACAGCTAGGCAACATCCCTCCCCCCGCATGTGTCAGCCTGAGAGCAAACTTAGTCCTTTCCGCCCCCCGAACAGCCATGCAAAATATTGGGAAAACTGAGACACATGCGCTTCCGAGACATATTATAGAAAATTCCCATTTGTTCACACCAGTTGTGGGGAAAAGGGCACAGGACATCTGTTTAGGATTTGGGAGCAGCACGGGATGGGATGGAGGCCTGTATGGCTGAAGAATGGGGTGGAGGGAGGGAACAGAACAGCAGGCAGGCCAAAAAGAGACCCAGAAAGGAGCAGAGGAAAGGTGGATGGGTTGGTGGGAAGAAAGATTCTGTCTAGGGGTAAAGTGTGGTCAACTGAGAGAGGCCTGTATTAAATACTTGGGTGCTAATCCCATCTCTCCGAACGACTGTGTGATTCATCTGGTATCCATGCTTCCTTTCTGTGAAAGAGAGATTCCTTATTTAGCTGTGGAAGTCAGAGGAGCGTCTCCAAATTGGGCTTGGGAGCCGGGCATTGGTTATGGTTAGTACCATGCTGCAGAGCGGAGCAGATGGTGGGCAGGTAGTTAGCCAGCAAAGGGCTAGGGACAATTCCAACACATTGACAAATCGCTGTCGATCGCATGGTGCAAAGCCAGGACTGTACACGCCTTTTGCTTTAAGAGCCACTGACTGGCCAAGACTGCCTCTTACTTTGTAAATTCACAAGGAGATTTGCACCTTGCCTTCCTATTTAGCCAGCAGCGTTAGGCCTGTAAGAGGTATTCTGCAGGGAAATGTTTTCCTGGTGCTGCACCTCAAATCTCATTGCACCTTCTAACACCGTTCAGGACTGTACAGCAATCCCTGTAATTAAATCAGCAGCGTACCCTGTCTATCCATCTATAGACAAGGGGAGTGACCACGGAATGCATTTGGAAATGTCTGCAATGCATGTGTATTGGGGAGGGGGGGGGTATGTCTGAACTGCATCCAAAAAATGTAGCTAACTTTGGCGCCATCTAGTGACTTTCTAAGCTCTATTTCTAGCTTGAGACTTTTTGAGCAGAAATGTCAGCAACCTGAGCAGTGTCAGAATTTGTTGATGGTTGAGTTCAAGAAGAAGACCCCCATGCTGGGAGGTTAAAGTAATGATAGGTGGAACCAGTGATCTTGGTCTGTTTCCAGCCTCCTAGACAACAGAGCCCCAGCCTGCTAGCAGCTCTCTTGTCATCATTCAGAGAGTGCGGCATGAGCGAGTTCAGACAGCAGTGTCCCTGTTATGTACAGATTCCACAACTGGATCTACTCGGATGACGTGTGGGGACAAGGGAGGTTGCATCGCAAATATATTATATTGAGGAAAGTAGTTTGCCCGAAGGTCTCTTACCCAATTGTAAATCATCATTCAATAATTCTGTATCACTGCAGGATTTCCTGTTTCCCAGCAAGGCTAGAATTTATGACTACCAGGTCCAAAGTAGACGCCTCTATGCTCTGACACTCGATGTAAAGCAGAATCCCGGTTAGGTATGCCAGTATGAAGCATCTGAGATGACCACTAGAGGGAAACATGCTAACACAGACCCTTGGACAATCTGACCTGTCAACAGAGGGCATTGCTGTATATATACACTAGCCAGTAGATTTCAGCACGGGCCTTCAATGGGTCATTTGCGGTGCTGCATTGGGTGTGGTACATTTATGACCTGAGAATGGATTCTCTTTCTTCAAAAGCAAAGAGTGCTCACATGAAATCATTGCTTCATGTTTTTAATGTCACGGATCTCATTCTGTTCTGTTAAGTTAAAGATACAGAGATGCACTGAACTGATGAGGCGAGAGACTCAAACTCCATTTGATTGGCATCCAAACTCAGGAACATACTAGGATTTTATATTTCTTGGACTAAAAATGTGTCTTATAGGCTAGCCAGAGCTTTCCATTCCCTCCCATATCTGAATAAAAGAAAAATGGGCAGCAAACCTGGGAGGGAAACTAGGCTGAAGGTCTCCTTGTCCCTGTGCCTCAAAAAGCATGGTGTCTCAGGTTTCAGTTAAATGCTTTTAGTTAATCATTACATCAGCAATCCAGAGACTGGGTCCATAGTTAGTGGTTCTCGGAGGGTCCCTAAATGCTGTATATCTTCATGTCTCTCCAGTAGATGTGGTTCCAATGAAAAATTTTAATGACAGCAAAAAAGATTTTATTTTCAAGTTTTCTTTAATAGTTTTCAGGTATTTCATTAAAAAAAATAAAATCTAGCAGGCAAAAACTAATTTTTTTTATTCCAGTTTTTGGACAAAATGTAATTGATGAATTTAATTTAAAATGGTCATTTCCTGCTTAAATTTCCATGATGACAAAAAAGCTATTTTTCATCCAAAAACAAAAAAAGAGTTTTGAATGAAAAATTTCAGTTAGCTCCACTTTTTAGCATGTTTCCACTTCCCTCTGCAATTCCCAATGCACAAGATGATCCATAAATTGGTGCCCCTGTGGATGCTTAGTGAAGAATCTAAAAGGGAATCTTCAAGAACCAGATCTTGTGGGCCCAGCTGGTGCTGAGAGAATACAATTGGCATTTATATCACAACATACTGATGATTGTGTGAGGTGCCATATTAACTATGGAGCTGGGAGAGCAAAATCTGGGGCAGCAACCCGTCAATGAAGATCAAGGAAAGGTATCCCCAGATGATTCTTCATTCACTGTTTCCATTTGGGTTCTCATCTGGTCCATGGGATGTTTTCTGATCACACTGTATCCAAGGCATTCTCCCAGATGCTGCACTTGATGTTTGCCTCTTTGGCAGATTGACACCGGTACCGTAGGCGTGTGAGATTTTACATCTTGCACATAGGCAGGCCAGGCCCGAGGAACAACATTAGAGCTATTATTTTGTGGCAAGAAATCTGAAGAACCTTCCCATATCGATGTGTCAGTACAAGAGGTGTCAGAACAAACTGATAAATTAAACAGTAATAAATTCCCAGGAACAGATGGTATTCACCCAAGGGTTTTGAAGGAACTCAAACATGAAATTGCCAAACTACTAAATGTAGAGTACATAAACTATTGCTGAAACAAGCCTCTGTACCTGATGACTGGAAGGTAACTGATGTAAAACCAATTTTTAAAAAGGGCTCCGTAGGTGATGCCAGCAATTGCAGGTCGGTGAGCCTAACTTCAGCACAGGAAAAATTGGTAGAAACTATAGCAAATAACAGATTTATCTCACACAGAGATGAACACTATCTGTTGCGGAAGAATCAACACGGCTTTTGTAAAGGAAATCATGTATCACCAATCTACTAGAATTCTTTGACCATGTGGACAAGGGTGATTCGGTTGATATAGTGTACTTGGATTTTCAGAAGGTCCCTCATCAAAGGCTTTTAAGGAAATTACCTGGTCATGGGATAAAAGGGAAGGTCCTCTCATGGATCAATAACTGGTTAAAAGATAGGAAACAAAAAGTAGGAATAAAAAATCAGTTTTCACAATGGAGAGGGGTAAACAACAGGGTTCCTCAAGGATCTGTATCAACCATCTGGTTCTGGGGACTTACTACTGTTTAATTTATCAATTTGTTCCAAAACCTCCTCTACTGACACCTCAATCTGGGACAGATTGCTGAAATGGCCAGTCCCAACATACACAAGATAAAAAGGCCCACACAAATGCTTGGCAGACGGTATGCAGACTCAAAGGAAGAGCTGGGCTGAGGATATGAGCAGAGCCAGCCTTAGGGAAAATGGTAGCTTGGGAAACTTGTATTTTGCCCACCTCCATCACGCCTGACCCCCATGGGCTCCCCACTCTCCCATCACCCCTGGCCCCCCACAGGCTCCCTGGGATTCCCCCATCACTTCTGGGTCCCACTGCCTCCTTCCTGTGCTTAATTTGTAGTGAAAGAGGTGCCAGAGCTCAGCCACAGCACAAATTAAGCACTGGCTGGCTGGCCTGATAGTGGCGATGGATGGCCGGGCGCCCAGCTCTGAAGGCAACGCCGCCACCAGCAGCAGCGCAGAAGTAAGGGTGGCGTGGTCTATGGCGCATTGCCAGCCTTACTTCTGCGCTGTTGCTGTGGCTTGTGGAGCCTGGCGCTCGTCCTATGTCTCAAGGCGGGCTCCATGCTGTCTCGCGGGGGCTGCACCTTGCCAGAGCCCCCGGCCCTCCCACAGCCCTCTGGCCCCTGCCGGCTCATGAGGGGCACCATTTCAGATTTGGGGAGGCGGGGGGCCACTTTAACCGCGATTCCATGGTCTACTTAGGCACCTGAAACTCTAGGTTGGGGTTTTTTTGCAGATAATAACTTAGAAATTAGCTGACAGGGGCACTGTATCTAATTCCTCTATAAAGGAAGAAAAAATAGATACAAAATCCAATTACAGCCACATCTGACGTGTCAGCGGGGCCTGAATGAGCTCTTCCCTGCCAAACGAGCTGGGGAGGGGACAAGGCCCAGGACCTGCCTGTATTGACATGAACACACCCACTTCGCACAGGTACCCAGCAGACAGAGCTGTGTTACCAAACCCAGGGAACCGACCAGCAGGGCCCATAATAGAGAAGCAGGGGGCAGCAGAAGGTGATGGTGCGCTTCGTTAACAGCTGGCAGGGCAGCCAGTGGAACAGCTAGACAGTGGAGTGAGCAAAGGGCCTTCTTTTCGCCCATCGCCCCCAAGCAGGGTACGAGGTGAGCGCTGAAGCTGCACCTCTGAGCTCTGGGTCTGCACTAAGGACAGCAATTGTCAGTGGGGTGCTGTGAGGGGAGGGGCACATTAAAGGAACTTCTGGTCGCTGGATTTAAGAACAGGAGGCATATGGCAACCGCCCAATGTACTCAGGGGTGGGTGTTTTGCTCATGGTTTTTTGCTTTGAATCCTGCCTCTGGCAGTTTCCCAAGTTAATGCTGGGTTACTTCTCCCCATTTATCAGAAGTTTCTTCTCTGCACTCAGTCTCTGTGTTTGTGAGAGGGGAAGTACTGACTCTAGAGGTGCCCAAGGGACGATGTGTAATTGTCTCAGGTTACTGGGCTGGAGTTCAAGCCACTTTCGTGTTGTATTGTTGAACGGAACCCCCTAGATATTGAACCCAACCCTTGTTTCTGCCAACGCCAACTAGCAGAAGGGTTACATTAGTTTAAATGTACCTTTAGAACAATCAGGAAATAATACAGCAAGATATTCCCAAACCCAAATCTCGAGACATGAGGTCTGGAGCTTTAACACAGATATCAGAAACACAAGTCTGATACTTTGTATAGTATCTTTAGCAGAGATAAATAAAAATAAATAAAATCTGCTTACTTTCTCTAAGAGGCACACACTGTGTTACTGCCCTTACCTACTCTATTTTAGCCAATTGTTTTTCACTCCACTAAGAACATATTTATTTAATTTTAACATATGTGATTAAGGTTTTTTTCTCCTTTATTAAGAATGGGAATTTATGTTTCTAAATATTTTGGCATTTATGTTTACTGATCACAATTATGTATGTGACTCGCGAACATCTGACTCCATCATTGCTATTAGTATCAGACATGGAACGGCATTTATTGTCATCCAAATTTTAAGTTGTTTTTCACATATAACTAAAAATACAATTTGAAAATAAATGACCTCCATCTGCACTGCGTCTAAAGTTATGTGTTTAGCTAATTTTTTTAAAACTGGCACTGCTAAGGTGAGCACAAGCTACATTTACGTTCTAGAAGGATACTGTTATTTGTTTGTACCATTTTAAACAGAGAATGACAAAGCACAATATGATAATAATGCTAATTACTCCAATCAGGACAGGTTAGGCATTTTAGAACTCACTACTCAAAGAATTAAACTGAAACATAAGAGATATGAAATGCACAGACCAGTCAAAAAAAAAACTAAAATAACAGCCCTGTAATCCGTAATGAGCTTTGAAAGAATAAAATTACACAGAATATATGTGCATTGAGCATTTCGACAGGAAGTACCAAGAAGGAATAACAACAAGAATAATATAGGTGTGTGTTGGGGGGAGAGTGTGGTGTTGGGGGAGTGAGAGACAGAGTGTGTGTGAGATACAAAGTATGTGCGTTGGGGGAATGTGAGGGAGAGACTCTGTGTGTGAGAGAGAGAGAGAGAATATGTGTGCTGGGGGAGTGTGAGGGAGAGAATGTGTGTGTGTGTCTCAGAGAGACAGAATGTGTGTGTGTGTGAGAGAGAACCAGTGTGTGTGTGTTGGGAGAGTGTGAGAGAGAGAGTGTGTGTTGGGGAAATTGTTATCAGATTTCTGCCAACCAAAGCTCTTGGGCTCTTGGTAACTTTACTCTGCAAGGCGGTGTCAGGAAATAAATCAAATGGAGACACAGCCGCCCAGCTGATAGATGGACTGGTAGAAACTGTCTAACACAAGAATGCTCTTGCTTAAAAGCTATACTTTACTTAGTCCTAAGCACTTACATATGTCTGAAATAGGTGAGTAAAACACCCCTACCCTCAATCATTACTGAAGTCTGGGCTGGCTTTTGGGTGGTACAGCAGTGACCTTTCGATAAGCCCATATTTCAGACCCCAAAATCTATATCCAAGAAGAAATCCCAAAGAGTCCAAACCTTCCCTCCCCTCCCGCCCCCAGTTTATCTTTCTTAGTAGACAATAAGACGTAAAGAAAAAAACCGGCTGGGCAAGCAGTTTCAAAAGCTAAGCGAGAGCTCGCCTCAGAGTGCTAATTAACTGCAGAATCTGCATGTCCTGGGGCCCTGACAAACATCTCCCAGAGGGCATGCATAGATAAGCTTCTTGCTTTTCTCCCAGAACACAGATCCCAGCTACAGAGTCAACAGTGTGCCCTTATTGCCAAGAAGGCTAACAGCATATTGGGCTGCATTAGCAGGAGCATTGACAGTAGATCGAGGGAAGTGATTATTCCCCTCAATTCGGCACTGATTTTGCTGCGTTTGGAGAACTGTGTCTGGTTCTGGGCCCCCCACTAGAGAAAGGATGTGAACAACTTGGAGAGAGTCCAGCGGGGGGCAAAAAAATGATTAGGGGGCTGAAGCACATGACTTAGGAGAGGCTGAGGGAACTAGGCTTGTTTAGTCTGCGGAAGAGAAGAATGAGGGGGGATTTGATAGCAGCCTTTAACTACCTGAAAGGGAGTTCCAGGGAGGATGGAGCTAGGCTGTTCTCAATGGTAAAAGATGACAGAACAAGGAGCAACGGTCTCAAGTTGCAGTGGGGGAGGTCTAGGTTGGCTATTAGGAAAAAATCATTTTCACTAGGAGGGTGTGAAGCACTGGAATGGGTTACCTAGGGAGCTGGTGGAATCTCCATTCTTAGAGGTTTTTAAGGTGCGGCTTCACAAAGCTCTGGCTGGGATGATTTAGTTGGGGTTGGTCCTGCTTTGAGCAGGGATTGGACTAGATACCTCCTGAGGTCCCTTCCAACCCTCATCTTCTAGGATTCCGTGATTCTACACTATCAAGTGGTCTCTGGTCCTTTTACTGATCTATCAAAATCTCCTCATAAGAGTGTGAGAGACAGAGTGTGTGTGTATGTGAGAAAGAGCCAGAGATTGTGTGTGTGAGAGACAGTGTGTGTGCCAGGGGAGTGTAACAGGGACTGTGTGTGTGTGTTTGTGTTGGGGGAGCCTGAGCGACAGCGTGCTGCCTCTTTAAGCACAAAACTCACTCATCTGAAGGCTTGTTCAGTCCAGCAGCTCCCACTCCTGACCCAGAGGCAGCAGCAGGCTCCTGTCCCCCCACCCCAGCTCAGTGGAGACTGGATACACTAGCAAGGGGATGGGGACACTCCAACATCAGCCCTCCCCTCTCCTCCCCGCTTCCCACACAGCAGACAGGAGGCTCGGAGTCCCAGGAGCAGCTTGGCCAGAGGTGCTCCAAGCAGAGGGAGGAGAAAGGTCAGGAGCAGCGGCAGATGGCCACAGAGCAGTGGGAGTGGGGTTCAGGGGGAGAGGACCGGACACCCCCATTCCAGAGGTGCCCTGCTCGGCCAGGCGCTCTGGGCAGTCACCCAGCTTGCCCACCCCAACCCTGGACACGAGGGAGGAGTTGTGCTATCCTGGCAAATCAAGGCTCCAGACCACCAAAACCTTAGGGTATGAATTCACAACAGAAGTGGTTTTCAACCTGTGCTCCACAGACCTACAGGGTCCACACCTCCATTCCAAACGTGTTAGGGGTCTGCACATGAAAACAGCCGAGCTTGAAAACCATGCCCCACACCAAAGGGACGTCTTCACGTTGAGATGAGTAGCGTTTAACCTCAGTGTAGCTAGTCACGCTCCCCCATATAGCCTCCCCTGAGGCGGACTTTGATTAGCTACTTGGAGTTAAAACTATAGGGCCTTGTCTCTGCTAGGATTTGACACTGAGCGATCTGCATGCAAAAAACGCACTCTTTCTGCAGGAAAGACGTAGCCAAAGCATACAGAAGGAACTTGGAGCAGCAATAACTCATTAGCAGCAAAAATCTGCATCGTCATAGATTTCTACGAAACTGCTGTATGGACATTTCCCATTTGTCTAAGCTCACAGGCTCCCTTTGCCAACAATGGGCATCTGAGGGCTTCCTCTGAAACTACATGAGCCTTGAAAAGGTTTGCTGCACATTTCCTTGCGCTGTCATTAATAATATCAATGTTTATTTTAAAACATTTTTTCCTATTTGTATCCATTTACATTTTTCACAGCTGCACAAAACTATGGGTTTTAAAGATTTTTTTAATTGTATTTATTTAAATTTTTCCACTTGGGGGGCGACAAACAATGGAAGGGGCAGGCAATAATTATTTAATAACAATAGACACTGCGTTTTAAAAAGCTAAAGTTTTATAATGGTTAAAATACAAATTGTGAACATCTCGTCAAAATATACCAAGTAAATATGCTGAAATTAAACTCAACTGAGTTTCTCAAGCAGCATTTTTCTTACTTTGCCTAGCTGTAAATGTCAATTATAATCAATGGAAATCATTTTCAGTCAATTTGCATGTGTTCAGTGAAATAAAGAATTACCAACAAAAATCTAATCCTTCCATGCCTAGATGTAGCTCATTACCATCAATGCTGCCTTTGGTGGCATAAGTAGTGGTGTTGTAAACGTGTTGGTCAGGATTTTAGAGAGGCGAGGTGAGGTAACTTCTTTTATTGAACCAGCTTCTGCTGGTGAGAGAGATTCAGAGCTTACGCAGAGCTGCACATCTTCCCCAGCACCGCGTGCACCGTTTGCCATTTTCTTCACTAGGTGTCTCTCGCTGCACTCTGCTGGTTACTGCTTTGCACACAAGGCGTGTTTTTACCTGAAGGCTGCCATCAAATGCAAGCAAGGCACAAACCTCCCTAAAACATGCACAAAGAACTGAAGCGGGATGGGGGAGGAAGCAGATGACAATGGGAGAGGCTGAGAAAAGGAGCAGGAAATGTGGATAGAAGGCGGCACAAGGGGGGAAGTTTATAAAAAGGGGGGAGGGAATAGAGAGGAGAGGTGAGCAATGATTTGACATTCTTCAACAATAGCACTTACATAACACTCTAAAAACTGCCACGGCCTTAGTGCCACCCTGGGAGGTGGGCAAGTATTTTTATCACTATTTTAGGGAACCTACTGACTAGCAAAATCAGTCGCTGTAGTTTAGCAACTGTCAACAGTGGGACAGACACTGGTGGTGACCCAGGGGGCTTGTTCACACTGCAGCGGAAGGAGTAATTTCCAGCAGATTACGCCAGCATACTAAAAATAGAAGCAGAGCTGTCGCAGTGCAAGCTGGGAGACCGGCCTTTCTGAGACCCTACATTAGGGTGACCAGCTGTCCCAATTTTATAGGCACAGTCCCAATATTCAGGGCGTTGTCTTATATAGGTGCCTATATAGGCCGTCCCTTGTCCTGATTTTCCACGCTTCCTAATCTGGTCACAATACCCTAAGTATGTATGAAGAGTAGCTACACTGTCCCGCCACATCGCGCAGCCACAGCCACCTTGCTATTTGTAGAATGCTAGCTCGATGAAAGCAGCCCTTGTATATCTACTGTGGCAATCTGCCAGCTTCCCCTTGGTGGGTCTCGCACTTCACCTTCTTCGTGGGCCAGGGCGCCCCCAACTACCACGTCTCCCCTAGCTGTAGAGGAGCTTTGTCCCCTGGCCTGGGAGGGAACCTTCTCCAGCTGCTCCACGCCATCTGGCAGCTTCCCCTGCCTTTGCTCCCTCCCCCTCCTTTAGGGAAGGGTTTAAATACCCCTGGCCCCGCCCTTCATTGGGTCCTGGTGCCTTTAACTGCCCTACTGTGCTTTCTCTTCTGCCTGCAGGGCAGAGGGTTTTTAACCCTTTCGGGCCCTCATACCGGCCCTGGCACACCCTTCTATAGCCGTCCGGCCTGACTTTATCACACTACCCAAGATGGAAATGACACTTCCAGCGCCAGTGTAGATGTACGCTGAGTCTGTGAACCTGGGAAGTGAGTATTTACCCCATTGCTGGAAGACAGACACTCATTTTAGTTATGACAGCGAAGCCTGGAAGGGCCTCAGTGAGATTGCTCAGTCAGGGTAAACTGCAAAGAATGCGGTAGACAATCCCACAAATTGGTGGTGTAGTCTAATACTTAAATTCACCAAACCGGCCACAAAACAGCTTCTACAAAACCTTACTGGTGACCAGGAAGCCCAAAAATAGTTTTCCTTGAGCAATCCATCCCTAGGCTCCCACCCAGGCAGCCAAGTCGAACGTGGTGAGGGTTACTTAGAGTCTTCTTCACCATATAAAAAGTTCTACCGTTCCCAAGAGATCAGACACAGTACCTACTAGGTCAATGAATATTTTGGCTCCTACCCAAGGATATGCTTACAGCCAATTTTTATGAACTAAACTAAGATTTATTAAAAATGAAAAGAAAGTTATTTGTGGTCAAAGATCATTACACATACAGATATGAGTAAAGATCTTCAGTCAGTGTCATAGTAAAGATGGTGAGCTGCTGATTTGTAGAAAGTTCTTCCAGAGTCAATTCCATAGGTCAGTGGCTCTCAAACAGGGATACACAGAGCTCTTCCAGGGGAAGATACTAGATACTTGCCTAGTTTTACAACTGGCTACATTAAAAGCACTAGAGAAGTCAGTACGAACTAAATGACTTGTTTATACTAGTCTATATAGTATACCCTGAAATGTCAGTACAATATTTATATTCCAATTGATTTATTTTATAATTATATGGTAAAAATGAGAAAGCAAGCAATTTTTCAGTAATAGTGTGCTAGGACATGTTTGTATTTTTATGTCTGGTTTTTTAAGTAAGTAGTTTTTAAGTCGGGTGAAACATGGGGTACACGCAAGACCAATCAGACTCCGGAAAGGGATACGGTGGCCACTGTCATAGGTTATAGTCCAATAAGCAGTCCATGTATAGTTTGTTCAAGTCCTTCCATAAGGATTTTCAGGGACAGGCATCTCAACTCTTAGTCTAATGACTTATCAGCTGGGCCACGTTGTTTGACCAGCTTCCATTTGACAGGTGTTTGCATTTGTTGGCCAGCTTCCATCTGACAGGTGTTTGCATCCCAAAAAGCTAGCGCCATTTATTACACTACAGGATAGCCTCCAAAGGAAAGGGGTAGAAGTTCCAGTTGCATGGCACATTGCTACACACAAAGCTTGCACTGGGTTTATATCAATTTAGCTTAATTATCCCCCGTGTAGATACTATGTGGCTGACAGTTGCATTGTCTGGCGATCTCCATGTGATCGTGGGAATCCTCTTGTTCTGGAAGAGACAGCCTCCTGTCTTAAGGATGTTTGTGCAACAAAGATTGAAGAGCTGCTCACCATTAGAGGTTCGCATGCCTTCTGCTGCTGTGTCTGACTCCTTCCTAGCCAGTAGAATTGTTGCCAGTGTGCATGTATCTAATAGATGGTCCTCTTTTCTGAGGAATCTGACGAAGTGGGGTGCAGCCCACGAAAGCTTATGCCTGCAGAAATTAAATTTGTTAGTCTTTAAAGTGAGTCAGAAAAGGAGCAGACGTTTGCTTAGATCTTTATCTTTGTGTGGCCATGTCGCAATTTATACTCAAAAAGATCACAAAGATGGACAAAAAGGACTGGTTTAGCAATAGGGAAGCTCAAGGACAAAGAAACACAGATCAGACTGCAGGTTGCACTTAGCAACCATTCCAGTGTTTTAGAGGATGAGGCTGCTGAAAGTCTGGAAGACTGATCAAACTGGAAGAAAACAGTAGTGAAGACAGCAGAGGAGGTAGCGGGCCTCCAAAGAGGGCAGAAGAAAGATGCATGGATTACATCTGGAATATGGGCTGCAATGGACAAGTGGAAAGCTCTGAAGGCGAAAAAGGAACAGTGCAAGACACAGGCAGAACTCCTAGAGAAGTGGAGGTACGTGTAACACTTCCCAGGAGCACCCAAGGCTATTAAGCAACTCGCTACCACCTGTCTTTAGCATGAGGAAGCTTTCTCTTGGTATGAGGGGGGTCAGGTCCCAAACCCTATCAGCCAGGGGCAACAAAGGCATTCCCCTCTAGGCCAACGCAGGCCCTGTTGTTTCTCTACAGGTTAGTGACAGGAATACTTCAACCTCCGTACCCTTCAAGTTGCTCCTTAGAGTGTCCAATGGCTGGTCCACTGGACACTCACAGCATTCAGATTCGCTGCTCCCAAAAGAACAGTGCACCCCAGCTTAGCACTTCCACCTCAGATCACTGCGTCGCTTAACACTTAAGCACTTAGATCGGTGTATAGTGAAATCAAGTATAAGCTTATTTAACTAAGCATAGAGATTGAAGCAATAGTGGGCAGAAGTATTGGAAACTGATGGTTACATGGAAAATACAAGCATAACATGCATTCTGGAGCATAGAGTTAATGAACATGATACTCTCATGCCTAATGAATTGCTCATCAGTGCTTTGCAGCCAGGCTGGCTGTGACCCTCTTTTCATGATACAACCATGCTGCCATTTTGCCTCCTTGGTGAGGGATTAAATCTTGTCCCCTCTCCTCAGTTTTTAGTTGCAGTTACAGGCTATCGTCTCTTATCCCAGGTCTCCTCTTCAGAGACTTCTCTCTGTCTTTTCCATCCACCTGGCCCAGAGAGTAAACGTAGCCTGTCCCACAGATTCTATCCGCTGACTGAGTTAAACCTGAGTCTCTCCTCGACTCAGAAGACAAGCTTTACTTTGACGGTGTTGGAACCCAATATTTTACATATCTCAAACTATTTCTCATACAAACATCTTGCAGTAATTATGATGACCAGCGAGCTACCGGCTCTTGGTAGAGACTTCACATGCCACCCTTTGGTGAACTATTGTGTGGCCATCAGACCCCAGGGATCTCTGTAAAACCCTATCCATCCCCTGTGCCCTCTGCCAGTTGGTACCTAGAAATCCCTGGATCACAGCAAGAGACAGAGAAAAAGATAAAGAAAGATAGAAATGTCTGGGTTCAGAAGGCTGCAGAGGCAGAAGAAGCGACAGAGAGGGGACGTCAAGCAGCTGTATAAAATAGCGAATGTCTCAGGAAGACCTCAAGTAGACCATTGCAAGTGATGTTCATCATGGACTCTCATGGACAGAGGTTGAAAACACATGAAGAACAAGCCAGATGGTCCAGAGCTGATGATCACACACAGGTTTGAGAGAAATGCCCATTCTAATTTAGAAATAGAAAAGGGGCCAACAACACAATGAACTTAAAGCTGCCATCAAAGGCCTCAAGCCGGGGAAGGTTCCCGGAGTTGACAGAATTCAAGCAGCGATACTAAAGGCAGAAGGTGAAATTGTGACTGAGCAGCTAACAAAACCATAACAAAATATGGGTGAAAGAATACGGGCACCAGGCTGGAAAGATGGGATCATCATGGCGTTGCCAAAAAAAAGGTGTATAGCGAAGATGTGGTTGTCCTCGATGTCCCTGGGGTGGGGTGGTAAGGGTGGGGATGCAGTCTCTGATACCATGTGAAATGTTGAGCTTTGAGCGCTGTTCCATACCTTTATTAAGGTTTTAATGTACTTGCTCTTAACTCGCACAGAATTTTTTGAAGTGTTTTTGTTACTCAATAAAACTTTAACGTTTGGAAAATGCTTCATCTTTATTAGCTCCCAACATACGCTGCAGAATGGCTAGTCATATGAAAGCACCTGCTAACTTGCGATTGTACACGCTGACGCAACTCAGAGGATCAGTGACAAACGAAGTGTAATAATCATAAATGGACAGCAAGCACCATCAATTAATAGGTGCCTGGACAGTGCTATATTGACAGATGTACAGCAAGCACAAGTTCCTAACGGGTTCCCAGACTGCAGGGCCAGGTAGAGCCTAGTATACCACAATGCATGACTGTGGCTCACTGTTAAAATGCTCTCTGAAAGCCTCTCTGAGCTACATAGCTCCACACTGAGCATTTCTGATAGCCTTCGTGTTTGGACAAGAAGAACAAGCTGAGTTCAGTCCAGGTAGATCACACTGTGAACAGATATGCACTTTTTGACAGAACATCAAAAAAGCTACTCTTTGGCCAAAATCCATCTTATTCAACCCTATCCACATTAAGAAAGCATTCGATGGTGTCCACAGAGATTCTAGAGTGTTTTGCTTGAAGCTATGGAGTACCAGACAAGACGATCAACATAATAAGGAGTTTATACACTGGAAGTAGCTGTACAGTAAAATTGGATGCTGGCCTGGAAGAGTGGTTCGTTATTGTGACTGGAGTTAGACAAAGGTGTGTGTTATCACCAATCTTCTTTGCAGAAATAATAAGGTGACGAAGCAGGCAACAAAAGTTAATGTGGATGGTATAAAATGGGTTAGTAGAGATGAGTTACGCAACCTTGACTTCGCTGATGACATTGCTTTATTAAGCACGACTTGGAACAGAATGACTGCCCCTTACATCAGAGGTAGAACAGGAAGCCGCAAAAATTGGACTGAAAGAAAATGCAGAGAAAAGCAAGATTCTGAAGGTAGGTTAGTGGACAACAGATGCAAAGGTGTACGTGAATGGAAAAGAAATCAACCAGGTAGATTCCTCCTGGGTGGGGAGTGTGATGACATCTGAAGATGGCTGTGATAAAGTTATTCATAGGAGATTAGGAAAAGCAAACACCCTTTTGAAAGGATGAACAACATCTGATCAAACAGGTCTCCATGCCAAACTGAAGGTCAGATTATACCGGGTGGTTGGACTGATCATGTGACTGTATGGAGCAAAGTCTTGGCCAATGACAATGGCTAATGAAAAGATTGGAGGCTACACATCACAGATGGCTGAGGAAGATACTACACATTTCATGGAAAGACAAAAAAAAACAAAACATGAGAGTTAGGGAGCTGATAAAGTGGGACAGGTTAGAAGAATGCTCAGGTGTTTGGGACATGTACAGCATATGGAAGATAGGAGACATGCTAAGCACTGAAATTGGGTATACAAAGAAGGAAAGAGAAAACAAGGAAAGCCAAGAAAGAACTGGCAGAAGGCAGTGACTGAGGATATCGAATGCGCTGACATCACTTGGAAAGTACCATGACTAGCGAGCTACCCATCAGTGAAAGAACTGCCTGATATGTCAGCAGCACAGGAGGCGCTAAGGTCTAAGGTAAGGTAGATGCTCCTAAATTGGTTTATACCAGGTTTATATTGATTTGGTGATTTACTGAAGTAAACTCTATTGATGTGCGCTTGGTGTGAACGGATTTCATCACATCCACCTGGGGTTTGCCTTGGGTTGGTTTAATCAACTTGTTTGAGTTAAACTAGTGCATTTTTTGAGTGTAGACAAAGCCTAATGCTACAGTGGACAAACACTGACACGCGTGCTACATCTTGTGTGTATGAATTAGTCCCCTTGACTCCTCGGGTGAGTGAAATGAAGCACATGTGTACCTGCAGCCTAGGAGAGTGATGGATGCTCGGCAGTTGCCCTGGGAGCCTGCTATACTGCTTGGCTTTCTGCATACCCTTGGCCACTTGGAGGAGTGGGGCAGGGAGAGAGAGATGGCGCTGCTCCAAAAACATTTTCCACCTTGGCCAGCAAAATGAGGAGGGCTGCTCTTGACTCCACACCTGCCTGCTGTGGGGTTCTTACACTTTCCTCTGAAACATCAGGTGCTGATTTCTTTCAGAAATGGGATCCAGGCCTAGGCGGACCTGGGTTCTGATCTGATGTTCTGGAGTAGGACAGTGTGGGATGAGTTGGGATGTCCATGTATAATTAGCATCTGTTTATAATGCACCAGTGCGCAGAGGCCAGCAACGATTCGTCATATAAATCAAGCACCTGAACAATGGCAAATGCACCCACCCCTGAAGGGCTCCCTAATGCAGCAGAGCAACTCTCTCGCTACACTCTGCTGGATCTTACCCTGTTTCTCCCACTTGAATTAGAAACACACACAGATCTTGATGCCTTAGAGTTTCCCACCTCTCCCTTCTTTTTCACATAACTGTGTCGTTTAGGCTAGAGAGCTTTGTGTGTTATGCTGCCTTTTAATTCTATCTGGGCCCGCCTGAAACTCCAGTTCATCCTTTGATTCTGATGTACAGAGGATTAACGTGCAGTGTACGTTCATGGAAAGGCCACCTATAAACAAGCCATCACTGAAATGAGAGTCAGAGGCCCATAGGTTATGCAAACCCAGGAGAAAGCACATCTGCCTGGCAAAGGGCCTACATGATGGGGGGGCCGGCCCCTCAGACAGTGGTAGGGTTCAGCTTGATCTGCCCCCTGGCGTGGCCCTTGAAGGATTTTGAAAGGCCTGATAAAGACATACAGGGATCTAAGAGGGGACGGGAGAGAGAGGAAGCTGTCCCATGAATAAGTAGTGGTTGGGGGAAAGTCAGGCTCTGGTCTTCAAGGGCTTGGGACCAGGAGCCTGGCAGAGTGAGTGAGGCAACCAGTAGGAGGAAGAACTGGAAGAAAGGGACCAGCAGAAAAGCTGCCCCCTCCTCACAGCAGGACGCCAGACATCAGCAGGACAGACTGCCTGCCAGATCTGACACCTTCAAATCAAGGGCCTAAGTGGAAGGGGTGCTCAGCTGAAGGGAACTGGCCAAAGCCTTGCAGGTGGCATGAGCTACAAACCAGCTCCAGAGGGCTGGCTGGGGGGCTTCTGTCTAAAGGAGGGACTTTCTGATCACCTGAAAGCGCGAGGGCTGAGTGACACCCCCTCAGTCCCAGGAGGGCTGAGGGGGAACGCGGAAGGAAAATAGTGACTACTCTAAGGCAAGGAGGCTGTGTGGAACAGACCCCGAGCCCCAGGAAGACACCATACCAACAAAGGGCTCCTACTGCAGATGCAGCTAGGCTCACAAAGCTGCTTTAGACTAGTCAAACCTGGGCTGAGGGGGTGGGTTGGGCGTGGGCACGCGCAGACGCTGCTAGCTAACTAAGTGATGCTGGCATAACTTTGTAATGTAGACTAGGACCCACTAAACAAAAGGGCAGTTTTGCCAGTATAACTGTGTCTCCACTAGGAGCTTCTGCCAGCACAAGGACATTAGTCAGGGATTCCAGCTCATCACAACCTGGCTGACATGGCTACGCCACCAGAAGGCTGTAGAGACAGACCGCATGGAGTAGGTATGCTGGTAAACTCTCCTACCGAAGACACAGAATACACCAGAAGGAGTGCGTGTGATGGTATAGTTTAGACTGGTCCCCTGAATGAAAAAAAACGACAGACAAAAGCACTGTTTTTGGCAGGTAGAATAGGGTGACCAGATAGCAAGTATGGAAAATCAGGAGAGGGGGTGGGGGGACAATAGGCAACTATGTAAGACGAAACCCTGAATATCAGGACTGTCCCTATAAAATCAGGACTTCTAGTCACCCTAAGTTAGAAGTCTATTCACAGTAGAGCTTTTGCTGGTATAGACCTATTGTAAAAAAAAAAAAATCACCCCCACCCACCCCCCAATTGACATTTCTATACTGGCAAGTTTTAAGAATAGACCTGGCCTAAATCAACATGTACAGTTCTGTTTCAGGAAGATAGACCCAACCCAACAGCCTGGCTCCAAACCACCCTACACTTGGAAGGGTGATCAAAATCCAGATTTAGCTCCAGCTCCCCATTTTGTAGCTCACCCCCCTAATTTTCATAATGGGCCAGACCTCAGAATCTCAACTCTTGCAGACTTCTGGTATGTGATTCCCAATGTCTACTAGTGTAAACATAAAAGACAGACACGATTGTGCGGGGCACAGAACCCCTTTGGTGTGATTTAATCATATCTCACACTGTCAGCAGGACTGGCCCTTGGTTAGAACTTGTAGTAGTTCTCCCAAGGAAAACGCAGGGGCTGCAGATTTGGGATCAGTCCCTAAACACAAATACAGGGTAGAGTTAAGACTTTTTGGGTACTTGTCATGGAGGTTTTGGAACCGCCTTCCAGTAGGAGTAGTGGGGGCAAACAACCTAACTAGTTTTAAGAGAGAGCTTGATAAATTAATGAATAGGATATATCATGGGATGACAGAGGCCTGGATCCATGACCCAGGAGGTTCCTGTGTTCTTAATATTTCTGATTAATAATCTACAGGATGAACTTGGTTTTAAGGCTGGTGCCAGCATTGTCATCTTGCGATCGCCATCATTTATAATGTTAGTGGGTTTTTTAACACGTGATTAATAGCATGAACTGTCTTGAACGGCACTTCATAAATTTAAAATTGAAATAGGCAGCAAATTTAAAAACAAACAAACAAGATTTACTTCACACAGCACAAAGTCAACCTTTGGAACTCCTTGCCAGGGGATGTTGTGAAGACCGAAAGTATAACTGGGTTCAAAAAAAGAATTAGATAATTTTATGGAGGATAGCTCCATTAATGGCTATTAGCCAAGATGATCAGAGATGCAACCCATTCTTCAGGTGTCCCTAAGCCTCCAACTGCCAGAAGCTGGGACTGGACGACAGGAGATGGATCACTTGAAATTGCCCTGTGCTTTTAATTCCTTCTAAAACATCTAGCACTGGACACTGTCAGCGACAGGTTTCTGAACTAGATGGATCATTGATCTGGCCCACTATAGCTGCTCTTATTTGGTTTGGAATAAGACATCGAAACATTTCCACAACAGATGAATGTAAGTTACACTTTCTTTTTTTGGCTGTTAAGTTTCTCAGCTGAAAGATGAGTTTATGCTAAACTGTTCTATAAGGAACTCTGTAACAGCCCTTCGAGTTACTCTGCAGAGCATATGCTGTAGGAAAAAGACACTGCTCTTTCAATTATTCAAGAGAAGGCATCTATTTACACTTTCTTCAGTTTAAGTAATGCAGCACACAGTCTTCCAAGCCAACATACACCAAGAAGCTCAAGGCGGTTTTTGTTTTCGGTTTTTTTAAGGCAAAAGATACTTTTAAAGCTATTTACCAGGCAATGCTCTCTCCCTGTGCAACGAGCACTTTGTATTTATTTGACGTATTCCAGCATTAACAAATCGAGAATCAGGCCCTGCAAAATCATGAGACTGACTTTAAAATCATGAGATTTTGCAAACATAACAGTTTTGTTCTTTTCCTCTGCCTTCTGGTTCTGAGCCCGTAGGGAGAATTCCAGTCAAGTTTTAAGGCTATTCTCCACAGCAATGAAGCCTAGAAACTTAACTGGCACAAGGCAGAGCTTCTCCCCAGCTTGCAAAGGATTCACTGCCACTCCCACACTAATCTCTTTTAGGAAAGTTTATAGGCCAGACTTAAGCACAACAGTTCCTCAGTTTCACCCTTTACATTTGAGGCTCACTGTCTTGCCTTCCCTCCCAGGGGACTGGTGGTAGCAGCTGCGGTAGCAACAATAGTAGTGGTGATGGGGGGGCGTGTTGGTGCTGCCTCAGTCAATTGTGACCCACTTGTGCTCTCTCTGACTCTTTATAGCCCCGGGGCATCCCTGTCCCCCTAACTGGCCTGTACAGGAGAAGTTGTTCTGGCATGGGGGCACCGGGCCTACTTCAGTTACAGGGGCCAGCCAACCTGACACACTTTTTATTTAAAATTAAAGCAGAGAGTCTCACATAATCACATGACTCCAGGAGCTGGGGATTTAAACAGAACATTCGATCTCGTTAGGATAATCAATGCTGCAGAGTCTCACTCATCGTTGGCTCAATTCCCACTGATGTCAATGGGAGCAGGATGAGGCCCTCAGTTATTTCTACCACTTTTCCCACGGGCTCAATCAATACATAGCAACTTGCCCTGAAAGCAAAATAAACTAGTGAGCCATGAACATGGGCTCTGGAGAGAGATTGCTTAAGTTATGCAAGAGGATACCAGTGAATGAATCTATTTGATGAATGAAAGGTGGCCCTTTCTGAAGCATCAGGCAGTTTTAAGGTGTTGGGAGCATTTTTTCTGCAGCCCTAGCGCCTACGTTATCCCTCTCTGTCCCCAACATCTAGCTCTATTCACATGGAGATTGGGTAGCAGCAGAGAACTGTATCATCAAACAAGGATGGAGGAGCCTCTAAAGGTCTATGTTTAGCTGAAACAAACTTCCAGCTGGTAGTGCCGAAGTTTGGAGATGCACCAGTCTAATCCTCCTAGGTCTGCTGAAGCCTGTGCTGCCACAGTTTACTGTCATTGGTACTCAAACTAGATAGATTAAAGTTAGTTCAGTTATGTCTACACATGCCCCTCCCCCCACTCTTCCTCCCCCTCCACCCACCCACAATTGCAGCGCAGATATGCCCTAAGTGGAAAATCTGCTCTGAAAAATCTCTTCCAGGTACTGTCCCAATCCCCCACTCAAAACTTTCTCTAAGGTCCTTGTTTCACTGAGGGGCGGGGGAACAACTGTCTTGTCTGTATGAGGATTTTAACACCTATTAGTTATCCTGTGTTAAAAATACACCTTTTTCCTCATGGGGACGTGATCTTCATCGTGGCTTTTATGCCATCATTGCAGCACCTGAGCACACTCATCTAGATTGCCTTTTCCTTCCTTCACTTTGAAATTCTGACCACCCCATGTCTCCCCTGACATTTAATATTCATTACAGGACTGGAAAAGCTCACACTAGCAGCCCAGGCAAGGCTTTGATACAAAGGAAAAAAAGGTATTAAAAAGATGAGTGATTTGACAAAAACCACGAAGCTGTTTCCTTTTTCTCCTTTGTTTGTTTCATTCAGCTTCATCACATACAGATGACGACTTCAAATGCTATTTTTAATGCTTAGATCCCAGTTTTGCCAATCTGACTCAGGATGAACTGCCCCTCATTCTGTGCATAAATCCTGTTGATAATCCACAGGTAGGACAGAGTCACAGGCCTCCGAGAGGATTTAATTGCATCCTGCAGATCCTCATGCCAACACTCCAATGATATTAGCAGATGTTCCTCCTGTGTATAAAGGCTGAGTCATCCAATCAAAGAACAGAAACCAAAACCTAGCTGAAGCTTGACAAATTCAGACTCGAAATAAGGTTGCAATTTTTATCAGAGAGGTAACTGATCATTGGAACTACCTAGGTATATGATAGACGGTGCCATGATGGCCCATCAATTGTAAATCAAGACTGACTATCTAGTTAAATGATATACTACAGCTCAATTGAAAGTTACAGGCTAGATGCAGGAATTACTGGGTGAGTGTCTCTGGCTTGTGTAATGCAGGAGGTCAGATTAGATTATCATAATGGCCCTTTCTGGCCTTAATGTCTATGAATCACATGACAAAGTACCAATCACACAGCTCAGTATGTAATCCCAGACACTCAGAAGAGCTCCCACCTATGAACTGTTTGCCCAGATATGCTCATTACAAAAAAAAAATCTATTCTGAATAATGACCAAATAAGGAAAAAGTCACAACCTGTTCAGGGACAATTCACAAACAGAAGAAAATCCCACAAAGAAAATAGCTTGTAATGAGTAGTTGACCAGCCCTCTGCAACGTTATACAGGGTTTCTCTTCAGCTATCTGGGCAGGTGACAGAACTCATTAAAGCTGTAAAATGCTGGCAGGACTACGGTGTTACTGAGATGTCAGAAAACAGTCAGTGTTTCACTTGTGAATTGTAGCCCGCTCAGATCCTGTCAAAGGGTATTTTTATTAGGTGTTTTTGTTGCACAGACCCCCGGGAAGAGTATTAATAAATTGTCCCAAATGGGCAATGCAATCATGCGGAAAAGCAATACAATTACCCTTTCATGAATCCGTCAGACCTTGCGCAGCCACTCTAGCCGGTGACAAGAGCTTAGAGTAAGAACACAGCTTTTAAAGCAGTATAATAGCAACACATTTCCCAGCAGGATCTTAAAAGCATAACTCCAAGCCAAATATCTCTAAACATTAGTGCTCCCCTTTCTGGGTTCACATAATAATGATACCATCACAAGAGCATAATACAAAGGATAACAGAAATGCATACCTGTATACCCCAGATGGAGAATTTAAAATGTATACTTGCTGTCACAAAGTCAGTTAGCCCTCAGCCTTATTCTGGAGGTTACATTTTGCAGAGTGTTAGGGTGCTCCAAACGGTTACAATTGAGAGTACTGGGATGCAATTGTACTATTTTAGGCTGACTATCATTAAAATCCTCCACTTGTGAGCTCCAGAAGATCTTCCAAAGAAAACGGCAGGAAGACGATTGCTTAACTCATTTAAAACACGGGTGACAAACATCAGGAGAGGAACAATGCTTTTGTGATTAGGGCACTGGACTGGGACTTGAGGGATCTGGGTACAAATTTGTGGCTCTGCCACAGACTGCCTGGGTGACCTTGGGCAAGTCACATCATCTCTCTAAATCTCAGGTCCCCATCTGTCAGTCATGGAAATACTTTGGGGCCAGCCCTATCTCCCTTACTGTGTATGTGCAATATCGAGCATAAAGGAGCCCTGATATTGATTGGAGCCTCTAGGCAACTACATTAATACAAATCATCATCATCCAAATTAGATGGACTACATAAGGTACTAGAACTTTTCTATTTCCTCAAACAGCACACAGAGTAAACCCAGGATTATTCTAGTATTTAAAGCAGAAAGAATAAACTTGCAATGGGCAAAAGCGATGTAAGCAGATAACATATTAGACCTTTTCCACCTCTTCCAACTGAGGGTAACTAAGGAAGAGTCGGAGAGCTTGCCAGACTTGTTTTAATAAGGTGAAGGCCAAGTAAGTGAAAAGGTCTGCTGAACAGGAAGCTATTCTATACTGTATTCATGGCCATAGTACTCGAATGCCTACACACAAGTATAAACTAAGGCCCATGGCATGGAAACAGACGCCGTCACTTTCTGTATCGTTACTTCTCAGGATTATGGCTTTAAAAAAGAAAGTGGGACTTCAGTAGGTCTGTGAGAGACTGAGGGCTGGGAGCATGAGGGAGTCTCAGGGAGAAAGCAGCAGGTTGGAGCAGCTTGAATGGGTGTTCTTTATATATGGTCTCAGACACAGAGCTCATGAGGCGCATCTATCTGACAGCTCTGCAGCTGAAACTCTTTATTTAGCTACAGGACAGATACTGCAGGTCTCCTAATGTGGCCCCTCCCCTCTTCAAAACATGCCTCCATCCTGACTGGAGGGACCCACCTCAAAGAATGAGAAGAATTTCATGCCAACAAAAGGTGCTAGTTGTAATGCAGACACTTGTCAGCTAGGAACTGACGGCGACCATAACTCCCTCCACATTGGCATCCAACAGCCAGCAAAATGACTTTCGGTTACTACAGCCTTGGTGGGATTCAAACAAGGATCGTAGGTAATAGCTCCATGTCCAATTATTAATCGCTAGCCGCTGGAGACACAAGAAATACCTTTAAATAAACTCTTTCAGCAATAGGATAAACTAAAGGTCATGGGAGAGCCACAGTTTTGCAATGGTGGAAAAAACAGACCCTCCCCTAGGTAAGGAATGTGTAGTAACTTCCCAGGGGATGGGGCACTGCGGTTCTCACTTTCTAAGTGTTCTGCAGAAGTTTACTTTCCAAACGTTCAGTCTAATCAAGGCTCCCTGCTGGAAGCAAAAGCATATCAAACAGATTTAAGATTTTTCATCAGCAACTTGGGAAAAACAACATGTGTTCTAGTTCTTTTCCACTTCCATCTCTGGCATGATTTCTCACTCGCCTCTTGCCAAGTTCTCACGTTATCCCGAAATCGGCACATCACTGCAGTAACACAGGTTTAGCTGATGTTAGTTTCATTAGGTTTTCCCCTGCCCATTTCTTCCCCTCTCCCCTTAGATTTACCCTTTGAAAAATGCCATCCCCCCATCAGCAGCTGGCAGTTACATCTTATTTTAAATTGAATTGTAAATACAGCTGAAGCAGCTCCAAGAGAACACAGCCTGGGTGTGTGGGGGTGGTCTCTGAGGCAATGTCCTCATCCATCCTGTACAGAACACACCCATCTGCCCAGGAACACATCTGAGTTTTGCTCAATCCTGGTATTAAGAAAGACTCAGGGCTCTGAACTTTGCCATCTGCTTTCAAGATTAGGTGGAGACTTATTTTTTACCTGTTTCAGACCACGTTATTGCAGAACCTGTTGGTGGCATCCCAGCCTTTCAGGGGAGTGCTACTCTTTCCCCAGCTGGAGAAAGTGTACACTGCAGTCATGATGCACTGATGAAAACAAAGTGGTAACAGTTATTCACAGACTATGGCCCTAAGAAGGCAGGGGCAGGGTGGGGAGAACCGCATTTCACCCGAGGATACAGAGGTATTTACAAATGCTACTGTGAAACTAGACCACCTTTCAATCCATTTACCATAGCACTTGCAATTGCCATTTCAAAGCAGATGGAACAGATTTTCAGCCAAAAAAATTAATTTGCATCCAGAAGATCTTGGGGGGTGGCGGGGGCAGGAAAGTCAGGCTGATCTGTTAGTTCTTGCCAACTCTTGTTGTGAACCAGAAATCATGATGTTCATAAAACCAAGCGGCAATATGCAGTGAATTAGCCTAAGCCATGAGGAAAGAGCTGGGGTGCAATTTCAGATGTGGTGTATTTCAATTTATGAAGGTTTAGTTTATGGTAACTCCTGGGTATGAAGAAAGCAGATTTTAAAAATATAAATGATAGAAAAATGGTTAGAAACATATCCAGGCTGTTACTGAAATCTTTTAAAAATAAGCATCAGGATCAAATCAGGAGCTGAATGACTGGCAGACTGACCAGTTGTCCTCTCTTCCTTTGTATCAAATGCTAAAGTCGTCTCTTCTGATGACTCATACGAAATTAGTTGGAGTCCTGTACCAGCATCCACAACACAAACCCCCCACCACAATTTTTTATTTCAATACTGTGGACTGAATGGCTATGAAGTGATCTACCCTTACCACCTCTCCCTACTTATCTTATTTAGTGCATATGGCAGTCAGTGTCAAACCGGATTGCGTCCTCATCTAATAAAGACTGATACTAAGAAAAACTCTTCCTCTTTCTCCTCCTGCAGGAATAGCTTGAAAGGTAGCTTTTTTTCCCCTCTCCCCTCTGCTTCCCTCCTATGTGTGAGCAGACTGAAAGGTAATGGGAAAGCTAAGTCAAAGTAAGGAATTTTGCATTTCGTTCTGAATGTGGAGAGGCCCATGTCATTCTTATCTCCTGCAGGAGTGAGCTCCATAGTCTAGATCCAACTCCCGGGAAAGGTCTGTCTCACACGCTCAGAAGTCTCACCCTAATAGTTGGTTTCACAATTCCAAAAGAACCCGGCTGATATGGATGGTCACAGTCACAGAGAAAGAGCTGTGATCTCAGGTAGCTAGGGCCAATCCTATGGAAGGCTGTGTGTATCTGGACCAAGACTGAACTGGACTCTGTATTCTGATCTGTACGGGTGGGTCCCTGCAGGTAAGGTTGAGGCACATGGTAGGAATTTTTTTTGGAGAAACCCATGCTCTACCTGGATCCTATAAATAAATACAGGAATTCACTATCCAGTGTTGTCAGTCTGTCACTGCCCATCAATACTATAATCCAAAATTGTTGGGCTAGACTAAGTCTTTGAAATGCTGGATGAAGGAAAGCTTTTGTGGTGAGGAAATAAAATATTTAACATTCAAGACATCAAACTGAATGACAGAAGGGAACAGTGCTGAATTCTAAAGGCAACTAACCCACACCCAGAGTTTAAAGGCTTTATTTTGGAGGCACTTCAAATATCACCCTATTAAATAAAAGTGAAAAAAAACTCCCACACCAGATATTGTTTAAATAATACACTCTATTTTATTTTGTCTTAAAATAGTTTAACCTTTATGCTACAGACTTGTTTCAAAAAACAGAAGGTCTCATCTTGCACCAAAAAATATATATATATTTATATATAACACTCTGTTTTATTATTTTTTCCTCCAAAGACCATTAAATAAGTAGATGGAAAATGAGAACTAAATAACGAGTGTCAAGAAGAACCAAATTTTTAACTAGAGTTGCACATTTTAAACATTAAATTCGAAGCAATGATTTGTCTCCACTGCAAAAGATTCGAAGTTCAAACTCTAGAGGAACTGCTGAACCATAAAGGGCTTAAGACAGTGCTCACTGAAGTCAATGAAAAGCCTCCTATTGCCTTCAGTGGGCTTTGGGATCAGGCCCCAAGTGCATTGGTTCTTAGCCATACAATGGCTAACATTTCACTTTCCTGTTGAGAAGAGCAAAGTTGTCCAGGCACCTTTTGCTCTCTTAAAAAAAATCCCCCAAAACAAAGAAAAACACTTCCTAGCTATCCAGTGATTGTGGTTTTTAGATCACTACCCCTTAAAATTTGTTAAAAGAATAAAAGAAATATGTACTGTTTTAAATAAAAGAAAACCAGCATCAGACTAAATACATGATTTGTTTAAAACCAACAGTGCACAATTGAAGGAAGTTTGGTTAGGATGCAGTCATTTTTATATATACATGGAAGTCACATCATATACAAACTGAGAAACAGATAGTCTGTTTGCAATTTTTTAAAGGGAAGGACTACAAATGAGTCCCGGCAGCTTTCTTAGAAACTGATCTTTAAAAGACAACTTCATGAAACAGTAAAAAGCAGCCACACTACATCAGCTTTCCCAGTTAACCAACAGCATGGTGCTAATCTGCTAAAATGATGGATGAGCTATGTAATTAACCGATTAGGAAAAAAGATCAATAGTCACTATTATTATAGTGTATCAGTATTACAGAACGTTCTCTATTGCAATGAGTATGTATTCCATTCACTACACTCCCTCCCACCCCTAAACAAAGACCAATTACTAGAAGCATCAAATACATCTTACAGATTATGGTCATGCAACACGCTGATCACCATTTAATGTTTTAGAAACTTTTAAAACAGAACATAAATCCTTTACCTAGCTCTTTAAAGTGCAGTCACAACCTTTCCACTTTTGAAGCAAAGCAAACTGTTTACTATTAACAATAGTAGAATCAATTTAAAAAGAATCTGAGTTACCAAAGGTAAAATTCTTGTCCATACAGCAAATTTTTGGAAGCCAAACAATTTTGTGAGTCAGCCTGCACTCTTGCAAACTGATACCAATCAACCAGATCAGGACGCATGGTGTCCTGTCTACTTTTAACCCTACTATTTAACCCTAGCAGGTAAAAATTGTGTTGGAGCTGTAGAAAAATTCCATGAAAAGCATTTTGAATACAAAAGGGCATATTTTAATTGCACAATAGATATTTAGAGTTAACATCCTCTTGTTTTTAAGGTTAGTCTTTGGTTTTTGCCTTGAACAAGAGCCAGTGTGACTGATTAAGGGCTACTTCAATACTTACTACAAGAACTAATGCTTACTAGAATGTCTAGTCCCAGTGATTTCACTGGGAGTAAGCACCAGGCTTTGGTGGTAACTGCTTGCAGGAGCGGACCCTAGGAGAGGTTCAAACACTAGGATAGAAAATATAACTTAATTAGGGAAATGGGGCACAACTACTTACAACAGAAGGGTAAGTTTAGGCCCTGATCCTGCAAAGTACTTAAGCATGTTGACAGTTTTAAGCATTTAAGTAGCCCCACTGATTTCAATAGGGCTACTCTGGTGCTTAGTTACACATCTGCTTAAGTACTCTGCTGGAATAGGAATTGATAGAATAAGTTTTTAGAGAAGATGATTGAAAGAAAGAGGTGATGTACAAAAGGAACCTTTCCGAAAGAACACGATTGAGAGGCATGGTTTAAAAAAAAAAAAAAAAAAAAAAAAAAAAAAAAGAGAAAGCAGGGTCCTAAAATCCAAGGAATTCAGATCCATTTAGAACAGGCAGGGATGCTGGGTCTTTTCATGATTATTTTCTTATGCTTTTGTGCTGATCATCTGCTATTAAGTCATTTTTATTTGAAAAAAAGTAACATGCTGTGGCAAATAACCAGTAAAACACAGTAGTCAAGAAAGACAGAAGACACGGCACTGAATAGAATTTAAACTATAAATTACATAGAAAACAACAATCCTTTAATTAAAAAGTTGTCCAGTGCACGTTATGGGCCTTTTCTATTAAATGACAGTCCTGCTGGTAACGTAACCAAATCAGCTCGGGTATAAATACTGTTGGTCCAATTTTCAGAAGGGCTGAGCACATGCAGTTCCACTGAAATCAATGGAAGGGGGCTCAGCATCTCTCAACATCAGGCCATCAGTGTCACTGATGCTCACACAGCAAAAACACTAGCTTCTACAAACAAAATCAATTTACTGATAAATGAAACGCATTTTGATATCTGAGGTGGGAGAGGATGGGAGTGTGTATCTGTCTGCACAATTATTTAGATCAACACACAATGCATCACTGTAGGTGTCATTTAAATTCAGTGCTATCAAGTTTTCATATTAGGAAAAATCCTCCTTTGAGAAGGTAAAATATTTTAAATGATAATAAAATGACACTGCATTCTGATGGAAAAGCAAATTCTCCAGGAGTTTGAAGTCCATAATGCTATGAACAGGGCTTCTGAAGCTGAAGCTACAACGATGAACTTCCGTGCCATAAAGAGGGGAAGAGCTGGGGGGCAAAAAACACAGTGACGTTGAATTACAGTAGATATTTGCGTCTGGTATCCTCATCCAAAGTGAGATCAACTACTTCCGGGGGTGAAGACCAATTCTGCTGGGGGGCCACAGCTGTCCATGACTGTGTTTGTCGAGTGCTAATGTACTGAGCACCTGAGCCATGCTTCCAGGAAGAGACGCTTTGAATCACACCTCCCCTAGGATGGGCACACCTGCAGCAAAGCAAAGAGCAAAAGCATTAACACTACTGTCAACTCTCCACATGAGATTCTTAGCTGCAATATTTCAAGGTGTCAATTTGCATCTGATTAACAGGTCTCTCGTAAAAATTTGCTCATGCCTTTTCCATCTGTGGAATCCAGGAGGGTTTGCCAATGTTACTTACTGCAGATTATATATGCACTGAACAATAGGCCCTTGAACTTGAGCCCACAAAATCAAAGACAACACAGAGCACAGAATGGAATTTCCCTGCACTCAATTACCGAAATACAAAATCAAATTCTGCCACTGCAGATGAGTGAAGCTCCCAGGAAGTCATTGGGAGCCACGCACCTTGTGCAGTAACTGAGATTCTTCGAGATGTGTGTCCCTGCGCTGCTCTAGTCTAGGTGTTGGGGCATCCCTCAGTTCTTGATCAGAGATTTTTACAGCAGTATTTGTCCGGGCCGCACGTGCACAGATCCCATCTCACAGCACCACTGGCACCTCTTTGGCATGCGCGTAACCTGACCCCATTCCTTCTCTACCATGGAATCCTGTCCTTGAACTCCAAAGTGTGAGGGAGGAGACAGTGGAGCACCCACAGGAAGAACCTCAGTTACTGCACGAGGTGAGTAATGTCTTCTTCGAGGGGTGTCCACTTTAGGTGACTCTAGAGCAGGGCCCCTCATTTGGTGGAAGGTACTTTGGAGTCAGTTGGTTGGAGAGCTGAAAGCACTGACAGTCCTTGGCGGCATCTCTCCCGGATGCACGATCAATGGCATAAAGTTTTGTGAAAGTACGTACAGAGGCCCACGGAGCTGCTTACATACATCTGTAATGGGAATGTTGTTGAGAAATGCTACAGAAGTGGACACTGCCCTGGTTGAATGTGCTTTGGTCTCCAGGGGAGCTTGTGTTTTTCTGTTTATAGCAGGATTAGATGCATCCCACTTAGCCTCTGAGCAGATATTGGCTTGCCTTTTGTGGATACCATCGTGGATACAAACAGCTTAACTGATTTTTCTAAATTTTTTTTTCTGTCTAAGTAAAAGGCTCGTGCCCGTCTGACATCCAGAGTGTGCAGTGCAGCTTCCTGTGCATTATGGTGTGGCTTTGGATAGAAAGTAGGTAAGTGAATAGGTTGGTTTATATGGAAGTCAGATATAATTTTTGGTAGGAACTTTGGGTGAGGTTAGAGGATGATCTTGTCTTTGTAGAAATCATGTAAGGCAGATGGGCCATGAGTGGCCCGATTTCTCCGACACGGTGAGCTGATGTGATGGCCACTAGAAAGGATACTTTCATGAACATAGCAACGTGATCACTTCAACATAAGTGTTTAAATGGGGTTTTGGTAATGGTCCTTAGTATTAGGTTTAGATCCCATGCTGTTGTAGGGGTATGAACAACTGGGTATAGTTTCATATACCTGCAATGAACCGTTTTACTATTGTGTGAGTGAAAACCATTTTATCCTTGATTTTGTCATGGAAGACAGTAATGGCTGATGGATGAATCTTTAAAGAGTCAATTGATAAACCTAACTTTTTTAGTTCTAGGATATATTCCAGTGTAGTCTAAATGGATGAGGATGCAGCGAGGATTTGTCTATCTTTGCAGCATAAAATGAATTTATACCATTTCTGCATATAAGTTTTCCTCATTGTCTGTTTCCTATTATGTTTAACCTGTTTTGAGCATTCTAGCTCTTCTGGGCAGAACCAGTTAGGAACCATGCTGTTAGATGAAGCTTCTGTAGCTCTGGGTGAAAGATCCAGCTGTTGTCCTGGGATAGGAGATTATAGCGAAGTGGGAGAAGGATCATTTGAATCTCAACATTCGCAGTCGGTAGGAGTACCAGGTTTGTTTGGGCCACATGGGTGCTGCTATCGTCACTGTTGCTCTGTTGGCTAGTATTTTGTTCTGGGTATCATTGGGGTGGGTGGGAGTGTGTAAAGAAGTTGTTTCCTCCAATTGATGAGAAAGGCATCCCCCATTGATCCCAGTCCCAGTCCTCCCTTTGAACAGAAAAAGCGGCATTGGTGGTACGGTTTCGTAGCAAAGAGGTCAATAACTGGATGGTCCCTTTGTCAAATATGTTTTTCAGGAGCTTGTTTGTTTGAGAATATTGCGATCCCTTCTTTGTGCAGATGTGCTGCTATTACAGCAAGTACTTTGGAGAAAACCTTTGGTGCCAAAAGATAATACCAAATTACCAAAGGGTAATACTTTGTATTGATGATTCCCAGTCATTGCGAATCCAAGAAAACATCTGTGTGCTGGGTGGACAGGGATATGGAAATAGGTATTTTGGAAGTCGAGGGCTGTGAATCAGTCCCCTCTTTCCAGTGGAGATATGGTGGACAACGTGACCATCTTGAATGTTTGTCATCTTACGAACTTCTTTACTGATTGCAGATTTAGTATGGATCACCATCTGCTTCTTAATAAAAACCCTTCCCTCTGTACTCTTGTGGAACATTGTCTATTTTCCCTATGTGTAGATGTTTTACTTATTGAAACACTTGCACATGAGATGGATCCCTGAAAAGAGATAGGGAAGGGGGTTGGTTAGGAGTAATGATATGAATGGGACTGTATATCCCAAACGGATGATCTCTAATATCCACTTGTCTGATGTGATCATTGCCCAGGTGTGATGGAAATTTCGTAGGCGAAACTTGAATTGGGTGGTTGATGTTGTTGGCACCAGTTGATGAGAGAGGTCTGAGTCACTCAACCAAAGTTTCAAAACTGTTGTTTAAACGATGTAGGCTGAGAGGTCAATGATGTTTGGTGAGCTTGTTGACATGGTCTCTGTTTGCCTGCTTGTGGCTCATAGTGTCTCTGATGTGACTAGTATGGATATCTGCAATCGTAGGGTTGAAACCTATATTGTTTTCTCCCCATTGCAGGTGTGTAAATTCCAAGGGCTTGCAAGGTCACTCACGAGTCCTTCATCGTGTGAAGTACTTCGCCAGTCTTCTCTGCAAAGAGCTTAACTTTGTCAAATGGGAAATCTTCTACTTTTGCATGTAGTTCTCTGGGCAGGCCAGCAGAGTGGAGCCACGATGTCCTGTGCAAGATCGACTGCCATGGCAGTCATTCTGGCTGCAGTATCAGCCAAGATCACGTCTAGGGAAACCTGTAGAGCCGTTTTTGCAATGAGTTGCCCTTCATTTATGAGTGATCTAAACTGTTCTCTTCTGTCATCTGGGATGTTATTAATAAATCTGAAATTTTGTTATACATATTATGGTCATAGTTGGACAATAAAGCTGTGTAGTTGGCTACTCAGTTGTAGCGTTGACAATGAGTACGCTTTTCTGCCTAGTAAGTCTAATCTTTTCTAGTCATTATCATGAGGTGTTGATTTATAGTTGGTTTGTTTGCCCTTCTGGTTTGTGGCATTAATGACAAGGGAGTTCAGGAGGGGTGAAGAGTAAATAAAAATTCATCCCTTTGGTGGGGACATGTTTTTTATCTGTCCTTTTACAGGTAAGTGGGATGGTAGCTGGTGTTTATCAGATGATGTTAGCTGGCTCCATAGATGCGTCATGCAATTTTCAATGAGGCTGTAGCGTGGAGGATCCTGAGCAGCTCATGGAGGGATTTGGTGACCTCCTCAAGAGGGATTTCCAAGTTTTCCACCAAGCTTTTAAACAGCTTTTGGAAATGTTTAAAGTTGGTGGCAATTGTGGGTGAAAGAGGAATTATTGCCTGATCTGGCACGGATGAAGAGTCATGTCTAGGAGACTACATTTCTTGGTCGAGGCTGACTTCTCTCTCCCCGATGTTTCAGAAGTTGGTTCAGACACAGATGGGGTAGAGCATGTAGAGGATTCGGGTCTGCATTTATGGGATCTGGGTGGTCTACTATAAGCTCTTGAGTAGTTTGACCATGCGTTCCTGTTATGCCATTCCATGGGATCAGGCATGGGTGGTCCGAACCACAGTGGACCATACCATGGATATGTATTGCTTACCATATGAGGGGTATATATGGGTGCCTCTGAAAGTGGTCTGCTTGGAGAGGAATGTGGAATGAAAATTCAGCTTCCTTTGCCTCACTGTCCTCTCCACTCAAAAACAGTATTGGGGAGAGAGCCTCATGTGCAAAATGCAGTGAGGAATTGTCCATCTCAGGCACCAGTGACTGTGGAGACTATGTTAATGCTGTCTCAGTCTGTTGACAATGGCGCTGTTTTTCCTTTTCTTTTTTTGAGATGGTGCTGATGTCGGTGCTGTGTCTTGGGTCGGTGCCACTGTTGTCTTTGGTGCTGAGACATTTTTTGGCGCCATGATCATCATCAGTGCCAGAGTCAAGGATGTGCTGTAGTCGGCACTATGGCCTCTCTCATCACTGAGGTTGTGATGGTTGACCATTGGGCCAGTGATCTTTGATCCATCTCCTTTGTTGGTGCCATGCTGGAGGAGGTTGGCTTGTTTTTCTCTCTCAAATCCACACTGGGACACGTCAGTATCACTGTCCAAGCACTACCTGAGGAACCTGGCACCTCATAGGTACTGAGTTTTGGGACTGTTACTCTTACAGGTAAACTCCTCTTCTTTGCTGTCTCCCTAGGTGAGGTGGAGGCTTTTTTTTTTTTTTTTTTTTTTTTTTTAATTCTGATTTTTCTGAAGAGATTCTCTGGCCCCAGGTCAGAGGAGGGTCTCAGAGATTTTTCCATCAAGGTAAGTTTCAATCATAGATCCCTATCTCTTCTGGCTCTGGCTTTAAGTTTCTTACAACGCATGCATTTTTGAAGTACGTGCCTTGCACCCAGGAAGCGGACACATTGAGAGCAACCATGCAACACTGTGATGGCAACTCTGCATGACATACACCTTTTAAAGCCTGGTGACCCTGAATCAAAATTAGGAGCAGAAGAGGACAGAAAAGAAAGGGATTTTTTTTTTTCTTTAATTGGGAAAGATAAGTAGGGTTAACTATTGACTAGATTAAGGTAATCAGTTACTAAACTAAACTATTTCTAAAAGTTACATGAAGTAGGATGAGTTAAGTCAGGAACTGCTAAGAACTCCGTCTTGGACTGTGGACTGTTGCAAAGGAGGGGGTTGGGTCAGGTCGCACGCCAAAGAGGCACAAATGACAAGATAGGAGCTGCACACGCGCGGCCCAGACGAGTACTTTTGTAAAAATCTCTGATCAAGGACGCAGGGTACTGACACCTAGAGTGAAGCACTCACAGGGACACCACTCAAATAAGAAGCACATTATAGGGGAGAATATGCCTCAATGTGTAGCATCATGAACTGTTCAGATATCTGCATTATACTGGGGGGGAATTAGGATATTTTTTCTGTTGGGAATTACAGCCATTAGTCTTTTTAAAGAGGAAATTTTCCAGTAGGAAAACCTCAATGAGGGAAACAGAAAACACATTTTTATACATGAAGCTAGATTACCTTTGATAGGTATTTTTGATACTTGCCTTACAGCAATTACAGTACACATATACTTATGTTTTGTACAATTAAAAAAAGTTAAGCCATTACACTTTCTTTTCCTTTGATCATATTAACTCAAGACTATTTTCATATGGGTGAATACTTAGATATTGTAACTGTCCAAATATAAGGCACTAAAATTCAGCAAATGATTTAAGCTTGTAATAATTAAAGTCAATAGGATTTCAGCATGGGCTTAAAGTTAAGCACATTTGAGTGCTTTGCTAAATTGAGACAAATATGTTCTCTTACAACATACTTCTAATTGTCATACTGTATTAATGATATGCAGCAAGAAAAGTACCTTGTAATATTAAGGAAGAAAAAAACAAAACAAAAGTATCTAGATGTATTTTGTTACACAATGGAGTGGTAAAGAGATTTCATGGGCACTCATTTAAGATTGCTGCTTTTCTTGCCACTGGTAACTTTCTTAAAACAAGTGCTGGTAAACCTTTCAAACCATTCCATGTGTTTTTATTTTTTTTAAATTCTGCTTGATGAAAGCTAGATGAATTTTGTCCAGGTCTGTTCAGGTTAGATTCCTCCTATTTCTCTGTGATAGGACACTGAGGTTTTTTCTAATTCTATTTCATGAAAATATTTCTTGTCCAAGCTGGTTTTTTAATGTTTCTTTTACTGCTCTTTAAAGTATTGGATTATTGTATTCATGTTTCCTATTCTGCCTGTGACATGCTATTTAACCTTAGATGTAAAGTTCAAGGTGGCATTCCTTCTATTTGTTTTCGCACATCTTTTCGAGTTCTATATAGCCACCAAAGGTTTATTAAAAGCAGAAGTCTGGGGCTCTCTCTAAACCCTGGGTTTTGGGGGGTTTTTTGTTTTAAAGAAATACCTTTAATAATAACTGTCAAGACAAGATCGTGGTCAAAGCAGAAGTATCTCATGATGCTTGAGTCCACAGGAACATTGGATAGTTATACATTGCAATGTAAAACGACAGTTTCCTTGGCACCTAGGCAAAACTAAAGAACTTCTCACCATGAAGATGACAAAAATCTGGCTATAGATTACCATGTGGAAATGATGCCTGACAAAAAACAAAATTCTGTATCCTTGAACAAATCATACAAAGCAGCTAACTGCAGAAGGTTTGATCAAAAATTAGCACAGGAACCTTTCCAACCTGTGCCTAAAATGAATACATCATCCAGTAAATGTAACAAAACCAATACAGAAAAGGAAAAACAAAGGAGTGGTTTTTTAAATACATCCACAGTAGGAAATCCATTGGACAAAATTAAATAAAGAATAGCAGATAACTACCAAAAGAATTCAGTGCTCTACGTAAATGCCAAAAAGTTTCTAATGATGAAAAATGTCATCAAATCACTAGAATCTAAACCAGCACAGATGAAAAAGAAACAAGTTTCACAGCCCACATCAATCCAGCAATATTACAGAGTATGGAGAAAACACAGAAAAAAACAGTGTGAGTAATAGAACGGAATCTAATCATACTAAGCATGCAAAAAATACTGATAAAAAACCTAAAACCTTTTCCACATGACAACCCTGTCAGAAGCCCATCAATACTTCAAAACTGCAAGCCTAGACCTGCAAGAGAAATAAAATTCTAAAGAGGATACAAATGGCCAAAAGGTGCAAATTTCAAACAAAACTGATGAGAAATGCTGTCCCCAGAGATGGCAAAACACAGCTGAGGATGACTTAAGAAAAACATGCTGTAAAAAAACAGCATCACACCTCTCCTTCCTTTCTGAAGTGCATGAAATATTTTCACATGAACAAGCCTAAACTAACTTTCACCAGCAATTGTGCGTTGAATTTAGATAGTTCTGCATTGCAAGTATTAGAGACAAACAGCTCAGAAGGCTAAAAAATGAAAGAAAAGGGATGAAACATGAACGTGATTAGCATTAGCAATTACACAAACTAGTAGTGGAAGACAAATCGATTTAAGTTACAATGAGGAGAAAGGTTTTCTAAATAGTAGGTCTGAAGGACAGAATCCATGTATTCCAAGTGGGAGAGTCTTTACCAGGATATCAACATTCCATAAAACAAGGCTCAACCTCTTCACAAAACTTCAGCCACCTGCCTGGTTTCCTCCCTCACAAATCCCACAGGGCTGAGTTATGCCCAGCTCCTATGTGGTTAGACAGCAGAGTAAGGCCCGCTGCTGCATGATTACAAAGGACTGGGATCTTGGGTGCTGCACACTTCATACATCCTTCCACTAGCACATAAGTGGTGAGGAAGCAGAGAGGGTGAAGAGTAGGCAAAGCCAGGGTTCTACCTCCTCACCCATAATGTCAGTAGCACTGTGTGGATAATGATGACTGATGATTTTTGAATTCCCAATTTAGCTTCCCAGATTACAGGGAAGTCTATGTATGTGTGCCTCAATCTGTTAACTACTTCATAATACCTTAGTCCAAAGATAGCTATAGGGAGGCATCCAAGGAAAGAAGTATGTAAGCCTAAAAGAATATAAATTAAAACATGGTAGGACTGCCACCTATTAGGACTTTGATCCCCAATTCTCATCTCAGGTTGGGCATGTGAAGTGTCCTGAAATAAAATTAAGACCCGTAAAAATGTACTGGCTATTTTTAAGCTACAATGGGCATCCTTACATTTACCACATTGACCATGCAAGTATTTAATGGTCAATGTTCTTAAAATGGGGAATTAAATCAAATATCCAAGCAACGGTTCAAACACCGAAATGCAGTAAGTGCACATTTTTAAGGGCACTGTGTACACACACAGTGGGTGCTCTTAAAGACACCAATCTTTTTGTAAACCTATTAGTGTTCAGCTGTATATTGATTAAACATGTAATTTCAGTATCAAGTGTACCTAGCCTATCAATTTAGTTGATATAGAAATCACATGCCTAATCTGTGTACATCTGAACACACTACTAAAAAAGTCAGGCAACTCTGGTGTCACACTGATTGGCAGGCAGAGCATAAGAACCTAAATGAAACAGGACATATTTTACACGTTTGGCACCGGTCTTGGCTGAAGAACTGTAACATCAGAAATCAGACAGCATTTTTCTTTTTCATTTATTTTGACTATTTAAGTATTTGGATAAAATGAAGGCAGATTTCAAAAGTAAAATAAAGGAAAAATAGAAGTACCTTGCATGTTCTTGAACTCCCACAATCTCCACTTCACTGTCAGAAGAGGCAATATTAATTTCTTCATTGATCTGTGCATTGCCAGAAGAGGTTCTCTCACTTGCTAGGAAACCTGGATCCAGATGACCTGCAGAGAAGGAAAAATGCAAACAATCTGTGGTTTAACAGCCTAAAGAACTCAGAAATCCAATGGTGAAAGATATTTCTCAAACTCACCACAAATGATCGCTGAATCTGGGATGGGATAGACCTATTAGATCATCTCATCCGTTCCCCTCCTACTGCTGGTTGAAACTGTATATTTAAAAGTGATTTGTCCAATCATGTTTTGAATGGCTCAAGCAATAAGGCTGTCACAGAAAAGTTAGTACCCAATTCCTGTTCTAATTATTTCTGGAGTTGGGAAGTTCTCAGGTCTCTACCTGTAGTATTCCAGAAGTGACTTAAGAGACAGACTGCTCCTGAATAACCCTGAGATAAAGCAACATGAACGTCAAATTATGCCAATTTTCTTTGAGAAAGGAAAGTTCCTTCAAGTCAGTTATTGAAGTAGCAAGAGTGAAACTTACAATGGTTTTCATTGTACCTTTTCTTTAGATTAAGGCATTTACCCTAGGAACCATTTTTCAAACGCAACTTCCAGCACAAGCAATGTATGTACGAAGTCACCAGACAAGTAATTAGTAGTGCCAGAGTCATAAGCCCAAGTATTCACCCATCACTCGGAAACAAAAAACATTACTGTGAATAAATCAACCTTGATGACAGTGTGTGTGGCAGGGCCCAAGTCTGTGCAGCTGGATAGAAACTGCAATAGTCACAGGGTTAAGCAGAATAAACCTGAAACACTACAGAAGGTTTTATTTTTTAAAGCATTGGGGAGAGTGGGTGCAATAAAAAAAAAAAAACACAAAAAACCAACACAAACCATCAGTCCCTTCTTCACGCAGCTTAAACTCGAACTCCAACATGTACAAAAATCAACCAATATAACTAGGGTAGCTCTTCTGTCTGCAGAGTGCACTCTCCCTGCTTTCAAGAAAACAAATTTCTCTCTCACATGGAAGAAGCCTAGCCCCTCTACAAGCTGATTGCGCCAATATCTCAGATCAGAGAGGCCGTCTTAGATGGGATGCAAATGCCTTCTAGGATTTAATCCCAGAACCTCATGCCATTGCCTTGCTGGACAGGACTTCCCCCAGAAGACCGCTGGAAAGGGATGTGTTATGGAAATAGGCCAAATGGTCTGTTCACTCTGTCACAGACAAGCAGGTAGTTTTTCAAAATAAATAGCTTTTCAGATCACAGAATCATAGAACATTAGAGTTGGAAGGGACCTCAGGAGGTCATCTACTCCACCCCTCTACTCAAAGCAGGACTATCCTCAGCTAAATCATGACGGCGAGGGTTTTGTCAAGACGCAGCTTAAAAACCTCAGATGACTGATGGGTGAAAGGGCTGGAGAACAGAACACATTCTGCCACCCCTTGGCTGTCAGTGAAATCCAGCCAAGGTCAGTGGAGACCAACGGTTGGTCCACATGAGGCTGTTTGGTCATTTAGGAAATGAGCTGGTGATCTGTCTCTATTCCTACTGTCTGCATCATGAAGCCACCATCACAATTGGCCCTCCTTCGTCTCAAGCATAGAGAATGGACATGAAAACTGAACTACTCTCTTGCCTACAGAGATGGTCTCTTTCGAAGAGTGTCATGACAGAGGAGTTGGAAGTGTGGATGAACAATCACTGCTGCTGCCTCTCTGTATCTGCTATGTGGATGATGAGAATTTTGGTCAACAGGGCATCCCCTTTAGAACTGAATTCTCTGTGAAAGGATTTAAGAGTAAACATGGTGCTAAATACAAGAGGTAATTGTTATTAATGCTAACACTGTGGTAGTTATTAATTTCAGGTTACAAAATTCACATATTTAAATTACAGAACACAAAATACAGTCTGAAAAATACAGACTTGGCAATGGAATCTCTTGAAATGCATCTTCTGTCTACAAACGTATTCTATCAGGGATTCTTTTTGAAAAAGAGATCTGTAGACAGGTGTATACAGAAAAGTTGTTCTTTTAATAGTATCATTCACTAGATACTCATTTGAGTGGTTCACAAAATAAACAATAAGTCTGTTTTAAAAGCTGTTTTACATACTGTGCCAGACACCACATTACCAAGACACAGTAGGTGAAGTCCTAGTTTTGACTGGAAAACACAATCTTTCGCATAGTTTAGTGAAGATGTGTTATAGTCAGGGGTAGAGAATAATATCCCCCCAAAACACACCTAATATAGATACCACAGCAAAAAAGCACTTATAGACTCAGACTCATAGGTCAGAAGGGACCAATATGATCATCTAGTCTGACCTCCCGCACAAGGCAGGCCACAAAACCCTACCCATACACATTTATAACCACCACGAACCCATGACTGAGTTATTGAAATCCTCAAAAGTGAGATTTGAAGACCTCAAGCTGCAGGGAATCCACCAGCAAGCGACTCATGCCCCATGCTGCAGAGGAAGGCGAAAAACCTCCGTGGCCCCTGCCAATCTGCCCCGGAGGAAAATTCCTTCCCGACCCCAAATATGGCGATCAGCTAAACCCTGAGCATGTGGGCAAGACTCACCAGCCAGCACCCAAAAAAGATTTCTCTGCAGTAACTCAGTTCCCATCCCATCCAGCATTCCCACAGACCATTGAGCAGACTTATCTGCCGATAATCCAAAATCAATTGCTCAAATTAAACTATGGTGATAAGTTTCTTCGAAAAGTAAACTACTACCAAAGTGCTGAAAGGAAAGTTAAAGCCTGTATCTCCTTTTAGTGCTTACTGGTGATTAGGAGAGGTTGAGCAGGCTGGAAGGAGACTGCTTGCTTTTCCCAGCTGCCTGGGGAAACAGCTAATACTGCTGCACTACACAGTGGGAGAGTCAGTCACCCAGAGGAAAAGCACTCAGATAAGAAGGGAGAATTGTTTGCATCTGCAGGTTGGCTGAACATCTGCTAAAGGGACAGAGGAGGAAAAAGGGACATAATACAGACTTCTAGTTTTTGAAAAGTGTTAGCATCTTGAGACATGATTACACCTTACGGGGATACAAGGAAAGGTTAATTAGGAAGAGCAAATTTAGCAAATAGGATTCTACTGATTGCAAAGAGCCCTATTAGATGGTGGAATGACCCCCCCCCTTGGAAAAGTACTGGAAGCAATATCACCTGAGGTATTTAAAACTGATCAAGACAAAGCTCAAGAGCAGAAAACACATTGTAAGAAATAACCCTCCACTGGGAACAGAATTGACTAGATGACCTAATCAGTCTTCCATCTGCAACTTCTATGATTCTACTGAGTGTCCACCTTACTAGACCCACTCAGACTGATCCAAATGTCTTGATCACTGCTTTTGGGAAGTGAGGGCCCTCGGGGCACAGCTTCTGATGCGGTTCAGAAGAGGTATAAGTGCTGGGCTCAGATATGGGGGGGGCAGGAGATGGAGGGGGAAGCCTGCTACCTCACAAATAAAATATGAAGATAAAAGAAAGATGATTTGGTCAGCTGGCTTTAAATGAGTAATAGCTACGGCCAACTACTTTGACCATTTAAGTTCAACTGAATCCCCCTTGATAAATGCAGTAGAGAGAGAGCCTGAAGCATGGGGCCAGGTACAAAATTTGAGGCCTGAACCACAGGCTGTAAACCAGAGTCACACCATGTATTAAAGAAGATGCTTACAAGTTGACTGTTTAGTACATGAACTTAGTGAAGTTGTTGCTAGTGTACTAGGTACTAAATATTTACATTAATATATTCCAGCTAGTACAGACACATTCTAATTTAGTACAAGATAAGATAGTTTGACAAAACAATGAATACGGATGTTTTGTCCAAAATATTAAGAACAAAGGGAGGTAAACAAATGTTATGTAATACATAAGGTGGTGTATAAGTTGTGTATATATTAGTTATTTTCCTTAGTCTATAAACGTTAGGATACTTGGTCTTAACCTTTCGTTTAGCCACAGGGGCAGCCTCAACATGCCACAAAATTGGCGGGGCAAGCCTGCTGAATTCACATGTTGTACTATCTACTAACAACATTAAAGCTTCAAGGACAGAAGCACTGAACAGCCTAAATAGCACTACTGAGGCAACAACATTTCAGCCTCCAACACTTACCCAGACTGGGTACTACTATCAATGTCTACAGAACCAGCTATCTGCATATGGCTGGAAAAGCACAAGAATGGAACACACAAACACGTAAGCCAACTGACAACAACATACATTATCAAACTGTCAGAACTCCCAAATATTTTGTCATCTATACTTCCTATGTAATAAAGTGGAAGAGCACACTGTGAAGCATGAAATGGAAGTACTAAAGAATAGCATCTTGAGAAATGATTACACCTTAGGGTGATACAAGGAAGGGATAAACTGTTTAGCAGTTCACCAGAGAAAGCATGATTAGCACAGCAAATAGAAGAAAATAATACAATCAGAAGTGCAGGCGTAGTACAGGTGAGGGATAGACTTGAGTATGGGAAGTCTACACAACTCTTACAGACAAATGTCACGCCTAGGCTGTTAGATTCTCACTTTCACAAGCATCAAATTGACATACACGGAAGGTATTTTGCTTACCCTCCAAGGTCAGCACTTGCACACAACACAACGTATCTTTTGCATCCCCATCAAAGAGTTGTTACTATTTCCTAGGAGATATTTTCCACTTAAACTTCAAAGAGGTTTCTCAAATAAGCCCAGAACGTATGATCTGCTAGACTTGGACTCTCTCCAACGGAGAATTTCGGTTTTTTGGCAAGCACAGTGCAATCTCATTTATCCAAAGACAACCAAAACCTTTGATAAAGAAGGGGTTGGATGAAGATGAGGACCAATTAGGGGAGAAAAGACTATTTCAAATTCCCAATCCTAGGAAAAAGAGATCAGTTCGTTTAGAACATACCAACCAGCTTATGAAATATTTGGGCTTGGAACCCCAAAGAAATCTGTTAAATGAGTTTTTTATATATGCCATATATGACTAGGGCTTTCCTCAGAAGTGAAGCTCAGTGCCCTTCTGCTAATGAAGGAGCTGCTGCATCATTTCTGATGGATGCAATAAAAAAAAAAAAAAAAAAAAGCTGGTGCAAACGCTGTTGAAAAGGAAAATGCAGACTACCTGCATTCAAGAGACCAAATGGGAGGGAGCGAAGTCAAGAGATATTGGAGAAGGCAATAAGATACTATACTATGGCACATTGAATATGAGAAATGGAGTTGGTATAGTTGGGAAAACACTGCAACTCAACATAGGCAGCTTGTTCTTGCCTATGGAGACGTATCACATATGAGAAGAAAACAGTTCAAAGCAGTACAGAAAACCAAGTGGTGGAAGCTTAATGAAGTTAACAAGGAGTTTAACACAAAAATGTTGCAGAAGATCTCTTTAGAAGGGTTAAGAGAAAGTACAAACCCATGGTGGAATCATATTGCAAGCTAAATGCTAGAATGTGCAAAAAGCCTTCTTGGTGAAACAAAAGCAGTCTTCTTCCCAATGAGACCTTGTGATAGAATGAGAAAACTTGAGAGATTGTAAAGGAAAATGAAAAGTGTTTTAAACTTCACCAAGCAATGCTCCAACAGCAGGATTTTCCAGCGTATAAAAAAGTCAAAAGAGATAGCAAAGAAAGAGGGGTCAGCCATTAAAGCTAAAGCCAGAGAAGGCTTATATGCTGGTCTTGAAATGAAGAAGGGTAAAAAAGAAATATATGGACTGGCAAAGACCCGCAATAAGAGAACTAAAGACATTAATGAGATCAAAGTAATTAAAGTAGAAATGCATTGATCAGTAAAAATCAGATTAAGGAACGATGAATAAATTATTCTGAAAGGTTTATGACTGAAGAGGATCCAAGAGAACTCTAACATATGGTCAAACCAAGTCAGCATCTGGTGGCACCTGTCTTAGAAGCAGGTACAGACGCATTGAGCAACATTAAAAATAAAGTTCTCAGTACAATGGCATACTTGCAGAAGTATGGAAGTGCCTGGGACAAGTCGGCATGAACATATTGACAACTGCATAATTTCATTGTGAGGCCTGAAGATGCCTGATGTCTAGTGAAAGAGCATATTAGCACCAATATTTAAAAGAAAAGGAGACATACAAGACTGTGGTAACTACTGGGGCATTAAATTCTTGGGCCACATGAAGATAGGAGAGACAGATATTGATAGACTTTGAAGAGGAGTAAAGATGTATGACGACCAGTGTGGCGTCATGCCAAGTCAACAATGGTTGCTATATATTTGCATTAAGATAATATTTGTCCACAAGCAAAGAGCAAAAAACTCTGCACATAGTACTAATCGATTTGAGAAGGCTTATGACCACATTCCAAGAGAAGTCATCTGGTACTGCATAAGAATGAAACAGGTAAGTGAAGACTACAGTAGACTTGTCCAGGACATGTCTGAAGGTGCTCCTACCACAGTTAGAAAGTCATGTGGAGAAAGTGAACAGTTGCTATTAAGAGTCGGAGTACATCAAGGGTTGACACTAAGCTCCTTTTTGTCCATGTTGGTGTCAACGTACTCTCAGAAAACATCCCGAGTGTCACCCTGGTGCATACTTTCTGCAAATGATGTAGTGCTCATAGGAAAGAGAAAAGAGGAAGTGGAGAAGATTTAGAGAAATGGAGGTGCGTACTTGAAAAAAATGACATGAAAATCAGCAGAAATGAAATAGAGTAAACGGTCTGTAGATTGGATAATATCTTGCAGGAAGACAATGAGACTAAGTCTGAGGAGCCAACCACTTCACCAGAGGAGTTCAAATACCTAGTTTGATAGTACAAACTAGTGAACTCAATGACAAATTTATAAGCAGAACAGGCCAGGCATGGGCTAAGTGGACGGCATGATCTGCAATGAGAATGCCTATCAAATAGAATAGATTACAAGATGATAATTAGGCCTGAATTTTTGTATGGCTCCATATGATGGGCAGAGAGGAAGAGACAGAAATGGATCTCAAATACAGTGGAAATGAATGTTAAGATGGATGCTTGGCATTACAAGAATGGACCATGTTCAGAACAAACAAATTAGAAAAGTACAAAGGTAGTGCAAATTATACAAAACCTAAGAGAATCCAGGCGTATATGATTTAGGCATGTGAAAAGAAGATTGACAGAATATATATAGGAAAAAATAGGTTAACTCAGAAATGGAGGTAAGAAGGATTGGAAGACCTAAAACTAGATGGGTGAATGTTATACAAAAGATCTGATTAGCTGTGGAGTTTCTGAGGAACTGCTTCAACACAGACTGGAATGGAGAAGACAGACTTAAAGAGCTAACCCCATTAAAGTGAGACAAAGGCTAGAAGATGTAGATGAAGCAGGGCTTGATACCCAACCACTGAGTGCAGTGAAAAGGAAGCCTGTGAATCAATTTGACAGAGTGGTCTTCTCATCCTTGAGGGTATTAGTGTATATCACTAACTTATAATAATCAAGAGCTTATGTTAAACAACTTGTAATTTATGTACTTGTGTTACTCCTGCCTTTTTGGAGTTCATTTTCAAGCAACTGCCTTTCCTGGAGCCTGACAGACACTGAAGAATAGCTCAGGACTGACTAAGACGACAGAAATGCTTTAAGTGGCTGGTTTTACAAACATTAGGATGAAGAAAAGAAAGCAGCAAGTCAGCCCAGATTAGTCCAAAAGTATTTTCAACTTTTTAAAAACAGAAAAATTAGTTTGCATTTATAGGATGTTTCCACCAGAATGGAGATATCACTCCAGCATTTTCTAGTTTTCCACTGGCTTTATCTTCATGGGTGGATTTGTGAATAATATTTGCACAAGTGTGCACTGACGGACTGACCAAATACATTAATCTGCCTCGAAGATATATTTTAAAATCATTGCATAAAGCCAAAGTTTCAGATTCTCAAACCATGAGGATAGCCAAGTCCCCATGTTCTACGCAGCTAAAGACCTAAATATGCTGCAAGGATGCTGGATTTATGCCATACTACCCACTCCAAACTTGCTTCCTGTTTCTCACCCTCCCCCCCTCCCATGCCCCAGTCCAATCCATTTCACCTTGTATTTATTTTTATATTCAATTCAGTTCATGCTACGCTAACCCCAAATTTTCAATGTGCTGCAGATCTTTTTGTTGTCAAAGGTAACTGCACCACTGAATTTGCCTGGGAAAAGCTTGAGAACTCAGTAATTAGATGGGGGACAGTTGGCTTTGGGTGCACAGACATTTTGGAACTGTCCCCAGGAGGCCGTTAAGGTTTCTGGGACTGCGGAGGGAATACTTCTCTTCTTTCCATTCCCCTTTTAGGCAAGAGCAGTGATGACTTCTCACTTAGAGAAAGGGATTTTTGAATTACTGGTTACCTTTGCCAGCAAACATTGAGGGCAACGAGCTGCCTCATTACATTGTGTCATAAATACAAATGGCCAGCAAACACAGTGGGCCAGTGCTCTGAGGTGGCACCAAACATTCTGTCTTTCAGGTGGTTGGCTGGCTGGTTCTAGCTCACATGCTTGGGATCTAACTGAATGCCATATGGGGCAGCGACCTTCGGGGTTTTTCCCCAAGCATATGAGTGCGGGTCACTTGCCAAGATTATCTCTCACTTAATCATTTCCCTGCCAGTGCTGGGGCCTTGGACTTTGGTGCACCTCATTCCCTCTTATTCTATCCCTGTGGCACATACTAGGCTAATCTCCTGTTGACTGTAATACTTGGGTCAATTGTGACTGCTGGATGGTAGTGGCCTGTGACTTAAGCTTGGAGCCTTAAGATCTGGGACTAAATATCTACCACTACATCCAACAACAATGGATAAGCATTAGCTTATTTCTGCTAAAACGATCAGCAGTGAAATGGTAAATGGTGACATTTAAATTGTCATTAGGTTCCGGTATCAACTGCCCATTGAGGTGAATGTGGGTCATTCATATCTATCAACCCACCTCACTCAACACCACCTCCCCCTGCCCATTCAGATCTGAAGTTAATTTGGTTCCATCTCCACGATGTGTTTAGAAATGTGGGCAATACGAGGGAATAAGTAATTTCAATATTAAGGGGACCATCAAAGGACTAAGTCCAAAATTTGACTGATCCTACCACCCTTCCTGCACTTTACACCTGTTTGCAAGATCCATTTAATTCTTGAGATGTGATTATTTTCCACTAACCAGATGATTCAAAGGTGCGTTGGCTGGCTGGTTTTCTAAGAGGAAGAAAAACCACAGCTCAAAACATCTAACCCTTCAATAACAAGACTACCTCACACACATGATGTATGAAAAAGCAGACTGCAGTTTTAAGCTTCCAGTCAGTGGTTTGGGAGGAGAACAGATTCCCAGCAGTTTTATGATGCGATAAATCAGATTCAAACATTTTTCATAATTACTAGTAAATTTTTTCTTGTGATTATAAAATGGTATAGATGTTGCATTTCTATAGCATCTTCCATCTAAGCATCCCACAGTGCTTTATAAACTATAAAAATACTGGAATTGCTTCATACAGCACTGAAACACAGCTAGGTCTACAGTGAATTGTAAAAACAGGGATGAATTTTGGCTTAAAAGCACTGGGGGTAAACTTTAGGGTGTCATGGATCTTTAATGTCCATGTAGCACACACAGGTTCTAAGGCCCAGATAGATCTTCAAAGATATTTAGATGCGTAACACCCACCGCTTTCAATGGGAGGATCTAGGTATTAGGTCCCAAACCCACAGACTCTTACCATAATTATAGTGGATAGTACCATAAGTAGTCCAGTTCTTAAAATCAAAGGAGGATTAAGTCGTTTTAGGATTGATCACTTAGGGGTTGAACCCTGCAAGGTGCCGGGCACTTAGCCTCTGAACACATACTATATTTTAATCACGTTTAGTCTATTGGTTTTAAAAAGGGACTACTTAAGTCCTTAAAGCTAAGTACACGCTTAAGTGCTTGGCTGGACTGGGGCAAAGGTACTCAGCCCCTTGCAGAATCGAGTTCTGAGCGTTCAAAGGTCTCATCCAAAAGACCCAGACATACAAAATTGCATGGGAGTCATTTTATTTACCTTGGAAGATTGAAGAGTTGAGCTGACCTGCTGGGATTTGTACTTCATGACTATAGATAATGTGGAGTAATACTTACAGGACTGATTCAGTTTCCCCTGGAAACTGATTCCAGCTGTCTTCAATAGTAGCTGATCATCCCCTATGTCAGTAGGCCACATCCACACTACAAACCGTGGTCAAGTGATGTCAATGTACATCCGCCGAAGTTTGTATATGGCTCATGCATGTGTGCAGTTGGCAGCGTGCATCGTACTAGGAGTGCTCGTGTCGATGTGAAGAGCAGTGCACCACAGGTAAGCATCCCAGTGTGCCACGTGCCGCCATCTAGCACAGTGTCTTCTGGGAAATTTTTGCAGCATGTTGGGGGGATAGAAATGATATACCCAGGGCTCGGGTTCCCAGACCATAATGCCATCCATATCCTGTAATATTCACACTTTTTTTAAGATCCCACAAACCCTTATGGCACGTTTTCGCCTTTGCCACTTTGGGCAGAAGTATAGAACCTGCAAAGCTTTGCATTATTCTCATGAACATTGAAAACACAGGACACAATTCTCCTGTATTTGCAGACCCAAAGGAAGCACCGCAACAGCTGGGGACACAAGGGTCTTCAAGGACAGTTTGCTGAGGGACACAGCAAAAAACAATTCAAGGTTGCTGGTGGCATTCACAGAGCAGCTGCAGACTGAGGAGCACTGCTTTCTGGGCCCTAGAAATGAGCACTGACACGTGGGGTCACATCATAAGGCAGGTATGGGATGACAAGCAATGGCTGTACAGTTTTTGGAGGTGAAAGGCCACATTCCTGGAGGTGGTTTTACTGCGTCGCTGTAACAGGGCGCTTACGTTGGCCAGAGACAAATTTGAGCACAGAGACATGCACAAAGAGGTCGATACAAGGTGCCTTACATCGATGTAACTTCGTAGTGTAGACCAGACCTGAGCAGTCCCTTACTCTGTGAGGAGTCCATTGATTTCAATGCAACAAGTCAGAATAAGAGACTCCTCAGCAATGAGATACGATTACAGAATCTGTCCTTAAACAAGCACCAAGTACATCCAGGACCTGGTTCTTCAACATGACATATACACTTGATAAGTGCTATGTCATACTTTTTAAACTGGTGTCAAGCCACATGCATGCTACAGCATCAGAGAAGGAGGTTACTTTAGACAAACCTGTATCAGCATTCAGTTCCTCTAGCAGACCTCTCGTCCTCCAAGTAGTTCCTGTGTCCTGGTTTCCTACAGAATTACTGTGCTCTTGAACAACTGCAGCCGCCAATAGACTGTCCACATTTACCACTTCAGACTCAGAGTTTGTGTCCGATATATCATAATGAGCTACAACCGGAGGTCCATCTGAGGAGGAAAGGAAAAGCAATGGACATTAGATGAATGTGTATTGTGAAAGACACTTTTAAAACATAAATCACTAGCTTTAGGATCATCACATCTTCCTAAATATGTCCTCAAGGAATTGTCAGAGGCAGGTACATTAATGATTAAACTTCAACTGGATGAACGAAATCTGACTCCAAAGGTATTTTAAGCTTTGCATAAATAAAAAAAAGACACAGAATAACCAGACATTTAAGCTTACCCTCTCATTACATCTGTTAATTACATATTACCCTTTACATTAAGCCATAAAATTCTCCATATTCAACAGTTAACATTTAAAATGCTAAAAATAGATTAAAAATTTCAGTTTAAAGAAAATTAATATTCTGAATGACAGGACATTAATTATGGGGAGAAAATATTTAGGGAATTTTACATAATTCCAATGACAATTTACATTGTTTAGGGGTTGATTTGAATAAATCTAACTACCTTCAATTTTTGTAGCTGATCCAACTGCAATAAATTGAACACCAGGCAAGTTTCCTTACATAAAATCCACCTGCCAAGGACACTAGCATCTGTCAAAACTGCAGTGGCTTTTTTCATATACAAGTGCAAAAAAAATGTAAAAATATACAAGTGAGTAATATCCTTTCAGGCACAGTTTTCTGTAAAAGCAAAGCATAGCGACAAGTATGCTTTTAGCGCTCTGTTTGCACAATATGAAACTACGCCCACCAAAGGGGGTGAGGGAATAAAAATTTTCAGGATTTTGAAAAACAATGACAAGAGGGCTTGGATTTTTTTTGCTTTGCTTTGATTTGTTGCATAATGTTGGGCACTATATGCCAAATGTCCATTTTAATTCCTTGAGGGATTAAAACAATGTGTAGCTTGAGGAGGTACCAGAAACAGCCTATCCTCTAAATTATATTAAAAGGGTAATTTGGAAACAGAAGAAGAATTCATAAATATTATGGAAGTCCCCGTTTTCATTCAAAAAGAAAGCATGCCTCCTTAATAGCTCTAATTAACCAGTCTAGATGGAGTGGAAGTCATTATAAGGGTGAGATACTTGCCTCATTGAAATCAATTGTAAAACTCCGATTGACTTCAACAGGGCCAAGATTTCCTCCAAAGGAATCATACCTTTGAGTGGCACATGTAAAAATATCTTAATATTCTGGGCCAAGACTCTGCTGTCGTCAATCAGCATGGCACAGTTTTTATTTGCAGTACAAGTACGATGCACAGAGAAGGCTACTACTATCTTTTGTAGTATAGAACCTTCTAAATTTAAAAAGCTAAAATACAAATAAAAAAGCAGTTTTCTAAAAGAAACATTTGTTTCAGGAAACTCTGGCTTCTCTAGGGGCATAACATGAAAAGTGTTTGGTACTGAAGAAAAAAGATCAGTGTACAATTAAATCTTAAAACTTGGATCACTGCACAGCTGATTTCACCAGAGCTTGTTTTGTTTCTACTCGATCCTTCAGAATGAATAATCCCGCACAACAATTTTAAAGAATTCTTGTTCTGCCGTTAGCAACTCACTCACTAAAGCACAACATTATGAAGGACTGTGCTGAAGATCAGTTTTGCAACCTAACATGAAGAAATTCACAAACCATTTCAAGTCAGAACAGCCCCCAACATCAGTTTCTTAAAACAATGTTGTTACATTACAAATTCAAAACAGACCCAACATAAAAATAAATGTGTAGTTAAATGCCAATGTATAAAAGACCAAACATGTCACAACATGAAATACTGATGATTGTAACTGGGAAAAAAATCCTGATTACTAGCTGAAAGACAACTGTTTCCTTTTAAAAAGGCAAATCCAAAGTACAAGATTACCAATTTTATGATTAATAAGTTGTTTTTGGTGCTATTCTTTGCACATTTAAGGCTATTACATGCAGAATTTACAACATAATTGAATTATGCAAAGGAATGTTTTCACAGTCTTATCATCAGAGTTCAGTGTGATATGGTATCAATATAGCATATGATCTATAAAAATAAATACTTGAGTGCAGAAGATACGAGGGTCAAGTACAATATTGACTATTTGACTATGTTTCAGTAAGAACATTATCTTAAAATTTAAGGAGGTGTACACAATTCCTTCTCTGGTTTCTCTTTTGGTTCTTACTAATCTTTATAACAGTAGAAGCCAAATTTAAATTAAGTAGGCAGGTCTACACGAGTCAAATTACAGTTGGACAAATGGCATCAACAGTCAAGTCAAAATTGTACCACTCCTACATGTATAATCATGCAAAAATGTATAATAAATGTATATACATGCAGAGTGATATTCTCTTCACCTACCCATAGAAATAACTTGTGTGAAAGTCTTCATCAGTAGGAAATACAAGCATTAACTTGTTATCTGTAGCTCCACTCTTGTATCTTCCACACTTCCAAACAGCACACCTTATAACTTAGCTTAAATTTAGTATACATCAAACAGACAGAAATATCTTCAATATAATTTACAATCTCTACAGTAATGTTGTCAATTTGACAGCCACCATTTCAAGGATCTTAAAAAAATCTACATAGACACAAGATGACTATTTACCAATCATTCATAAAGGAGACATTTTTGCTATTCTCAGCCTTGCCTTTCAAAATCAGATCTGGAAACAAAACATGCCCCGAATATCAAAGCTATCTAAACGTATCACCAGTAAATGACTGATTACTCCAACTTAATGACTTGCAAGATGAGGAAAAATCCCGAGGCTGTCAGCATGCGTGAAGCTAGAGTATATGCCTTGTTGAAAATCTTCTATGCCTTTAAAAAAAAAAAGCCAAAAAAACCAAAACACAACCAACCCAAGACTTACTCCTAAAAACAACTCAAGAAGAATTAGAGCACATAGAACGTTGGTACAGTGATAAGTAGCATTTCCCCTTGAGGTAGCCATTTTAAACCAGCTCCTACTGGTAGAGACTAGAAGTTGCTACAATCTGATGACCTATGTTAAATGAATCGTTATTTCCAGTCTAATTTCCTATTAGACAGACATACACATGACCAAAGCCACCATTACAAATGGAATCCTTGATGGCAACCTCAGCACAAATCCCCCCCAAATAAAAAAAATCAAAGGCCATAAAAAATTAACTCCATGCCCCCTACATGGCAAGTAGCAGGACAGCATGGGGAAGCTAACTGTTTCTGCCAATGCTGTACTTTGTTCAAATGGATAAAAGGATGATAAAAAGCAGTCTCTAGCTTAGAGCTGTCAGTTTGGCATCTTTCTGCCATCACAATCTGGATAAACAGGAAGTTATGGGCTAGATGCTGAAGTGCAGAGAATTAACGTAAAGGGAGAGATTAGTGCACCCTCTGCACAGGGACAAAAGACCCATGCACCATTTAAATCCCCCCTACACTTTATTTTGAAGGCTGAGGTCCACATCCTCAAATGTATTTAGGTTCCTAATGTCCATTAATTTCAATGACCAGAAGAAGAGCTCTTGAAAGCTACTCTTTCAACAACAGAAGCTGGTCCAATAAAAGATATTATCTGATGCACTTTGTGTCTCTAGTATTCTGGGACCAATATGGGGATACCACCACTGTAAATACCAATTTCAACTGAAGTTGAAATAAGTATAAGTATCTTTGAGGATCTGGGCCTTACTGCATTGGCCTTGTATTGGTTCTCTGCACACAGGCAAAGTTTACCCACAGTGGAAATTGAGTGTTCTTGTGAGGCTCTTGCATTAGATTAGAGCAGCCTGAGGGATATGACTGAGCTACAGACAACTACAAAATTGTAGCCAAAAACTGGCAGAGTGAGAGACGTCTGGGCCATGTCCCCATTTCTTGCTCTCTTTTCGCACCAGAAGACGTGGGAATTGCATAAGACCCCTATGCTGACTCCACACCACTGGTGTATTCCCCATGGCACAGAAGTGATCCTCTACACAGCAGTTACATCAGTTTTAGGACCAGTTTACACTGGTGGTGCAATGCAAAATTAACATATAGCACCAGAGAATCAAGACCACTGACTCTAGGTTGGGAATAAGAATGAACTTAACTGAAGAAAAATTGTTTTCATTACAAATATCCTTATGAAAAGGATGAAAGACAAGAATTCACCACTCTTACTTTTTTCCAGTGTTCTCACCAGAATTGGGCTGCTCTTTCGAAGGAATGGATTGAGTAAAAGGATTTCAAAAGACAGTTTCTGAAGCACACTATGGCACAATCAGAAATGATATTCCATATGAGAGAAACAGGAAGCTTTGTCAGCTGATAAAAGCTAAACAATTTTTTCTTTTTAAAAATCAAACCTATTAAGACTTGATTTAGGTGAAATGCTTACAAGCTACATTGGTGGAAAGCTTAAATCCATGATTCATGCAATAAACACATGGGATAAGACAAGGTTGAAAGGTAATATATCTGCAGCAAAATACAGCTGTTGACCTTTAATGTAAACGCTGCAAAACACAATTATCAATGTTTTCCTTTCAAAGGCAGAGACTATCATTGGCACAAGGGTCTGATTCTGTTCTCATCCACACTGATGTAAATCAGGCTTGTCCCCACCAGCGGCAATGGAATTTCAATTATGGTAAAAAGACTCAGGCCTCAGTTGTCAATTTTTTGTATTTTCAAGTTTGCAATATAGTTAGTTCACTATCTCACTTATGTTTACTAACCATTTAGATTTATATAGTGCTTTTCTCCCTGCTGGAACCCAAAACACATTGGTCCAGAATCAGCCACCCTTCCTCTCCGAGTCCTGCTGAAATGGGACTGAGCATGAGCAAGGGAGTCAGAATTAAAATGTCAGTGTTGGGTGAAATGACTGTTTTATATAAAATTCTGCTTCTTCGTGATGAAACCCAACCGCAGTTTATCATCAACACAATAGAATGCTTCAGTTTAGTTCAGGAAGCAAATGATACTGTAGGGAGAATTTAGCCACTACGTGTTCATATGTACAACAGGTATAACAACCACCACCTCTGATATAGCATTTTTCATCAGAAGATCTCAAAGCGTTTGACAAGGGCTGTTATCTACATCATACAGATTAGAGAACTGAGGCACGCAGCAATGACATGTGCCAGATCAACCAGCAGCCAAGCTGGGAATAGAAGGTCTCCGGAGTCCTAGTCCAGTGCTCCATTCAGGATGCTGGGATATTGCTAAAAAGTAAAATTACTAATGGTTAAAAAGTAAGTTAGCTTTGGAATGTTTTTTCTTGAATACTTTGGGATCTTATTTATGGGTATTTGTAATGCTTTGCAGTATTTAAACTGCATTACTCCCATTAACAGAGAAGTTTAATTTTTTGTATCTATCACCTGAGAATATTAAAAAATTGGAAGGACAAACTCAGAAGAATAAAAGGCCAGGTTCTGCTCTCATTTATATCTAACATAAATCCAAGGTAACTCCATTTACATCAATTACTTCAGAATTACATCAAATTTTAAAAAAGTGGAATTTTATAGATTTGAAAACCATTAGAACCATCCAGTCTAAATCCTGCATAACAGGCCAAAAAACTAATTAAGAGCTTAAAAGCCCTACATTACACAAAATTAATTTTAGGCAATATATACTAATGCCTCTGACTCCACAAAAGGTGGTGGGGGTTGTTTTTTTAAGAGTTTGGACTGGATAGATATTTTTTGGTTTTAAAAACAAAATAAAAGCTTGATATTATTCAAGACATGAGTCAGAGCAACAGTTTCATAACACTTGTGGCTCAAATGGCATTGAACCAGATTAGTTGAACTCTAAAATGATTCCCAAAAGACAGGGAAAAAATCTTGACCATTACTGTCTATAATTTAGTAACAAGAAACATTTTATTACTATTTATATTTATTTATTCTAGGTTACAGTAGTTACATTTCAAAATGTACAGGTTTAGGCAAAAGATACACACTATAAATACAATAAAAGCAATAATGAAGCTACATTCTCCCTAAAATCATAAAGTGAACAAAAATTACTATTGAAATTAGTGTTCCATATTTTTCCAGCATTTAATAGGGTACTTAATTTAATTTACATGTAGCAATAAAATCTGAACAAAATTAGATGACTATATGTTCCGAGATTGGATTCAAGCGATTTCAGATATTCAAGCTTTGTCAATCAGCATTCATACTTTCAGGCTTTTTGATGGCTAGATGGAAAATATCTTGTTTTTTTCCCCGATAATACACAGGAGATAAAGTCACTTCTTAATTGTGCTCTGAGTAAAGGCCCATGGAACATGGCTATGTCCTGAACTGGAAGTGCTGCATATTGTTTTACAGTGAATGTTTATCTGACAGTATGTTCTATTTCTATTGTTATTGCATTGTGAGCTAAAAGTTAAGAAACTCAAACACTCTTGCTGCTTAGTCTGTTAAACTTCAATCTGGCCATCTGAGTCCCTTTCAGCCAAAGAAACTATTTTCCACAAACTTTCATTTTCCCAAGTTGATACTACATGGGTAATACTACATGGGATTAACAGAATTTGTTTTTTAAAAAAACCCAACCCCACACAAGTGGGTTTGTGACTTCACTTTTTGCAAGGTACTGTCCACCTTTATCAACCAGCCTGAGTATTTAGTTTATATAGTACAAATCCCACAGCACTCTGATTCTAATGATTTCTTGCAACTGTAGTGCCATATTGCAGACCTTTGCTATGCTGCATCTAATCATCCAGTTACTGGGCTTGACCTGCAGACCTTAATCATGCAAAGACCCTATTATGATCGATGGGAGTTTTCCTTGAGTAAGAACTGCAGGATTGGCCCCATTGTAATTAAAAATAAGGGTTAAAAACTGGTTCCTTGGAATTCAATGGGAGTTCTTCCACTGATTTTCATAGGAGCAGGATTTCACACTAATGTGTTAAAATGGCCAATTGAGACCTACAGTATGTGATACAGGAAATGACAATATATGGACAACAAAATTAATTATATTTAAATAATTTTAAGGTTGTAACAAAACCACCACAAATATCAGGAAATTTTAGATTCAGATAGATATATTCCATACTTAACTTTAGCAGCTCTGAAAAAGAACCAAAATATTCCTTTCATAGACATTAAATTGACATCAATTAAAAATTAATGTGTCTGACTGAATTATTTTTTACCTACCATTGTTATAAGTCACACTGAAGATCAGCATAAGTGAAAGATATTAGACAAATTATTATTTTTCCTCTATTTTCTCAGGGCTTGGGTACACTTGAAATACTACAGTGTAGACAATACCTACAACCAAGGGGACGGGTTCTCCTGTTAGTGTAGGTCTGTGGTTCTCAACCACAGGCACGTGTACCACTGGGGTATGCAGAGATCTTCCGGGGGTTCATCAACTCATCTAGATATTTGCCTAGTTTTACAACAGGCTACATAAATAGCACTAGCAAAGTCAGTACACAAACTAAAATTTCATACAGCCTGTAGTATAATGGTCTAATAGTGTAGACCAGCCCTCATGTTCCATACTTTGTGAATTTGACAGTACTTCGTGTGTGTGTAGTCGATTTCATGCTTTCACCTGTATAGTTCCAATACCCAGTCAGTTTTCCCTGTTTGTGTGGTCACAATGCAACATGCAAGAGAATGTTTTTGTTAAATAAACTAGGAAAATGTGATAGTAAAACCACAAAACTCACAAATGGACTCTGGCTAGATGCAATACCTGAAACTATATGTATCTCTTTTAAAAGGACTAGTTTTCAAGTTCACTATGTCTCTAATAAAATATTAGTAGAACTCTTCTAAAAGCTCTCAAATTTATGTTTAGGAATGTTTACTGGTATTTTAAATAAGAACAAAGAGGCAGATTCAGGTCTTGGATCTATGTATGGACTTCTCCTACTAATTTCAACTGGAGCAATGCAAAAAGTATCAGAATTCAATCCATAACATGAAATCACAAAAACTACCTTAGTATCATCGGGCACGTCGACCATTTTTTAAATGGGCCTATGACCAGTATGTCAAGATGTCTCTTTTGGAACCCTTGCTATTTATAAGGAGAACATTGGGAGACCTATTGACTTAACTAGGTCTCTAGATGGGGATCTGTTTATTCACACAGATCAGATCTGCAGGACAGGGGCCTAAGGATGCAGGTTAAAAATGCATAGCAATGTAATGTGTTTTGTTTTTAAATGCAGTTTTTGTGCACTTACAGCAACCATGGCCAAATGTCAGATTTTAGTATCTTGGCCAAGTTAACTCTTTGTCAAATATAACTTCTGAAATCAAATGACGTTTTTGAGACATAAGAATAGGATTTCCTAACAGTTATTTATCGATATATTAAAACTAACTTTTTAATCAAGAGTTTAAAAAATTGATCTCAAGTGAGCCTTTGTTTGACAAATTTCAGCCCAGAGTAAAATGTTTAGAACTAAATTATGGAAGTTGAACAATAGGCTAACCTTGCTTTAAAAATACTTTTCCTTTAGTCCTAGAAACAACTATTGCATTTCCTATCTCTGGACTTCAGGGTAATGTATTATGTTATGGTTTACTGCACTGTGTTTTTCTCTACTTTTTTTTTTTTAAAAAATCAATATTTTAAAGTTATAAACCTTTTAAAATAGGGCTTTAACATGAACAATTATGTATAATTTATAAAACATGAAACCAATATGTAACTATCATTTGTATGTTAAGTAAAAGGTAAACTCTTCATTTAAATAAGAGGCTTGTGAAACAAGCTAGTAAAAAGACAGGAAATGCATAATTACAGCCAAGACATCCTACCTCATTGTGGGGAAGAGAAGTCATTCAAAGCCTGCATAAGGGCATTCAGGAAAATCTGAGCCTGCAATCAACTGAACTCCAAATCCCTTCAGATTTCAAAGGAGTTCTGCATATAGACCAATTGCAGTATCTGAATTTTGAATTTCTTGATTTGTCAGCTTGACACATCCTTAGTGATATATAAATTTAGATCTTGTACGAACATTTAAGTTTCATTTGCCCTTTCTATTAAAAGAAATCATAAATGAAGTAATATTTTAATTGCACAGAAACAACTTAGCTCCTGAATTTCCAGTCACACATGTACTTTCATTATTCACGTGCCCAAATGTCTGAAGTTTTTTAGGAATTTTTTAACTCAAGATTTTACAAAAAAAGCATATAAAATTTAATGGCCAGTTCCTCATCTGGTTTTGAATTGGCACTGACTTCATTGGAGCTATGCCAGTTTTATACCAGCTGACAATCTGTCCTAATGTATTTATTCTTTCACAGGAGTCTAAGACAACAAGTAACATTTTCTTAAGAAACTAGAATGTTTCTTTACTCCATTCTGAAGCAAACACAAGGAAATCAAAGGTAATCTAGATTCCAATATGCTGTGCCCCCCCAACATGTGTAAAATTCTTATTGGGCTCTCCCACAAATGTATTCATTAAACACAACAGTTAATTAAATTTCATTTTTAAAGTAAGGCTCATACTCCTAAAATAAAAAAGGCAAGACTATTTTATTAGCAGGAAGTCAGGGTGGGAGTCAGACTTTATATACTAAAATTTCAGCTCAGAGCAAATTTTAATTCCCTGAAAATATTAATTTCAAAGTAAAAATCTTTTGAAAATAGGAGCTTATAGCAGAAATTGTGACAACCTTAACTGTAGCCATATGAACATATCACCATACAAACAAAATACTTAATTTTTTAGAATACTTTCAATCTGTATTATGCAACCAAAGTTCAGAACTCTTTTCAGTTACAAAGATGTCAAGTGCTGGCATAAACAATTCAAATACACACTCAACTCTAATATCAACATAAAAAGGTCACTTTTTCTGCAGCACATCACATCATTTTAATTCATCATATAAAGCAGCAAGATAGATATTTTTGTTTAATTATACAACCAAGGTGATTGCATATTTTCCAGGAGTATAAAAGCAGACCATTCTTTGTCTCACATATCATATTTATACTAAAACAATGCAAGTGGAGAAATCTTCTCTCCCCCAGGAGGAATATAATTCTTGAGACCAGAACACAAGCTAATGGGCTAGCTTGTATGAAACAACATTGGATTTGACTTCAAAGGAGTGACACTGATTTACACCAGCTGAAGATTGGCGCAACATGTTTTGGAGACAGACAAAGCAACTTACACCAGCTAAAGATCTGGCTCAACGTGTTTTGGAGACAGAGCAACTGACCAAACTAAAACCATTTACATGTTCCAACATTTCTGTTGCAGAGGTATCCTCAATATTATGTCGTTCTCATGTGGAAATACTGTTAAATTCTACATCTCTAATCTGAAACGTTTTCCCAACAATCAGCTGGGTACCTTTGAACTAACCTACCCTAAAAAGGGTATTATCTTAAAAAGCATCATCCCTACACACATCAAAATATGTATCTGCCACCACTATTATTTTCTGATTATTTGTTACCACTCACAGTAATTTACCAGGTAAAATCAAATAATGTGTTGATGGTGAAAGTTTTTTTGAAGCAGAAAGTATGTTTTTATTGTTGCTGACAATAACCAAAGCTAGAGTGCTGTTGATGAAGACTGTTAAATTTCAAAGGTTGCATCAAAAAAATCCCATCCAGCTTCAACGCTAATTTTTTTTCCCCCAAGGTTCTTGTGACCTACCAAAGGCACAGACAGAGAGAAATTTAATTGACTACATCACTGCAGAGTTATCCAGTTACAAGAGATTTCTAATCAGTATATAAAAGTCTGTATAACACAGATGAACGAATTCCGCTCAACTCTTGAAGCAATTTGTTTTCAAATGCCTAACTGCTCCATTTTTTTAAAAAGGTAATGTTTCAGAGCATGCTTAACATATTAAATAAGTGACCCTGTCCTACATAAAAGAAACCAGTCACTGCTGGAAGCAGCTTTTGCATGCATGGTAAAACTTGTAGAGATGTCATGCTTTAAATATGCTGCTCATATTATAATTCTAGATGTATACATTATATATATTAAAGCTACAAATACTAGAAAGATTTTTTTAAAATCACCAATTAGTCTTCCCTGAAGGATCTTAACTTTTAAACAAGTACGGACAAGTTTGTTAAATTCCAACCAAATAAAAAGTAACTCAGGGTTTAAATATACCTATAGTTTCTAACAACTTGAGCTAAAAGTATACATATAATTTCACACTAGGGAGATTTCTATCAAGTTAATATCAAAATGTCTACCCAAATTATACAGAAAGATGATCTTTCAAAGAAACTTTTACTATTGGATATTTAAAAAATTATCTCCTACATAACCTTTCAAACAGTCCCTCTGAAAACACAAAGCTGTCAAACCTCATTGTTAAAAAACAAATGCCACCATATACAACTATACCTTTTTAAAAAATGGTATAGAAAAATTGGCTGGGATGGGAATAATATTAAAACACCATGTTTAGTTTTATTTTTAAAACAAGTGAAAATGATTTGAGTTAATAATGTAGGGTCTGATCCAAAGGCTACATAAATTGATAGAAGTCCCACTGACTGCACCAGGCTTTGGAACAGGCCAATAGAATACACAATGCTACTTCTTACTGGAGGAAAAAGCTTTATTGAAATGACCTAAATAAAAATTCACAAGTCACCATGACTTAAAAAATGAAATTCTAAGAGCCCCAAAAGACTTGTTCCATTTTCTTTACTTAAATGACATCTAGAGAGAGACTTTTAGTTCTCATTATTACAATTTTAACTTTATTTGCATCAGAAACATCTCATCAATTCTAAGAGACGATAAACTATATAAATGTATATTTTTGGTAACTAAGGGGAAATTATTCTCTTATGAATACCCAGCTGCAAAGACATTAGAAAACCGTATGTATTCTGGCAATTGTGAGAATTAGCTATTTCTATGATATATAGCTTAATGCTAATTTAAACATCAAGTTTCAAGCCTGACTACTCAGGATGCTTAATTAACAAAACCCAGTCAAAGGTTATAATATCATTTAAACAAAACTAATGCTATGGCATTCCCAATCACTGGTAAGTAATCATTTCAACAGCAGTCAGAGAGGTGGCTCAAAAAATGCTCTTGCTTTATGATCCACTAGCAAACAGTGCATTAAATCCACCACAATGTTTACCAATCTGATTGTTAGACATCAGTTTTAAGTTCTTGGGTCAAGACTCAAATCCACCTACAAAGTTTGCTTATCTCAGGACTGACACTGCTCTTTTAATTTCAGCATGAAAGACAGTTTGACCCCACACACACGCGTGCGCGAAAGCACCGAAGTTTTGTGTGTGCATATGACACAAAGTGCATGTGTATACATAATCATATAAGTACAAAACTGGTGCTCTCTCTAAATATGAATGTAATTGCTGTATTGCATACAACATTAATAGCAGCTGTAGTGAGAAAATGAACTGCCAAATGGGACATGACTATCAACTATTCAATACTATTGAACACATTTAGTATGCATGGCTAATCTTAGGATAGGCTTATTTACAACTTTTGCCAAAAAAAGGGAGGAAGGTGAAATGGTAAGAGAAGTTTAAAATGCAGAATTTAAGTATGAATGGATATTTAAGCATGTATTAATTGTAACATGTAGTCAGGTTCTCTAGGATTCCTTAAGTCTTTAAATTTAAAACTTATATTTCCCTATATCAACTTTTTGGCATGCAAGAGCATATAGGTGAATACATGGATTGCTTCTACTGTAACAAACATAGATCTACCATTCCAAGGGTATGTAACAAGGATTCTAATTTATATCTTGCCAAGCTTTGGTGACAGGAGGTTTGTTGGGTGTGTGTGGGGGGCTCTGTTTTTTAAACCATATATAAGTTTTCTTTCAATAAAACATTTACGTCAATGTTAAAAACCCATCTAGGAAAAAAAAATATACTTGCATGGCGAAAAGCAAATTTTGTTCTTAGCACAATCCAAGGTAATGTCAAGATATGAAAACCTAAGTTTTTGATTGATTCAAATCATGCTCTGCAATATTCCCATTCTCTGGAAACACAGCTGGAAAATTGTTATTAAAAGTCGCTGGAAACTCTAATGTAGTGTCAACATTTTGATAGCTCACATAAGAATTAAAGGACTGCTGTGGAAGTACTTGGCTATCAGGCGTCTGCATGTATGCCCCTGACTGTGTGGTAGGGGGAATTCTTTGGCCAACTAGTTGCATTTTAGGTTCCCTGGGCTCCAGTTGTTGCTTGCTTTCTTCATCCGTGTCAAGACGGGTTAGCTTTTCTATCCACATGCGAAATTTCTCTTCTGTCTGCCTCTGCATCTCGGCAAAGCAGTTCATGGCCTCTTCCAGGACATTGCCTATGCAGTTCCTATCCCAAACGGTGCCCCTGTCAAGCAATCCTGGAATTTCCCTGGTCGCTCCTCCAGATCCCCCAGCACGACTGAAGCCAGCTTTAAAGACATTGAGGCCATTTGATAAGACATCATTAAGTAAGAACATTATAGTGTTTATTAAGGCATGCTAACTCAGGAAAACAGTATAAACTTTTCTAACTGTGGTCACCTGGATACAATATTGGGGGAGCAATCTGCAGCCTCCAAATTAACAAAAAGCATTTACTTCAAAGTAAAAATCCAATGGGCACCATAGAGTTACTTCAACTTCTTGGCTTTAAAATATTTTATTCTAGATTTTTCTGGTAATTCTGCTGTCACAATGTGCTTGTAGGTTTTGGAAACCAAATTTAGTCCCATTCCCATAGAAACTTTTGGTGCTTTCACAGCTGATTCAAAATCAAATCATACAATATCTAAGGATAGAATGCATACCTCTGTTAAACTGCAATACAAAACTGTCAGATTTTAATGGATAAATCGCAATAATTATACATATTTTACTTAAATAGTTTCACCTCCTACCAAAGGATGGGTAGACATATACACAACTGTACACATAAGAGATCGATACTAAAACTGTACTGTTTCAAGTAGCAAATCCCAAATTTTAGTCCTGTCAGCCTTTACTTCTAAAGTAAAGACACTAAAGGAAGAATACAATGTCACAAAAAAAACCTGATCTTGTAAGTAATATGTATAAATAACACCATGCTGCTATATGGGGGAAGGAGGACTGAAAGCAGTTTCTGTTTGTTTCTGATGGCAGGAAAGACTAACCACACCACAAGGATTTCATGCAAGGTCTGAACCTGTCCTGGTCAAATTGATATCAATGGTAAAACTCCAACTGACTCAAATGGGAGCAAGATTGGACACTTGTTCTCCATTGTAGCAGAAAACAGGCATTTTGTTTCTAGGAAACCCTCTTTCCTGAATCCAGTGAGAAGGAAACTACTTGCTCTTCCATTCTCAGTGAGGTGCTAAAATGCCTGTCATTGGAAGGGTCAGGAACAATCTAAACAGAGAAGCTCATCTTAGATTTTACCTCCTAAACAAATAAGGCAGCAGTAAGGTATCTGTGCTTCAGTGGTCAGAAACTCCTCAACTACCACCTCAAAATAAAGTTAGTTCTATGAGGATCTGAACCTGTCTGAGGAAAAGTCAACAGCGTGTACCCGGGAATACGCTGTCCTAATACATAAAGGATTTCTTCATCTAGATGTTTTCAAAACCAACAGGATCACAGTAAGCTACTAAAAACAGGTAATTAACCAAGAGATTATTATTTACATTTGTATTTATTAATAAATTATTAATTGATAATTAATTTAATTAGGTGGCATTTTTCATGCAGCTAAATTTCTGGAAAAGTCCCTTTTGATGTTTACAATTTTCCTGATAAATGTGATGACTTGCTATAAGATATGGGTGCCCTTGTAAAAAGAAAGCCATTATTGCTTACAAAATCCATAGGTTATTATATCTTAGGAACAACAGAAAATACCTTAAAATGCAGAGAAAGTCGCTGGACCACGAAGAGCAAAGATTGACTGATAACGAGATAAGGCAGTAACACCTTACTGGGGCTTCACCTCATAGGAAAATACAGTGTCATTTAACCAATACATTGGTTCTGAGGACCCATTTTTCTGTAGAAGAATCCTTAAGTTTTGGATAGTTACCAAGATTTAAGATTATTCTGTTTTTATTTTCTATTAAGACCTGGCTAACAATGCTATAGTTAAGGGTCACAGAGCATTTCCACTATGAGCCCTGATTTTAAGGGCTTATCACGCATCTGTTTTTATACTAAACAGGTTAAAACTAAGCATTCAAGTTCTCTATTCAAAACCAAATTTTTATAATATTTGATCTCAATTCTGTTGGCTACATGTTAGTTAAAACAGAGTTGTGATTAGAAAGTATAAATATAAATGGCACTTTCTTGCTCAACAGATCTGCTTCCTGTGTGTATTCAGGGTCACATCTATTTACTGACAAAGCTAACATTTGCTTCTTTTTTCTTCCAGTTAGTATTCAGCTCACTCTTATTGTATTGGCCTGCAGTCCTATTTACGTTTGCTCATCAAGGGCCTGATCCAAAGTTCACTGAAACTAATAGGAGACTTCAAAGGGTTTTGGCTCAGACCTCAACTACTTGCTCACTAAATTCTAATTGCACAATCCTTTTTTATTGTATTACTGGTGGTGATGGATAAGAAATAACCCAGCTTGACTTTCAAAACCCTGGGTGAATTTGCAGGGCTCTAAGTTAATAAAAACATGCTTTTTAAAAAAAAACTTTTCAACTGAAGGAATTTGATAGGATAGCTGTCGAGACTCAAATCTGTAATTCTATGTCATTTTTAAAGAGGCACTATTCAGAGTATAATTACACTTTAACTTAATAGTAGCAGCAAATATAGCAATCCAGTTTGAGATGCATCTTTTGAACTTCTAACTAAAAGATATTTTATCATTTTGTACATGACGTTTTACAGGATGCTAGTTTGCAACATGCCTCAGTCAGTCTTTTAGTTTTATTAGTGGCTTTGCATGCCATAAAGTCTAGCTCCAAGGTGTTTTTGCATGATATTAAAACAATAACATTTGTCTAATGGATCTCTCGGCACTCTAAACTGAAAACTTTATAGCTTTTGAATCTGGCTACGACACCTAATTGCCTTGGAATCTTTAATGACAATAAAGGGATCAGAATATAAATACTATGTGCCTCATCTGAAACATGGCAGCTCCAGCAAAATCCCTCAGCACTACACCAGGGCAGCAGTTTAACTGATTTAGGAGGTTAGAGCACCAGCTACTGAAGTCATCAACATTGTATGTACAGGAGACACCTCTTATTACCAAATCCTAGCTGCCAGCAAAAAGTTCCTGTTATCGAGCAGTTGCTAATAAGTGGAAGGCAGCAGTGAAGGAAGGAAGTGCTGGAGGGCTGCAGCCTGGAGGCCAGGGCTTTCCATAAGAAGCAGGGTGCTGGGCCCCATGGAGCTGCACATTACCTCTCGTTGAGCTCTCTGGGGTTTAGGGCTCAGCAAACCACAATGCTTCCTCCCCTGTGTGGAGTCCCCTAGCAGGGAACAGCCCGGAGAGTGCTGGGGGAGGTTCCATGCAGCTCCAGCATCTGGGCTGCAGAACCTCTCCCTTCTACTGCTATGCCCACAGCCCCTAGCTCCTGTGTGGTCTCTGCATCCAGAGGAGTCTGAGAGGCTGCATCCCCAGAAGGAATTGCTGGGGTGAGCTGTATGTTTGCACTGCTGCAATCAGGGAAGGCAAGTCCCAGCACCACCTTCTCAGACTTCAGGCACAGCTTCACAAACCCACATGCCACGGGATGCTCGGCACATGCCAGCACTTTCTGGTGGTGCTGCAGTCTCACAAACCCCTCTGCAGGTGGCACCTTTCTTCCAAAAAATGTTCCAAACAAGTGGCATATCACTGTTAATATCCCAATCAATGTTAATGGGGGATGGGATTGGTTCTCAGCAATATATTGCCATTAACCAGAAGCTGCTAATACCAAGATTGCTATTAAGCAGAATCTACTCTGCGTGTTCTTTAGGTCTCCCAAGTAACAACTAAGATCCATGTTGTTTAATTTATGCGATATGGCAAGATCAGTTAAAGATGGTATGCTGCATCTTGTTCCTAGCTATTAGTAAAGGGTCTCACTTGTTGATACACTCGCCTGGTACTTTTAAGCAAAATTCCATACTTTACAGCTAAATCTTTCCAAACAGATTTTTAAATATATCTGCTCTTGAGTAATCATCCTTCTCAGTTAGTCTCTTTGGGAAAAATTAATTCTTTGGCAGAGGGCCAACACAAGAGGTAGGCACAAAGTCTAGGTGAAACTGAAATGGCAACTTTTCCTACTTTACTATTTCAACTTTTAACAATACCCTCCCCCCATCATATATTGGGATTAAAAAGGTATTCAGGACTCTTAAAATGGAAGATGTTCAGTAAAATCCTTTGGCATGAAAGACCAATTGTATCCTACTATATTCTCAAATACGTCACTTGAATTTTCAAACTACCCACAGGTTTGAAACAAACTGTTTTCCATATAACTGTAAAATCATTTCTTACATGTTTTGATAGAGGATAACAGGAAGAATATTTTCTTTTACTGCATCTCTACATATCTGTGCTAAGAAAAATACCTATAGCAAATGTTATAATCTTGGAGCATATTGTTGGCATAGCTATTTCTCAAGCTTATAATAGACATGTCTAGAAAACAGTGTCTATGATAAGCTGCTAAGCCAATCTTGAAACAATAAGTCATCAGAGCAAGAGCGTGTGACACTGATGGTTACACTGCTCATTTGTTAGTGTCATAACTCATTTGCATAAAGAGGTACAGACTTTTCAAAAAAGTGAACACATTTGTTCATTCTTCTGTCTCCCTTCAGAGATGCACAGCAGTGTTATTGAAGTTCAGCAGAAGCAATTAAACCTGCAGTTGATGAGCTACACCCTGATCCTTGTGTCACCAACATGGGTAAATATGGGCTGAACGTGGCTTTCAGGCTGCACTTTGAGCTGCCCTGTACTAGTGCGTGAGTAGTCATTCATTTTTAAAGTCTTCAGAGGGTCTTGTTCATAACACGTCATCTACCGTGCTAAGCTGGCTCTCTATCAAGTCAAATAATTATGACTTTAACATAACCAGTTTACCCTATTAAAGGAAGACTCAAGCAGGATGAAATATTTATTTTCAGTAAAGGTAGTCATAACAGACCACTAGTGAGCTACCTACAATGGGAGCGCTGGGACACCAGGTCAGATTCAAGGCTCAAGTACACCTATTAACTCTATTCATTTTCACTAACCTACATATAGCAATAGGATGGGTTCTGGACCATCTTTCTCACGGATATTTACCTCTTCTTCACCAAGGTTCTCCAACAAACCAAACTAAATTTTTCTCATTTATAGGAAAACTGAAATGTGAAAGAATATATTCTAATCACTGCACCTAATTAGCAAGGATTCATTATAAAGATGACGTCTTAAACATATGAATTTAAAAGAGAATAATCAATCAGAAACCCATTGTTTTGTGTCAGTCAGATGACAAGGACTATGAAAGCAGCTATGCAGATCATTGTTGTCCCTTTATTTTTTGTATTCTCACTCCTAATTCGACATGTAAAATTAGGCCCTGATGCAATGTACAGTGAAATCAGTGATAGTCCTTCCACTGATTTCAGTGGGCACTGGATCAGGACCTTTGAATGCAAGCATTTCAGGGCCAGGATCAAGGGCCAGATTTACAACGGTACGTAGGCACCTAAAGATGCAGCCAGGTGCCTAGTGGGGATTTCAAAAGTTCCTAGTCACCTAACTTTCATAATAATCAATGGAAGTTAGGTGCCTAGGTGCTTTTCAAAACCCCACTACAGCTTATCTGTAACTTTAAGAATCGAAATACCTTTGAAAAGCTGGCCCTGGTCTATTTATTTGTTCTGAAAGGCCTAATCCAAAGCCAACAGGAGTCTTCAATGGGCTTTGAATCAGGACCCAAGTGCTGAGAATGCACTAAAAATAATAAATGAGGCAAGTGATTGTCAAAGCTACCAGTTCAATTGTACTACTTTAATTAGTAAATACAGCTACTGAACCACTATGAAGTTAACTTTTTTTTTTTAAAACAAAAAGAACAGAACTATCACATAATTATGTACCTTTCCCATACCTTCCAATGATAAACTGCATTTCCTATGTTTAACCTATATCCTAGCAAAGAGGTGCAGACTAATCAACTGCAAGCAAAATATGAGTTCTTTCAAGCAGACAGACCAGCACCATTCACCGTTGTTAAAGTAAGTTGAAACAGTTATAGCTATTTGTATAATTGTATAGAAAAAAAGATGGATTTACATGTATTACCTAATGTTCATTTAGCTGTCTAAGTTAAGACATTGCCATTTCCCTTTAATCTATAGAAATATGCTTTTATTTATCATGTAGTTTACCCCCCAAACATCCTCTTTAGCACAAAGGGGAAAAATGCAGATCCACCCAGGAAAGACCGGCAAACCAAAAATTTTATTTTAAATTTTATTTTATTTTTAAAGATTGCCATACGATGAAGTCTTGAGGTATAATATGTTGGAAGAGTAGTTCATACATAATCCTGACCATGGTATTTGGGCCAATTAAATAATGAAAACTCACCAGACCAAAAACTTTAAGAACTCATCTTTCTTCTGCTATAAAATCATGAGAATGCCCCTGTAATTGGCTGCACCCAGCTTATCAAGATGGATATATCAGAGAATTAAGAGATATAAAAATTATAGATTCATGAGACACAGAAGGATGGAATCCACCTACTCCTAAAATTTTGACACCAGGAGTGGGAACAATTTTGGGCACATGTACAAACAATTCTTATTTATGCCCTAAGGTAAGTGGCCAGCTGCAATTTGCATGAATGTAACTCACAAAAAGATTAAGGAAACTTATCATGCTTTGAAATGTAGATCTGGAAAGCACACCATATGTGCAACATTGGAGAATGGGGCCTTATAGTAAAATGGGCAAGAGATATAGCATGTTATTTCAAACACAGATGCAGAGGTGCTGTTGATATATTAAAGCACGGCTGCCCACTTATGATAATGTATCGGGTAATTAGACTGTTATAGTTATTACCATCTAACCAGCACTGGTAAGAGTTCGTATAAGTTTACAAAGAAAAATCGGAAAATTCCAAGATTTAAAATAGTCCCCTCTACAATTTACCTGTACAATTTGCTGTTGTGCAAAAGCGCACCGAAAACCTCAGAAAAGATTTTAAAATTTGCCACGTCTTGTTAATACACTGCAGTCTTCAAATTTACACAGAGCTGCAGCTCTCCTGGTTTTTCTCAAGTGTCACTCGTCTAATTTAGCATGACAGCTGAGAAACGACGTCAGGCGCTTTACCGTTCAGTTTAAAAAACATCCTCTACCTGGTATCTCTGCAGTGATTGTCTTGCTGCTCCCTGAAACCTCTTCATCGTCTTCTGACGAACTCGTGCTTGAGTAACAGGTCAGGTCGCTATCACTGGTACTGCTGTCCTGAAGCAGGTTGTATTTCTTACGAGCAGCTGCCTCCCGTTTCTGTCTTAATAGTCGGATTCTCTCTCTGTGTTTTTGGCTCCGATGGCCTTTTACCTTGGTGACTCGGCCATTCTGCTTATCACTAGACTGTCGATTTTTCTTGGCAGCCATAGTTGACGTTTCACTTTCAGACCTGGATCGTCTGGATTTTCTCCCAACTGCAGGCCCAGACACTCCAGAAGGATCTCCCTCTACAGGAGCTTCAGCCTGACAGGGTTCATTCTCTTCCACGGAAGACAGTGTATCTGAATCAGCTAAATGCCCACTGGAAGAAGGGGAAAGCATGCAGTGGTTAGAAGAGTCACTCTCATAAACTCTGCCTGCCGTTGGCTTATCACTCTCTGTAGATGCTAATTGAGACTCCGAGGAGTCCCGTCTCAGTTCCATCAGTAAGCATGGCATCGAGGAGAGTACCACAGAATCTGCTACAATGGGCACACCATCTTTCTGAGCACACGTCTCTAGTTCTATAGGTCCATCTTCACCAGGAGCTGCCTCTTGTTTTTCAGAGAGTTTTGGTGAGACTTCGGAGTCAATGAGTTGTTCTACTTTTCCCACCGCCTCCATCTTCATTTCAGAGTTCCAAGCTCCTCCTGATCTCAAATCATGGAGCACGGAGTCTAGAGGACTGGGGGAACTAGATTAGGTTTTCAACAGCAAAGCAACCTGCACAAGAACAGAACAGTAATGACAATTTATTCAAATGGCACAATCACTTCTACTTTTTGGTCATGTTCACAATTTCACCCAGTGAGACCACTTCTTTATTCAGTTATAGCTACTATGGTACACTGCAGCTTTTGGCTGTGGTATTTTTCTTTAGCTCCTGCCCTTTCATGGTTAACTCAGTGTTATACTGACATGCTTCATGCATTCCCTCTAAGCAGCTATGAAAGATTGCAATATCATTGTATAAAATACACTTCAATTCACTCTAGTTATCGCAACAGATCAGAAATAAAAATGACAACAGTTTCTGAACGCTTACATTAGAAAGTTTAAATTAATACCCATATAAACAACAGATTTTGAACTTTTATCTAGCATCAATTTTTAATATATATTTTAAAGGAAACTTTCGTGCTGGTAGAAAGTGCCAGACTGAACCCAATAAATCTTAAGTGCTCTACCTGGGGACGCCATCTTTAGCACAGTTCAGTTTCCACACCAGTGGGAACTTAGTGAGCGCTCTCAGTCCACTTCAAATAGCACTAAATCTGCTGAGACCCTGGTTTAGTACCAGCCCGGAGAGATGTGGTGTCAATAATTCTCTTACAGTGAAGTACTAACAATACTTCATGCAACATTTAGATGCTCCTTGAAGGTGTCTCATACGAGTACTGACCCATCCTCAGTGCTTAATTTGTTGTTTAATACAGTTATGTGGGGCCATAAAAGTACCTAAGAGACATCAATGAAGGGAGGAAAGTTTAAATTAACAACTTTTTCCTGAGTTGTGCTGGCATTTATCAATTATATTGGCTACTTAAACCAGGAAATAAACTTGCCATATTAGTGTTTGGCAACATGAAAAAAAACACAAGGATGACAAATCAAAGTTTGTGCTAAATGAAAGAGAGGAAACTTCTAAGAAGGAATCACACTTACAAATGCTAAAGTAGAAAGCATGGTGAGGCATATAGAGAAAAAGCATGTGACGTACTTGAAATAAGCAAAACTAGTTTGAAACAAAATAGGAGAAAGCCCTTCTGAAGCTGGTAACTTGTATAGAGTACTCATACATGATAAATAACTGCAGAAGATCTACCTTCTCTACCTCTTTTCAATGTTAAAACATACTACAGCAAAAAATAAAAAAGTATAACTTGGAAAGTGAATATAGAGAGATGTAAAGGCATCCTAATACTGTAATACTTTCATATACTTCACTAGCAAATCTCTGTATTAAGTAACATACCAGTTATACAGCTGGAAAAACAGAGGCACAGAGAGGTTAAATGATGTGTCCAAGGTCACACATGTACCAGGGAAAGGAACCCAGAGCTTTGTCTACACTAGATTTATTTTGGCCTGTAATTTCCTATGGATGCTGTTACCTGTTGGTAGCAACCACGGTATACAAGACTAATGTGGGCTCATCCATCCAAGCTCTGTCTACATTAGTTTTCTTCAGTGCTACACTTGAAGAAGCTACACCACATCGGAATTAAGGATCCAAGAAAACCTTGTAGAGAGAAAAGTCCATGAGTCTCTTCCCTTCTGAGCTAGGGAGTAAAAAGGAAAGAAGCACATGTCTTGGCCAAGGAAAGCCCTGGGAACTTGATATTTACATATGGTACAGAAGTCTACAGGGCAAACCATCATTGATGGTCAGTAATCAGGGTTTGGCTCTGTTGAGGCAGATGCCTACTGCTTCGCCATTATTTACCTGCATACATGGTAATGCACTGTAAATCCCAAAGCATGCTGATAATTTTGTAATAGTGTTTATGGAAATCCTGGATTTCATGATACTCCTCTTGAGCCCCAAAACGTTCCCCATTTTCCTCTCAGTGGGATGGAAGAAGTGCTGTCTTCCTAGGGAAGATCTCAGGCAGAGGTGTGAAAATTCTGCCACCTGATATTTGCAGGCCTAGGCGTATGTTCTGCCACCTGCGCCCCTCAACTGAAGGACATGAAGATTTTACCACCACCAGATCACCCCTAGGCCCCAGAAATCATGCCACTACATGTCCCTTGCAGATTGGTTATTTTATTCCATCCTGAAATTAACATCTGCACCCTGCTGCCTCACAGAGACAAAGATGCTCCAACTAGACACATAAGAACTGGTGTCTTAGGGCTTGCCTTCACATATAGTGCTATATTGGCACAGTTGCTGTAGCGCTTAAATTAATATGCTCCTACACTAACGGAAGAAATTCTCCCATCAGCATAGTTAATTCACCTCCTTGAGAGGCAGTAACTACAACAGGAAAAGCTCTCCCGTCAATATAGTGCTTGCTGTCTACACAGGGGGTTAGGTTGATATAACCGTATCACTCCAGGGTGTGGATTTTTCACACCCCTGAGCAACGCAGTTATACCAGTAAATGTCTGTAGTATAGACTTGGCCTTAGACTTAAGACTTAGAGGCATGGAGTTTGGGGAGGGTGGCTTTTTCTTCGCTCCTAAGATGGCATCAGGGAGGGAAAAGAGCTCATGTCCTGGAATCTTTTCAGCACCCAGAAACCTTTAGGAGATATCTCCATTAACAGGACTTCATTTCCCCGAGGAGGACAGGTGAAAAGATGTACAGTCACAGGGAAGAGGTACTGACAACTTCTCCTGGTGGCAGTACCTCTCCCTGACAGTGGCTGTGGCATGGAGTGAGGAGTAGAGTTTGTCAGTCACATGACTTATTAAAATCATATGTAGTCTAATTCTCAGTTTGTACAGATTTATCATTTCTTCATAATTAACTATTCAAAATTATTCAGCAAATTTCTTGAGAATATTTTGTTATTTTATGGATTGACCCTGAATAGTTTTCTAGTGAGTATCAGATGTTCAAGCAGTGGTTGGAAAACAAGTCATGTTATATTATTTCTATTCTATGATCAGATCATGCACAATTCAAATTCTTGGATGTGCAAATTTAAGATTTATTTCCCACAAATACTCATGCATGTGACTTGGAAATTCACTTTGTGTCAATAAAACTTGATTGTTCAAATGTTTGCAGAAAGCAAACACAAAAAGGACATGACTGTAGCTGAAGCCAAATCATTGGAAAGTTCAATCCAATACTTGCAGAGCACTTTCTGCACCATTCACCCTGCTATGCTGGGGGGCAGAGGTGGAAACAGACAAGAGCACAGCTATGTAGTATAGCCAAGGTGAACTATGATTTTCCTTTATTTGGGGAAAAAAATCTCCTACTGGAGTAGGAAACCTGCTTAACATCTTTAACAGGGATCATCAGAACACTTTGACTTACCCTCCTATATGTTGGTCTATCAACCAACCAAAGGGAATGCCACTCCAATTGTGCACTCCGACTCCAATTAGAAACAGTTGGTAAAGTCAAAGCAATTTGACTTTAAAGTCAAAGCAAAACTGGGTCTCAAAAAGGCTAAGGGATGAACAGGCATGGAGACAAGTACCCACCTGGTCAAGAACAATACATATTGGTTAGGCTGTGTAGGAAATACTTGTTCCGAGGAGACAGGTTTGCAGTCTCCAGATCTTTCATCTTTTACTAGTATTGAATTTTTTAAAATAAAAGTGTCCATTGTACATAGTTATCCTGACAGAGGTCTGCCAAGACTCAAACAGTGTTCCCTTGCTGCAGGGAAGAACACAGTTCCCCCCCCCCCCAAAAAAAAAGTTAAGGAAAAACAGGAAAGATAAATATTATTGTAGTTCTACTTGAGAAGTACACAGAGGAAAGAAAAGAAAAAAGATTATGTTGAAACACTCCCATCCTTTCCTATCATTTTCCTGGAAACATGCTATATAAGTTCTCAAGGTAACCTTAAGAGAAAGTCAAGTGAGCTACTTAAATCAGAAAACCACTGCAGTGAAAACTAGTTTGTGAAACATCACAGGCTCAAATGGATATTTAATTATACAATGCCCAAGAATTCCTTTCAGCCAAAACAACTTTGCCCTTTTTCTCAGTGAACAAATGTTTGGCTTAAAATTAAGAAAACAGTTTTGTAAAACGGCACTGCCAGATCCATGCAACATAACGTTCTCTCTTCCCATCACTGCATGGAAAATGCAGTTACATACAGACCTTTAAATATCTAACAACACCTTTACAAAGGAAGTATTTTCATGAACTCGTTTTGATTTCTACTAAAGCACTGGTTCTCAAACTGGAGGTCTTGACATGGTAATATGTGACCCCCGGCCAGACACAGGGCTGTGAGCCTCCCTGCCTCCTCACAGAGCAACTGGTGACACACCAGTGTGACTACTCCTCTCCCCACAACATTCCTCCATGCCTCCCTAGTGGGCAGAGATGGAGGTGTGGGCAAGGAGCAATGCAAGGGCTACCTTCATCTAGGTCCCTTTCCCCACCTGGGCTGTGCTGTGCGGCGAGCAACAGGAGTTACTGCTCTCTGCCCTCCAGTTCACACTTCCAGGTCCCTTTCCCCACCTGAGCTTCCTGAGCCCTGATGTTTCTCTTAGCTCCCCCTCTCCACAGCCCCCAAGGGGTGCATGGAGGGGCAGCACTGGAGGGGGGAGCAAGCAGCAACATCAGCCGTCCCATGAATGCAGGTCAATTTCCCCAGATGGGAACGGGGGTGGGTTAGGGGTAAAGAGGACACAGTCCAGGGGTTAGCAGCCAAGGCAGAGGGGGCACCCAAGCGGGTCAGGAGTCATACTCAGGGGTTTGCTCTGTGAAAGGGGTCACCAATACAAAAAGTTTGAGAATCACTGTACTAAAGCAATAAAAATGTGTGCAATATTAATTTATACACTCTCAAATAGGCACCTGTACTTGAATTACAGTACGTCCGGCAAACGATTCAGGCATTGGTCCAGAAGGACTGCAAAATGCATGGGTTCTGCCTCAACAAATCAACCACAGGCACAGTAAAACTAACCCTCTCCTTCTCTCCTTTAATCCAGTTCTCTTAAAGAACTTCTCAAATCTAATTACACTGCACAAGAGCTCCATAATACATTTATTATGGTTTCCATTTTACATATTGGTAAACGGAGGCACAAAATGTTGTCCAAACACCACAGCAAGGCAGTGACAGAATACGGGATAAAACCAGAGGCCTTGATTCTCAGTATACTGCTTTAACTACACTCCCTTAAAAATGGAACGTGGTTTGGAGGCACTAGGTAAACGTACAACAAGCAATTGCCTTTCACATATACGGTTACCAGTTCAAATCCAATCTGAGTGACCAGAAGTAGTTCCCATCTATTCGCTGTTTAGATGTCTCAACCCAGTTCCTAAATGAAAAATATTTTGTTGGCAGTAGGGAGGCCAAAAACTGAATAGACATCTAGATGAATAATCCTCTCACTCAACTAGGCTTGGAAGGACTAGATTTTTATTGGTACATCTGTAAACACCAATTTTACCAGCACACACAAACCAACAAAAAAATTCCATTAATAATAATAGAAGTTTACAAATAGACAAAGAAAGAAAAAAGCACGATTAAAAAAAGTCAAGTTCAGAATGAAAAGATATTACCACTCCCACCCACAGCAGTTACAGGTGAATAGTTGGTTGTTACAGAAGCTGGTCTTTTGCGTAAGGAACTCTTCCATGCTCGAAGTTTACACACATGCACCTATCAATTAACTAATGTTTGTAAGAGCTTGATGGGTTTGTTTCTTTTAAACTCTATTTTCATTTTTATTAGCATAAATCCTAGCACATCAGAATGAAAATATCTCCCAAAGTCTGAATAGTAACATATCCCAACCCTATCTACTTTCTAAAAGTTCTCTCACATATCTAACATTATTCAAGTAAATAAAGTAAATAGACTAGACTTTCGCTATGCACTCTTTATATGATATATGAATCTATTATATTACATTGCCTGCTTCTGAGTACAAGCGAGACTTTTTCCTAATTCAGGGTTTCTCAGTCCATCAGACCACCCTTTTCCCCCCATTTATGATCACTTAACATCCTTGTGCCAGTTACAGCGACTGCGTATATGGAAAAGTAACATTAGGTAAGCATATAATATATTCTCAGCTACCAACTGAATGCAAGTTAGCACCTATAATCAAGGAAGACAACCAGCACTATGTAATTAGCAATATCTGAAGACCACAAATTGCTCCACAGACCCCTAGCAATCCATTGTCTAGTTTGACAGCCACTGACTTAGAGAAATAAACATTTTAACTCTGCAAATTGTAAAAAGTAAGAATGGACATGTTCCTTTAGACTACAGAAATTGGCAACTAAATTCCAACAGCCTCATGAACTAGTTATTCCTCACTGCAGAGATCTTTCTAAAGCACTGGTTTTCCATCATTTTTTCATTTGAGACTCCTAAAAAATTTCAAAATGGGGGTGCAGACCTCCTTGGAAATTTAACCTGTGGTCCACAGACCCCTACCATAGAAGTCTTACACTCAAACCTGACAACAGAATTCATCTATCAATGTTTCACGTGTTCAGCACGACGACATTTGACACAGCATGAGAAAGGGTGCTAACCTGTGGGCTTCTGTAGCAACAACACTTGCGGATTTTGACTTGTAGATGGGGTATTCCCATACTTTGGATTATCAGAAAAACGGAAAGCCTTTCCTTAGATCTAAAATTTTATTTTGATAGTCATTTCATGGACCCTTTAAATACATGGTCTGCAGACCACAGGTTGAAAGCCACTGTAGTAAAGAATATGCTTCCTAGATCATGTGTAATGAAAGTTGATATTCTCCTTATCATAGGGTAAAATTACTGCTGCCTATATATTTTACATTTATGTAGCAGACTGAAGGGTCCCCAACTACGTTTCAGTACACAAATACACACAGACGAAATACTTCCACCACTGTGTAATTACAGCCACCTCTGGAGCACAGGGACGCACCACTGCACAGTAAACTTTGCCAGGGACACTGAAGCAAAATCCTACTCTTACAAAGATGAGACTTTTAATGCCCTTCATTTAAGGCCTCATCCAAAAGATCAGCATATAGGTCTTCATGATTTTCATGCTATCTTTTATGCTTGGAACTCCCTCCTTCCGCACCCTTTATCACCAATAGGCCACTCTTTCAATTTAAAACCCTTTTTTAGTCCTTCAGTAAAGCCCATCAATGGTAATCTAACACTGAACTTAAGTTTTATATAAATGTTCAACAAAAATATCTAAGTAACCAAAGGAAAATAAGCAAATCTAGGATCATGTGAATTGATCTCTCTCTGCCAGAAATACTAGCCTCCCTCAAGACAGATGTGCAAGTACCGATGTTTTTCTTCCCACTCACCAGAGTCTGTCATTTTTATTGAGCTCTTGCTTTGATTTACTGGTGCACTACCAGCACCAAGACTGACTTTTTATCTGCTTTTAGAAGGTGCAGGCATATCCATATACATAAACAAACAGAAGACTGCATGGTACTCAGTTTAGCTCAAGACGGTTGAGTCACCTTTGCTTGAATTTGAAACCTGTGTTGCTCTAGACTAGAGAGTCTAGCCTTTTCCAGACCACTATGCCACCACCTTCTGTATACTGAACTAATTTATATAAATGGCGCTTTGAAAAATCCTCTCCTAAAGCTGACTCATAAGTGCACCATTCTACCTAAGGAACACTTTTAGGGAGTGGACTTGGCTTTTTACCAGTCAATTTATAACTCAGGCCCGGTGGCAATTCTAATAGGTTGGACACCTCACCCTTTCCAACCCATACGGTTAAAGAAACAAGAGATGACTGGAAGAAACTAAAGTGCTGCATCAACTGGTTTTGCATAAACAAATGAGGGTTAAAAATAAACCATTTCTATTTCCTCCTCAACAGACAGTGTATATAAACTATCCAAGACTCAGTAGAGAGGGCATGTGTTCATATTACCACAAATGTTTGTGAAATACCTCTGCATTCTAGAAAAAGACAATCCTCTTCCAGGATACATAAGCAAGAATTTAGAGTAAAAAACCCTCCATTAAAAAGGTTAATACAGGTGAAATTGAAAACAGAAGACTATTAAAGAAACTAGTTAAGACTGACCAGCAGAAATAATTCAAAACATGCTTGTAATACATGAGTCTGCATCCATTACTCTATATACACTCAGCACTGAAGGGAAACCAAGCAAAATCATTTTCCATGTTAAAATAAATTAATGAGTTTGATATACAGGAAAAGAGGACAGAAGATAAGCTATGTTAACTTTGTTAAGTGTTTCCATTCCAAAATCTGCATTTACATTTTTATCCCACTGTGTCTGGTTATCTATTTCATTGTTCTGAGTGGCCAGCATTTTCAAATCTAAAAGGCTTCTTCCCTCTGAACTCAAGAGATGGATTTTTATAAACTGCTTTTTCCAAAAAATGGAGACAGATGTCACTAGATCCACAACATGACTCAGCTGCCCGGCTTCCCAGTGGCATTCACAGCCCCAAGTTAACTGCCCAGCCTCCCCCTGCATTTTAAGGAGATAGTTAGGTACCTAAAAAAGGGAGTCACGGAAGCCAGTATGCTGAGTGGGGAGCTGCCTAAATTAGCCAATAAAAATTTAAGGAGAGATGCAGAGCCTAAGCACCACCCCTCAAAGGAAATTAAGGTTGCACCTCTACTCAGGATTCACAATCCCAAACCTCTCTTGGAATCAGACACCTAAGCCAGGTCAAACCCCACCCATTCCTATTAGAATACAGGTAAATAGTTTGGTCTATGTCTTCAGAGCATCTCCTCTTCCTAATAGCGTCACCTTTGTCGTACCTAGGTTGAGCTTGCACCAGATGCTTTGCATCTACTTATTTCTCCTAGACAGTGGGACATCTGGACAATGACCTGGACTGCACAAGCTGACAAATATACAGCTGGGCCAATGGATATGACACTGGAATCAATTGCATCTTAACATCTTCCAGATTGGTTATTTGATTGTGGGCGATATAGTTGCAGTCTCAGGGAATGGAACTAGAGACACTGGGATACTTCGACTCAGGTATGTGGACTGCAGTGCGGACACCAGAGCCCTTGATTCAAGCATGGGTTAGAAAAGTTGGTAGGATTTAAATACAATGTAGACTCTCAAGCCCAGGGCTTCCTATCATGGGTCAGCTGACTGGAATCCCACTAATCCTGGGTTTACATTGCAGTTGAGACATAACCATAGGTAAGCTGAACTAACCACCAGTGTAGGCAGCGCTAGGTCATCAGAAGAAATCTTCAGTTGAACTAGCTACTACCACTGATTAACTACACCGACGGAAGAACTCCTCCAGTCTCCACATTGAATGGCTACACTGAAGCACTGCAGCATCTTAGACTAGCCCCAAATCTACATTCTCCCAAGTAGTTTGTTCCACAATTACTTTATCACCAAAGAAATTTTTGGAAGATCTTCATCCGTTGCCAGTACCATATAGGTGCTTACAGGCCTCCCATCATCATGGTATCTGACATCACATACATTAATATATTATAAAAAGGACACACTTCTCTTCATAACAGGGATGTTGAGTAGACAAATTGAGGAACTAAAACAGAAATTAAGCAGCTTGTCCAAGTTTATACAAAAAGTCTCTGAGGGAGCTAGGAACGGAACCAAACCTTCTGTATCTCAAGTCAGTGCCTTACCAAGAATCCATTCTTCTTGTTTTGTTTATTGTATTTTATTAATGTTGTAGACTTTAAATACTGTACAATGCCTGGAGCCTGAGGGTAGAATACAAAACAGAATCTGAGCAAAGACATTTTAGCTTGGCTCTTCCTATCATTTCTAGCTCTTGTACGCAAACCTAAAGCACATTATGACCAAACTGAATGAAGGCTGCTTATAAATCCAGCAGGATGAGTGAATATCTATCCATCTGCAATGTGAGCACAGGTGGTACCACTGACGTATCCTTAGCTGAAACCTGACTGAAGTTTCTAAGAACATTGACAGAGATAAGCGGCAGCTGGACTGTTCTCAGTAGCACTTTCTTGATAATTTTGGGGCAAGAAGGGGGATTGCTAGTTGTTTTGAGAACTATCTAGATTACTGGACAATTTAGGGTAGTCAACAGACAGTCCACAATGAAAGAATCTTTGATAATATTGGTCAATAGAGGACCCAGCTAGTCTTCAACAACCAACATGGGGGTACACATCCATTTCATATAGACCACAGATTTCTGATTAAAAATTCTTATTTGTACAATTGGGTCACATACAAGATCATTTCTAATCCTCAGATTAGACAAATATTTCAAAGCAAGGACTGTTTTTTATTCCATGTTTGTAAAGTTTTTAATGAGTTCCCGCCCACACTTAACAGCCCTAGGCACCACTGTAATACAAAATAATTTTGTTGATTTTTTCAACAAAGTAGGCATGACATCTCCTTGTCATGAGAGGGACTCCAATCTGAAGATGTCAACTACAGTCTGGATTGAGATATTGCAGATGATGTGGTGATGAAGATTCTTTTGACCTCTAACAGTTACTTTATTTATTACTGCATAAAACGTCTTGTGCTAATGGGAGTTCAAGAATATTTAGCATCATTTGTATTATAATATCTTACATCAGCTGATGGGTAGAATAAGTAATAAATTATGATAAACTGTGAGGACAAGTCAAGGGAGGAGGAATTTTAGGACCAATGTTTTGCTGAATGATAGATGATTGTAATGTTTGGATTACACACACTTTGGTTCCATAAATGGACAACACTCCTCAGCTATTCTGGCTCCAGGAGGCCTAGGATGCATGATCAAACCCAATTTCTCTTCTCCAACTGGCAGGGCAGAAAGATCTTGACCTATGCTTTGAGATGGCATGCAATTGCTATGGTAGGCCACAGATCAGGTTCTATATGTACCTGACTAAGGAGGAGGATGTTGGGTTTTCAACAGTAATAGCCTCATGGACTGAATAGTACCACTAATCTCTCTAAATAAGAGGCACTTTAAAGTAATTAGTCACTAGCTTAAGATTGTTCTCCTGAGTACTCTGGTGTCTGCATTGATTACTTTTTTGTTTTTGAAGAACAAAGAATAAAGTAAAATTGAATTGGCAGTCAGGGAATAAATAGTTATATCAACCTCACACTGAAAGAAGAGTAGACAAGCTGATAAGCCTAGCATCTTTAGAGAACAACACTATTTACTTTAAATATTCTCACTTCAATATTTTGCTGGTTTGTATTTTAATCCCTCACTCAGTCTGCATGCCCTTATCAAAGCATCATACTTCAGCAAATAAATATATAGAAAGGAAAGATTAAATGTACTGCATATTTTGGGAAAAAACAAAAGAAAAGTATTTTCTGATCATATGTAACAAAATTAAGTGTCTACCCTAAATTCCAATTATTTTTGAAAATTGAGTTAAATAGGCTCTATCGTGTCAGAATCCTACGTTTGTTTGTTTTTTTGGGTTGTGAAAACTTGCTCTCTAAACTGAATTTCATGGCACACCATCCCAGCATGCTTTGCAGCAACCTACCATTCCTGAATTCATTCCAGCATGCTTTGCAGCAGCCTACCATTCCTGAATTCCTTGGCATCATGCTGAATTGATACCTGACCAGGCTCAATCTACAGCCTTCAAAGGGCTACTGCACACCCCTTTTTAATTAAGATTATAGGTCGGTTTTCAAAATGTAACATATTATTGGATGAAATCATAGGTATAGCTGTAGTATCAGCCATGCTATACAGCATCATTTTCCTTAGGACTTAAAATATATTGTCATCAGGTGTTGTGCTTACATCCTGCTAATCAAACTGCATTGTAAAATAACAGATACTCTGTGGATAGGGAGTGTTACAGTTCAACAGCACCTGCATTGCCCCTCAGTGGTCTAGCCAGGGCATCCACTCTTCTCAGACTACTAGCTCTGCAGCTGTTGCCTTTCTCAGGTGGAGACTCGCATCTGTCTCCCTTCTGACCAGAGTATTTCCAGGCTGCACAGTTCCCTGACATCACTGTGTATTTCCCAGGACAGAAGGTTGCCCGAGGACACCTGCTTGCTTGCTTTCTTTTTAGAGAGGGTTAAAGGTGCTACACGTAAGTCAGTCACCACACACACTTCCCATGCAAGTCTACTTTATTCTTAAGGTAAAAAGTATTACAGAGAAAACACGCTTAAAACGATGAAAGAATACATGCCAATAAGCTTATCAGGTTTCATCCCAACCCTAACATGGTCTCTGGCAGAAGCAGCCCTTCAACCTCCCTCCATCAACCAAAGGAGAATCCTTTGTGGTTACCAGTTCATCATGGCTTCAGCTCAGAACAAGCACTCAGCCCTTCTACCCCTCCCCTAAAGATTAAGGTCCTCCAGAGGTGAGGGATCTTGTATATTTGCTGGACCAAAAAGAATGCTCAAAGCAAGTTTAAAACCAAGCTATTTATCCACCAACTCTTTCTTTGCCCCCTGAGCCTTTGAACCAGTATATGCAGGGCTCTCCAGAGCGGGCTACAAAGGGTTGATGAAGAAATCTTTAGTAGCATCTCCTACTAGAGATGTATGTAGGATACATACAATGCCACAACACATATATAATTGCATTTTTAACAAAATGTACCTCAAAGGTGTTAACCCAAATTAAATACCATTTACCTTAATTCCATAAAGTGTGTTAAGGATAATACGAATATTGCCAGCCTGTCACAGGGAGCAACAGCCAACTCTAAATGTGTCAACTGTATTGCTAGCTGTACCTGCAAGCTGTGCTACGAAGTTTGTCATGAAAACATTGCTGCAGTCTTATTCGGTGATATTAAGATGTATTGCTTTACTGTGCTTTTACCATTCCCCTCCAAGTTTTGAATATAGTAGTATTGTAGTTGTTTATTCTCTTCTTTCTCTACTTTCTTAACTTAAGTGAACTAGTGCTGGTGAAAGGTACTACCTTGACAACCTGGAGACTAGGTAATTGCTACAGGCATTGGCAGCTTCCCTGTGCTAGCCTGCAGTGTCCAAGACCTGGCTCTCCCCTCAAATATTTTAATTTTGATATTAAATACTTCTGATTAAAGTCATTCATAGCACTGACTTTTCCAAAGACCAGTTTCTGCTTCATTAAAGGCAAAGAAAAGTCTTCTCTTGGCAGCTATTTTCCTGAGTGCCTCTAATCTTGTCAAAGGTGTCTGACTAGCTACAGATAACAGAGGCCATCTAGTCCTCCTGACAGCCATAGCATTATATATTCAATACGTGACCATCATCTCTCTAGGTTACAAGTTTATCCAAAGTGCCCTGTATTGAAAGTCAGCTTGCATACTGTTTGCACAGGACCTGTAGTATTATAATTTTTTTAAATCATGGCCCTGCATCAATACCCAATGTTCACAGTCCTTATCAGTTGCCATCTAATAAGGAAGAAAAGAAGCTCAGCATAAAGTACAAAGTTTGAATCCAACTGTTCTACCAGAGAGAAAAATACAGGCCTCAGAAGACTGGTGTTTTGATTTCTCACAATTTATAGAAACTATTACATTAAGTGATCTCAGTTAAAATGTTTTAACTTCAGCCCCAGTAACAAGCATATGCAATCAGCAGTCAGTCTCCAATCCCCCTCCTGTAATCACCACCTCTTCACCTAATAGGCTCTGCCAATTCTTGCTGTACAATCAGCTCTGAATTCCCTGGGAAAGCATTCTCAGAAAAGACAGAACTGGCAGAGTGAAGTGGGTGGATTGGAAGCTGACAACTGATTAGCAAGCCAAGATAAAACTGAGAAGTCTAGTCTTAAACTATTTTCCTGCTATGATAATGTCAGCCTCATTCCACAGCATTACCAGAGATGGATATCAGCATTATGACAAACTAATATTGAGTACATTTAAATATTGGAATAATTGCTTAAGCAAAACAGAATTAGAAAACTTAGAAAAAAATACAATAGCAATTGTCATCTAACATTTAGAGCAGATTGACTAAGGCCTTTCTGCGTCTATTCCCAGCTCTGTCACTCACTTTGTAAACTTTGGCAAGTCATTTAACCGCTTCACCTCAGTTTACCCAAAAAGGGAACAGTAATGCCAGCTTCTGTGAAAGGAAGCCTTGTACAGGTTTATCAATGACAAAAACACTAAGACCATCTGATAAACACTATTAGAGCAGGCTGAAATAGGAGTTAAATTTCCCATCTGCGGTCAAGCTATGTATGTCCTCCTTTCCGGAAAGTTTAAGGTACAGAGAAACTATATTCTAGAAGATATTACTAGAAAAGAAGCATTTCATCATAAAAATCAAGTCAATTTCAGTAGCTTCTTGAAATTAGAGTGGTGCAACTATAAATTTGAAAGTGTCTTAAATATACAGATTGATACCTACATCTAGCCTTAAATAAGCACCTGTTATTTCAACGAGAGTCCTGTAGCACCTTAAAGACTAACAAATTTCAGTAGACATAAGCTTTCATGGGCTGCAACCCACTTCGTCACATGGATGAAGTGGAAATCGCAGATAGGGGTGTGTGTGTGCACGTGCGTGTATCTCCATCCAAGGGAGAGAAACAACAATGGGGAGGGCAAGTGCTAACAAAGTCAATTCATGCAGCCCACGAAAACTTATGCCCGCAGAAATGTGTTATTCTTTAAGGTGCTGTCGGACACTCGTTGTTTCATTGTTTCTGCTGTATACAGACTAACACAGCTACTACCCCTCTGGAACTTTTCACCTGTTATTTGTGATTAAAAGTAGCCTGATGTAGTAGTCATCATAACTTAATTTTTAAGTTTTCTCCATAAAGATTGAGACTCAAGAGAGGCATAGTGGATCTATGAAAATAAATCTTTATGTTGTCATGCTAAGTGAGTTAGGCATATTCAGTTTGAAAGCAGCTATAGTGAAATTCAGAGGAAACAGAGGATACTGAATCACCCTGAACCTGAACTCAACCCACCACATGACCTTGTGCATGACACTTAACCTGACTGTGCCTCTGGCAACCCATCTGTAATTGTGTAAGAGCAACACCTCACTAACTCAGAGGTTGTGCCCATCTTTTAATCTTGAATGGGTAAATTACTACACAAGTGTCAAACATATAAAACTCTAAGGAAATAAGGTAACATTAATAGTACAATTGTGTAGTCCTCTTCAGCAATCAATGAAAAATGTACTACTGATGTGTGTGAAGAGGGGAACATTCTATCCAGAGCGCGCTCAGGACTGGAACTATTTAGTTTTAATCCTGGCTATAATACTGACCTGGACTCCATTTATACCACCAATTCAGTTGCAACCTGTGTTGGTCAGTTTCTCATCTAAAACAGGGATACTACTCTATGATGAAGGTGTTACCAAGACTAAAGTTTGTCTAATGCTATACACTAAGTATTTTAGTTATGGATTTTTATACAAACCCCTATATTTCTCAATTAAAACAGTACAGCTAGCCAAAGAGAAAAAATTAATTTTACTGACTTGCTTTTAAGATTGTGCTATAAATGACAGACACCTATATTTGTGAAAATTGAACACCCTGGTTTGTCAGTCCACCATGGAAATCATCACTATAAATAGACTAAGTGTGATAATATTTCATTGGAGCAAGCACCAGTGCTGTGATAGCACAGCAACTCTTAGGGATCTAGATAAAGCTAAAAGTTAAATGCAAAATTGAAGGCCCTCTGCACTGAATGCAGATACATGTTTTGCAAAACGAACACTGTCAGCTTGAAGTCTAGTCAGTTTTAATAACTGAGGTGAAAGACTTACTACACTTGCTCATCAGTCCCTGGCCAGGTTCTGCAATTTGAGAACACATTTTTATATTACATATTACACTACAGACTCATACTCTTCATTTGATAGCACTATTAAAATACAGAAATTTTTCCTGAGACCTTTGAGTTTTAGGAATTTTAGATTACAAGTAATCGTGGGTAATAAAATGTTCAGAGAGATATAATTAAGTTAACTGAAAAATTGTTGTAGACTTTAAAAACTAAAAAACCTCCAAAGGTACCAGTGTAGCCAGGAAGGGAGAATAAACACAGCCAGACTCCTAACCACTTCTTCTTTATGCAAATACAACCTGCAGCCACTCCTCTTTATACTGTGTGATTTGTGAATACTACATGGTCCAAAGAACACAGATGCTTGTGTGATGAGACTTGCATTGTTGGTGGACTGGAGGACATGGGAGTGGCCAGAATAAGACAAAATGAGAGAGGTGAATAAGAACACAGAGCTGTGAAAGGCCTCAAAAGCAAGGAGAAGAAGCTTGAACCTTAAGCTGTATGATCAGGAAGACAGTGAAGGGATTCAAAGAAATGTGCTCAGAGCAATAGGCAAAGCCGACAGCAAGTGTGTTTCTTGCTGCTGATCAAATCATACCCTTCTTTAGATCCCTCCATGGTATCCTTCATTCTTGGCCTTCAAGGCCCTTCACAATTCTGTCTACTCTTTGTTCATCCTCTCTTATGGTTAATCTCCACCTCCTCTGTACTGCTGGTGGTAGCCTTAACTACCCATTTGTCAGCTTCTCACTGGTGTCTCCATGCCTTCTTTTACAGTTCAGAAGGATTTCCATTCCATGTGCTGTGGCCACTGCCCATCATGCTATTCTTAATTGCCTCACTGTTGCTTTGCATTTCCTCCATCTGTTTGTTGTACCACTTGTTTCTCATTTTATAGATTGTAGATGGCATGCTCTGAACAGTTTTTTGTTGCAGTTTTTACAATGCTTATTTTAATGATTGAAGAATGAAGACAACTTTGGAAGAGTCAGCCATTAATGCCAGAATTTATAACAATGAGAAAGAAAAGCTCAAACATTAGAAAATTGAATCTGAAATACACTCACTAGCTTAGTGTCTCTTTTAAACCAATCAGGACAGTGAAGTTTTAGCTTACAGTTTTTTAAATTTACACTTAAAGCTTTGGAGACAAGTCCTACCATCATTCAGTAGAAACTTCTATTAAAGTCAATGAGAGATTTGCCAGAGTGAGGAAAGCACAATTTGAACTTATTAGAAACTCTTGGATTGGAACTTGTGCATAAAATGTAGACAGATTTATTATTTATTACATAAATTAGGCACCCATTTGTTTCAAGGAGCTTTTCAAACAAACTACATGATGGTCTCAGATTCTATACAATTTCTAGAATTATTTAAATTAAGTAAACAAAAGTTTGCTTCCCAGCATTGCCAAGAATGATTCAGCAACCTAGAGTAATCAAATTACAATAGATTATGCGGCTGTAAAAACAACTAGTAATCTTGAGAGTTGTGCTTTGAGGTCAGGTCATGAACCAACACAAAACACATCAGTACTCGCTGGCACTAACCTGACTACAAGGAAGCATTATTTCAGTTCCTTCTATCTATCTTCTGTCCTCAGTAATGTGGATAAGAACACGGTGGGTAAGATTCCTGAAGGCAGATGGGATGAGCTCGTAACTAGAGTGATAGACAGCCGAGCTGGAGCAGTGAGGGCAAGGGCCGTCAGGGCCTGGCCACGTTTTGACTGACCCAAACCTGAGTGGCGCTGTGACCGCCCGCTCCAGCTGCAGTGCCACTCACTCAAACTCAGCCCACAGGCCCCCGTCTCGACAGAGACCAACGGCACTCCCACGCCGCGCGAGGCCGCGGCAGTGGGCAGGTGTGCGCCCGTTCCCATTCGGCCCCGCACCCGCCCGCCACGGCAGCAAGGCAGCTGAAGGGTGCTGCAACCTCAGCTGCCAGGCTGCGGCACCGCGCGCGCCCCGGCGGGGCGGAGGGGCGCGCGGGCGGGAGGGGTGCCCGAGGGGAGGGGAAAGGGCAGGAGAAGCCATGCCCCTGGGGCCCCGCCCCGCCTCCAGGGAGGGGAGGCGACCCCCAGCAGGGCGCCCGGCACGGCCACGACACACGGGCCGCGGGGGTGCCAGCGCGAGCCCCCGGCCCCAGCCGGGCCGCCCTCGCCCGCGCACCCAGCCCGCGCTGCGCCTCCCGGCCCGGCCCGGGGCCCAGCCCGCA
>ML675629.1:9834681-9882162 GCA_007922155.1 Mesoclemmys tuberculata | reverse complement strand
CATGCTCCAGTCCTTCCCAGTTCCTATGCTTGGCTGGACTATGCATGTGCTATCAGTACAGATCAGGTAACCATGCTCCAGACCAGAGTTACAGGGGTTTAGCAGGAATTTCTTTGAAATCACATTTGGGGTCAGGCATCAGAAATAAGTGGGGAGAATGTATTCCCTGTGCTCTCAATGACCCCCCTTGCCTGCACCCAGGCAGTGTGGAAGAGGAAGGTGCCTGACAAATGCAGAAGGGACAAGGGCTAGACCAGGGGTCGGCAACCCGCGGCTCCGGAGCCGCATGCGGCTCTTCAGCCGTGGTAAGCTATGTTTTGCGGCTCCAGGCTATGGCTCTTTTGATAATAAAGGTTGCCGACCACTGGGCTAGACCAAGGGCATAAAGGATCAGACTGGGGCAAGGTGCCTGTGACTGGAGGCTACCAGGAGGAAAATAGGGACTGTGAGCCAGGAGTGGGGGAGTTTGAGGCAGTGTGGATAGTGAAGATTGAGATCAGACAAGGAGCCAGGGAGAGAGACTAGCTGGGCACGGAGACTAGAACTGGGAACCAGTGTCCCTGTGCAACCTTAATTTGATCCCTTATTATGATACGATCTTTAATTACATGATCCCATGGTATTTTTCCACAGGACCCGCACCTCTTCAGTGCACAAGGTGGACCTACCCCAGGGCTGAAACAGAGTTGTATAGTGAAGACTGACTGTAAGACCCCCCCCTGCTTAATTTGTTGCAAAAGTTGGGAAGTGTTTGGTGAATGGCATGCGGTTGCAGCAAGAGAAGGGATAGTTTCATGGTTAAAGCAGGTGAACACTGCCCTGGGAACTACATTCTGGCACTGTCTACCCTACAGAGTTCATAGCCCATGTTAGGCAAGTCATGTAAAACATTTCACACAAAAATTGTATGTCCCTCATTTTCTGGATGCCTGACTTAAAACCCTGGGGTCTGACTTGCAGAAGTGCTGAGTACTGACATGCAACTGAAGTCAACGGTAGCTGTGTTTTGAGAATATAACATGCTATGTATTGCTAAATATGCTGAAAATCAGGTCCTAGGCATCTCAAACAGGGCACCCAAAATTAGTGGATATTTTTTATCTTAAACTTTTTGAGCCTCAGCCTCTGTAAAATTGGGCTAAAATAGCCTCTTATCTCAGAATGTTGTGAAAATGAGTATGTGATGTTTGTGGAGCACCCATATCATAGTGATGAGCGTCATAGAAAAGACCGTGAGAAAATTAATACTGTCTTCAGAGCAGGGTGTGACCCATCCATGCGTAGGGTAGCCCACTTGAAAATGCCACGGTCAGGGCAGGCTGCACAAAGAGAGCAGATCCTCCCAGCACTGGTGGGTAACACTGAAGTTGCATTCCCAACCAATCACAAACAGTGCTCCTGATTTCCTGCACTGGTTATCAAGAAACTACAACAAGAAATACACAGCCCCCTTTACTGCATTTCAGTCTTCGGCTCCCAATCAGCAACTAGGTCCAGGAAAGAGATACGTTATTTAAAACACTATTCTCTTTATCAAAATGTTCTCCCAATCCCCATTACCAGATCAATATGTTTGTATCTTACCCAAAATACCACGCTGCCAGCCAATCCTTCGGTAACTAAAACTAAAGGTTTACTATAAAAGGAAAGAAACAAATAAGAAGAGAGGAGTTAAATAGTCAAAGCAATTAGATGCATACAAATGACTTCAAAGTCCCTATACATCAGAGTCTCAGCAGAACTGTGGAGTTTGCAGACTTGTACAGTTCCTCTGGAATATATCCAGTCCCTTGTTTCACAGCTTCAAGGATAGACTAGCTGATCCAAAGGTAGAAAGGAAGCAGGAATGAAGACACGATGGAGATGGTACAGCTGCATTTTATAGTTTTTGCCATGAGCTTGTACTTCCTTTGCCCCAAACACAACCACACAGCACGTAGTATGGAAAAGCCTCAGAGTCCCCTGTCCGTAGGCATATTTTTACGTCCTGGTAATTCATAAGGTGTAGCCCCTGGATTCATGAATCTTTCTCTGGATTCATTGTACGTTTGAGTTTTCTTACTGGGCCATTAAGCAGGCTTAGTGCTGCTGCCATCCTGTCTGAGGGTGTTACCCAGAAACACAGCACAAGTTTGAAATACAAATACACCAGACATATTTAGAACTTATCATACAAAACTGATGCATACATATAAACGTGCTTATCAATCTTAGAAAATCATGACTTTTCCATTGGTACCTTGGATGGCATTTCCTATACGATATTTATTGCAATTCTGTAATGTTGGTATCAGTAATATTATAAATGGTCATTCCTAATCCAGAAAGCGTCACACAGGATTTGAATAGTTTGCAGTAAATAAGGCATGTGGCCACAATATTGTATAATTGCTCACTCAGAGACCACTGTCCATCCTGTGCACTGACTGAGGCAATGCTCTAGTGGAAAAAGTAGTATGTGATCACGTAATTAGACTATTATAATGCATATGCACAAGGGAGCAGACTTTAGGTTGCACAGGCAATCTTAATTCTGGTATTTCCTAACTTTTGAGAGCTTGACTTTAAAGCCTTACTATTTGTAATGTAGTTTTGAGCGTGTTTTCTCTCTATATATCTTACTGTTTCCCCTCTTTCCCCTTTGTGTGCTCTTGGTCTTAGATGGTAAGATCCCTGTGTAAGGACCAGCAAGTCTTGACCCCAGTAGCAGCTGTAACCAGGTCGTCCTCCCCCACCCATGACACACTGTGGTCACAGACCCACAAGAAATTCCACCTCAAGGGGCTCAATTGACAGCAGTCTCATGGCGCCTGATTGGCTCCCCACCCATATCAGCCCAAAGGGTGTACCACGAAGCATCCAAGCAACGACGCAGATCAATAGTTCATTGCCATGACACTGCATTCTCTATTGCTGAACTCCCAGTATTGACCTTGGCTATGACTTGTATCTTGACTCCTGCTCTAACCCTGGGACACCCACAAAGACCTGATATTGACCTGCTACCTCTCTCTGGCTCTGCCCCTTGGCTTGACTGTCAGCCTGACTATTGATCCTGATACTGACTCTGAACCAAACTCCAGCCACTAGTCTCACCTGCTGTTGCCCAGGATCCTGACACCTTGGGGCACTGACTGGTTCAATATGTTTGGTGCTAGGTGCTGTACCTGATTGTGGCCTTCAGCTACTATGGCAATACCAGTGTCAAACAACAACATACCCAGAGGGGGGAGGGAGGTTTGGAGTGTGCTGCTCTTCCACTGTCAGCTTTACAAGAACAGAATCAGTTGCACGGAGTCGATAACCAAAGGGTGCCTCTTTTTGTGCTTGTTCACAGCAGCATAATCACATCTTGTGACATGAAGTGCTTAAAAGGCATTGTAGAGAAACGGAGTACTTGAACTAGGGAAACAGAAGACATACTTCCCTGTGGAGCTTTCTAATGGCCACTCCTGGAATTACTCCCCTTGGAGTCGTCATGTTAGGGAGGGAAAAGGCATTCAAAGATCTACACTGATTTGTTACAAGAGTTCCATGCCACAGCTATATCTAGAGTTGCCCATTCAAATGGTCAGGAAGCAAAACGTTCCTTAAAATAAGGCGGGACACTCTTAAAATCATTCCAACTCACACTAGCTTTGCAAGGAAAAGCACCAGTGCTCTCATCAGTAAGTCCAAAACAGTCAATATCAGCCTGATATTTTGCTACCTCGTTGATACACACAGCAGAGTCCTTGGCCAAGAGCAGGAGTCTTAGAAACTGCTTTAAAAATGAAAACCAAGCAAGTCAGATTTGGATCTAAATTTAGATTTTAGGACCTGTCTTATTTAATATCTTGCTAATAATCAGGAAGAGGGCATGAACGGCACATTAGTAAAATTCAGACCTGATAATTTGGGAGTAGATTCTAAAATCCGAGAGGACAGATAAAAAAGGAGCAAGATATAGAATTAAGATATAATTTACCAAGAAAGATGGTGGATTCCCCATCATTTGGTGTCTTTAAAATCAAAATTGGATGTCTGTGAAAGATGCGGTTCAGCTCCACCAGTGGTTATGAGCTTGATGTAGGAGGTACTGGATTAAAATCTATGGCCTATTTTATGCAGGTGGTCTGGCCTTAGAATGCATGGGCAGAAGACAAAATCTGGGGGAGCAGCTTGGAAAAATATATTCAGCTACATGTGAATAAGTATGTTCAATCATTTTTCCCAAAGGAAAGGAGACACCTGGAAGTATTAATGCTGAAAGAAACCTGGGGGTGACAGCCAGTTAGACATACATTTGCACTGTGATATAGCTGCAAAAAATAAATAAATAAAAAGCGGATGCAGGCCTGGACAGCATATAGAAAGGCAGAGCAGAGACCTAACCTTCATTTCTGCGCAGTCATGGTGCAACGATATTACCACAGCATCACAACTCTGAAAAAACAACAAAAGTGACCAGATGGGTGAAGGTATTTAAGAGGGAAGATCAGAAGAGCTGAATACAATATGTATAGTTTGCCAATATAACTCTGCTTAGTTCATTAGCTAATCTACAAATATTTGAAAGGTGTAAACACCAATGGATGGAGAATTATTGATTGATTCAAGGGAGATCCTCATAATGGGATGAAGTTAAGAAAGGGCATGTTTAGGCTGAATGTCAAGATGGGAAACTTTCTGAAAGAGAAAAGAGTAGACTGGGGAATTGCCTTCCAAGGCAAGGGCTATTGCTTGCAACTTTTAGTACTAGATTAGAAAATACACCATGGAATAATCCGTATGCAGTGTTGTTGTAGCTGTGTTGGTCCCAGGATATGAGATGCAAGGTGGGTGAGATAATATCTTTTATTGGACCAACGTCTGTTGGTGAGAGAGACAAGCTTTCACATTTACACAAAGCCCTTCTTCAGGTCTGGGAAATCGGAGAGTTTGGGGCACTCTGAGTATATTTCCCAGACCAGAAGAGCTCTGTAGAAGCTGAAAACTTGTCTCTCTTACCACCAGAAGCTGGTCCAATCAAAGATATTACCTCACCCACCTTGTCTCATGGAATAATCTTGCATTTTAAGGAGATGGATTGGAAAATTAAGTATGGGGCAGGGAAGTAGAAAGACAACAGGTGGTGCTGGCTTACAGAAATGTATGAGGTTAAAATAAAAAGTTAGCTACTCATTTGCAATCCTTTGGCTGAGCTGCAGTAGACTTAGGCTGTCATTACCTTAACAAATGACCCCATTTTAACAATGTCTACCAAAAAAGAAGGACATGACACCTCTAGGTAGAAATCACAAAATGGGAAAGTCAAAGGAGGTCTTTTTTTAAAAAAAAAATTCGAGGGTAGTGTTTCAGCACTGCAGTGCCAGGAAAGGATATTTAAGTAAGTAGCAACTGGAAGATATAGCACAAGACTTGCATTTGCAGAGGACACTGAAACCCAATTTGCAACACTCACACTAGCTATTCAAGAACACTAGAAGGAAGTAAATTAAGCCTTCATAATACATTATCACAATTAGTATAAAACCGGGTCACCTTTGAGCACTTTTAGAGTGAAAGCTCATCCCTAAAGAAAGATACACTGAAGTGCTTGATACCAAGATACTTTCAAAACTTGAAATCCCTTTCCCTACATAAGTCTCAGTCATGCCTCCCTGCACTTTTGCTTTCTCCCTTCCTGTTAATTGTACTTAGATAGAGCCACTTCCAAAATTTCTCATCATTAGACTGCCAGAAATGAGTGCTGGAGGTAATAGTTCCCAATCCAAGACCTGCACTTTACTAAACAGCCCTCTCCACTGGAGAATGACTTTTAAAAACATACCCAGATTTAACCATTAAAGATATGTATAGTCATGTTACTAAACATCACCTAGAACAGACATACACACATCTCCCCTCTCTTGTAGCGTAAAAAAGTCACATTTAAAATACACGTTATTTTCCCAGTTTAGTCATCAGTCCCCCAGAATCTGAAATCTTAAATGCACAATTTAAATCCATCTAGAACATCAAAGCACTCTCCTATTTCTTTCACACTATGCCACACCTCAAATGAGCTCACAACCTCTTTAATAATCACAATCTAGACCTTCTAAGAAAAGAAAAAACAGGCAAGGCACCTCTGTTGTTTTTTACAATCCCAATATTTAGCTAATTAACCAATGAGGCTACTTAATTAGCATCAAAGTCATATTAGCATGAGGTTACAAAAGGAACTCTTACTATCTTGAACTATTATGGGATGTGGGAAGAGTCTTACCACAAACTGCAATGGTGGAATTATTTATGGGTAGATGGAAGTAGCATTAAAAGCTCTTCTACAATTCTTTAAGAATAGAATCATAGATTAGAGTTGGAAGCGACCTCAAGAGATATCTAGTCCACACCCCTGCTCAAAGCAGGACTAACCTCAGCTAAATTATCCCAGCCAAGGCTTTGTCAAGCTGCAGCTTAAAAACCTCTAAAGATGGAGATTCCACCACCTCCCTAGGTAACCCATTCCAGTGCTTCACCACCCTCCTAGTAAAAAACATTTTCCTAATACCCAAACTAGACCTCCCCCACTGCAACTTGAGACCGTTGCTCCTTGTTCTGTCATCTACTACCATTGAGAACACCGTAGCTCCATCCTCCATGGAACCCCCTTTCTGGTAGTTAAAGGCTGCTATCAGATCCCCCCTCATTCTTCTCTTTTGCAGACTAAACAAGCCTAATTCCCTCAGCCTCTCCTCATAAGTCTTGTGCTCCAGCCCCCTAATTATTTTTGTTGCCTTCTGCTGGACTCTCTTCAACTTCTCCACATCCTTTTTGTAGGGGGGGGCCCCAAAACTGGACACAAATGCAGCCTCACCAATGCCAAATAGGGGGAACAATCACTTCCCTCGATCTGCTGGCAATGCTCCTAATAATGAAGCCCAATATGTTATTAGCGTTCTTGGCAATCAGGGCACACTGCTGACTCATATCCAGTTTCTTATCCACTGTAACCCTCAGGTCCTTTTCTGCAGAACTGCTGCCTAGCCCATTGGTCCCCAACCTGTAGCTGTGCATGGGATTCTTCCGTCCTAAGTGGAGGATTCTGCACTTGTCCTTATTGAACCACATCAGATTTCTTTTGGCCCACTCCTCCAGTTTGTCTAGGTCACTCTGTATCCTATCCGTACCTTCCAAGGTATCTACCACTCCCCCTAGCTTAGTGTCATCTACCCCCTCCTCCAGATCCTTAATGAAGACGTTGAACAAAACCAGCCCCAGGACCAACCCCTGGGGCACTCCGCTTGTGACTGGCTGCCAGCTAGACGTGGAGCCATTGATCACTACCCGTTGAGCCCAGAAAAGTGTGAGTCTCTAAGTCATGAACAAGAAATGAAATTCTGTGCATGGCAGCCATAAACTCAGGAAACAAATCATCTCTTACAAAATCCAAGAAGACGACAAAAGGTAATAGTGTTGCATCACTGTGGGTAGAGGATACTCAGCTAAAACAGCTAAGTGAAAGAAAACACTTAATTTTTCAGTTTAAACAGATATTTATTGATAAAGCCTTATTGTATTTTCTTCAGGTTGTGCAGAAGAAATACACTCGAGCTTGTGAAATGGAAGTTATAGTTATGCCGAGCCAAATTTAACTCCGGGATCATTTTACTGAAGTCGGGGTAACTCCAAAGTGCAAAACAACCCAAGTTTCTAAAACCATTAAGGTTGCTGAAGGACAACGGAATGCTCAGACATTGGGGCAATGGATATAGTACATAAACCTGAATGGAACAGAATTATCTATCACCTCATTTACAAGCCTCAAGTATTTAAAAGCATGAAATGAAGTTAAGAATTTCTTAAATCTTACCTTATTGTCATCATAACCCCAGTCACATTCTTATTCAGTACTATAGCTAGTTGAAATTTTGGAGTTTAACAAAACTACTCTGGGATTTTTTTAAACTTGTTTTTGTTTGAAGACTTAAAAATGGAACCATATGGGATCCTCCCCCCAATGAAAATTTTAATTGGGTAAACTATTAGAAATGTTCACATATTAGAAATGACATTACATTATTAAGTGTTTACATTAAACTATTAGAAATGGTCACATTTTCTTACTGAATATTTTTGGGGTAAATGAAAAACTTTTATCATCTCAATAAAGTTTTACTTTTTCATAAATATTTCCCAAAAACTGTTGCAAAATAAGGTTATCTTTTGAGTACTTCAGAATGAAAAGTTGGAAGAAATTATACTGAAATATTTGCAAAGAATAGAACATTTTAAAAACATTGACAATATTTTTTGCAAAAAAACCCACCTTTCCAAAAAAACCCATTTTTTAAAACCAAAAGATTTTAATTAAAAGGATCTTAAATAAATAAATAAATTTCAACTCAGACTTAACTTTGCCCATGGATTTGTATTGTTTTCTTTAGTGTTTTGCTTTTAATTTTCAGCACCTAGTTATTTTTTTAAGGCACATATGCTGCTAATTGGGAAACACTAACAGTTAATATATTTGACAGACTTTTTAAAACAACATTGATTGTGGTTTAATAGGCAAAATGTATAACTTTATTATTATATAGTAAAATAGTGCACACGTATGAATGTATATTGGAAAATGGCCAATGTATTGTGTACTTGTATAATTTTTTTTCCCAAAGATGTATTTGACATGTTTGTATCTTGTCGATGGAAAAACAGTATTTATTTTGGGTCAGATTATTGTGTTATGATCAAGTATCTTTTGTACTTGATAAGCATAACTCGGTTGATTTTCAGTGACACTGAGCAATTCCACAATTCATATTGACTTTGGCCCAGATCCTTAAAAGTGTCCCCTGGGAGTTCGGCACCTAAATACTTCTGAGGATCTGGGCATTTTAGCCCCAGTGCTCCAAAAATCTTCACACCTGCTTAATTTTATGCATGAGTAAATCCCATTGAAGTCAATGAAATGACATAAAGTGAAGCATAAGTTTTGGCAGGACGAGGGGCCTTCACTTGAAATTCTGGGTACTCAGCACCTCAAAGTCAGGTGCAATATCTTTCAGAAAAATGGACAGAGTCCAATTCAATTGAAATTATCTAGTGTCTGGAGTGTGCTCAGGTGCATGTCTTTAATAATGTACAGTACCAATCATGAGAGATCTTACTGTTTTGTAACGCAACAGGTACGTTTACAACACTATGTCATTGAAGAACTGAGAACTCTTGTTAAAAATAAGTGTAACGATCTAAAATGTATTTGATTTTCTCCACACTTACTGAGAACTGAACTGTGCTATGCGACAACTGGCAGCTGATTTATGTGACTTTCTGCAGCAGATGGCTCAGTTCTGGCACGAGCCTAGCACAAAACTGTTTGATTCCCCCTCATCCGTTTACGTTTCCTAGCAATACCAAGTAGGAGTAACATCCACCTATCTTTGGACAGCACTGAAGTCAGACTCCAGCCCCTGCTGCTGACTATAGTCAGGCTGTTGACCAATGCTACATACATAGTGTGGATGCTTGGGTAGGTCCTGCTGCCGCAAAGCTAGGTATAGAACCATGCAAGTTTGCAATGTACTAAAATCCAGGGCTTAACTTAGTGCTGAACTGAATAAAGCCTCACTCAAGTACATAAGAACAGAATATAAGAACGGCCATATTGGGTCAGACCAATGGTCCGTCTAGCCCAATATCCTGTTTTCCAACAGTGGCCAATGCCAGGTGCTTCAGAGGGAATTAACAGAACAGGTAATCAAGTGATCCATCCCGTCACCCATTCCCAGCTTTGGGCAAATGTTTTATTCCCAGCTAGTCCATTTCAACACTGTATGCAGCAGATTGCTATTCCTGGAGCCTCTGGGTCCTATTAGCTGAGCCTAGAAAAAAATGAAATCATCTACAGCCAGAGTAAATAGCTCTAGTCCTAGTTTATTTAATGTTACCATTTAAACAGCCAAACCACAACAACCTTCTCCTCTGGGAGGAGAGATGGTCCAGAAAATTCCCCAGGAGGTTTAGCTCGCAGAGCCTTCTTGAAATCATCCCCTTGGGAAAAGGTTTGGGGAGGATCACAAAGGAGGCAGAAGTATAGTACACCAGCTCTGTGGATCTGGTGCTTCTGATCACACACCTAAGCAAGATCACCATGGCGCTAGACTCCCTGCTGATACTGCAGCAAGAAACAGGAAGGCACAAGCACGAAGGTAGCCAAGGAGAAAGTAGACCTTCCCTCCCCACCCTCCCTAGACCCAGCAAAGCCTGATCCCAACTGTGAACTGAATGGGGGAGTGCAGCTGAAGAAGTGGACAATGCAGGTCAGTAATTGGCAAGCAGTAGTGACTAATTTGTGCAAATGAACTCCACTCCATTTGCCTGTTCATTCAGCTGTGGATTGTATTTCCACCTGCTCTAAACTCCATATGCTCAAAAGCCTGTGCACACCCAGAACTAGAAGAGTCAATTAGGCACCTCTATCTTTTTTCTAGGTATCACTTTTCCCTTCATGGCTGAACTGCAGTATGTTCTCTGTAGTTTCTTCCCTTCACTTAGTATTAATCAAAATAGAAATGTAAAAAAATCAAGGACAGCGACAAAGCCTTAATCAAGTGCAAACTATATAGTTAAGGATATAGCCTAATCTGATTAGACTGCAGTGCATGTGAAGACCTTTAGGGGGTCAGTATTAGGAGATTTAAGCTCTACATCACTGATGCAAATCCAGCTCAGATGAGCAGTGGGAGCTGTTCCCAGCCAAAGGCTGTTCAATGATCTCTGTGAAATGAGGCACTGAGCTCAGGCTGCTGGTAGGCAGGCATCCATCCATCCCACCTAAAAAGACACTCCTTGTTGGCTGACTCCAGGGCTTGAATAGGCTAGAGTGGCCTTCTGACACTGATAAAGGCCTTCCAAGTCAGTCACTTCAATTTACATCTGCAGCAGCAGCCAGTTACGTTAAAGGTTGAGAAAGTAGTTAAGTTTCACCTTGACAGCTGAAGTTCTACATTCATTTTAGAAAGATTTGAACAGAAGGAAATGAATAGGAAAGGGATCAATGTTGGGTGAGGAGACTGTCATCTTACAAGATGTTAGAACAAATACTGTCTAGCTTCCCTTGACTCACCAAATAGCAGACCCTGCTAAAGATAGAGACCCAGAACCTGGCTAAGACCAAGACTGACCAGGTAGCTTTCTGTTAATAAAACAAAAGATACCCGATACAGAAATTTAACCAACCATGAAACTGCTTCTGTTTGCTGATTAGGGTGCCATCTGGAGGCCATTTATCAGTTTTATCTCACTTATAAAAATTTGGACGGAGAAGAAAGCCTTGTTTTTATTATTCAAGCTTATGGAAAATATACATAATTTTTACAAAATCAAAGGTCTGAGAACCCTCAAAATCTGTGTGCTTGGCAGAAAGATGGCAAGTGTGCAGGCCCTAACAGTGAGGAACACAAAACCATGTTTAAGGGTCCAAAAAGTCTACAGTTAAAAAACAAGTCCTTTTCCACACACAACTTTAGGTAAATCGTCGTTTGCTGGGCTCCGGTACCGAAAGCGCCACCAAGTCCACTTTAGTGGAGAACTCAGCTTCAAGAGCATTCTAATGGGAGAAAGAAGCAAGAGAAGTCAGTGACCATCCAAATAACTTTACATCATTGTTCGACAAATATGCCTATAATGGTCAGCCCTATTGGATGTCATTTGTATGTATTAACCCAAGTGACTGAAAGCTTATTGATGGGGAATGCTTACCAGCATTTGGTACGATGCACAGTTAGCTGAGAATATAATAGGTGACTCAGCATTTAGCAGCTTATAAACAGAGAAAAATGAGTCATTTGTAAAAAAAACAAAAATTAGCATTACAAATCCTAATGATGACCCAAAAGATATACAAGATTCTTAAAAATTAGGACAATGTTGCATCGTTCTCAGTACAATCTCCAAATATCGAACTCTAATAAACCATCCATTGTTTATGGACTATAACGAGGCAAACTTGTTTGTTATACTGCACTAACATCTAGAAAGCTTATCCCCATGGCATCTAACAGGCTTAATCACAGTTGTTATTTCCAAACTGATACCACTGATCTATGCTGTGTGATCCTCAAGGTCTTAGGAATGCAACCTTTTTTAGAACCAAGCAGCTGGCGATCAGCAGCTGAATAGAGAGGCCAGTACATGACAGAATCTCTTACAAAGTGATGCACAGAATGGGAATGTTGGAGAACCCTGAACTCTTATTTTACTGAGATTAACATACAAATTCCACATGTATGCACAAAAACAGCAAAACGCTACACATACGGTGGATCTCCCATCATGTTCAGAAGGTTTACCAGACCCAGACAGCCTGCCAAAGCAAATTACTAAAATGAAAAAAACTCTCAACTGAGCAAACCCTACCGGTGGTGAAGAGGGACCAAATTCATGAAATGATAAGTGTCTCAGTATTGATCCTAGTGGTACAGTCCAGAGAGAAGAATGGGCTCATAACTGTGATCCAGACTGTTTAGGGCTTTAATGATTATAATCAACGCCCTGAATGGCATCCAGAAGCAAATAGCAAGCTAGTGCAAATCCTTAAGCACCAGCTTTATGTATACATTAGTCAATGATACTCAAGAGGAGGGCAGCTGCAGTCCTACGTGGACTTCAAAGGCAGCCCTAATAAGTACAGCACTTCACAGCAATCAAGCCTGTAGGAGACAAATGCATGAATGACCATTGTGCAGTCTGTTTAATGGAGGAAAGGCCATACTCCTGTCCAGCTGCTGATTAAAAAATGCATTATGGGCCACAACTACCCTCTGACAATCTAAGAGCAGCAATGAATCCAACAGGGCTTAGAGGTACAAACCATTTTAGCAGACAGCACCCTTGAGAGGTGGTGCAAACACTTCTGCTCAGTTCCTCAAAAGTATTTAAGTGACCAACTTGCATTAATTTCAGTGAGAACAGGATATCTAAATAACTCTGAAAAACTGGGCCTTCCTTCAACACCTGTTCCTCCCTACCAACAATCATTTCCATCTAATTTGAGCCACATTTTCATCCAGCTCTTTATCTCTGAAGAGCATCAAGATTAGAATCTGAAGCAGAGGAACCTTCACCTAACCACCATCAATGTTGGTGTGTTGGAGGTAATTTTTGGGGGGGGGGGAGTAAATGTGTCCATATAAACCTTTGTAAGCAACAAAAAGCCCATACCAGCTCCCGCTTTGCTTCTTCAATCTTCACTCGAGCAAGGGAGGGATTCTAGAAGAAAGAAAACCACATGTTAACTGCAAGTAGAGACAGTCCTACTTCAGCTTGAAACACAGGGTTTCTCCTCACCCAAAGATTTTAATAAAAGGCAGGAGAAGAGTGGGGGGCTAATGAAATGGTCTCCATGTGCTCCCCCCAAGGTGCAAGTGCTGCAATTAAAAGATAGCGCCACACCCAAAATGTAGTGGATTTTGAAAGAACTTTTATGAGGCCTAATGTTAAAAGAAATATTTCCACAAAATTCACAAACATGTTGATCAACAGAGCTGAATAGGAATGTGCCCACATGTGCACATAGCCTGCTTGTAGGATCTTCCTCTCCCACTCTGAGCATCTCAGGCACTAATGGGAGCCACATAAATACAACAGATAGAATTGTGAATCTCTACACATAGGTTCATTTAATAAACTAGATAACCATCACAGTGCTACCCCCAATTGTTGCAGCATCTTTCCTATGTCCAAGAGGAGAAAGCCCTTGCTGTTGATATGAGAAAGGAACATGAATTTTGTTTTTCATCCACTTCCAGAGGAGCTGTGCAAGTGCTGCAGTTAGATTGTCCCCCAAACACATCCAGGTGACCTGTCCACTTCACGCAAAGCCAGGGTTTGGATACCTCTCACTTTGCGGATTTAGAAAATAATGCCAGCTCTAATCTCTTTGAACTACTGTATATTTGTTTACAGAGGTTTCCTTAAGTGAAATGGGCTATTGCAACACAGGTTTCTCCTAATTTCAAACTACTGAATTCCTTCAGATCAAGGATCGCTTTATGCAGCAGTTTGCTCATAACTCCCAATACAACTAACTGGCAGTAGCCAAGATTTAAAAAATAGATGTCCAAATTTAGGCTTTCAAGTCCACGGTCAGACACCTAAATGAGCAGCCTGATTTTCAAAAGGGCCCAGAACTCCGCATCTCCAATATAAGTCAATGGGATCTGTGGAATACTGAACACTTTTAGAAGTCAGGCTGCTTATTTAGGCATCTAACTGAGACTTAAGAGCCTAAATTTGAGAACCCATTTTTTGAAATCTTGGCTAGAAACTTCAACTACTGCAGAATGCTGTAATCATTTATACTGCTACATAAATGATTAACAATAATGGTGATATGTACCAGAAGATTTAAAGTTTGATTCATATATCTTTTAAAATTATGGAAAACAACTCTGTGCCAAAGATTGTTGTTTCCCGCTCATCATTTCCAGATAATTCATCTCATGCCTAGTGTACCCAACCAGTTTATTTGGGTTCAATTCCCATGCATTATTGTATGAGAAAGCAAAATCTATTAGTGAAACTATTTAAAGAGCCTTCTATTTACACAAAATATTTTGTCTAGACCAGTGTTTCTCAACCTATTTACCACTGTGGGCCACAGATGCAGCTCTCTATATATTATGTGAGCCGCATCCATAACATTTACACTATGTGTATGTCCCTAAGGATGTCACATGGGCCACAATTCTGTGCTAATTGGCACACTAGTGACCCACAGGTTGAGAACCACTGGTTTAGACAATTCATTAAGGGACCTACATAGAGATTTGAAAACAACACAACTATTAGCCTGTCAACTCCATTGCAACAGAATTTATTTACATTTTGTGTGTGTGCGCGCGCGTAAAATATTTCAGCTACAAACACCACCTCCACCCTCTGAAATTAATTTCACAGTGAAATTAATGTCTACATATAGCACCTCAAGAGAAAGCTATTCCATTTTCTTATATATACACACACTCTTTTAGGATATCCGAAGATAAATAGCAGTAGAAATAATTACAGGAGTTAAGTCCAAGTAGGACTCCAGTTTCTTCTTCAAAGGCACAGTCTGTTGCTTTAGTTCAGTCAGTTTCTGTGGACACAGTAATGTATCAGGTTATATTTCTGCAGTCTAATTTGGTATAAGTGATGCAAATCAATAAAACAAAGCATGTATGAATTTCCAAATGTTTCATTCATTCATTCATTCATTCAAGAACTTTTTAAGGAGGCCCATTGTTGCAGTATGTCTGATTAAGCATCTACAACTCTTCCCAGGATTTAATATTCCAACAATTATTTAGTCAGATCCAGCTGAAATTTTATATTGAAGTAAAAATACAATTTTTAATTACCCTTACGAAAACCTACGATGTCCTTTCATGCAGTGTCACCATTTGATGGCTGTTTGCTGGCCTCTGTGAAAGGAGGTGGCCAACTCAATCTAGAACCCAGTAGACAGCTGTCCACATCACAAAAAAAACACCATTAAATGAGCACTACCTGAGACCCTTGCTGGCAATCTTAGCACAGACCAAGACTAAATAGGTCACGAAAAATGAGTTACACACTAACACCTAAAGGCTGCCCTGCCAGAATAGGACTGAGCCACATAGGTGGGGGCAGTGTAATGAACCAACACTTTCAGTGCTGTACCTATTCAGTAGACAAAGAGAAGAGTTAACTCTCGAGGGCTACTGATCAAGCAACTTTCACCAGCACGAAATCCAGTTAAAAATCAAAAGATAAACCTATAATGCATTATGGTACAGTAATTCATCCCTCACAACCTCAAACATCTGTTCAGCACTGCAAAACAGATAAAAGAACATTGTCAAGTCAAATTTGCTCCCATGTTTAGATTCTATGAGAAACCAAGACCTACACAGAAGTTTCTACAATTTTTTAAAATTTAAGATTCCAATGGGAACATTTTTCAGCCATTGTTTCCACTGCAACATTTTGCAGTCCAAATACTGCCAAACAATGCTAGTTTATGACAACCACAAAGTGAATTTGACTAGGTTATATTTATCATTCAAACTGATAAACAAGAAATAAAAGAACAGAAATGACAAAAAGCACATTGCATGTTTGGAATTCTCTCTCTTATTGTAACACAGTGATTGATATTAGTGTTCTGAGAGTAGAAAGAACAGACACAAACAGACACCATGTGCAACAGCAAAGAACTGGAGAATCCACAATTAGAAACACAGGAAACCTGTTTTTCAAAAATGAAAACATGGCGACAGTGTCCCTTTAATAAATTACACCATTATTGTCTTACACTATTCACAATTTTATCCAAAAATGTTATGTTCACATAAACTGGAGGAGGGCTCAAAATGTAAAATTTAGATTACAAATTGGATTTGGATACCCTCGCAGATCAGAGGCATTTGGATGTGGGATGTTGGTTTGGTCCTCTCTCTAACATGTACATGTGCTTAAGTATCCATATGGATAAATGTTATTTCCTTAAGTTACCCAAACAAACGCTGATTCGCATTCACCACTTCAGAAATGTCCCTCTTGTCACAACACACCCACCTCTGAGAGGCTCACTAATGACTGATGAGTCAAGGAAGGATCCATGCCACTTGCAGAAAGCTGCTCCTAAAGGGAAAAACAGTTCACAGTTTGTACAGCACACCTTGATCCTCTACTGAAACAGACATTGTACAATACATTATTCATAGCAAAACTTTACACAGAAAATGTGTGCTAGTATTTTGCAGCTTACTTTAACATAAGCACATTACACTGTACCACTACCAAAATTGTGACGCTGGAACAGAACGTGCTCTCTGATATCATCTGTATAGACAAATATGTGAAGAGTAATTACAACTATAATCCATTATTATACATTTTTAAATTTATGAAGGCTCCCCATATCAAAGAACCCTCTGGATAAAATAGCTATTTTTCTGTTAAATAAGAGCAATGGGGGACCTGAACCTGTAATTTTTGCTTTAAGATCTCAGTCCTCCAAATACTTAAAGCCCATGTGTAACTTTGACTTTAATAGAACAATTCACGTGAGTAAAAAGTTACACACTTTCTTAGGTATTTGCATTTGTTCTCCCAACACACAACTAAGGCTACATTTTTGGGACAGCAGTCACAGTATTCATGCTAATCATTAATTTTAATAAAGTCTATTTAATAAAGCCACTGTCATGGGATGAGCAGGGGACACATTCAACCCCTAAGGCCTCTGTTATTTTTTAAGCGAAAGGATGCAAGCATCACAACATCCATCCACTTATCCCCAGCTATGCAGAAAACAAGACTGGGAATCAGTTACAACTGATCCTCTTCAGGGAACAACCGTCTTTATTTCCAAGTGTCAGTTGTAATAGATTTCCCCTGTTTGGAGGCTAAGCAGCTCCAAGGATGTCTCTGTAACTAGTAGTGAAACCCTACATTTTTTGACCCAATTTGACGTGATCACATCTTCCTTTAATAATATTGGTGTAAGACTCTTATCACCAACCTCTGCAGCCTTGATCCTGAATTTGAAGTCCTCAGATTTATCCTTCAGGAACTTCATATTCTGGGTTCGGCTGTCGGCTTTGGCTTTTTCCATTGCCAGATGGTCTTCTGTTTTTTTAAGGTCCCTTTAAGAAGAAAATTGTGGTGAGTATATGTGGCTTATTAACCTTCAGCCAAATTAACCCCCTCAATTCAACACCCATAGGAGGGACAAATTTAAGCAGAAAACTGAGTTTCACTCAGAGCCTCCACCAGCTCAGTCTATTGGTGGGATGAGATTTCCATGTGCACAGACACCCTATAGATTCCCAAGACCCTGGGATATGCCCACTAATAGCAGGACATCTGCATGAAAAGCCAAGACATCTGTACAACCACACATATTAATAGCCTGATGGATCACTATACTAGGTTAGGTAGTAGAGAATCTGGGACAGTGACTTAACTAAAATCACGTAGAGAGGCAATAGCAGAGCCAGGACAAGTACACAGGAATGCTAGTTCTACAACTTGAACTATGCTGCTGCTATCATTGCCACAATAATTAAGAGGTTTCTATAGTGCCCATCATTGTTGTATCCAAGCACTTCCATGTAAATTAAATCTGCATAGTGAGGTCACTGGTGGACTTGGTGGAATTTTATAACTGTCTGGTTAAAGGAGACTCTTCTGGGGAATCTTCTTTTTTTTTTTTCCTGACTCAGTCCCTTATTTGTACCACTAAACAACACTGCTCATGATCAAAAAATAGGCTTTGAAAATTGCTGTGAAATAGAGATACATTTTAAAACCGAATATTCAGATATCCTTGTTACTGTTCATAAACAATATGCAAAGTTGCTGAGAAGAGGGGACGGGCAAACCCCATTCAGCTCTTTCTTCTTCTCCCGCACTACTCACTCTTGGAGATGTTTTTCCAGCACCAGCACTGAAGTTAGCTTTTTCCTAAGATTGGTCAATTCAAGTTCCATTTCTCTGTTTCTCGATTCTGTTTCATATAAATCTGAGGTCAAATCATTGATAGCAGGGATGAAGCTAATGAAACAAGAGAATTCATTGATCTGTTTAGGAGTCGCCTCTGCTGAAGTTCAGGGCTATATAATCACTTATTTTCTTTCACACTTCCCATAAACTTATTGTGGCTTTGTTCTCAAATAAAGGCAAATCTGATAATAGTCAGGTCTGTCTAAACTATCTTACAATCCAAATAACTAATAACTTCTATAAGACAGGGTATGACAACATACATAAAATTCAAAATATTTCAACATTTTAACTGCTATGTAATGCACATTTATACAGCTCCTTTTATCTTGAGGAATTTCACAAGCTATAAACATACACTGACTGAACTGCAACCACTTCCGGGGAAGATGATGGGAGGCAGCCTGCGCACACCACACTGCTGGAGTAGGAAGGAGAGGAACAGAGGCAGAAAGGAACATTTTCACCAAAGACACATGGCAAACACCTACTTTTATTAAAAGAGCCAGACTGGACCTCATTTTTGTAATGTTTCATCTGAGAGCTACCCAGGGTGATTAGCCCAATATTCCATTTAAATCTCTCCAAAGGATGAAAGGCTGAGCAGACCCCACCAAGTTCTGAACCTGGAGTTTTAGGGAGTCAGATTTGAAATACTTCAGTGTCTAACCTGTGGCCCTTGAGGGTCAGTTCATTACGGAAAAGTAGATTTTATTACAAATTGAAAATCCATCCCCTGAAACACACCCTGCAATTCTTCAACAGAAGCCTCTGAATCAGCCCCATTTGTTCAACTGCCTCCCACTGCAGCGGCCGAAGGAGCAGCTCTGAACAGCAGCAGCAGGCCCTATCTTGCTGCAAGTGTTCAACAGCTACCCTGCTGCCTGCCTTCTAAATCCCAGGGTTAGAAGGCAAGATTGGCAATGGGAATGAGCAGCCAGTTAGATTCTCTACCTAAGCCAAGATCAGAGTAGTCTGGGAGCTGCTGTAATTTGTGCCTGCTGGCATCAGAGCCCCACGGGATCATATGTCATCTGGGGATAGCTGGAGTGCAGCAACCTGTAACTACGCCCCCTCCCACCTCTGGCCTGCTGCCTGTAGCGGGGAGAGTAGGGAGCAAGAGACAGCCATTCTGTCTGTACACACAATGGGAACTCTCCCACCACAGAACTGCCAGTGCTTTCCACTCCCTTTGTGCCACTTATACAGAACAAAGGAGAAGAACAGGGCAGAAAATTGGCTCCAGAGTATTGACTGTGTCCTCAAGCTGAGAAGGTTGGACACCACTGACCCAGACTACTGTGGGAAGAATTACCTTGCTAGGGAAGTGTCCCTTGTTTCAAGCGCCATTGCACTATCCACCAGTGCATTCAGATAGCTGGTGCCTGCGCTAGAGAGGCTGCTGAAGGAAAGATTCACACTTTCCTTGAGAAGATCCTGTAGATAGTTGGCTGAAAAAACACAGTTACTTTCATTTACTATTCATCACAGGTATGCATAGGACTGTACAAACTTAGAACACATAGTCTCTGCTTCGAGGTGCTTATCAGACACAAAAGACACAGTTTAAGGTCCAGTGTGCTGTGTTCCATTTTTTTAAGTATTACATAAACAATCTATAGGATGGATCTTCATTGGGAGACTACATAGGAAAAACAAGTTTTTAGGCATGATTAGGAAAGTAGAAAGAAATTCTCCTGCACATTGTATCAGACTTCTTAGGATGCTGTGAGCTTATAGAATCTTACCTAATTAAAACCTTACAAGCAGTGTTTCTTTAGTATATGAAATGTTAAAATAATGTTAAAAAGAAAATGATTACAGTGGCCTGAGCTGCATGGTTGCTCAAGAAAGACTGATGGCTGTTCTCCATTTTATCCAATGCTCACTCCCTATGGTTAGCTAAAGAGTTGCTAAATAACATCACTGCTGTTTCAGAATCCGAAAGTGCTTCCCTTACTGAGAGATTAGCATTGGCTCAAACACTTGAGATCAACCCTGACTAACCCCCTTCTACTTACAGTATCACTATTTCTGTGTTGTGCCATCTAGCTTGACAGTATAGGAAGTTCAGCAGCTAAGCTGCTTTTCAGCCTCTACAGCCTGCTCGAGTTGATTTAAGAAATTGTTGTTAGCCAATCTGATGTCACTGGTGGGAGAAAAGTATTCCTGTATGAAATGCATGACAATATATAGCTGCATTTCAGTGAAAACCTAGTCTATTGCTATTTTTCAAGTTTATAAGATATTACAGTGAGTAGAAAACAGAAACCCTATAGGGTCACTTCGAAAAAGGCATTTTTGCTGTAACTGGAGTTTGAAGCTCCAAGCTCACCTTCTGACTCATATTCTGCAGTCTTCTGTTTCATGTCATCTATCAGGAGGGTGACATCTTTGTCTCTGGTTTCACTGCATTCTGCAAGCTCATATAAAATATCAACAGTCCGTGAATTCACTTCATATTGTGGAATGGGTTGATCCCCAAATGTTCTTTTTAGCCACAAAGTAACCTGCCAGGAAAATGGGAATAAAGAAGATAAAAGGCTTAATTTAAGGAACAGGAAATAAATATCAGATGAGAGAATTGGAATGTACAGCAACAACCATGAATCTTACTCCTTCCTGTCTGTTGGGTCTTGTCCACACTAGACTTTTTGGGGTATCTCCCATTGTTGCACTGGTGTTGGTTGTAGAAATGGTAGAAGTGAAAATGTAGACTGGAAGTGCAGGGTTAGGCAACACAATAATAAAAATATCAGGGCACTGAGTACTTTGTGCTCCCATTGTTTCCCACTCCTGACATAGCATGGTGAAAAATTTCCAGAAGACTATTTAGTACAGATACAGCTTAGGACAGCATAGTTTTTTGGGGTTTTTTTGCAACCATGAAGGAGCACAAGAAGCTCATATGCTCATATGAGATTTCAGGACAACAATGAAATGGTAGATTACAACCTGTAAAACCTAATATGGTCTGGAATTTCCAATGCTATGAAAAACTGTTTGGCTTGCTAGCATAGATAAGGCTAAACAGTTTATAATGTAAGTTGTGGTTGAATGTAGTTCTTGGCCAATTCATATTTAAAGCAATTTTTTAAACCATAATTGGCTTTTAGGTAACTCAGTTCCCCCTCCAACAACTGGTATTAAATACAGTTTTTCTTCAGCATTCAACTGTAGCCTACATTAGAAGTTGGTAGGCCACCTACACTAGCTAGGCAAACAGGTGAAACACAGTTATGGTTCCTGTTACCATAGTATCTCAATATCCCATAATCTGTAATGTATGTACCCTCTCAACAGCCCTGTGAAATGGGGGGTGGGTGCTATTATTCCCATTTTACAAATGAGGAACAAATGCCTAGATCCTCAAACTTCCTTCATGGAAGTTAGGATCCTAAATACCTTTGAGGATCAGTGGTCTACGTGTCTTGCCCAAGGTGATGTAGGAAGTCTGTGGCAGAGTAGAGATTTGAAGCTAAGTCTCCCCATATCCCAGGCTAGTACGCTAACCACTGAACTGTTCTTCCTTTCAGGTTAGCCTGAAATGGTTTTAGACTGAATTTAAATGTGGTTTGAATCCACATAAAAAAAAGCCCGGAAAAAGGGAGAGTTAATGTTAGCAGTGATTTCAAACAAACCACATGAATACAGCAGCATAAACTAGTTCCTTTATAAACATAGAAAGAAGTGGGAGATTTTAAAAGGTCATTTCAAAATACCTTTATGAAATCTAAAACCCATTTTCATATCACTCTTGTTCAGCTCAACAGACCAAGCAGAAGTAGGAGAGTTCAAAAGGCACACTCCTTTCACTGCACTCCCCCCATAGTTGTATCTTGGCCTTGTGCTTTGCACTTCTAACTTAATCAGTGGACTTCATCCTACATCATGCTGGAGAAAACAAGGTCACAGCTCTGGAGGAAAAGCCAGACCTCCTGGAAATGTATAGCAATAATGTTTTGCAGATAACTGTAGTGAAATATTAAAAAAATTCCAGTGCTCTATTGATGGAGGAAGGAATGTATCTTCCTGATAGGACCTGATAACAACATAATCAGTGTGACATTGACAAAACAGGTGCCAAGTCAAGTCCCCATGTCTCACTGGAACTCTGACAATGTAGCTGGATTCAGTCTGGCTCATCTATATATTGGTATTGTTAAAGCAGGTATTAGAATGATAAGAATGTGTTTAGTCTTTATTGCATGCTTGTGAGTTACTGCCTGAATTAATCTCATTTATAACATCTGTATCCCATATTGTAAGGTAATATTTGAGCATTTGTATTGTGAGCCTGACTGTGTAAATCACCAGACAGTAGAGTGACATTAACCAGTATGAAGTGCTGGTCTCCAACAGAAGATGTTACATCCTGCTCCACAGGAAAGGTCCAGTGATAACAGATAGACTATTGTGGGATATTAAAGAGGACAAAAGATGGTGATTGTTCTACCTCCCTCACCCCAAAGACAAGTCATGCAAGGGGATTCCTCCCATCAGCTGAATGTGCAACTCAGAGCACTATGGAAAAGGGGGATAAAAACCTCTAACAAGGAGGAACTGGATCTCTATGCTGCTTGCACTCTGAGGGGCAAGGTGTTCTAGGCATAGTGAAAAGGTTCCCCAGCCTCTTAGCCCAGCTTAGCCCCGAGGCACTGATTTTCAACCTTTTTTCATTTGCAGACCTGTACAAAATTTCAAATGGAAGTGTGGACCCCTTTAGAAATTCAACCTGTGGTCTGCAGACACCTACCATAGAAGTCTTAGACTGAAAACTGACTGAACAGAATTCAACTATCAATGTTGCACGTGCTTGGCATGGTATTTGATGCAGTGCAAGAAAGGGTGCTAAACTGTGGGCTTCTATCATAATGACAACACTTCTGGGTTTTGACCTGTAGGTGCACATTCACATACTTTTGATTAATCAGAAAAACAGAATGCCTTTTCTGGGAACTGAAACTTTATGTTCATAGTCACCTTTGCAGGGGTCTGCAAACTATAGGTTGAAAACCACTGTCCTAAAAGACATATAGAGCTTGCTGAATACAGAAGCTTCTATCACCTTTGGAAATATAAGATTATAACTCATTTGGGTGTGTATGCTTACCTGGATTAATTTTTATAAATAACTAATTTTCTTTTCCTACTTAATAAATATGATACAGTTTATTATAAGATTGGCTATAAGCATCGTCTTTGGTGTAAGATATAAGGTGCAATTGACCTGGGATAAGTGACTGGTTCTTTGAGACTAGGAGTAACCTGAATATTGCTGTGATTCTTGGTGTAAGGAGCCATCTATCACAAATATAGGTTTAGTTGAGTGGCTGAGGAGTTTACACTTGATAATGCTACCTATAGGACTCACAACCGATTTGGGGTTTGTGCCCTGCTTCCTTACAGTCTGCTTTCCGAGTCACTCCAAGTAGCTTTACATTAGCAATTTCCTGACAAAAGATCTTAATAGTACAGTACCTTAAACCTGCCGAGGCTGTCAGCTCAGACATCGTTTAAGGCTCACTGAATACGAGCTAACTGTTTTTTTAATGGGACTTTGCTTTGTTTTAAACATTCCCCTTCCTTTTCTTCCTGTTACAGACATAAGAAAGAAGGGTTTTTGGTTTAACGTCCCATGCACACAGGAGATATGAAAGTATCTGTGATAACATAGAGGTACATCATCTTATACTACAGAAGTGGGATGTGGAGTCTACATCTCCTGTTCTTGCTGAGCAGAAATATCTATTTCTCTACAGATTTTTGAGAGGAGCACAATTTCTGCTTAAATATAGTTCATTAGCGACAGAGTTCCTATCTCCCAAAATTTTTGACAAGGGTGGGAGGGCTTCAAGTAATCCCAAGCGACTCCACCCATCAGCAAGCCACACCAAGGGTAGGATAATTATCAATATACCCCTCTACGCTCCACAGGATGGGGGTGATTGGGGCACACGCGGGGGGAAGAGCGGAGGGGGGCTGTCTTGGGATCTGGGGCAAACCATGGAGCAGTGGGGGTTTGGGGCAGACCCCAGGGAGTGAGGGAGACCGAAGGGGAGAGTATTTGGGGCACACACCAAGGCCGGGGAAGGGGCAAACACTTGGGGCACAGCGTGCAGGGGAAGCCTGGGGTGGGGGGAGAATATCTGAGGCGCGGCAGGGAGAGGGGCACGGGATGGCGGGGCTATGGGGGGCGCGGGGTGTCACTGGGGGCACAGAGGGGAGTGGGGCACGGGGCGGGCGGGGGGGGAGGGACCGGTGGGCACCGCGGGGGCCCCAGTGGGAGGCGGGGGGAAGGGCACGGCTAGGGGTGGGGGTGGGGGCGGGGCGGGGCGGCCGGGCGCGCGCGGGGACGGTTACCCGGCGGAGCTTCTCCTCCATGTCGGCCCCCGCCGCTCCGCGCCGCTGTTCCATCCTCCCGCCCCCGCCCCGCGCGCCACTGAAGGGCACTGCTCTGCCGCGGGGCTGCCTCCCTCGATGACCAGCCCCGCACGGATGACGTCACTGCCGCGGCGCTTGTTGGGAGTTGTAGTTCGCAGCGGGTGTCCCGCTCTCAGGCCCCGCCCCCCCACCTCCTTCAGGAGGGGCTGGCTGGCTGGTGGTGGGGCTGAGTCCCAGTGTCCTAGGGGAGCACGAAGGGTCTGGGCTGTGAGCCTCTGTCTGCAACCAAGGGCCTGGCCTTGCTCAGCCTGGGGCATGAGACGCCCCCAAGACTGTTGCAAAAAGGCCTTGTCATGTTACAGCGCCCAAGTCCCCTGGGGAACCTGTCACTGTGGGGGTGATCCATCAACACAAGACTGTGAAACCCCTCACCACATGGTGCCCTGCCCCCCAAATGGCATCTCCTGTCCGTGATACCAGATAAAATCACGTCCGCTTTTGGCTCAGCACCAGAAAGAGACAAAAAACATGAAAAAAGAGGACCAGCCAGTTTAAAACCAGAAGAAAGGCCTGCCTGATATTGCAGGTGGGATATGTGTATGCAAAGACATTTCCACACAATGCACAGTGGCTTTGCCACACCATTGTCACATTCCCCACAGGGCCAGATTAACTTTTTGTAAGCCCGGCAAACACATTTGTGGGCCCGATTGAGGGCAATGGGGCATGGTGCAAGGCAGTGGTGTCAGTCTCTGGAGCGAGGGCCAGCCGTGGGCAATTGGGCATGGCAGGGTCAGGATCCTTGTCTCTCCTTCCGAGCTGGGATGGGAGCCACTTTCTCTTTATCCTTTCCTCTCCCTCTGGTGGCGAATTGGGTTACTTTACTGCGCCTGACCAGACACTGTCAGGTCCTTCTGCAGCTGATACCTCCCTCCCTGTCCAGAGGGATGCGTAGTTCAATGAAGGCAGTCTTGATGGCCAAGTTTGTACAGAACTGACAATGCCACGTTTTCAAAAATCATTAGGCCTCAAAACATCATGAGAGTGACTTAAAATTCAGGAAACTTTTAACAACATAATAAATTTTGTGTGATTTTTATTTGCCCCTGGGTTTTTGAATCCTTAGTGTGCTCTCAGATCCCATTTTCAAGCTTTTTCCCCACAACCAGAAGGGGCTAGAAACTATATATATAATGTGTATATCTATAAATTAAAGTGGAGCTTCTTACAGAACCACAGGACTCCCGGACCTGGAGCTTCAAGAAAACAACCAAAACATGGGGATATCATTGTGAGAGCTGATAACTGCATCAATCCGCAACGGGTACCATCATGCTGGCTATGGGGCAGGGTGTCAGGGGCAGAAGGGTTGCCAACTTTACATTTTAGTTTTTACTGACATGAAGCGCTTAAGTTGATTTTTTTTTACTGACACAGTAAACTTTTTACTGGCATCACTGAAAATACCATAAACAACACAACGACGTCACAAAAGCTCCGTGCGCAGGAATTCGGAATGATGCAATTGTTTTAGCTGCAGTTCCTCGATCAATCAGGTTCCCGGGCATGTGCAATAATAGAAAACAGGCCGGTGATAAGGTCTGACCAGTGCAGTTTTACGATACAAGAAGGGATTCTGAACGGCGACGGTCAATATGTTTTATTTCTGCCCAGTTTCAGGAGCATTTTCATGTGCTGACGAGTCTGGGGACGGCGTTAAAGCTGTACACGTGTCTTTGGACAGCCGGCAGCAGTAACACCCGGGAGCCTTGCCTGCAGCCAGCCTGGACAAGGCTCCCCTTTGGATGCTGCAGAGCTGGCCTCTGCTGCTCGCCTGGGGGAGGGGCAGCGGCCTCAGCTCCAGGGGGCGGGGCCACTTCAAGGGCCACTGACCACCATTGTAACCGTTGTAAACTGCATTTTTTTCTACATCCGGAACCAGGAAACGCCCCAAAATGGCGTGCAACCCCCGAAATTGTGGGGGGAGGGGAAAAAAAGTGGGCAAATTCACAGGGGGGAGGGGAGTCGGGAAGCGCTTCCGGGTCAGGGCCTGCGCTGGCCCCGCCTCGCGACGGGGCGGGACCTTCCCGCAGAAGGGGGCGGAGCGCCGGCGGCCATTTTGTGCGGAGTGTGCGGAAGGTGCCGGCGGCCGCAGCTGCGAGAGACACCCCCGCCCGCCCCTCAGCCCGGCACGATGCTCTCCGTCCGCGTGGCCGCCGCCCTCGCCCGCTCGCTGCCCCGGCAGGCCGGCCTGGTGAGAGCGCGCCGGGCGCGGGGCAGCCGGGCGGGCCCGCCGCGGCCGCCATCTTGGCCCCTGGCTCTGGGGTGACATTGAGCGGGGCCCGCGGGGCCGCGTCCTCCCCCTGCCTGGAGTCGGGCCCGCGGCTTTCCCCGTCTGTGGCTGAGGCGTGGGGGGGCCGGGCGGGCCCCGCAGGCCTGGAGTAGGCGCGCGGGGGGCTGGGTTTGGGCGCGCGGGCCCCGGGCTGAGCCCCAGGCCCTGGCGGGCGTCTCCTCTGAGGCTGCCCCTGTGCGCGCCGGCGGCGCAGCGCCCTTCACAGGGCTAGGGCGGGGTAGGCCTCGGACCCCCGGCCCGGGCCAGGCGGCGTGGAAGCCTCGGGGTCTCGGCGGGGGCTGGGCTGTGGGGCTGGCACTCGGGCTGTGGGTCTCTGAGGTTACTCGCTCCCGGCTGTGCCCCTGGTGAAGGTGAGGGCGGAGATCTGGTGTTCCCGTCTCATTGGCCTGGCCTGGCTTGGGTTACTGGGGTGTTCAAGGCATCCTCTGGGAGCCTTAGCAGTGCAGTAATTCTGTTAGTGCTGCTCTGTCTAGGCCAGTCTGCCTCTAGCACTAGTCTTTGTCGTTTGTTTCTGGAACAAACCCGTTTTAGTTGATCTCACTCATGAAGGTGAGACTTTCAGAAGGACACGCTATGCTTCAGTTCACTACTTTTTTAAAAATCCCAGTTTCTGACAGTGCCCTTTTTAAAGCTCCTTCAAAACGGCTTAAAAACCATTATAGCAAAGAATAAACTGATTAGACACACAGTGCCAGTGAGGGGTAGGTAATCATCTTGCTTAATGTGCTTCTGGAAGGTGCTCAAATATGACAGTGATGAGGCCAGCATTGAATGTGAATGGGAAATGCATTAACTAAACAGGAACTCTTTACTAGATTCTTTTATTTATAATAATCTTGGGTCTGATCCTGCAAATTGTCATGTGCAGGAGGTCTTTTGTTTGAAGTCAGTGTGGCTTGGCAGGGGCTGTCCCTTGGGAGCAGGTTGTGAAATTGAGGAATTAGGTGTTGGGTTTCTGTCTGGAAATTTTGTACCTGTGGGTAGCTTTCAAGGTGATGGTGTCCTTTAAAATGTTGTTCCTCTTGCATGTTTTTACTTAATCACTAGAAACCCAAAAGAAATTACTGACTCTTTAAATAAAATGCTTTTTGGTGTGTTAGGTTTCCAGAAATGCCCTGGGTGCAGCATTTGTTGCTACAAGGAACATCCATGCCTCCAAAACCATTCTTCAAAAAACTGGTGAGTCTAAAGAAACTTCTTAAAAAAGAAGCACATGTCCTTCTTTCAAATTTGCTAACCAAATGGCAATAATCACAGCAGACAGAAGGATGACCTTGGGATATGAATTCTACGTTTCAGTATGGAGCAAGGTCTCACATCTCCCCTGTTTTGTGGAGATTTGTTTATATCAAACCATCTTTTAGAAGTTTTGTGGCTATTAAGTTGTAGCTCTGCTTTGTTTGAATGACTTTCTCAATTGCCACGGGTATGCTCAAACTAGAGGGAATGTTGTAGTAGTTTTAACCATCAGACCTAGTTATACCTAGACTATCTGGAACTGAAGGTTGAATTTAGCCTTACTAAAACAGAAAAATGGAATACCATGTTGGAGAGCTTTAAAGCTCTTCCAACTTCAAGTTCCTGTTGGTTCTGTATTTGTGCTAGAACTCATGGCTTTCTCAGGAAGTGCTTGGCCCTGTGTCCTTGGCCATGGTTCCCCTCCCACTCCAGCAGTATGCTTTGTTTTGTTGGCTGTATTTTTCAATAGGGTATGTATATGACTTGTCAAGTGGCTTAGGACCTTTCAGGATGAATGACTATATAAAATGTAAACTTCTTAACAGCACCAGAGGCCTAGTTTGTCTACTCTGTTGCCACAAGCTTTTGACCTCAATTTGACAGTGTACTGTAACCAAGTTCTAATGAAGTTAAGACACATTTGGTTAGATTAAGCATGGATTACAACAATGAACTAAACAGACTAGCTATATCTTGCTTTGAGAAAGGCGCATTTGTTTTAATCTGTTTAATTTTCCAAAGCAAGATAAATTTAGTCAGTTTAGTTTTTGTTTTAATTGAAGAACTAACATTTACCTTGTTTTGTAAAAAGTAAAATAAACTGTTCAGTTTCTTGTTAATCAATTGTATTTACATATTCTAGTGCAGTATCTACAATCTACAGTCTTCAATCTGAGTTTTAGGGAAATATTCACTTCTTAGGTATTTCCATAAAACCTCTTCTATGCACTTACAGAATTTTAATTTTCAACCAGTCCAAGTGAGTGCTATGCTGATCGAACCGCAGTAGGACTAAGTTTTAGATCCTGCAACTGGATCATCCCAGGTGTTTCCCTGCCCCCGAATTGAGCCTCATGGCACTTAGTCTGTACCTGTCTAGCACCTTCAAACCCCTCAGGGGGTCCAAATCTAGAGCTTTAATTCTTCTGTTTGGAAGGTTAAGTGCACCCATCTTAATACCTTTAATCCAGCATCACTCCTGAATTCATCATGCTGCCTCAGAGGCACTATGCTATTGCAGTGACAGAAAATTCCCTTTTAGATATGGGAGCAGCGAGGGCTACTGTTCTTCTAAGGAAGAGTTGTCCTAAGAACTTTGGGTAGTGTACCATTATGCCTCTTTAACGTGTAGTTTCTTGAATTAACACTACCAAATCTATACAGCTGTTTCAACAAGGTACCGTTTCATTTGGCAATTATTCATTGTTGCCAGGCACTGCCGAGGTATCCTCAATTCTTGAGGAACGTATTCTAGGAGCTGACACCTCTGTTGAGCTAGAAGAGACTGGGCGTGTGCTATCCATTGGTGATGGTATTGCCCGTGTGTACGGCCTAAGAAATGTTCAAGCAGAAGAAATGGTGGAATTCTCTTCTGGACTAAAGGTAAAATTTATACAACTAAAACTTGTTTCAGTCTGAGTGTTTTTCCTCATGATGCTAAAAGTGTCATTGGAACTTCTGAGATTCTATTAGATAGCAGACTATGTGCCAGATGGGCCAAACTGTGGCTCCTAAGCCACATGCAGCTCTTTACAGTTAGTGTGGCTTGTGAAGCTCTATACCCCTTTCTTCTCCCCTCCTCCCCACCATTTTCCACCTACCAGACTGGGTTGGTGAGCGTGGAGCTTCTGCCCTGCAGCATGGTGATGAGGCTAGAGGATTCTGCCCAATGGAGACAGGTTTTGGGAGATCAGTATGTTTGGCCACTCCTGCTATATGCTGAAACACTTATCCTCTACTTCATATTAAAAGATCATGGGAGTGTAGTGAGTATTTTGGGTAACAGTTCTGGGAACCAGAATTGAACTTGAAATCTGAAAAATAATGGTCTGGTTTTAGAATATCTAGTTTCCTTCAGTGTATCACTGTCTTGCTGTTTGATATTTCTTTGCATTTTCACTCTGCTTAGTAAGTCTTAAGATGGAAACTAAACAGAACACATGAACTTGTGAGGGTCTGGAGGAAGGGCTTCCCTAATTTCAGACTGTTTTTTAGTTCAGTGAAGAAATTCAAATAAAAAATTTCCAAGGTCCAATATACAGTAATTAGCTGGATTCTTATTTAGGAGTCAACAGTCCAATATGAAGAAAGCAATGAGCTGGGCATATGCTTTGCTCCTTACAACATCTGTGAATAGAGCCCTACAAATCCGTGGATATTCGCAGATCATTTTTTGGGGGGATCAGATGCGGCTCTCAAGGGTGGAGAAGGAGCTCTCTGCAGCTCATAGCCTTTGCGGCTGCTTTCCCTGCCTTTGAGATCCAGGGGCTACCCGCCAGCTGCCGATCAGCTGTCTGGAAATGTTTGGGTGCCCCTGAGCTGCAGGTGTGGCTGACTACACTGAGGACGGTGGTCGACAGTTAGACAATTTGGGCAGCTGTGTATCCACACAGGACTGTACCTGTGAGTTATTGCTTAGTAACTCCTTGTGTCTGATAACTTCAAGTAACTTCTCTTTTCTATATGCCTGTTCCTGTCCAAAAGAATGGGACAGGAGTTGAATGTGATTCTAGAAGCATATAGCTCCTCTGTTTCAGGGAGTGAGGTGGTTCTGTTAATCTAGATGCTAGATTGCCAAAACTTGTACAGTGAAGGAGCTTTCATTAAATTTAAAACAAATTTTTCAAGCACTACACTTCCCAGTAAAAGAGGTCATTCAGTACGTGCACAAAAACTTTTTAAAGGGGGGCATTGTTGACCCCTTTGAACTGATGTTTCAGTTGCCATAGTGTTGAAATATTTACTGAGGGAAATTACTTACCACTGCCTTTGCTCACAACTAACAGTTGGTCATTTTTTGCCACTCAGTTCAGAATTGAATTGTCTTAAGAATGGCCATACTAGGTCAGACCAATGCTCCATCTAGCCCCATGTCCTGCCTTCCACAATAGCCAGTGCCATATAGTTCAGAGGGAATGAATAGAACAAGGCAGTTATCAAGTGATGCATCCTCTGTTGTCCAATCCCAGATTTTGGCAGTCAGAACATAAGGATGCCTCCCTGACCATCTTGGCTGATAGCTATTATGGACCTATCCTCTATGATTTTATCTAATTCTTTTTTTAGCGCAGTTATACTTTTGGCTTTTACAACTCCCCTTTTCTCCCCCCATTCCCTCCATGAGCTCCACAGGCTGATTGTGCAGTGTGTGAAGAAGTACTTCATGTTTGTTTTAAATCTGTTTATTAATTTCATTGGGTGACCGTGACCCTTGTTGTGTTCCCTTTCACATAACACAAGAACCATTTCCTTATTCACTTTCTTCACACCATTTGTGATTTTTATAGACCTCTACCAATTCCCCCTTTGGTCATCTGTTTTCTAAGCTGAATAGTTCCACTCTTTCATCTCTGATCACATGGAACTTCTTCCATACTGATGGGTGGCGCATAAGCACTCCCCCTTAGGGCAGCGCAGAGGACTAGCCTCCCTGTTCTGCTCCCCCTACGCTACCACTCCTGCTGGCTGCCCACCGGCACCTGGAGCAAACCGAAAGGCTGGCTGGTATGCTTGCACCCAGAGCAGTCAGGAGGAGCCCCAAGCCCTGGCAGGCTAGAGGAGTTGTTTTCCAATGTGCATTACTTTGCATTGTCTTGGTGTCTTGTTATTAATTTTAAAATACACAGAACTCCCTCTCTCCCTAGAACCAGCTTGACTATCGATGCACAGGCTCCGTTTTCCTGCTGTGGCAACTCTATCTATGGGGAGTTGAACTCAAATGTGTTTAAACATGTTACTGTTCAGAATCTTTATTTTTTTGGTAATAATTCTCATTGTCTGAAGAAACTGTTGCAAGAGCTAACTGAATTACTTGTTGCATCAAGCTACTCAATAATGGTATTACCTCTGTCTTAGGGAATGTCTCTGAACTTGGAACCTGACAATGTTGGTGTTGTCGTGTTTGGTAATGACAGACTGATTAAGGAAGGGGACATTGTGAAGAGGACTGGTGCCATTGTGGATGTTCCTGTTGGTGATGAGCTGTTGGGCCGTGTTGTAGATGCATTGGGTAATGCGATTGATGGAAAGGTAAACATGGCAGCAAATATTTTTTGTTAGATTACCTAGTGACAAACACTTCGCGAATAGCTACAAAATCTTTTTTTACTTTAAAGGGTCCACTTGCTTCTAAGACACGTAGAAGAGTTGGTCTAAAGGCTCCAGGGATCATTCCCAGAATCTCTGTGCGTGAGCCCATGCAAACTGGCATCAAGGCTGTGGATAGCTTAGTACCCATTGGCCGTGGCCAACGTGAATTAATCATTGGTGACAGACAGACTGGGTAAGAAATTGGTGTCTTCTGAAACTTATTCTGTCTAAACTGCTATGGAGCTATTTGATGTGAAAGATTAGATGTGAATGTACAGATCTAATTGTAAATGTGAAGGGAAGAAGAAAAAAACTTAATAGGGCTAAAGCTGTCCAAGTTCTCACTTTCTACTACTTTGCAGCAAAACTTCAATTGCAATTGACACAATCATCAACCAAAAACGATTTAATGAAGGAACTGATGAGAAAAAGAAACTATACTGTATATATGTGGCAATTGGCCAGAAGAGATCTACTGTTGCTCAACTCGTGAAGAGACTTACTGATGCAGGTATAAAGATTTACAAAAAACACTGGAATTCTTTAACTTAGTTACTTATGGTGTAAAAATTGGATGCTATTCCTTCTATGCATTTAATGATGAATTAACCTGTGCAACTTGATTGATTAATGCAAACCATTCAAAATGTCACTCCCATGACAAATCTCACTAAAAGCAAACTGTCTTCTGAATCTCTCTATTGATGTGCAAGTAAAGACCCAGCTTGACTTCAGATCTGAGACTGTTTTGTAGGACTTTCAGTTGGCAAAAATATTCTGTCAACAGAAAGTAACTTCCAGAAGAAGCAGAGGCAAGCATGGAGCCTCATAGTGCTGTGCTCTGGGTGGCTTTTCAGAGTAGAACTATTGAATTTAATTTCTAGCTATCCCTGATCTTTGGCACAAGGCCAGTAACTATACCTGAAATGCTGTGCAATGTACACGCTTCATAAAGTAGATGAGCGTTAAATAACTTGGGTTTACATTTAATCTGCAGATGAGTTAGCACAAAATATATCAGGCATTTTAAGAGAGATGATAGGAGTTGAGGCTGAAGGAAAGACCTTCACTGTATTCTCATGGTTAGTAACTATTTTTGACCTACATTTGTAGTGGGGGGGAGTTTCTCCTTCTGAATTCAGAAGAGAGAGTGTCGTCTTTCACTGCTTTTTGAAAATACCCAAGACTGGTGATGGATCTGTACTGCTTTGCTTTGAGCGTGTGGTGTCAACTCCTGAAGGGGGGAGAATCTGAACTGTGCTGTAATCCTATGGAGCAAAGAGCAATGTGTTAACTCTTTGCAGAAGCTGAGAAATTGTTAGTTTGGAGTCATCTGAGGAATGGGACCTTAAACTTATGCATAGCAGCAGCTTCATTTCAATTTAAACTAATAAACATATCTCCTTTGAGGGAGACCAAAACAGTGAATGAATTAGTTGCTTTTGTAACAGGATTGCATGGGATTTTATTTTCTCTGTTCAGGGAAAAACAAGTTTTACAAGAGGTAGGCTAAAGATTGTTTTATTTGCATATATATGCATTTTAATTGCAGATTGGCAATTTGATAATTTACAGTCCTTATAAACATTTGTCAAATGCAGTTCTTATAGAAACCCATTCTGATCCAAATTTTTCTGCAGAAAATTCCCTATTTGGTGCACCAATAATGGAAATGTCCTTCTTTTGTTTGCAAAGAGTTCCTGTTCTAGTAATATGACCTCAAATATCCAGTTTTAGGTTCAACAGGCAAATATAATCTAAAAGGAAGACTCAAAAGGTTTTTAAAGCAAAACAGTAACATTTATTGATGACTCTTTTTTAAAAAACAAAATCTGTTTTTCAGATGCTATGAAGTACACGATTGTGGTTTCTGCCACAGCTTCAGATGCTGCTCCTCTTCAATATCTGGCTCCTTATTCTGGTTGCTCAATGGGAGAGTATTTCAGAGACAATGGGAAACATGCTCTCATCATTTATGATGACTTATCCAAACAGGTAAAACTAAATATTCCCTATTTCAAGGAACTGACATAATTTTGGGAACTGAACATTGGAATCTAATCAGACATAAGGTTTAGATGTACTTTTCTAAAGCTAACAAATGTCTAATGACCTATCTTTATTTTTATACAGGCTGTTGCCTACCGTCAAATGTCTCTGCTGCTGCGACGGCCACCTGGTCGTGAGGCCTACCCTGGTGATGTGTTCTACCTACACTCCCGTCTTTTGGAGAGAGCAGCCAAAATGAATGACTCCTTTGGAGGTGGCTCCCTGACTGCTCTTCCTGTCATTGAGACCCAGGCTGGTGATGTGTCAGCCTACATTCCAACTAATGTCATCTCCATCACTGATGGGCAGGTAGGGTATAAAAATATAGTCCTTGTGTAACTGACTGATCTAATACAGTGGTGCTCAACCTTTCCAGGCTACCATACCCCTTTCAGGAGTCTGGTCTTGTTTACCCCAAGTTTCCCCTCCCTTAAAAAAATACTTGCTTACAAAATTAGACATAAAAATGCAAGTGTCACAGCACACTGTTACTGAAACATTGCTTGCTTTCTCATTTTTACCATATGATTATAAAATCAATACATTTCAGTATATAGTGTGGTATAAACAAATCATCTATATAAAAATTTAGTTGTATTGACTTAGCTAGTGTGTTTTTATGTAGCCTGCTGTAAAACTAAGTAAATACCTACATGAATTATGTACCCATTGGAAGACCTCAGGTGTACACATACTCTTGGTTGAGAACCACTGATCTAATAGGCAGTCAACGTGCACTTTAAGCAAGTCTGTTAGCACCTAGGTAGAAACTCCAGAAATCTTGTATTCACAGATCTTCTTGGAAACGGAACTCTTCTACAAAGGCATACGTCCAGCCATCAACGTTGGTCTGTCTGTGTCGCGTGTAGGTTCTGCTGCCCAGACCAGAGCTATGAAGCAGGTGAGCATAAAATGATACCAGACCACTTGCTGCTTGAGGGCAAGAAATCTGACTTCTTACCCCTCTTCCTTTACTTTTCATGCCATGATCTTAAACTCTAGTGAAAGGAGTTGTATGGTAAAACTGACTTCACTGTTTGTTTATATAAAAGTAGGTGTAAATACACTAACTGTAAACTCTCTCTAAAGAATAAATCTAAAAAAATAATGGCCTCAGTGCTCTTTTTGATATTGGAGTTATGGAAATCCCCCCTCAGTTCAGACAGGCTGAAGAAGTTAAACAGAGCTATTGTGTCCAAGTTGAATCCAGACCTGAAAGTATTGGCTCTGATCAGGGTAAAGATATGTGGTAATCTAAATAGATGTTACCACCTTCCTATCTTAAATAGGGAATAATTTTGCAGTTTACATTAGAGTGTATTTCAAGATGTCATACAGCTCCACTACCTGCACTTCTGCTTACCTTCTTGATTTGACTTTCTCTCATCCTTGCACTCTTATGCTGCTGTTTATGCTTGAAACTCCTTTCCTACCATGCCATTTGACCACTCTAAAATTCCTAATTGCTCTCAAGGCTGAATAAATTGTTTCAGGAAGTCAGTGTAATCTGTCCTACAGGAAGGGATCTTCACAGTTATTGTGCCAAACTCACATTGCTGCTCAGACCCATTTTAGGATAGTAGTAGCAAAGATTAAGTACAGTGGAACACCTAGTTCTAAACAGTAAAAATGAATTTAATACCCATCATATGGAACTGAAATGTACTGGACCTCGGCTGCTTTGATGGCTTTCTAAGGAGGATGTTAGGGGATTTTCATCTCTTGCAAAATGGGGTGTAATACCAAATCCAGACTTGTACTAATCTTCATGTATTTTAGGTGGCTGGTACCATGAAGCTGGAATTAGCTCAGTATCGTGAAGTAGCTGCTTTTGCTCAGTTTGGATCTGATCTGGATGCTGCTACTCAACAGCTGCTGAATCGTGGTGTGCGTCTGACAGAGCTCCTCAAACAAGGACAGTATTGTGAGTTCCCTGCCTTTCTACAACAGTTGATTATTTGGGAAAGAAACAAGTCTGGGTCTATAGCAAAGTCAGCACCTGCAGCCAACATGAAACACTTCAATCCTTTTGGTGTCTCTGATCAGCCATGTATCAGTCTCACTTATAGGGTGACTTCTGGTTCTGATTTGGTGTTGCTAGGCCATTAGAACTCTCCAACCAATGATCACCTGGTGTGTTTGAGTCTACAGCTGCAGTAAAGTAAAGCTGAGTAGTTGTGAATATGTTAAGTGCAGATTGTATACTTCACTGTTTTTGAATCATGTTACAGATATGCAATGAGCTTTCCAGGTACTCTTGCACAGCACTGAACTATGTTGTTCTGAGGCCAGAAATACAAGTCGGCTAACACTATGCTTTTCTGTGCAGCTCCCATGGCTATTGAGGAACAGGTTGCAGTCATCTATGCTGGTGTAAGGGGTCACTTGGACAAACTGGAGCCTAGCAAAATCACCAAATTTGAGAGTGCTTTCCTAGCTCATGTTCTGAGCCAACAGCAGACCCTTCTAGCCACAATCAGGTATGAGTCTCTTCAATGCTCCCCGTTTTGTTTTTTAAAGGTGAGGTACGCTTAAGTATTCCAAACAGAGACTGGTTCATGTTGATATGTATCACTGAAGTCTTGAGCATTGAAAATGGATTTAAGTGTGGGTAATTAGTCACTGTTAAAAACATGTTTATCCCTTCCTTCTCTACTTGAAGGATAGCTATGAAGGGCACATGGCCTGGTCTTTTAAAAAATATCTGAAGCAGCTTGGATTATCTTGAAGTAAAGGTCACTGGCAGCAAACACAACCTAGATACTGAATTGTTGCCAAAAGTGTACTTTCCTTCTCATGACAGTTCTAAGTGTGTTGAGGTTTTACTGATGTTGCTGCCACAAAATAACGTACTACCTTCAGTAATACGCTTTAAAGTATAACTTGATGCCTTACTCTTGCCGTCCTGTTCACTCACTAGCTTTAACAGTCTTCCCACTTAATAGTTAACAAGATTCTAGAGTGCATCAATATGTCTAAGAGTGGGGGGTTAGGGAAGAGAAACTAAATGACCTATTATTGGATCTGAAGTGTAATTCGTGCCTGTCTTTTTTTTCTAACAGGACTGATGGGAAGATCTCAGAACAAACAGAAGCCAAGCTGAAAGAAATAGTCACAAACTTCCTGGCTACTTTTGAAGCATAAACTCTTAACTGTGTTAACATGCCAGACTATTTTTGTCTCTGATAGTCCCAGGGCTCTAACTTTATTCTTCAGAAGTTTAATGTGTGACTTGACTGTACAGATCTCATTGAGAATAAAAGGCTCCATGTAAAAGAAGCTTTAGATGTTGAGTGTAAACACCTTTCTATACAGGTATTCTAGCTGTATGTATTATAATATATACACTTAGTGTATACATAGACTACTAAAGTAACACAGTTCTCACCTGAAACTTCCCCACTGATTGAAGTGCTGTTTAATTCTGAGAAGTGTGGGAAAATACCATAAGGCTCAAAGCTTGTCACAATGATTCAGATCACAGTTTGCCTAGTGTACAAGTATTTTTGCAGGGATGGCAACAAGAATCTAAAGTCTAAAAGCTAATGTGGGTCCTTTCTGGCTCATTTTTTCAATAGGAATAGATTCTGTAGCTGGAATTAACAGTTCGGCTACATAATAGGCAGGTGCTCAGATCATAATGACAAGTACAGCAAAGCGCTTAAATTACACATTCTCCTATAGCTGTAAGGCTCTGCAGCATAACGTGTCTGCTCCATGGCTATACTTGAAGCATATGGAACAGTGCATTGAGTTATGATCTAGGAATCTTGAGGTATGAAGCTGTAACTCTCCTGTTATAATGCCACTTTACAATCCTTCCTTTTACCTCAGTAACCAAAAGCCTATATAAACAGTTTGCAACAATTCATGAAAAACCTTTAGTTGAGCTTGAGAATATTATGTGCACCCTACCTAACAAACTCGGCGATGCTTCCCAGCACAAGCGGCTTCTGAATGTGTTCAATTCCATAATACAGAAAACTCAAGAGAAAGTAAAGGACCATTCTAAAACTCATACACGTGAAAGGTCCAGATAATACATACCCCAGAACAGTAACTTCGGGAATAAAGCAGCTGTTTGAGGAGAGCAGGGGGGCTATTAAGCAATCTCCTCAGCATTGTACACAAGGGAACTAAATCTGTTGTAAACTTGTTCGTTTTTGCTTCTTTTCCAATCTGACACAGGCAGTTAACATACTGGCTTGAGACAGAACACACAAAATATTGCCACATGCTTGTCAAATGTGTATAATGTAACCTTTTGTAAGAGTTTTGAGACAATTCAACAGCTACTAACAGGGAACAGAGGGAGCAAGCAGTAATCAGACTATCATGTACTTTAGGCCAGGGCAGCTCTAGCTCTACCTTGCTACACTACCAGGCCACTGCACTTGCTTTCAGCACCTTTGACCAGACAGTGGTCCTGGATCACTGAGCAGACTTGGCAGCCGTATTTACAGTAGTATTTAGGTGCCTAGTGGAACTTAAAAGCACATGTGAGTACACAAGCAGATTAGCTAACTATTATAAGTTCCACTAGGTGTCTGCATACTTTAGGTGTTTAAATACATTATGTAAAACTGCTAGTAACACTAGTCCAGCCCTCAGAAGTGATTTCTGAGCAAACTTTTGTGATGTAGCTATCATATTAAAATCAAGGCATCAAGCTCTCACCCAGCTTACCACTATATAGGTCCGATTTACTGTGCTCTCCTTGCATGTTACGAAAAAATGTAAGGTTCAGCTACTTGTGCGATCTTAATTTATATTCTTCAAACTGGGAAAAATAGAATTTAGCGAAGACACTTAAAAGCAGGTGTGTATTAACTCCCAAGCATTTAATTATTCCTTTTGAGTTCTTTCGTAAAAAGATTTTTCATGTTTAGACAACTGCAGACTTCAGCATGTGCATAAATAAAATAGCTGTCCTTTGCTTTTTAAAAAAAAAATGAGCTTCCGGTTCCTTAAAACTGCACCCTATTCTCAAGAATCTGCCCCATAATATTCAGCTACTCCTTTTCCAGGGTTACGATAGCACCCTTGCTGCCAGCTCATCAAAGTTCTGTGTAGGAGATGAGAGCAATACTCCAGTATCTGAATGCTGGGGTTCATAGTGGAAAGATGTCTTACCTTGGTCAAGTAGTAACACGAACTACTCAGTCTGTAGCTGCCAGTAAAAGCTGATCATCTTGTATATTAGTATAAATATTTCATCCGTTGCAAGAATATGTAATGGCCTTGAATGTTGCACTACACAGCAAGTGTCAATGCTTGCCATATGTAGTAAGTACTTGTCTTCAAAGTGCTTCACCAACGTTAATCAATACAATATTCCTGAATGGAAGCTTTAACCATATAAAATGCTTTTACACACACCAGTTGCAAAAAACTTGGATTTATAAAAAATTTATTCATCTTAAATTATGGGCAACTTTAACTCTTGTGGGTAGTGGGCATTTTGTTCTCTCCTGCCATTTCTTCCACTCTTGCTTGTGTCACAAGGTCTGCAATAGACGGCCAATACATCAACCCAGGCTCATCAAGTGCTTTTTCTCCTGGTAGCTGAGCTGGGGTGACTCCAGGTTAATTAACACCCCTGGAGCCAATCAAGGCCCAATGCCAGGCTTGTTAAAAGCTCCCCCTCCAGAGAAAGGGTGTGGCTGGAGTTGTGAAAGTGAGGCAAGCCACCAGAGCCTGACAGCAGGCAAGATGCTGTCAGGAACCAGGGAAGGAGCAGAACGCTGGGCAGAGAAAACCTTGCAGGTACAAAGAGTGGGGGATGGAAAAACCTGCCCTAACTGGTCAAAGGATCTTTCCCAGGCCTGGAGGCCTGAGGGGAAAGACCCTGCCAGAAGGGGAAGACAAAATTGGACATTTGGTTTGGGCACTACAGCACCCATTGGGGCAGTCAGAGGTCAAGAGTCTCCCCTGACAAGAGGGCAGGAAGGACCCTATCCGAGCAGGGTCCAGACATGAAGTCAAGGGGCCCTGGGAAGTAACCCTGGGAAGCTAGCAGCTTTTCTGAAGCCACAGTATAAGGCTGCTACTTGCTGGCTTGGGGCCTGGAGCTGAGGGTGGGAGCGGGCCCCCACACTCCCTACCAGCTATTCACTGGAGGGGCAAGAGGCCCAGTAAAGAGGCAAGGGGGAGCCAGCAGGGAGTGGCCATCTTAAAGGCTGTGTTACCCTCCCCCACCACTAGTGGGTGGAAGAACACTAAGGGGTGAAGCAGTTCCCTGACCTATGGCGAGAAGGAAGCGCTGGGACCTACCGAGGAAGAGCTTTGTCACAGCTGGTATGTGCATGTTGTATGGAATAAGATTGGGTGCTCAGGTAAGAGCTCCACACTCTCCAATTCTAATGTCTACCCCGGGCCTGCCTTTGGAGAAGTGTAAATTGTTTCCTCATGATGCTGGAGAGCACCCTGTAAAAAGTAGGTGCTACGAGGCTGGCTGGAAAGCAAAGTGACGTGCTTTGGCCACAGGATGGCGCTAGATGATTAACAGGGCTGTTTATCAGGGAGGAGTCCTGGGCCAGGAGGACCTGTTACAAACGGGATTGCTGAACACTACATGGTGACTGCTTCCATTCACAAATGAACTAAGGACCGTGTGTCTTGCCTCCACAGGGTGTTCATGCTCTCGCTGAATACTGGTATATAATCTTGAGCACCAAGTGCATAAAGGGTGCTATCAGACCTACCAGAAAACTAAGGAACACTTCTGAAAAGTTAACTGTAAAGCCCTATCCAAGGATTTGACAAGACCCTTCGCCCTGAGACTTAAATACTTCTGCAGAGCAAACTGTTTTTAACTGCAATGGACCAGCTTTCACCACGCCGCAGGAATCTTGAGAAGGTGCCCCAGAGCAGAGTTCTGGAACCTCTCTGAGGTGTTACAGGGCTGAACGCTACAGCTACCACTCTTACAGGATGGCTGCAAAACAATTTCCATTACCAATTGTTGTTGTATTCCGCACTGTTCTCAGGCACCAAGTATAAATGTCCTGTTTGCCAAATGGCGGTGTCATCTTGGTTACAATTCAGCACCTTTGTTTAAAAAAAGGGAAGATAACTTGTCCTTCAGCCCTCTGTGGGAACATGCACACATTGGCCCACGGGGGGGTTATCTCAATCTTGGTTGACATGTTCCTGGGGGCCCCTCGTTAAAGTATCGGCAGCACATCACTGCACATCACCAAGTGGCAGGGGCAGGAGGAACTGTCAGGAATAGGCCGTCTGAACACATTGTAATGACTCTAACCTGATGAAAATTGTCAATGGCTTTGATTCACTGACGACCAACCAAGGACCATGTGCCTTTTCCCTTCTTTGTAGGGGAGAACTGATTTCTGAAATAACCAGCTGGAATTTCATGTAGTTGCTGATGATTTCGGAGGTGAATTAGTCCTCGACACTTACCATAGTTGCACAAAAGAACACACTTATGCATCACTGCCTACAAGCCTGCTTTGACCGGGTAATTGCTTTCTGTCTGCTGAAATTCCCCTGCAGTTCCACAGGGCTGTGGCGGTCTTCACTTTCTGTCCTTGACTGTTGTGCTGTGGTAAAACAGCTGTCCCAGTCTACTCTAGAAGTGGCTGCATATCACTAGTGGGTGAAGAGTTTCTCTGCAATGAATGGCATGCTATACATCTTGATATTTGTATTAAATGTAGTTAACCATGCTCTCTCTGGAGTTAGTGGTCTAAAAAGATTTCATGGTAATTCAAAGCTTTGCATCTTAAAAGAAGCTTTGCTTCCTTCAGTTTCCCCTTATGGAACTGCCCTTGAACCATGCTGGAAAACCAGTTGCCGTTGGCTATCAGTTCCCCCAGTTCTGCGCATTTGTGTCCTCTCTCAAGGTTATGCACTGAAAGTCTAATGACTGGAAATTTGTTGGAGAAGAAGTGGAGGAGGCCCCAGCATAGTCGACACTATAGAGAGGAATGAGCAAAAGTGACACATCATACACACAGGATCCAGAGGAGACAGATGGAAAAGACCTAGCAGTTCATAGAGTTCATTACTCTGTAAAAGCAGGACGTGTGCATTCCATTCATGGCCGGGACACCCAGTCAATATTTCCTTCATGAGCCCAGCCCTGTATTGCTACAAGACATCACATGCTCTGAGAAGCAGCTTTCAGCGCCTGCCTGCCTCACAGCTTGTTGAACCAGAACCCAAGTCCGCTCCTTTTAGTTGTCGGAGGTAGAGAGGACTAGATCTTAGAGATTGCTTTGGAACATGCCATTCTCAGTTGAAATGAATAGTGGGTGGGTGTGGGAGGGAGCAACTATAGATGCCAAATGGAGGTTTTGATTGGATGACCTCTATTTTCTTGGTTCAACCAGCAACATGCCATTTCATGCTAATTAGCAAGAACCACGCTGGCTCAGAAATTCAGGCTGCTTTAGCGCACAGTGACCAGATTGTGCCAAAACGAAGATAATAACAAACTGAGCTTGGATAGCATTTAAATAGATCTTTGACTGGAAAATGGTAATATATATGTTGTGACTTTCATCCCCAAGGGGATCTTCACAAAGTGAAATGTAGGCACACGCCTCACTTCACCCCCATTCCTTGGAGCTGTCCTTGCTGGAGAGCAGTACACAGCAGTGGCGGTCGGGGGCACTCAGCTGTAGAAGTGATGCAAAGGCACAGCTCAGGCCTGGGACGTGAACAAGTGGCAGGGCATGGAGGGGGTTCTGGTTTGTGAGGTTACAAGCGTCCTCGTGAACAGACACTGGGCTCAATGTCCCTGCAGACGCAGGTGAGCAATTTCCATTCAGTATAGATTCGCTATATGTTGTATTTCCTTGCCCCAAAATAACTAATCCAGGGTTTGCACTTCTATGAAGTCTTTCATGTGACGGCTCTCTCAGCACTTCACAAACAATAAGCGATCCTCACTATATCCCCGCTAGGTATAAAAGGATACTGGGAGGTCACTGTACCCACAACAGAAATGCAGCCACCTCTGGGGTGGAACATGGCAACATCAGCATTATTTTATCCTATTGTTTAACCTGGTTTCTTATATAAATAACTAAACCCCCTCAAGATACCACCTCTTTTCAGAATATACTGGTTATGCTTGTGAAGAACATAATTGTATTCCGGAGTATTTGCCATTGTATCTAATTACTGTAAGTCACAAAAGCAACGTGTCTGGTGTGTTCTACCCCTTTCCAATTAACTATGTAGCACCCAAAATATACTAGAAACTTTATAGCCCAATATACAAATAAGGCTTCTTCCCCAAAGTATGTACATCTCTGGCCATGAGCTACAGTCTCATCTTTGCACGTGCCTGCAGAGATCCACAGAGCAGTCAGTGAATCACTTCCCGGGGGTGCAGCTTCCTGGGGCCTAACTACACATCAAGAATAGCACGAAAGTGGCTGAGTGGTGAACTTAGCACACAGCTGAAGTGGGCAGGTGAAACCTGGCCCCACTGAAATCAATGGCAAAACTCATGGGCTTCAAGAGGGCCAGGATTTCACTCCCATGTTTTTTGTTGTAAAGTTTTAGTTTTTGTCCTAACTGGATTCTCAGATACCCATTTCCCTGCTGAGTGAATTCTACAGGCGCCTGCGCCTAAATAACATCTGTAAATTTCACCGATTATTTAGAATCAGTGAAACCAATGAACGTCAACGGAGTGGAGTTATTTCATAATTAACTGTATGTTATTGATAAAAGTTCTCCACACAGATCTTCAAGTTACTTTAATTTAATTTAGCATAATTATTTTAGAAGCATTAACAAACACACTCTTTCACTCCCCCACGCAATAGCTTGTTTTGTAGCTCAGGAAACTGAGCACATAGTGGTTAACAGACTTGCACAATGCCCCAAAGAGAATCACTATCAGAGCTAGAATTAGAAGTTAGCAGTTTTCAGCTCCCCAACCTGGGTTCAGCTGACCAGACTGGGGTTTATTGCAATAAATAGCATTGGTTATAATAATTTAGAGAGAGAAGCAGAGCTGATAAAGCTGGAGAAAAAAAGCACAGAAAAGGAAAAGGGAAAATGAATCTTTAAAAGATAATATGGGAAGTGAGAGAAGCAGAAGTTTGCTGTAGCTAAGAGTTGTAATTGCAAAATTAGAAAAGGATCACACCGCGACTGCTTCATATACACTAGCTGTTATCGGAACCTGAATCTTCCAAAGGGGAAGGTATTCCCGTGACCCTAACATCAGCCCGGCCTGGTTTCAGGTTGGCAGCATGAGAGTTCTTCTTTGGTATTCACAGACCATCTTTGCTAGTTAACCTTTTTGTTGCCAGGCGAGACAGAACCTTAAATCCAGCTGAAATGTCAGGGTTTGTGGTTTGTTTTTGTGGATAAAAGAAGGATTTCAGAAAGGATTCCAAAAAATTGCCAACAAACAAAAATGTCAGCAGTATATTTTGATTGAAAAAGAACTGGTTTTCAATTTAAAAATAAAAGTGTCCCATGCAAAAGTTCAAGCTGTTTATGGGCAGTTTATGGGGATTGCTTACCAGGCTGGATATCGGTCGGGTTCTGAAGGTGCAGAGGGTAGCTGGTAGATGAAGATAGACAGGTGCTTTTGGGAAGTCTGACAACAGAATGGGGGGAAAGCAGTGAAGTTCAAGTCCATGTTAGTATGAATGAGTCTTGACAGATCTTTTTTCCCCACCCCCATTAATGCATTTCCATTCAGTGACCCTCCTTGCAGAGGGCTCAACGAGGACCGTGTGCTGTGCAGTCAGTTTCCATCCAGAAGCAATGCACAATCCTGTCTCTGTTTACCAGTAGACATTCAAGGACCATTGCCTGGCAAGGAGATGCAGCTGAAAGAAGAAGAGTTACTGTCAAGGTGGGAAGCTGAGCTGAAATGCTAAAGAAGAACTGGGGATCTGGCCTACATGATGAAAAAGAGGACGTGTATTTCCCAACCAGTGGTAGCAAAGGTGGAAGCTGTAGTGCAGTCAAAGTAGTGTTAAATAACCCAATCCTAAAAACGCCTGTGCTCTGTCTCCACTACAGCTTCCCCCAAGGCGACCACTAGTTGAGTGGAGCCATTGGCAGTTTACAGGTGTGAATTTTGACCATGCGGTTGCAGCCAAGTAAGTTGTTAGGAATTGCTTAGGTCAGATCAACGGACCAGCTAGTCTCCAGCAGTAGCTATTGCTGCTTCTTAAAATGCTCCTAATTTTGCAAGATTCTCCCGTGGATATTTTGACCAAGAATCTCCATGAATCTCAGACACATTGATTCAAGCTCTCAGAGGGAAGGTATCAGAGTGTTATTATCCTAAGCTGATAGACAGGTCAGCTAAGATTAAATGATTTGTCCAAGGTGAAGCCAATGGCCAGATATCCTGAAATGATCAGAGACCATCCCAATATTAGAGCCTTTGTCTTATATATGTACCTGTGTCTCCCACCAGCCAAAAAAAAAAGTGTCCTGATTTTTCACACTTGCTAACTGGACACCCCAACTAGAGGTAGGAATAGAACCCAGGAATCCTGATTTCCTATCTGTAGCACAACCCTGCCTCCTTAACAGAACATTACAGTAACTGCTCCACATTAATAGCTTGATCTAGGTCCCACTATCAGAGGGTGCATGCCCACTGCTGCACACTTCAGAGGGTGCTGCATATTTCTCCCCCAGGCTTGTTCGGCTCCAGTACCATTTATTACAAAGGTGGTTGGATCACAGCCTATGGGAGGAGAAGCAATCTTTGCTTGAAACTGCACGTACTAAACCATGTAGCAATATACAGGAAATGTGACCAGAACATACACTATATTGTGGTAATAATTCTCCCCCCCCCACAGCACAGACATGCAGGGCTCATGGTTTGGATACTAGCCTATGACTTGGGTTCAAGTCCCTGCTCTGCCACAGACTTCCTGCATAACCTTGGGCAAATCGCTTAATCTCTCTGTGCCTAAATAGGGATAGTAATGCATACTTGCCTCCCAGGGGTATTCGGAAGATAAATACATTAAAGATTGTAAAGTGCATTGAGGTCTAATGATAGCAAGTCCTATATCAGAGCTATGTAAATTATTACTGTACGATCATGATTGCTTGAATAGCTCAGAAACGCAGTCTGATCTGGAGAGTAGATCTCGCAGCATGTACTGCATAAACAATTTCTAATTGGTCAGGCTTTCTAGTATTCCGACACAATTAAAATGAACACTTGTTGTATGGATCTCGGGGGGGGAAACGACACACGGTCTCGGGGTGAATATGAGCCATTCGCTGTGTTAAGCTCATGACACAAAGGACTCCAAAAAGGGCCACAAATCCACATGGTGTCCCTGTGCAATGGGTTGATCATCTGGAGTTGGAGCTGGCTGCCGTATGTCATGTCAGAGATGTGTCTACACCTGGCTTTTAAGCTAATGGACAATGTTGGCACCAGAGCAAATTAGTATAAACTGGCCATGAATCAGGTTAGGCTGGAAATTAGAAGAAGGTTTCTAAGATCAGCGGAGTAAGATTTTGGAGCAGCCTTCCAAAATGAGTAGTGGGGGGCAAGCAATTTAATTTATATTAAAATGAAACTTGATATATTTATGAATGGGACTATCTACAATGGCAGGGGACTGGACTTGATGACACATCCTATGTCCCATCCTGTGTCCCTGTGCAGTCACATG
>ML675629.1:9790201-9834671 GCA_007922155.1 Mesoclemmys tuberculata | reverse complement strand
TTCTTTGTTAGTATTGCATCTGAACAGGCTTTGATGGAAGTTATTTGAACTACAGATCTGCAGATACCTATGCTCCTCAGGGAAGTGCACAGCTCCTGCTAGTTTTGCACCAATGGCCAATGGGAGGGAGAACTGAGTGGAAGCAGCATGGACCTTCCCTTTGGGGTGCTGCATAGAGACTGCAGTTGTGTCTGGCTCTGACATGGGCTGCCCAAGGACAGGAAGGTTCACCCATCCACCCTGTGTGAACAAGCGCCAGATCAGCTACTGAATGAGACATTATCTAGTGCTCTGAGAGACTGTGACACCTGGATCCTCCCATTGCTGATTTCCCTCTATGTCCTGGGGATAATGCTGCTTCCACACTTCAAAGAGTTGGTGAGGAGAAATTAGCTGCATTTGTGAAAGCGTGGCAGAGTGGCTCCACAGTGAGCATTGAAGTTCGTTCTCCGTAGCCATCCCGTGTACAAATATCAACTTCCCCCACCAGCTTTCCCGGGAACTAACCAATTTCCCTAGGATGTCACATGCACCCCTCATTTTCCAGGAAGCTGGACATGCCAGGCAGTCAGTGAGTCCTGCTCTTGGTCAAATAAGTTCAAAGTCTGGAATGTCGTGTGTGGGGGTGTGTGTGTGATTATTTATTGACAAAAAACAAATAAAAAATTCTAATGAACCAGTAATTGCCCAGAGATTAACTTCAGGAACCACAGACAGGCCAGGGCCTTTGGTGAGGGACAGCTCGGACCCTGAAGCTGAGCTGAGACCAATGGGCTCTCCACCCTTTTAATCCTTCTCCTAGCCTCCAGAGTGCTCTGGGCAACACAGCTCTCTCCAGGGGAGATTTAATTCCCTCACACGCTGCACTTAGTAAATAACTTGTTAAATAAGGTCCTAGCCAACTCCTACATGCTCTTGGCCAGAGGCATCATTTCAGAAAAATTCAGGAGGGGCATTGCATACCTAATGACTTCTTCCCAAGGCGGGTTGTGTGGAGTGGAAGATATAATGGAGCATATAGACCTCTGAAAAGGACCTCTGGAGAGGGACAGCTGCCTCCCATGCCCCATAGCAAATGACACTCTTGCTCTTGGGTGGCTAATGGGCTGGGGGTGGAGAAAGGGGCTTCAGCTGCCTTCATAGGAACAATGTCCTCAGGGAAAAGGCAACAGAGTCTCACCTCTCTGCTTCAAACAAGCCCCATTTGGGATGTGGTAATACCTTCTACCCAAGCATTTCAGCCCCACAGGAGGGTGTGTGTGTGTAGAGACCAGGAGAAGCATAGGGGAACATGGTTGGGGTGAGGAGGGGAATGATCTCATAGATTATAAAGCCAGAAAGGGCCATTAGATCATCTAATCTGGCCTCCTGCATATCACAGGCCATAGAATTTTATCCAGTTACCTCAGTACTGAGCCCAGAACTTGTAAGGTGGAGGAGAAGGGACGGTGTTGTAGAAATACATGACAAGGGGGTTGAAGTTCTAAAATATTTGTAAGGAAAGTGTCATTTGGGACAAGACAGAGGGAGGCTTCGGGTGTTAGCTGGACTCCTCCACACATTGACTTCAGTGGGATTTTGGATGTTCAGAGACACAGCCTCCCTCTTCTGCACCCCCCGCCAACCCAATCCTGCCGAAAATGACACTTTCCTTGCAAATAGTAAACTTTAAAAATCAAGCCCAGCTGAGCAGGTATGTGGTTTAGGTTCCTCAGTCCCTGTTCGGAGTAAGACACATAAGTAAAGAACCCTTTCAGCTGTCATCCTTTTTCTCACCACTACTTTTCACACCCACTTATTATAGAAAACAATACAGATTGGAGCTTCTTATCCACCTCCGGGCCAGAGTTGGCAGACCAGGTGCCCCAGCAAAAGCCTCATTTGCAGAGGCGCTGCGCACCCCCAGCTCCACGGGGCTGTAACAGGATTTGGGGAAACCTATCACTTCTGAAAGGCTGGTTTCTTTAGTTCTGTGTCCAAATAGGGACTGAGGAGCCTAATTCACATAGCTGTTAGGCTTGGCTTGATTTTTAAAGTTCAATGAGATCTTATTTATGGTCCTGATCCAAAGCTTATTGAAATTAAAGGAAAAATTTCCATTGACTTCAATGGCTTTGGTTCAAGCCCTGTGTATCATCTTTCTAATCTAGAGTTTATTTTGCCTGGCCAATGACTGAGCACATTACAACCTTCTCTACACACAAATGTTGTAGCGCTTTATGTACATCAATATAGTGAAAGCAGAAGAACCCTCGATTGTGTGGACACAATTATACCAGTATAGACGTGGTATATTCCAGAGTATAAACACTTCTGATTGGTGTAACTGTTCACACGAAGAGTTAGAATCATAGAAATGTAGAGCTGGAAGGGACCTGAAGAGGTCATCTAGTCCAGCCCCCTGTACTAAGGCAGGACCAAGTACACCTACACCATTCCTGACAGGTGTTTGTCTAACCTAGTCTTAAAAACCTCCCATGACAAGGTAAATTTGTAGGCCCAATTATAACAACAGTACCCCAGGGTGAATTTCATCAGGCCCTGATGACTTGAATACATCTAATTTATATAAATAATCTTTAACCTGTTCCTTCCTCTTTGGCTTGCATTCCTTCGCCCTTGTTGTAAATATTAATTGTGTTAAGTGCCTGGTCCCCATTCACCTTGTTAGTGAAGACTGAAGCAAACTAGGCATTAAACACCTCAGCTTTCTTGATGTAATCCATTATTAGCTCTGCTTCCTTGCTGAATAGAGGACCTACAGTTTTTTTCATCTTTTTCTTGCTCCTAGTGTATTTATAGAACCTTTTCTTATTGCCTTTTTTATCCCTTGCTAGGTGTAACTCATTTTGTGCTTTAGCCTTTCTGATTTTGTCCCTAAATGCACGGATGCAACTATTTTGGTGAAAATTCATCCCGACAAACATAGTCATACAAAACCCATGTGCAGATCTGGCTGTAGTTTGTGTTAAAATACCAGTAACAGGGCATTTGTCTCTTTTGCCCTTCCTTCCTCCCAACTGGTAGAAACTAATTGCATTGCTTTGGATGTTCATTTTGTGAATGTAAAAGAAATGCCGCCCCTGCCCCCCCCTTAAAATTATGAACACTTACGTTAGCCAGCATGTTGATGTTTTCCTTTTTATTCTGTCTCCTCATTTTGGCTTGCTACCTCAACTGCACCATCTTTTTGTATTGTTATTACTATAAAATCATAGAAACCTGTGAATATTTCTTGCAAATACCATCCTTTTAAAAACAGGCTTTAGCCATGGAACTGCATGCTACATCCCATTGCAGCAACTGGTAACAATTCAGAATGCTGTTTCCTATCAACACAACAGCAAGGCAGATCCTGTTAGAAACAAAGCACAAAGGTTAAGTCAGTGCTTGTTTCTTTTTCCATTCAGCAACAGGTTTAAGACCATTAAATTCAATCTCTTCTTTGCCCTGGTTCATATTTTCTCTTTATAATTCAAGGCTGTGGCCACAACCCAGGATTTCGGATATTCCACTCCTTTCTGACTAGGAAGTTTTGGGGGCAGGTTATCAGCTGATGTAAATTGTGGAGCTATGCCAACTTGCACCAGCTGGGAAGCTGCTCCCTGTACTTTTCTGTTGTACAGCTTCATGCTGATGTCCACCTGAGCATCATCCACATAACATTCATATCAACAGCAATGTCTGTATTGGATTCCATGGGGTCTCTGGCACTTCTCTTTTGGATTAAAAACTTTGCTAGGCGTAAGGGTTTTGCTTTTTTTAATTGAATTGAATTTATTTTTTGTTGATTGGGCAGAAGGGGGTCAGTGGTTTGAGTGTCGTTCTTACAGTGGAAAGGCCTTTTTGAAGAGGAAGGAAGACTTTAGGAAGTAATTTTTGCTGCCTTTGCAGGAAATGATCTGGTTTGAATTTAACAGGAAGGTTTCTTTCTGAAGCTTGTGTCATCATCAGTCAATCATCATCGTCTTAACACTATGGACATATAGGAAGTTTTCTGTCTTCAAAATGTTTAACAAACATTAATTAAGCATCACAATCCTCTTTGGATGTAAGAAAGTATCATTCCTGATTTGCTGTGGCGGAAACTGAGGCACAGATAGATTTAATCAATGTACTCAAGGCCACACAATTAACCAGCGTCAGCGGCAGGATTAGAACTTGGAAGTTCCTAGCTCCCAGTTCCACGTTGAATAGAGTAGCCAAGTTTCTTCTGTGACCTCTTCATGCATGTTTTCCCTATAGCTTTTGGACTTGACCATGTTTGAGCCACATTTTTTGTTCTGTATTTTTGTGCCTAATACGCAGCTATACAGATCCGTGGAGACATTTCCCAGGGGACTCAGGAGCACGTGTTCCCAAACAACGTCCCCTGCTGTTCCGCTCCACCGACACTGTTGCTCCACAGATGGCTCTGCTACAGAACTATAGACTGGTCGAGCCGGCTGCGTGATCTGCAGCTGGTTTGTTACAGAACCTTGCCTAGACATCGGTTCTACATGCTTGTACTCCATGCCCTCCATTCCCCACCCTCACGTCCCAATACTAAGGGGCGGGATCTCCTTCCACCTGTGGAGGGTGAGGAACTGTGGTGGGCCAGCCTTTAGTCTACCCTGGTCCCACGGCCCACTGAAGATATCAGCTGGTGGCTCCTCCACGGAATTGTGAGCAGGGTGTGTACCTGGTGCAGTTCACCCTCCTCACCGTCACCTGCTCCTTCTGTGGTGCCAGGGAGACCCTGGTGCACGTCTACTTGGAGTGCTCCAAGTTGCAGCCTCTCTTCCAGCTCCTCCAGAACCTTTTTCTTAGGTTCTGGCTGCACTTTTACCTACACCTCCTGACAGAAACCTTATTTGGGGCCCCACGAAGTTGCACGATCTCCTCGTTAACCTCCTCCTGGCACTGGCCAAGGTGACCACCTCTAACACCAGGAGTCTAACACCAGGAGGAAGATGCTGGATGGGAGGTGCTCTGCGACCCTGGGCCCTATTTCTTTTCCTCCATTTCATCACACGTCTGGGTGGAGTTCCTCTGGGCCGCGTCCACTGGCTCCCTAGGCACCTTTGCGGAGCAATGGCTGCTCTCCGGGGTTCTCTGCTTGGTGCCCCCTTCCGGTTCCCTACTTAGACCCTATGACCCTCATGCCCATTCCTGGGTTTTTTTTCATTTGTTGTCCCTCTGTAATTATTTGAGCCCCTGGCTTATTAGCTCCTCCCCTTAGGCTGGAGGAGGGGCTTTCAGCTCTGGGCGAGAGGCATGTTCATACCTGTCTCACTGGCTCTACTGCTTGAGATTGTGCATCAGAGCTGACAGGTGTTGGGAGAAGGAGAGACATGGAATTCTTTTGGAATAGCTTTGCCCCGATGGAAAAAACAATCTTCAAGGCGATGGCACCCCAGATGCAGGTAAGAGTTGTTGGCTGCGGTTGGGGGGAGGGGAAGAGTGAAATGCCCCTGGCAAAATTAGTGAACTCTGGGAATCCTGATTGGTTGCTGGTTTTCCAAATGCATCAGTCACCTGTGTCTGGCATGTGTCTGAATGATAAAAGGAATATGTAACATTAGCCAGTTCAGAACAAGAGACAAGCGTGCCACAAATGGTTACTGGCAGAGATTCCAGTGGGAGAGTGGTTTTCACATTAGGAAATGGGACTTGGGGTTAGGAGACGGGATTCTGCTGCTGGCTCTGCCGTTGACTGTCTGTGACCTCAGCCAAGTCGATGCCTCAGTTTCCCCAGAAGGGGGGATAACACTTATCTATCTGCCTCTCAGGGGCAGAGTCAAGTTTTAGGACACATGCAGACCACAGCACCCCACTGCTTTTAGAGACCAAGAACGGTCATGATATATTTCAGCCCCTCTCCTTGTGGAGCCCTGAAAGCCTAAACCAATGGGAACTGGTTTAAGATGGTTCTGTGGTTTTCCCTGTAGATCCCCTGTAAAATACTGAGAGCAAAATAATTCCATGGGCTAATCACAACTCAGACGCGACTCCCTCTGTGGCTTTAGTCAAGTCGTTGAGCATCTTTGCCTCAGTTTCCCCATATCTAAACCACTGACGTGGATACGTACGTCACCTGCCTGCAGCAATTAATTAGTGATAGACTCATAGACTCATAGGTCAGAAGGGACCAATATGATCATCTAGTCTGACCTCCCGCACAAGGCAGGCCACAAAACCCTACCCATACACATTTATAACAACCCCGAACCCATGACTGAGTTATTGAAATCCTCAAAAATGAGATTTGAAGACCTCAAGCTGCAGGGAATCCACCAGCAAGCGACCCATGCCCCATGCTGCAGAGGAAGGCGAAAAACCTCCGTGGCCCCTGCCAATCCGCCCCGGAGGAAAATTCCTTCCCGACCCCAAATATGGCGATCAGCTAAACCCTGAGCATGTGGGCAAGACTCACCAGCCAGCACCCAAAAAAGATTTCTCTGCAGTAACTCAGTTCCCATCCCATCCAGCATTCCCACAGACCATTGAGCAGACTTATCTGCCGATAATCCAAAATCAATTGCTCAAATTAAACTATCCCATCATAACATCCCCTCCATATACTTATCAAGCTTAGTCTTAAAGCCAGATAAGTCATTTGCCCCCACTACTTCCCTCGGAAGGCTATTCCAGAACTTCACTCCCCTAATGGTTAGAAACCTTCGTCTAATTTCAAGTCTAAATTTCCTAATATCCAGTTTGTACCCATTCGTCCTCGTGCCTATATTAGTACTAAACTTAAACAATTCCTCTCCCTCCCTAACGTTAATCCCCCTGATATATTTATATAGAGCAAGCATATCCCCCCGGAGCCTTCTTTTGGCCAGGCTAAACAAGCCAAGCTCTTTGAGTCTCCTTTCATAAGGCAGATTTTCCATTCCTCGGATCATCCTAGTAGCCCGTCTCTGAACCTGTTCCAGTTTGAATTCATCCTTCTTAAACATGGGACACCAGAACTGCACACAATATTCCAGGTGGGGTCTCACCAGCGCCGTATATAACGGCACTAACACCTCCTTCTCCTTGCTGGAAATACCTCGCCTGATGCATCCTAAAACCGCATTTGCTTTTTTAACAGCCATATCACATTGGCGGCTCATAGTCATCCTGCTATCAACCAATACCCCAAGCTATCAACCAATACCCCAATGAGTGTATAACTGTAGCGTCCATATTCTCCAGAGAATGCATCCACATTCTCCAGTACCTGGCAGCCTCAGAGCCTCATTCCTTTTGCGTATAGTCCCGCAGCTAACCTTTCTGAGACACGTAGCTAGGCTCCACTTCTGTAGCAGGAAGCTAGTGGTTATTATTGTTTTGTGCCGTTGCCTAGAGGCTTCAGTTGGGATCTGGACCCCATTGTGCCCAGCACTGCACATAGCCAGAGGCAGACCCTGCCCCGGCGACCTTACAATATGCATAGATAAGACAATTGGACTGGGAGAAAGGAAGCACTTAGATTGTAAGCTCTTTGGGTGGGGACCAGCCTTCTGTTGTGTGTTTGTACAGTGTCTAGTGCAATGGGGCTCTGGGCCGTGCCACAGGCTCCTAGGTGCTCTGGTAACACAAATCAGTAATAATATTGCTACCCCCATTTTACACAGAGACTAAGTGACTTGCCCAAGGTCACTCAGCAAGTCTGTGGCCGAGCAGGGAACTGAATCTAGAGTCCCTGAGTCCTAAGCGTGTGTCTTAAGCACACGACCAAGAAGGGTTTTCCTATCCTGTTTTATAAACAACAGGCCAGTTAAGTTTTGGGAGGTCCTAAAGACTCTTTTGTTGACCTTCTCTGGACATGATAAGTGCCGAAATCTAGTTCAGGTTCTCCTCCTCCTGGTAGCAAGGGGAGCTCTGCCTGTGATCACGGTTCCCAAGAACCATGGACTTTGTGAAAAATTGTTCTGTGGGCCTAAAGCTGGCTCTGCAAGCGAGGCAGCCAGGCTAAGTCCATGAATGCTCTCAGAGCACCAGTAGATTCTTGAATGGGCATAAACCTGGCAGGTGCAAGTGCTCTTTCATTATGCGCCCCTCAAGAGTGAGACAACATACACGGAGAGTCATTATTCCATCCGTCTGGGGACAGGAATTAGGAAACCTAATGAGTTAATGGTTTTCATTACTGAGCATGGAACATTAGCTCTTCAAACATGCTTCATGGTGGGCAGCCTTTTGCTCTCTCCCAGAGGCGAAGCAGACATCGGCATGTTAAACTGTGCAAATATCCCTTCCTTAAGGACGCTGCAGACACTCAATCTGTATTAGAGGAGAAAGAAACCCCATTAGGAGGAATTAATCAGGCTGGCGCCTGCCATTGCCACATTTAAAAACAGACAAATCTCTGTGCATGGAGCAATGACCCAAAGCTTCCCTTATCTTCACCCTGACTAGAAAGGGAGACTAATGGATTTAATTATCATTCTCAACAGCTTAGCTTCCCATTCCGGCTCTGAATCACAGGGTTATGTGACATCTGCATGTATATTACATGGCAAGACAGCAGGAACCTGTTTTATTTTTCTCATCACTGGCAGAGTTATTCTTAGCACCTTGACAGGGAGGATCATTGAAGGAAGAAGCAGGTCCTCCAGCTTTTGTGGGATGCTCATGGCCGAATGCCACTGCTAATTGTTATGTAGCTATTTAAAGCCTGCAATGAACATTCCTGAGCTCTTTCCACATGGCATTCTCCCTTCCCACCTTCGTGCACATTATTCCCAGTTTGTGCAAGCTGCAGCGAGCATCAGCCGTTGCCCTCTCCAGGATGGAATGGCAAGAGCTGCTCAGGTATTTGGGACGATGTCGCCTTCAAGTGGCTGGCCCAGAAAGTCATAAGAAAGTCACAGGCTCCCCCTTCTCTTCTAGAAGCGTTGGTATTTTGGTGCAATGTCCATCTAGCATTGGGCATGTCTTGGTGGTTTCAGTTTGCACGGGGGGTTCCCAGCTCCCACGCTTTGCTTTTGTGTCCGGCAAAGCACTGATGATCCTTTGACGTTTTCAAATAGAAGGGCCTGTTTCCGCCAGGCTTTCTACTTTGGTTTAGATGCCACCTGACAACACCATCACAGGACGTTTATTGACCAGCTTCCATTCTGAAGGATCCCAACACACTTTGCAAGCTAAGGTCTGGATGGTTCCATGCAAAGCGGACTCCTGGCTCACATGGAAAATATGGATAGCTGCCTCTACAGCTGCCTCTTCCCCCATCCTGGGAGCTAGGGTGCCCCTTCCTGGGCTGAGGGTCTGTGCATCATTGCCCTGCTAACCTGTCATCCTTTGAAAAGTAAATACAGTCTGCAGCAGTATGAAGTAGTTGACATACGTGGAGATGCCAGCAGGGCAGCAGCGGCAGAAGGATTTCCAGGTAGTGTAACCCTGTGTTGCCTGGAAGCTGGAAATGGGTAAGGGCCCTGGAGCCCATGCCCCCACATGGAGCATTTGCACAGAGTGATGTGGCCTCCAGCAGCTTCTCCTTTTAGATCTAGGTCCTTCCTCATAGGTGCAACACTATCCCACACTGGAACGACCTGGGTTAACCCTGTTAGTTACAGTACGTAATAAACCACATAGGCAGCAGCAGCACGCCCCAGGGTACGTCTACATTGCAAGTTTAAGCCAGGTTTTAGCCAACCCCCCGTCCACACACAAATTCCTGGATTTGGAGGTGCTTTAAAATTGGGCTAAGTTTGCCCAGGTGGGAGCATAGATTAGAACCCAGGGGTCTGCTTTAATTTGGGTTCCCACTTTGCAGTATGGACAGAGGCTAAATCGCTCCAATGCCTTACCATGGTTCCCTCTGAAGGACTGAGAAGTTCGCTCACTGTTGAGTGGGAAAGCATCCTAGAGGTTCTACTCGGGTGCCATTCACTCACTTTAACTGCAGCGAAGACATACCCTGAGTGAGATCTGCCTTCCTCTTTGGGCTTTCTGTGGGAAGAAGCATTAGTAAATGACTGACACTCAGTATTATTCCAGGATAAGCTGGTTTTCTGCAGGTTTTTGTTATCCAGTGGCTGAAAAGCAGCCAAGAGATGAACTAATTCTAGGCTATGTTTGATTAGTCAGCTGTCAGCAAGTGGACCTGCAGGTTCACGTCAGAAGGTTCTTGCTGGCAACAGTGTTATTAGGAAAGCAAGGCGTTGGCAGCACTCTCTGGCGATTAGTAGGACAAAGCCTGAGTTCTCATCCTCGCAATGTCCTCACCTCACCGTATGATGCCGGCTGAGTCACCCAGGCTGAAATTTCAAAAATAGCCACGAATTTGGGGTGTCCAATTTGAGTCACCGTAAAAGAGTCTGATTCTCTAAGCTGCTGAGGTTTCTGTTCTGCTGGAGGTCAGACGAGATGATCACACTGAACCCTTTTGGCCTTGGAATCTATTCATCTAGCTGATTGGAAGGGAAATTCACACGCACCTTGTGGGAAAGAGGCACAGCCGGTTGCACTAACTAATTGCGCCCTTGGCCTGTTGGCCCATATGCAATTAAACCTGTGCTTGCGTCCCTGGGATTCTTTAAATGAACCCTGGTTATTTGCCCTCTGGGTGTTTTGCGATGGTGGTTACCAGGCGTGCTTGATGGGCAGTGATTACTGGGGGGTGTTTTTCCTTCTTTCCCTTGGAATTTCCACTGTGCCCTTGAGTTACTCCTCACTGTCATCCCTTGATTCAGCCCTGCAAATAGCTGTGTGTGTTACGGATCATGCACTTGGAACGGCCGAGGGCCATCCAGAACCAGTTGTGGGCACTGAGCAATTGACGATCTGGCCCCACGTCATTCATGACCATGTTCTTTGCTTTACAGTGCTTTACAACTGCAAAGCGTTGTCCATGGAATTTAATATATGATCATTATGAATTATGCTTCGCTTTTACAGCTGTTTTCATCAGTAGAACTCAGAGCGCCTTACAAAGGAGGTCAGGATATTTAATTATCTCCATTTTATAGCTGAGAAAACTGAGGCCCAGCAAGTCACTTGCCTGAAGTCACCCAACAGGGTAGTGTTGGGAAGGGAATCCGGGCCTCCTGTGTCCCAGTCCTGTGCTCTCTCCCCTAGGCCACACTGATTTGAGGTGGGGAGTTGACTCACAAAGTTTGAATGTGTGGGGCTGGTAGTGCTGCTTTCAGTAAGGAGCCTGGGAAGGAAACATCCAGTTGTGGGCTAGCTGGCTTCATCCCTAAAGCCCAGACTCTCTCCATTCCTTACCCCTTTTTCCCCAAGAAAAGAGCCACTGAAAAGGAAAGACGCCCAGAAATACAGGGAGGCTTGGCCGGAGGCATGTCCTGCTGAGCCTAGAGCCCTGCAATCCCATGCTCTCTGGCTTGGCAAGGAGGCGTGGAGAAAAGAGAGTGGCTGGCAGGTGACTTTGGGGTTTAGGACCCAGAGGAGCCAGTGTCAGACAGCAGGGATTGAAGAGGAACTAAAAAGCTACTGGCTTGGGGTGGGTGGCTCAGATTCTCTGCAACAGCCTGGGGCGCTGGGGAATCTGCCTCTGCTGCCCTTCCTGCACCATGAAGGAGACTCTGTTCAAAGGGAACTTCTGGGTGAGAGGGGGAGCTCTGGGGTGGGCAGCTGATTGGGTGGGGGGAACCACTGGCGCCGGGAAACAGGAGCTGGAATGGAACCAGCAGCAAACTGGGATTTTTCTTGATTTCCCAGTAGGGTGACCAGGTGTTCTGGTTTTATAGGGACAGTCCTGATATTCCGGGCTTTGTCTTATATAGGTGCCTGTGACCCCCCATCTTCTGATTTTTCACACTTGCTGTCCAAGAGCATTCTTCTTTCTAAGGAGAAGTTTAATTCCATGGTCTGGAGCTCCTGTCCGAGCCTTTCCGACCCTGCTTTCTTTCCGCCTCTGCACAGCTGGGGTAGGCAGCGGCTGGCTCGTGGGCAGATGTTTTAATTTAATGTAAGTCATCCTGGTTGAACTCTTCTGGTGCCCCGCACCACAGGGTTTATGCGGCTCAGAAAGTAAATAATGCTGAGGGTCAAAACTTCCTGCGAGCGAGGCAGTAAACTGCAGTGGCCTGTTGCCTCTGCGGCGTTTGGATACCACATGGTACCGCTTCCCCTGGATGGCGCGTTGTTCATTTACCGTTGTGCGCCTTTTGTTGTGCGCTGTCCAGCTGCGGCTGTGTTGCACCCCAGAAGTGGCTGCAGTTCAGTGGTGGGTAACACCATCCATTTGTCTATGCACTTCAGGGGACATCCTGCCCCCAGTGAAGATAATGGGAGATTTGCCGTTCACTTCCCTGGGGCCAGGATTTCATTCTTTATTTCTGTGACGCCTCAGTTAAACTGTGTCTCAGAGTGCGTTCCTGATAGGTAACACAGGAATAACAACGGCCAGTTATGTAGCGCTTCTCATTCACAGATCCCAAAAGGTCTCTTACAAACTATGGCCCCAATTCTACAAGCTGCTCCCTCCAATTGATCCCGTGAGCTGTCTCGCCACTGGAGACATCATAATGTAGTCGGTCAGGCTCGGTGCCGGTGCGAGGGTCTGCGTGCATAACTTCCAGGGGCAGGATAGATGATGGAAACTGACTTTCTGGTCCTTCGATATAGTTTAATCCAGTGGCTCTGAACCTTTCCAGGGCTACTATACCCCTTTCAGGTGTCTGATTTGTCTTGTATACCTCCAAGCTTCGCCTCACTCAAAACCAACTTGCTTACAAAATCAGACATAGAAATACAAACGTGTCACAGCACGCTATTATTGAAAAATGGCTTATTGTCTCGTTTTTACCAGATAATTAGAAAATAATCAACTGGAATATGAATATTGTACTTACATTTCAGTGTATAGTATACAGAGCAGTGTACACAACTCATTGTTTCTGTGAAATTTTAGCTTGTACTGACTTCACTAGTGCTTTTTTCTGTAGCCTGTCGTAAAACTAGGCAAATATATAGATGGGTTGATGCACCCCTGGAAGACCTCTCAGAACCCTCTGGTTGAGAAACATTGATCTAATCGCAGGGGTGGGAAATGGACACTCGTCCATTTGATTCTCTGCTCTGACATTGAATTGGTGTGTGATCTCTAGGAAAGTCACTTGCGCCTAGATTTTTCCGTCGTCTTTGAGTTCCTTAACTTTTGGCTGCCCACGTGGTGAGTGGCAATGATGCCAGTGGAAAGCAGTCAGAGAAGTGGGTATGCAGTGCCTATGGAAATCAGGCTCGGGCTACATGGAGATGGGCAACGTAATACGGAGGCACTCAAAATGGGTGGCCATTTCTGAAAATGTTGTCCTTAGCCTCTTGGTGCTGTCATTACCTATCTGTAAAATGGAGCTCATGACGCTTTCCCGGCCTTACAAGGAGGTTAGCCTGACTGAGAAGCAGCTTGCTTGAACTCTGTGCCGGGGTTGGACAAATGATTAGCTAAATGCGACTGCTCTGGTTTGCAATGTGAGTTGCAAATGCTGAGTATTAGAATGGGGCCATTGTCTCCTATGTAAATACAAGGTACATATTGGAAAAAATTATGAAAACAAGCCTTGGTCTGTGCCTCACCTTCATTTTTCAGCTGTAAACGACACCCATTTTTATCTTGCTCTGTTTGCTTTGTCGATGCGCTACAGAACTTCACCTGCAGAGAGGAAGGTCTGTGAGATCCAGGGCTGTGTGTTTACAGACAAACAAAATACCCCTCAAAACTGTACATTCAAATTCCTCCTCACCCCTAGGATTTTAGAAAGGGCAGCGCGGGGCGCATGTGCCATCAGGTGCATGTGTGGGAAAGTAAGAGTGGTTTGAAAAATCTGCATCTGGCCAATTTGCCTTGCTCTGATGTCATCGTGGACTCAGGGATGTCTTGACTCAAGCTTACTCTGTGGCGAGCTACAGTCAAGTTAGCCTAGCTTGGGTGACAGCAGCCACACCACCAAATAACCCAGACGGGTTGGGTTAGCAGCGCAGAATACCTGCATCCCTACTGCATTACTAGCTTGAGCGTCAGCAGCACTCGAGCTTTGCTCCCCACCCCCTGAAGGGCCAGCTAGCGGGAGTTTAAAGCAGCATCCAGCTCGAGCTAGAGCTGTTTGTGTGTGGACAGGAGTCAGGCGAGGAGCAGCACTCGAGTTAAGCCCTGCGCTAACGCTGCAGTGGAGACAAGCCTGTAAGCTAAAAGCAGGGCATCAGATCATCCCCTCCCATTTAAAAAAGCTGCAGGAGGGGGCTCTGTGGGAGAAAACCTCTGAGTGGAGTCACCCACCCTCCAATCTAGTTGCGAGGGCCAGGACCATCTTCTCAGTATCTCTGGTCCTGCCTGGGCAGCCCTCTGCTTCCTGGCTCCATGGGAGGGCTGATCCTGTGAGCGTCTGTCCCCAGAAGGGCTGTGCAGGAAAGGGTGGGGGCTGAATTCTCTTTCTCTGGTGAGGTCCTCAGAGGCTGAAGGAGAATGATGTATGTCTCTTCCCCTGCCACCCTCTCCCACCCTGAGACCCCACACCATGCAGTGTCCTCCACAGTGACAGAGGGACGGGTATCACAGCTGGGGCCGATCCTCCCTTCTGCATGGAGAAGGGGAAACCCGTGCATGGAAGGTGCCCAGGGTACTGAGATCGCCCAGTGGGAGGTTTTTGGAGGCAGAGGGAAAACACACCCAAGGAAAATACAAAAGAATCTCCCAAATTCTCCACACGCAGCTCGCTCTCCCTCCCCCGTCTCAGGAAGGATTTACAAAATGTGGTTAAAGTCGCTGCTGAAAATTTTCACCCCCAATTTTTTAAAAAATATTTTTGCCAGGGAACAACGCAACTCAGGCCCCCTGAACGGTTTTTGGAATTTGTATCTTTTTGCCAAATGGTTTCATTATAAAGAAACCAAAAAGAAAAAAAAGAAGTCAAAGTGAACCAGAAAATCCAAGATTTGCACGGTGCTTGTTGGGAGGCCTCAGGTTTTGCATGGCCCGCTTGAGACCATCAAAGGCCTACGTTTCTGAGATGCAGTGTGCTAAATGCTACTTGGAAATCAAAAGTACTGAAGGTCTAAATATCAGTGAAAAACAGGCACTGGAGAGGGACAGGGGCACCCAAAACTAATTAGATTGTCAGCATTTTGGGGCAGGGGCCATCTTTATGTTCTGTATCTGTATAGCGCTTAGCACAATGGGGGCCTGGTCCAGCACTGATGCTCCCAAATGTTACCGCAATACAGATAATAAATCTTAATGCCGGACACTTCTGAAAATTTTGTCCCCATCTCCTTCCCCCTACTGATGTGCCAGCTTCTTAGTGATGAAAGCGCTGATTTAGCAATATGTCTAACATTACTAGCTGGGATCCAATTCCTCCTGGATGAGTTCTCAGCAGCACACTCCCTCTCACACCGCCCCCCCCATGGCTTCTCCTTTTTCTCCCAAATTTTCAAAGGGGCTGTGGTTAGCATCCCAGCACTGTAGTGGGGTCTCTCATGAGTAATCTTTTGTTACTTGGAGAAGATCTGCTACGGTTCCGTTAGGAAGTATCCTAAATGAAAAAAGTTAAACAATGGAGCTGGTGGGGTTGGGAAAAAGAGAAATAGATTTTGTGAAGTATTTTGAAAGGAAAGAAAAGAATTAATTTCATCTGAAACTTCCAGTGAATTTTTTTAAATGACAATTTCTTGAATTTTCAAGTTCTGAAACAAAACTGGCTGACATTTTCAAATACTTAAAATAAAAAAATTCAATTTGTCAGCAGGGCAAAACCATTTTTTCTTTTTTTTTCAACTAGAATGATGGAGGGTGGGGTGTAAAAAGTGAGTCTTCACTCTCCCGTCCTCCCCACCCAGCAAAACAAAACCTTTCCCAAAGTTTCAAAACTTTGTGTTTCTAATTTTTTTGGTGAAAATACACACATTTAATTTTGGTTGAGATTTTGTTTGCACACATGTGTATGTGCACGTTTTCATTTTGGTCAAAAAGATAATTTTCCATCGGGAGAAAAAAGTTCAACATCACATTTTTGATCTGTTCAACTAGCCAACACATGTACAAATAAATGACTATAAATGTCTTAAGATGCACGAGTCATGCTCTTTTTATTGTGTGTCACGTAAGGCCTGAGAATGGGTGACAGGGAACGAATCACTGGATGATTACCTGTTCTGCTCATTCCTTCTGAAGCACCTGGCATTGGCCACTGTCGGAAGACAGTACTGTGCTAGATGGACCATTGGTCTGACCCAGTATGGCTGCTCTTGTGATCCAGCCAGCACTTATGTCTGTCTATGAGTTAGCCAGATCACGTGAGTGGTACCATGGAATTCAGTGGCACGATTCACAGTAGTAAAGTTACCCTCAGATTGTGTCTACACTTAAAAATGCTACAGGAGTGTAGCTGCAGCGCTTCAGTGTAAATACTCACTACAGTGTCAGGAGTGGTTCTCTCTTTGCTGTAGTTAATCCCGCTCCCCGGGAGGTGGGAGCTAAGTCGACAGAAGAATTCTTCTGTTGACCTAGCGCTGTCTACACCAGGGCTTAGATCGACATAGCTAGAACTCTCAGGAGGGTGAATTTTTCACACCTCTGAGAGACGTCGCTTTGCTGATGTAAGTTTTCAGTGTGGAACAGCCCTCAATCATAGACTCTAAGGTTAGAAGGGGCCGTTATGATCATCTAGTCTGACTCCTACACAGCGCAGCCACAGAACCTCCCCCACCCACTCCTGTAATAGACCCCTAACCTCTGACTGAGTTACTGAAGTTCTCAAGGACTTTGAGGTACAGAGAATCCATCAGCAAGTGACCTGTTCCCCATGCTACGGAGGATTGGGCCCTGATTTGACTGCAGTCTTACATTCATCATTCCACCCTCCTCATCCCCTCCTTTTCAAAATGCTTCCGTTCCCCTACATTGCTGACCCTTTCCACCCTGAAGCAAAGTTTTATGGTGGGTTCTGAGTTCTGCACACCTGAATGTCCAGGCTTTTAATGGAAATGTTGCTGGATTCTTAATCCTGCTATTTGGGGCACCTTATGAAAGGCTGGAAGAGACAGCTTCTAGCCCAGGACACATACAGTCTAATTTGCAGGGATGTGGGGGGCGGGTTGTTGTCTTTTTTGGTTTGTTTTTTGTAATTATTTCGGTATTTAGGAAGTTTCAACAGGTTTGCATGGCTTCAGCATGCAGATATCAGCACCAATACAATAATCTTTTCAACGGTGACCTTTTGTTCAGAGACACATTGTACAATACCATAATCACTGGATGGCTTTATTTGGCAGGGTGTTACCATGCTACAGAGCCAGTGTCTAGGGACAGATCGCGTCTAGGGATTTGATTAAACGGAGTGAAATCTCTGATGACAAACCAGGCATCTCTCTTAAATGTTAATATTCAAACAAATCAGAGAGGCATGCTAGGTTTTTTTGCAGGTAGGCATACTTGGTTTGAGTATTGAATAAATGATAACTAAATATCTAAGTATCAATTTGTCATCGGTCTGTTTTGCTGGGTACATAATCGATTAATTAATTTTTCAATAACAACCACTTCCCATCTTAGTTTGAACCATTCCTTTAGAGTTGGACTATTTTTATTTTTCCAATGGGACGTTATCAATAGCTTATCAACTATTAGCAGATAAGAGGCTAATACTTCATTTCTTTGTGTTTGATCCTTTCTGGTGGGAAGCCCCAGGGGATTGCCAAAGGATCAGTTGGTAATTAATATCCCATAATTTGTGTTACAAAGTGCATTCAGTACTCTCTAATGACTGCAGATGTCTGCCATATATGCATAAAATCTCCTCTTCTGCCACATTTGCCCCAACATTTAGCCCCTTAATTTGCAGTATTTACTTTGGCAAAATTCTTAGTGTCGTTAATAGTTTTACGTGAGTGAAGGTGCCAGGTTTGAACCAAGGATTAGATGGTTACAGTGCATTATTATTTATTTTGATTTGTGCTGTGGTAGTACCTAGAAGCGTCAATCAAGGATCAGGGCCCCATTGTGCTAGGCTCACACAATAAAAAGACAGTCCAGGCCCCAAAGAGCTGATGATCTAAATACTAATGACTGTCGATTGGCCAGGAGTGTATGGTGGAGGTGCAGATGGGTGGGGAAGGGAATAAATGATGGAAGGAGAAGCCAACAAAGTAAGTTTAAAGAGTGGTTTAGAAGCCTTGTTTCAGGTTCTCCGCCCGTTGGCTTCAGCAGGTTACGAGTGTATCATTACTGTGCTAGCTGTTGCATGCAATGACAGAGCTCCAACTTCCTCCTTTAATTTTGTCCTCTTTGTTTATTGAAAAAGCAAGAGGAAGAAGAGTTTTCCTCCGCTAACCCTACTGACATTTTGTGATCAGTAAGGGTGACACCATGGGAGAGTCAGAGGTTAACAACTTCTCTGTAAGGCTGGGTCTGCACTAGAAAACTTGGCATCTATAATTCTCCACTGGTGTTCGGCAGGATGGAGTCTGTAGGGTAGACCAGCATTGTGGCTGGTGGGTAGGAAGGGTTTAATGTGCAATAGGGCTAGGCTAAAAATCACAAAAACAAACCCTGAGTTCTGTTTGTACTGTGGCAGTCGAGGGTGTAGTCACATTGGTGGCAAATGATGGCTACAGAGGTTCTTCCTTTCGACCAGTCTGAGCAATCATGACTGAATGATAGCAGGTACAAGAAAGGTATCCCTTAAAATGCAGTTGTGGATACTGACTGTCCAAAGCTACATTCTGGTTGGCTGGTGAGGCCTTCTGGATGGCACAGGTATTCACCAATTTCCAGCTGTGCTCAGCGAGGACTTTCCGATTGAGAAAAGTCTCTGACCGTTGTGGTAAAGGAGAAAAATGGTCTGATGCTTCACTGATAAAGAATGGAAGGACAGTGGCTTAGATTCTAATTTCTGGTATGACTGAATTGTATAATGCTACGTGTCAAAAACACCATGTCCAAGATGAGCTACCCCAGGAGAGGGTGTTGCTCACCGTCGGAGTTGACGTCTTTTTCCCAGTCATCTCTGAGGCAGATGAACGTTCAAAGTCGCTCCACGTGGTTAACCAAGCGAACCAACTGCCAGTTGATTTTGAACTGCTTATTTTGTATCACCATCTGCCTGTCCGTCTGCCTTTGATACGCTTGTGTGACATTAGAATTCAAAGAACAGCCATAGACACTTATTTATGTATTTTCATCTGAGAAATATCAGAAAGAGGTGTCACCTTAGGTGGAAACTATAAATTAAGTAGTACACAGTTCAGATCATACACCACCCTTTGCTGCCTTGCCTTATTCCCCCGCCCACCCTCCGCTTGCTATCATGCCTCACAGCCCCCTCCTGTTTTAAGTCTCCTCCACTTGCTCCCCTATCCATGTACTTTTCTTCTCTTCCCTTTTGCTCTTCGTGCTCTTTTCTTCATCTCTGTTCCCACAACTTTCCTCCAAGTGTCATAACTGTAGCTTACAAACAAACATTTTTGGAGTGCAACCAACTTGAAAGATGCTGACTACATGCAGGTGGTGTGCCCCTCTCATGGCTACTTTATAGAGGAGTCTGCTATTGCTACCAGCTAATGAAGTTATTCCTTTATGTCCAGTGGTAGAGGCCTATGCTTTGAAGGTGAATGTGTCAGGTTAAGTCTGTGCTGGTGGACCTGTGGAGGAGATTGTTGCAAAACCAACTACACGATGTTCTCATTACCTTTCCTTCACTCCCACCTTGTTTGTCAGTTTTCCTGTTAGGTCTAAACGTAGGTTGTAAACTCCATAAGGCAGAGAGGTCTCTTACTTGTCTCTAAAGCCCTATATTGACCTCAGGCATTGTAGACATAAGCTGTGTCAGAAATTCTTAGTTACGCCCTTCACTCAGCGACACTCCTTCAGAACCCAGAAGCAAAAGATCGGCTATTCATGTAAAGTGCCTCTACAGATGGAACTTAAATGAAAACAGAAACCTGCTGAAGACAATATTTTTTTCCCCATCCTTCTATTTCCTGTTGGCCCTTCCTGAAGCAATTGCTGGGAATTGAGCAAGCAACGTTTTTGCAACTTGTCATTTTCATCTCATGCTGTTAGGCCTGTTATTTTTTTTTATTTATTACCACTTCCTGGATTTTTGTGCTCACTTCTCTGCAAGCCAGTTCCCCCCACGTCCCTGCATTTTTCACGTAATTTGGCAGTCAAACACTTGGCTCCTAACTGGATATTGATTATTGTCTTAGGATGCCTGTAAATCAAACCATTAATACCAAAAAAGATTAAATTGCTATAAAACAATTAAAGGATAATGTATGGGAATGCAGTCCTGAACCCTTTAGTCATCTTGCTTTGCGTGATTTTAAACAATGCATTTATCTGTAGATTGTATGGAAAAATGCTTTAGAAGGAGATGCCTGGTAAAGTTTTCAAAAGTTTGTAAGTGAATGAGGAATCTAACGGTATGTCTACACTACAGACACTCCAGCGACACAGCGGTGGTATTGTAGTGCTTTCGTGTAGACATTTGCCTCAGCGATAGAAGGGTTTTTTCTTTGAGAGGCAATAGCTAGGTTGACAGAAAATTTTTTCCGTCAACCTAGCACTGTCTATACCAGGGCTGATGTCGCTAGGTTGATGAAGTTTTAGATATACACCAGGCCTAAGTTCCACTGACTTGCAATAAGACTTAGGCGTCTGATTGTCTTTTGAAAATGGGACGTAGCCTCTTAAACCTCTGAGGTGTTTTTGAAAATGTTACCTGTCCTCTCACTTCTGTGGATTATATTACAAACTCTCTTATCTTTGTAAATGCTGGAGCAGAGCATGTATTTACACTGATTTTATTGAGCGTCTTCTCACGTCAAAGCCCTTGAGAAACTTTAGCTTTAGCCTGGCAACGCTGCGAGGGAGGTAAGAATTTTTATCCCTCTTTTGCAGATGGCAAAAGTGAAGGACAGGTAGATAAGGGCTTAGCTCAGTCAGTGGCAGAGTCTGGAACAGAGCCCAGGGGCTAGATTCACAAGAGGGACTTGGGCATCTCAGGCCAACATGTAGATGCCCCTGGCAGTCATAAAAACACTGCTCCGCTGCAGTTTAATCCTGCAAGCGCCTAAGTTTCCACCGCTAAAGTGCCTTAGCTGCCTACGCTTCTGCCTCTGGGCACGCACACAGCCATCTAAGCCCTGCCACCACTGAGGAGTGTGCCTGAATCCTGCGAGGATTCACAAACTCGGTGTTCCCCTGCCCGTGGAGCCTAAGTTGGTAGACCTGCTCCCGGGATTACTACGGGATCAGGCCCTGCACAAAACAGCGGTGCTGCTAGTCGTCCCGTCCTTCAGGTTAAGATTCTGTCACAGGTATTTTTAGTCAAAGTCCGGGCGAGAAACAAAAATTCACAGACGCCCCTGACCTGTCCTGGACTTTTATTCAAGATACCCTGGGGGTAGGGGGGAACCAGTTCTGCTGCTGCTCCAGCCCTGGGGAGGCTCCCCCCAACCTGGGCCGCTGCTCTTTTGGGCTCAGCGGTTTGGCAGCCCCGGGCCTGACCATCCATCTGCTTTTCGGGGACTGCTGTTCTGTAGCCCCAGGGCTGGCCACCGGGCCGACAACTGCTCCAGCCCTGCCTCAGAAGTCAGGGAATCATATCTTTACCCATCATAAACCCGCTGGTCAGAGCAGTTATCCAGGGTGTAAGCCACCGGGGCTCAAATCTCCGCTCTGTCTGAGTCAAAGCAGGGACTTGAACCCGTGTCTCCCAGCTGCCAAGTAAAGTGCCCTACCCCTGGGAGCGAGGCATGGGTGGTGGGTATAATAGGCCAGAGAAGGTAAGGCGTCCCTGGCGCAGCCACCACCGCCCCGCCGCCGGATGCCTAGTCTGTGGTGGCTCTGCCTCTTCCTGTCCCTGCTCTGCCTCTGCCCCTAGGCCCCCACACCATGGGCGGTGAGCGATAGAGGCTGGGGGGCCAGATCACGGCTGCGCTCAGAGCATGCCGGCCGGGGTTTGGGGCTGCTCCTGGTGCTGGTGGGTGTGGGGGGTGGGGTCCTTGGGCGTAAGGGGCAGGGCACGGGACTAGGGCATGCGCTGCCCATGGTTATAGGTTATTGGGGGTTGGCTTGCTCTCAGTATCTCTGGTTGATGCTGTTCCTTTTGGTATAAAATACTTATCTATTAATTGAGCCAGAGAGAACTTGAGAGAGAGAGAGAGTGTGTATCTCACACACACACATTGACACATCTCGAGCTGCTGAACACTTTTCGTGCAAAATGTTTTCACATGGAAAATATGCTTTTGTCCCCACCCCCCCCCCATTTTTTCGGGGGGGGGCAGGGGAGTGTTAATTTCAGTTTCTAACACATAATGTGGAAATGGACATCTTTGTTTTTAGTCAACATTTCATAATGAAATGACCATTTTTGTTTGGACCTAGAAATATAATGTTGTGGCATTCTAGGATTTTTTTTTTGTTTTGTTTTAAAAAAACTGAAACGTGATGCTCTTTTATGTCAATTTGTGATGACAATTTTTGTTTTGATCGAAAATGTCCACACTTTCCCTTTACTGGTTTGAAACTTTTCAGAATTCCTTTTTGGCATGTTAACCTTTTCAATATTTCTCCTTTCCATCCCAGTCAAGATTAAAATGTCACAATTTTCTATAGCCCGAAAACTCCGTTTTCCAAACCGCTCTGTACACATAGAATACCATAGACCTGGAAGCTAGGTGCCCTCCACTCCTGATAAATGGCTCCTTGCTGCTTTGATCCTTTAGTGTGGTTTTTGAAATGGCAGAAATGTTAGTTTCCATTTGTTTGGAATGCTGTGTATCTTCTGCAGAATGTGGAAACATCAGCTGCTGCTTTGTCACCTTGAAATTGTCTGTTGAAAGTTTCCATGGATAATACTGTAAATAGCATTTCTGGGTTTCTGTTAATAGCTCTTGCAGAGAGTTAAGAGGGTGGCTGGGGGGTGAGAATTGAACATGTGCTATATTAAGGCTTCCTTTATAGATCATACAAGGAAGGTTTTGTGACCAAAAAGCATTTCCCCTCACTTGCTTGTAAGTTTACTTAGAAATTCAGGTCTTATCTGCTCTGGAAGACTTCCTGCTGGGAAACTAGTGAAATTGTGTCAAAGCAAGGGACCGGTGAAATCCTAACCCTATTGAACTTGATGACACCTGTCCCATTGACTTTAATAGGGCTAGGATTTCACCTGGAGTTGAGCTATGGTGAGTGGAAGGGATTCAGAGAAATACTATTTAAACCTCTGATTTTCACACCCATTTAACTCCAGTGCTTAATAAACAAGAGGGAGAAAGAATGTCCTTGTTAAAGATGTTCCACCGCTGCCCCTTATTAACATACTAGAGTTCCCAGTACTTACCTCTGAGAGCCCCAAGTGATCCTTCAGTAAAACCAGGGAAGACCACACTGGACTTCCCTGATATTTGTAAAGTTTAAAAATAACCAAAACATTCTCCTGTACCTCCTTGCAACAGACAACAAAAAGCATTGTAGGGTTCCTTTGTTAATCAAAACCTCCCTTCATCCACAAAGCCACCTCCTTTTCCTTCTTCCCATTCCTCCTTGAAACTCTCCTTTGCAGTCATGCCTTCCAAGACTTCACTGTTGTTAGACAGTTGCTGGGCTGAGACCACTGCCTGTCATTCTGGGCGGTTTTGTCTCCTTGTTTCCTCATACTCCCCATGTCTCTGTCTGCATGCACTTGCTCTCCTTGTCTTAGGGTTTGTCTATGCGCAGACATGAACTGATTAAGGTAAATTAGTTAAATCAGGGCAAATCCTGCTGGAACCTCTCTTAGTTCAGCTTAGTGGCTGATTTTGGTTTACCTTAAACCTGTTCCTAATTAACTCCAGATCAAATGGGGGAAAAACCACTCTTATAACGGAACTGGAGGGTCATGCACAGGGATTTGCATCAGTTGAACTATACTGGTTGAAATTCACATCTTTAGGTTATACTGGCATGTTTTACACTTAGATTCAAGCAGGGATCATCCTTTTGTTCTGCATCTGTACAGCTCCTAGCACAATGAGATGCTGCTTCACGGCTAGCACTCCTAAGTGCTATTGCAATAAACATAATAAGAGTCATAAATAATCACATAAATAAAAGATCGAGGCGTCCTTTGCAAGTCACCTTTAAAATAATCATGAATGAACGTAAGAACAGCCATATGGGGTCAGACCACGGGTCCACGTAGCCCAGTATTCTGCCATCCAGCAGTGACCATCGCCAGATGCTACAGAGGGAATGAACAGAACAGGCAATCACTGAGTGATCCATCCCCGTCATTCACTCCTAGCTTCTGGCAGCAAAGTATGGAGTCCCCACTTGCTGCCTTTCTTCCTTTTATCTGCCCCCATTTTTACACACCTTTCTGTTTCTGGTCTTTGACTAGACTCTTGACTTTGACCCCCTTTGGCTTTTTGGAGGAGTCAGATTCCTGGATCCAGATTCCTGGATCACTGCTCTGATTCTAGGTTGGACACAAAACCAGACGGGGCTTGTTTTCCGGTTTTGGTTCAGAAGCAGCCAAACTCTCCTGGAAAAGAGCTTAGGAGACTTTAATTCAATCTGCACCTGAATTCAGACCCTGAATTGGACTCCGCCCCCAGCTCTAACCTAATACGCATCTGAATGCTGCAACTGTTTTGCTTCTTGTTCTAATATCTAGGGTGTTTTAATCCCTCTAAATGGCTCTGCTATATTTTTACAACACACAAAACAGAGCACAGAGCTGGTGGTGATTGGGGGTGGGTGGGCATGTGTCATGTTTAATGAGTCATAATTCATAACGAGCCGTTCAGGGGGTCAGAGGAAAATATTTCTAGCCCTTGCGTCAAATTCTCTTTGAAATGACATATGTTATCAATCTGACCCTGATTCCACAGATCTCTGTATTCAATTTGTGAGAAGGGGAATTCAGAGGCCCTCTGCACCATAGAAGGGATTCAGTGAACAGGGCACGAGGCTGGGAACCAGAAGACCTAGGTTCGATTTCTGCCATTGCCTCAATGTGTTACCAGGGCTGAGTCATTTAAAGAATATGTGCCTCGGTTTCCCCATCTGTAAAACAGGGTGATGATTCTTCCGCATATCTTGTAGAGTGCTTTGCACTTAGGGACATAGAACTGGAAGGGATCTTCTGGGACATCAAGAGCAGCCCCCTGCTATCACAGGCAACAGTTTATAGATGAAACGTGCGACGTATTTTTATTGTGTAAAGAAAGCAGTTTCTCAGCAGGTAAAAATAATGGAAATGTTGAGCCATATTAATATAATCATGTCTCCATTCCCCCAAAGCTGATCTTCTGTCTTAGCCCACTGGCAAACACTGATACCATACGTACATCACCTACAGGGGCAAAAAATCCCACTGTCCTGAGCTGAACAATGCTGGAGACTCAGATACCCGCCCTGCGGTGAGGACCTTTCCGTTTCCTATTTCAGTATCATGTCTCTGTAACGTGCACTGCTGAGTGGAGCTGGTAGTAGATTCCTACTGTTATGTTCCCGGCCTGCGCACAGAGAAATCAGATCAAAACATAAATCACTCGTGCTGGAAGGTTGCAACGTAACACTGTGTTTGAGAATCCAGAATGATAACTCACCGTACCCAAAACCAGAGAGAGACAAGGTAGGCTGCTCCCTTAGGCAGAGAGAGAGAGACAGAGACAGCTCACCCCTCACTTTGTTTTAGGCTGGCTCTTTCCAGGCTGACTTTGATTGCATGCTTTCCTACAGAGCCCCCTGGCTTGTAAGCGGGACCTGGAAACCCCTTACAAATTAAAAGGAAAGCCTACAATTCCAACCATGTTTCAAATACACCACTCCTACGTTGTGCTTCCTGTCACCCAACGGAGAGCTCTGCAGACTGTGTCCCAGCATTAAGGAAGAGATTGCAGTCCTTAAAAATTGTGGACGATTATGTTTCCAGTGGGTCAGAAATTCTAGCTCCCCACTAGCTGACTCCAAATTGCTCTGAGTGAAACCTGAACTGAACAGAAATCCGCAAAGCCAAAGAGGGCTTGACTTTGTTCAGGAACACAGCTCAGCACTGAATAAGCTCTTGTTCTGCAGAGCAACACAATTTCTGTGTAACTCGCTGAACACAAATACCTACAGAGCTGGGTCTGGAACCTGGATGATGATGATTATTTTTTTTAGCTATACCCTCCCCCAGCCTCTACTACTTGAGCATGAGGAGAACTCCTCTATCCAGCAGCAACACCCAGTTCCTTATTCTCTGTGGGGGCCAGCCACTTGCAAATCGAGTACATTATAAGGGGACCATGCTTCTCGCTTCCCATAAGCAGCAACTGGTTTTACTTGTCTTAGTCCTACCACAAGAGCTGTGTCTTAAACTGAAACTACTGAAGTAAAGAAAGGCCAGGTTACTCTGAATAAGAAACCACTTTCTGGCAGGGCTGGCAGCTCTCCCACAGGCCTGTGATGACCTTGCATGTGAATCAAAGATGGGAACGACTGGTTTTGCCCAGTTTAGAATCCACTTGAAAAATCAGAGTCTCCGAGTTTAGAACAGATCTTTGGCGCTTCTGGGATTTGAGACTGTCTTTCTTTCGGCACAAGGCCGAATGCATTTTATTTCCCTGGAGCTCTAGCAGCAGAGCGACTTTCAGACAAGAGTCTTAGCTTGCGTAACACAGGCTTCCATTTCGTTAGACTGTTTAAAACATTTAGACTGCCCTGGGAAAGTAGCGTCTTTACGTGAAGTGTGTAGAGGGGATGGGGAGTGTTTTGGGACATCCCAGCCCCACTCCTGCCTTCTTGGTTCTCACATCTCTAAATCAGAAGTCCTCCCTGGGGGAGCCCTGTGAAGCAGAGTACAGATACCGTTTCCAGTTAGCTACAACAGTGTAAACCCTGAGTAACTTGAGAGTCAGCGGTTGCTGGGGATTGACATGGATGTCAGATTTCAGGTCAGATGTCAAATCATGAAGGCCAGATTTTTATCCAAGTTCATCGGTGGCCTGTGATTAGAATGTGCTGGCCATACTCTGTGTACCCCATCTCTGATCTAGCAGATGACACACCAGAGGCTGACGCATTGCTTCTGCAGGTAGCTATTACATGGACTGCAGGCAACCGCTAGACTTCCACAGATGCTCAGCAAAGCTGCATCAGAGCTCGTCGTTGTGCTCCTCAGCAAGTTCATGAGAACATTAAAAAAAAGTGTTGTGTTTTTTTTTTAAACAAGCCAAAAATGGCAGCAAATATCTCGATGTAATCTCCTTGTGGCTGTGGCTACGGATTGCCGCTGCTAAACAGCCAACCACAGGCATGCCACAGACATTAGTGTTTCCAGGTGCTTCAAATGGCTTATGAGCGTGTTGTCACCGTGGAAGCCTAAGTGATTTTCTCACGCGACCTTTTCCAGCAGCCTTGGTGGTCATTCTGGTTGTTGCTTAGAATTCAGTGTTGGTATGGTTAAAGGGCTGGCAGTATTCTTGTTAATAAGGAAGTCTTCTTTGTGGAAAGTCCATTGGTTATGGACAGATTGATTCCAAAATCTTTCAGTAGCCAATCCTTCTCTGCGGAAGAAGGGGGTTTTACAAAACAGGAGTGCTCCACCCCCAGAGCTCCAAAACGGGATCGCCCAGCTCCCCGGAGAGGAGAGGCAAATGGAGCTCAGGTTCAGAAGAGGAGAATTCCCAAGCTTGCTGGCATTAGCAAGGGCAATAGCTGCTGCATCATAGCGCTTGCTGAGTAATGCCGTTGGAAGCCGACAGTTACTCTGGATTTACACCAGCATAATCTGAGGCCAGACTTTTATCTGACTGCCCCCAGTGGCAGCCTAGTCAGGGTGCGCTGGGCGTATCCTGCAATCTTTTTAGAGGAGCTTATTATCTCAATTATCACGTCGCTATAATTACCTTTAGCATGTAGCATAGACCTGATGATTTACCAGTGAAAGTGTCTCCAGCCTAACTTTTGGTCAGCACACACGGGAAGGCCCTTATCCATGCCTGCATGCATCCCAAAGCATCAGAAAGAATTTGGCTTAACTAACCTTTGATTAGCACCCAAACGCATCCAGGCCTCGCATGAAATGCTCAGCTGTGGTGTTTATTAGCATGCAGTGGCAATAATGGCTCCCAACGCAGGGTCTGTAAGTTCTGTACCTCAAATCAAGTCTCTCCTATAATCTTGCTGAGTCCCCTTGGGCTAAGCTCTAGAACAAACAGTCTCTCAGGATGAAAAGGGGAAGCGTATGGATCTTTGTGCACACACAGAGCCTTTCTAGAGAACTAATTCTGCGTGTGTTGGTCTAGATCACTATATGTTGCCATGATGGGTTGGATATACCTAGTGGGGTCCCGCAAAGGTCTGTCCTGTGTCTGGTACCATTCAATATTTTCATTGATGACTTGGATAACGGAGCGGAGAATGTGCTTATAAAATTTGTGGATGACACCAAGTTGAGAGGGGTTGCCAGCACTTTGGAGGAGGGGGTTAGAACTCAAAATGAGCTCGACAAATTAGAGAATTGGTCTGAAGTCAACGAGATGAAGTTCAGTAAAGATAAGTGCAAAGGACTACGCTTGGGAAGGAAAAATCAAATGCAGAGCTACAAAGTGGGGAATAACTGGCTATGCAGTAGTACTGTGGAAAAGATCTGGGGGTTATAGTGAATCATAAATTGAATATGAGTCAACAGTATGATGCAGTGGTGACGAAGGCTAATATCATTCTGGGGTGTATTAACAGGAGTGTCGTATGTCAGAAATGAGATGTAACTGTCCCGGTATTCTAGGCTTGGTGAGCCCTCAGCCGGAGTACCATGTCCAGTTGCGGTGTCACACTTTAGGCAAGAAATGGACAAATTGGAGAGAGCCCTGAAGAGGGCAACAAAAATGATAAAACATTTAGAAAACCTGCCACTGACATACCAGGGCACAATCCAGATTAATGAGCAGCTGTGTCACCCCTGCCCTGCAACCTTGGGTGCCTTACAATGTCTTGCAGAAGTAGTTCCCACCTGGGCCACTCATAAACAGCTTTCCACATGCAAGCCAAACCCTAAGTGTCTGTGTGTAACGGCAGCCTGCCAGCCACACGTGGGTTACACTCTGGCTTTTACCAGTCTGGATTATACTGTGGGGTATACTAACAACCCCCATCTTAGATTCCCCTCTCTACCAGAAACATATGTCCTCTACTGCCCACCCCTATCCTGGACAGTACAAATCTTTTGAGTCTGTTATTCCTTTAAGGGAATAAATATGCACATAAATTGTCACCCCAAATGGAGTTACCCAGACACTGGATTAGATAAAACAATAAAACAAGTGTATTAACTACGAAGAGAGATTTTAAGTGAGTACACATGAGGCATAAAAGTCAGAAATGGTTACAAGGAAATTAGAGACGAAAGGTTTACGAATAGCTAACATAACAAGTTACATTAGATTCAAGCAATGTTTCTCACTGCATGCTTTCAGCAGTTTTACTGACCAAGAGGTGTAGTCAGGACCCCTTCTTTCCCAGAGTCCAACAAATACTTTCTTTGTCCCTTTGGGTACAGTGAATTCAGTGGACAGGAAGAGAAATGGGTGCCGGGGAGGTGTTTGTCCCGCCTTTTTATAGTTAGTCCCCCTTTTGAAGACATTTCCAGCTGTGCACTGGGAGACAAAGAGTTTATGTGGAACGATATTCCCTGATGACTTTTCCTCACTTGTTTGAGCTGTCTTTGTTTTCCTTCCTGCTTGATGACTTGGTTTACTGCTTAAATACAAATTAAGTAGAGCATACATTCCTTTGTTTAGGACAGACCTGTTTGCCAACCTTAGTTTGGGCAGAGTTGTGAGGTTTGGAACACATGTTAATGTTATACAGAGAATCTTATAACTTCACATTAAGTGTTGCCACACATATTTTACCAGGATAATACTGGCTAGCAATTTATGAGCTTTCAAATGACAACTTATAAGGCATATTTTGTACAAAGATTATTGTAATAGCGTAGGGGTGTACTCTGTCACACTGAATAAAGGTTTAAAAAAAACTGGGCATGTTTAGTCCTGAGAAAAGAAGAATGAGAGTGGACCTGAGAAGAGTCTTCAAATATGTTAAGGGCTGTTACAAAGAGGATGGTGATCGATTGTTTTTCATGTCTCCTGAAGACAGGACAAGAAGCAATGGACTTAATCTGCAGCGAGGGAGATTTAGGTTAGGTATTAGGAAAATATTTTGAGCTATAAAGATAGTTAAGCTCTGGAATTGGCTTCCGAGAGAGGTCGTGGAATCCCCATCATTGGAGGATTTTAAGAACAGGCTAGATTAACACCTGTCAGGCTAAATTAACACTAGGTTGGGGTGAACAACTATTTTTTTGATAAGGTCCACATTTCTTGGTCAAGGAATAGTCAAGGTCCAGACTCCAGAAAAAATAACACAAAAATAACAATAATAATGGTAATAAGTAAATAAAAAGATTTCACAGTCCATTCAAAAGCATCTGGTGGTCCAGAATTGGCCCGCAGTCTGCAGACTACCCCGGCCTAGGTTTACATGGTCGGTTCTGCCTCAGTGCAGAGGGCTGGACTAGATTCCCTCTTGAGGTCCCGTCCAGTTCTATATTTCTATGATATGGTGGAAGGGGGACTTTCCCCTGTGCTGACACACCACTTCTGCAGTTGACCACTCCACTTCCTGTCACAGACATTCAAGAAAATCGCAAGTTCAGGGAGGATTTCACTTGAATTGTTTGATGGTACAACTTTGTGTTGTGGGTCTAAATGGCTTTCAGTAGCATGTAGGATGGAAAAATGTAGAACGGAAAAATAGCAAAGGCATGATACTAAAAACGAACAAACAGTTCACAAAAAAGATATTTTTTGAAAAAGACCATTTTTAAAAAAATGGAAAACGTTTTCTGTCTAAAGAAAAACATCAACCTGCTCTCTGAGCTCTGGGGAGGGATTGTTTTGCATCTTCATATGGGAAATTGGGAATAGGTTCTTCCCTTCAGCCTTTTATCCCACTCTGTGTACCAGCACAGAGGGAGACCGGAGTTTGCTCAGAATGTATTTATTGAAAAGGTTTGCTTGTCTCAGCTCCAGCCCCTGCAGCAAATACTTGTTCTCTCTACTGAGTTTGTGCTGAGAAACCCAGACGGCTGGAATAAGAACAGACGACGTCACATTGACCACTGAAGTTTACATCAGGGATGGGTTTGTCCACTGATTGTATATCACATGGCAGGGGAATTGGCTGCGTATTTTTGGTTTTAAAGTCAGTTTAACAATACTTGCTGTCATTCAGTCATCCCCTCTGCTTATGTAACCAAAGGGCCTAACACATTTGAAAAATAGCTGATAACATTTTTGATACTGGCCATTGCTATCTCAGCATTTTACTCCCAAGAACAAAAGACCGTCCATATTGGGTCAGGCCAGTAGACTGTTCATCTAGTATGCTGTCTTCTGACAGTGGCTGGTGCCAGGTGCTTAAAAGGAATGGGCAGACAGGGCATTTTTGAGTGATTGATCCTTCTGTGGTCCATTCCCACCTTCTGGCAGTCAGAGGTTTAAGGACACCGAGATCATGGGGTTGTATCTCTGATCATCTTGGCTAATAGCCATTGATGGACCTATCCTCCATGAATTTATTTAATTCTCTTTTTTGTTTTTAACCCTGTTATACTTTTGGCAACAAGTTCCACGGGATGACTCTGTGCTGTGTGAAGAAGTATTTCTTTATGTTTCTTTTAAATCTGCTGCCTATTAATTTAATCAGGTGACCCTATTTCTTGTGTTATGTGAAGGGGTAAATAACACTTCCCTCTTCATTTTCTTGACACTATTCATGATTTTATAAAACTCTATCATTTCCACCCTTAGTTGTCTCTACTAAGCTGACCGGTCCCAGTCTTTTTAATCTCTCCTCATATGGAAGCTGCTCCAAAACCCTAATAATTTTTGTTATGAAAGCTTATGCCTGCAGAAATTAAATTTGTTACTGTTTAAAGTGCTACAGGACTCTCATTGTTTTTGCTGTATACAGTCTAACATGGCTACCCCTCTGGTACAATTCTAATATATCTTTCTGAGATGGAGTGACCAGAAGTGCATGCAGTATTTAAGGTGTGGGCGTTTCATGGATTTATAGAGTAGCATCTGTTTATTATCTATCCTTTTCCTAATGGTCCCTTGCATTGTGTTAGCTTTTTTGACTGCACATTGAGGGGCTGGAATGTAATGTGATGGGTGGGTTAAGAAAAACAGGTCTGGTTTCAGGAGGGAAATGGTTTGGTGTGACATAAGGGGCTCAGGAATGCAAGCTGATGGCCAGGCAGCTACTGGACAAACACGTGCCTCTCAGCATGTGGCACTGGCCACTATGCATAGTCAATCAAGATTTCTTTCCTACAACTCTGCCTGCCTGCCACGTCTCTTCTTGCTAAGGAAGCTGAATGCTAGTAATATCAAAGCATAGGTGATATTAACCTCCGTTCACAAGAGCATATAATAGGGACACTTTAAAAATTCTTCTCTGGGATACTGGCAAAAGAGTATCAGGTCCTACAGTTTTGATCAGGCCCGTTCATCATACAATAAAATAAGCGCCAGCTCCCACTCTGAGCTGGCCTATTGGCTTGAGGGGAAATCTATGTGATAAAAGAAGACAGCTGTCTTTGTCTCATCTATCAGCTGTTCTAACACTTCTCTCACAGCTGTTATCTAAACACTGGATCTCGGGACTACTTGATTCCCAGATCTTTGGAAAATAGAAAACCCTCTCTGCGAAGCATTCACAATTTTGGGGGGAAAAAACCTTCATCCTGAATTGGGACAAAAAATCCAAAATTTTTTACAGAATGGGATTTCCAGAAACATTTTGCTTTGAGAGAACTGAAACAGTTTTCTTTTTTTTTGTTTTACAGCTGCCTGTCTGGAAGGATTTTGTCAATTTCACTGTCTCCCTGCAGGTGGGAGTGAAATTGACAAGAGCCTTCCATCCCTGAGGCCATAATTTTGATATTCTCCATGGAAAAAAATTCAAGATTTTTTTGTGAAAAGAGAATTCCCTGTTGGAAAATCATTCCAATGACAAATTCCCAATCAGCTCTAGAGGTGATTTAGTGCCTGGGGGAAAGGAAATCTCAGTTGCATGCCATGTGAATTGTCTCTTGCCAGCTAACACAATGCAATGTTTGTGCTGATCTTGTAGGAGATTGCTCACCTACCTTCAAGGTTAGAGGGAGAGTACCTGCCATCTGAATGACATTTACATAATCATTTGACTGATGATTGGGTGTATCTATTGTGTTTCCTTTAAAATCCACTACAGGAAGTCAAGTTAGACTCTTCCCCTTGGTTTTGTAACTATCTGCCATGAGAATCGGTTTCAGTATAATGCATGCTTCCTTTTTCACGTAAATGATCCAAAAGATGTGACATAAAGCCAGAAATCTGTTCATATGTTTTTATTAAAGTCTTAATAATCTCTTTCTGGAGGGAGGAAGAGGGGGGATTATTTCTGCTTTGAGTGAATCCATCATTTTTTAAAATGAAACTAAGTCTAATGCTGGGATCAGCCTGTTTAAAAGATATATTTTGAATGTAAGAGTTACTGGTAGGGAGAGGAAGTTTTTATATTCCCATCTATCATTTCCTAAATAAGTGTAATGAGATGAAATGTAGGCTAATATAGAACTGAGTGGGAAATATCTCCCTTGTTCCCATTTCACAGTGGGATAAAATAGACCTGTTAAAGTTTTTCAGGGGGGGAGAGAAAGAAAGAGCATAGTGGTTAGGACATTTGCCTGGGAGGTGGAAAACCTGGGTTTAAATTCGTGCTCTGGGGCAGGGACTTGAGCCCAAGTGAGTAGCCAATTGGTGATTAGGACAATCTGGGGTGGATCTCTCTTCCACTCTGCCCCCTCCCCTTCCCCAATTCCATCCTGCACCTTAGAAACTTCTCCACAAATGAACATTTTTTTCCAACAAAAAACAGTTTCATCAGAAAATTTCCAGCCAGCTCTAAGGCCGACTCTGGGCGCTTCAGAGAGGAAGATCTTCTAGGCTGTGAAATGGTGTCTCCAGTTTCCATGGTGGAAACTCTGTCTCTTGGGACATCTATGGCCTGGACAAAACACAAGAAACTGCTCTAGAGAGCAAATCTGCTGCGGCAGGCAGATGGGCAGGATAATCTAAGGGACGTTGCCATCTCTAACACCTGTGAATTTGAAAGATTAAAGTACTGGCTGACTGGAGTGCTTGATGCACACTGATGTGCTGGCTTTGCAGTGGTGTAGAGTGCTGGAGGGAGAACTGCCTTCCAGAACCTGGGGAAAGAGCGGCCGGCAGGGGATGTTTCTGACTGAAAACTGGCTCCAGAGCGTGTGAGACTATTTCACCTCCACTAGGTCTGTACAAAGGAGCAGCAGTATTAAACAGCGAGGGTAGTGTGTGGGTGTATGTACGTGTTATCATTCGTTTGTACCACCGTAATGCGTGGGAGTCCTAGCCAGAGACCAGAACATAACCCTGAGCAGAGCTCCAGTGGGCTTACAATGTAAGAGAAGAGACAACAGATAGGCAGCTATAGATAGACCGACAGGGGAATAGAAGGACACAGTAAAACAATATTTTTTAAGCCACTGGCTGTTTGGCATAGGGTGCAATAAGGAGCAGCAAAATAGAAGCAGGAGTCCCTAGAAGAAGAGCCAAAATTGCTCTGTGGGGAAGAGTGTGCCTCAGTAGGGGCTGGACTAGGACGCACCGTGGGCTCCTCAGTTCTGGACTAGTTCTGCAGCTGCATGCTGATGGCAATGCTGGTCTAAGAGTCCCCTGTCCTCTGCGGGGCCTGCCTCGTGCAGGGCCTGGGCTCTTCAGTCCATTTGTAATGCGCCCCGGTTGAGGTTGTTGTTCTTCCCCATCCCTTCTCTTGTACCTGCCCTGTAAATATACCCCTGGGAGGGGGATTTCTGGGATCTGAACTTTCAGAGAGTTGCATGGGACTCCTAGATGCTCCCACTCTGTCTAATATATATTGGAAGAGGAAAAGGTTCAGAGAGGGGTCACAAAGGCTTCCATATGGGGAGAGATTAGGGCTGTTCAGCTTAGAAAAGAGATGACTGAATAGGGATATGGTGGAGGTCTATAGAATCATGACTGGTGCGAAGAAAGTGAATAGGGAAGTGATATTTACCCTTTGCACAATACAAAACCGGGGTTACCCAATGAAATTAGTAGGCAGCAGATTTAATACAAAGTAAGGAAGCTCTTCTTCACACCATTAACCTATGGAATTCATTGCCAGGGAATGTTGTGAAGGCCAAAAGTATAACTGGGTTCAAAAGAGAATGAGAGAAGTTCATGGAGGATAGGTCTATCAATGGCTATTAGTTAAAATGGTCAAGGACACAGTCCCATGCTCGAGGTGACCCTAAACCTCTGACTCCCAAAAGCCAGGAGGGGAAGGCAAGGGTGAATCACTCCAGCTGCCCTGTTCTGTACATGCTCCCGGAAGTCTGATGCTAAGCACTGTTAAAAAGACAGGATGCTGTCTTTTTAGACTAGATGAACCATTGGTCTGACTCAGTGTGGCAGATCTTATGTTCTTAATCTAGGATCCATCTGCTTTTTTTGCTAGCTGGATGCAAACACTACTTTACTGGCCAGATTCACCAGGGTAGAAACGGTCTATAAAGGTCTTACAAACGCATGGTTCTGTAAAATGGTTTTGTGTTGGGGTGCGCAAACCCCAGGTGAGTCAGGAAAGGCCTAATGGGCTGTTCAGGGCCCAGGCAGGCCTGCCCCACAATCCCTAAAGCAGGTGGCAGGCTTTGAGAGAGGAGCTGAAAAGGGAGAGCCCTGTGCAGCTGCTGTCTGTTGGGAGGGGAAGCAGATTTGGAACTCTACCTGTGCGAGGGCTGGCTGGGGCCAGGAACTGGGGAAGACTGCTACCTACCAGGGCCTCCCTCAGAGGAGGGGAAAACTTACGTTTCTTTGTGATTATTTTAGCCTTTGGGTAGCCTGGGGGGGACAGAACTGTTACATGTCCTAGCTGGAGGGCTAAGTCACTTCAGCCTGGAAGATGGCGGAACAGTGAAAGACTTGCAGGGAAACAGAGGCAGAGTCGTCGCTGCACTGTGCCATGCCATCGGGGGAGCACAGAGCGGGTGTGCAGCTACAGACGTTCATGCTTCATCTCCCGCTCCCTGTGCTGGCTGTCGACACCGTGCCGTCTTAGCACTCGGCCAGCCAGGACCAGGTTGAAATACCGCTCCTGCTCAGTAAGACACAGCAAATCTCATTGCGCCAGCGTACAGTTGCCTGGCACAGTTAGGGGTATTTGGACGCCGAGACGTGCCTGCAGACTGCCTCCCTGACAGGGGTTGTTACAGGTGCCTCGTGTTCTCTAACCCTGTAGGCTACAAACAAAACATGCGGCCCTTGGCCACGTGCCGACCAGTGCTTGGGGGAAGGCCATAGACTGGGCAAAAATTTTAAAAAAAGAAGCCATGTTGCTGAAGAGCGCACTTTAAGCTCTGTCTTGCAAAAGCTATTGCTCCCAGGGTTGTCCCCCCAGCTTTTTTCAGACCACTTTAAATACTGGTGCCGATGTGCATAATCTCATGGGCCCTTCTACTGTTTCAGCCCTAATGTTCACCTGAAATACACGGGATCCCTCACTCTCTAGCCCTCACCGAGTTTCATTTCCTTGACATACAGCAGTTGAGTTTGCGGTATTGAAATCCTTGTCGTGTGCAGGCAGCGCTGCTGCGACTTCTCTTATTTCTCTGTCCTGCCCCTTGCACGGGTGCACTGTGACAGAGTGGAGGGTGGTAAACTTCTCAGCTGCCTCTGTCACCCCTAACCCATCGGGCTGGGCTGAGGCAGTGCAGCGGAGCCAAGAACTAATTGAGGCAAAGGGGGAACAGCTAGCCACCTTGCCAGGGAGCGTATATAGGCCAGCTGAGGAAACCAGGAGGCGAGGTATGGCCAAGCAGGGTGGTGGTTGAGCGTGAGTCAATCTGCCTTCATAAAGGAGCAGGCTGCTGACCGACAGCAGCTAGTTCAGTGGGTGGTGAGTCCTGTGAGCGGGGAAGAAGTCAGGACAGCAGACCGAGGACTCTGTAAAATGGGCCCAAGTGATGACTCCGACGCATTCCTCGGGACTTTTCAGAAGGTGGCGATGGCAGACGGCTGGCAGAGGGCAACCTGGGCCCTACGCTTTGCCCCTTATTTAGGGAGGTGAGGCACAAGCTGCTATATGGCCTTGGAAGTGGCCCAAGTCAGGGACTATGACACTGTGAAAGCCGCCATACTGGACCGGGTCAGACTCTTGGCCGAAGGGTACTACCAAAAATTCCAAACCGCCAAATGGACTGGAAGCCTACGGCCCCGGGCGTTTACCCAGAGGCTGACTGACTGGGCTACCCGGTGGCTGCGGCCAGCCATCCAGATGGTGGAAGAAGTGTTAGACACCATAATTCTGGAGCAGTGTCTTCAAAGCCCACCAGAGACTGTCTGGGTCTGGGTCCAATGGCATCCGCCAGGCTGAGCGGCAGAGGCCATGTGGAGGCGGAGACGTCTAGGAAGGTGGAGAAATGTGCCAAGGACTTGGAATCAAGGGGAAGGACCCCAGGGCCTATGCCCAAGAAAGGACCTGAGCCGGGGAGTGGCCGGGGCCAAGAACTGATGTGTTGGCAGTGTGGCCTCGTCAAAAGAAGCAGGGCTGTCCCAATACGGAATGTGGACTAGCAGACTTTTCTGGGTCGGCTGGTGGCCAGGGAAGGCTGAGGGGGCAGGCGTTGGCCACCATACCAGTCAGGGTGGGCAGAAAACCGCAATGGGGTTTGGTGGACCCCGCCTCCACCTGATTGCTGATCCGGTGGGGGCTGGTGAAGTCGTGATGGGTAGTGCCAGGGTAGAGGTACGGACTATCCATGGGGACACCAAGCAATACCCGGTGGCACAGGTGCCCCTTCAGGCGAAAAAGCATTTTAACTAGCAGCAGGTTGGGGTAGTGGGGGGTTACCCTACCCGGTCCTGCTGGGGACAAACGGGGGACCCCCTCCCAGGGAGTTGGGAGGACAGGGAGGCCCCTGAGAGAAGGAAGGAGAGAAAAAGAGGGTGCAGGGCCCCTCGGAAGACAAGATCCCTAGACACAGTCAATGAGAGGAGAAAGCAAATAGCCCCCTAGGACTCGAGTGAGAGGGAAGGGGACAGGAACCGACAAGGGGGAGTGGACAGGTAGCCCAGACCCCTCTGAGCCCATGAGCGCGTGGGAATGTTGGACTTGTGTAGGGAAGAGACATCAGTGGAAGCAGTGATAGACCCAGCAGGGCATGGACCCCCAGGTGTTACTCCCCTGGAGGTGGGGGTAGTGGAACCCCCGATGATACCTAAGGAGTCTAAGGGCCTAACCAGCCAGGAGGCCTAAACGGAGGAGAAGGCCAATAAGAAACCCCAGCAGGGAAGCTTAGGGGAGCAGGGAAAGGGAAAGGGAAAGGACAGGCCCACACAGGGGTGCGAGTGCTGGATCTGTGGGCTAGTGTCCGTATGGAGGATGGGTGGAGCAAGCCAGGAGCAATCCCCAGGAAAAAGACCCCGAGTATCCCTGGGTGGAAGAGAATGAGCTGCCTTGTAGCACCTGGTATGGCCAGCCCTGGGGGTTGGGGGGGGGGATTTGGGTTGGGTTAACCGGGTGGTTCATTAAAGGGGAGAGGTGTGTGACAGAGTGGAGGGTGGTAACCCCCTCAGCTGACCGCACTGATTAGGCTAAGCCAGAGCCCTGACTAATGAGGCAAAGGGGAAACAGCTGGCTATCTTGCCAGGGAGGGTACGTAGGCCAGCTCAGGGAACCAGGAGGGAAGGCATGGCCAAGCAGGGTGGGGAGGAGTGCGAGTCAGCCAGCTTGCTGGCCAGGAGGGGTGCGCAACCCTGGGCCTCCAAGTCCGCAGAGTGCACGGGCCAGGGATTGGGGAACTGACTGTGTGTGCGCTGTAAAGAAATGAGCACGGGTGACTGCAACGCAGATGGCTGTGAGTCCTTTGCACAAGAGGGGAACCCCAAGGGCCAGGTGGGCCCAGCCACGTGGTGCATTACAGTACAAACTGGGTCCTTCTAGATATTCACCTCCCCTCCAGTGATCTCTTATTTTGGTTTTGAACTGTTTCCTGAATCATAGTCTTGATCTTTTTCTGCTTTTCGCTTTAGGCTTCCTGTTATCTGTTTGGTTGTGGCTTTCCTTTCTGCAAACTTCATACCCATCCTGCCACTGTTTCCTTTTCCCACTGTTTGTTTCCGGATACCTTGTCTGTGTGTTTGTCTCTTCTCAACCAGTTTAAACTCTCATGCATGCTACACGGAGCTATCCTTTCAGCTGGGGACATCTTCCATTCAGATGTGGCTTGCAGCAGCTGCCTCAGGCTCCTTATGTAGAGGAAGGAAGGTCTGGTGGTTAGAGCACTACCCTAGGCCCTGGGAGAGTCTGGTTCAATGCCTGCTCTGCCACTGACCTCTTGTGACACCTTGGGCAAGTTCCTTAGCCTGTCGGAGCCTCAGGTCCCTCTTTTAAAAGGGGTAAAACAGCACTGCCCTCCTTCACAGGGGTCTTGTGTGGGTGCATATGTTAAAGACAGAATGTGATGGTGGCCGTAGAATTCCTTTTGATAATTAGAAGTTTCACCTTTGTGATTTGAGAACATTTCTATTATTAGTCCTCCAGGAGCACCTACAAATCCCAATCAAGACTGGGACCCCATTGTGCAAGACACGCCATAGTATTTAAGCCTGGCTGTTACATTTTCCTGAAAGCCAGCACAGATTCTTGTACTGGGGCATTATTTTTCTCAAACTGAGACTTTTCTCAGTCCAGAATAAAAGGATCTCATTTTATATGTTCTTCAGACCCAGGAGAAAGAGTTGGAAAGGAAACGAAGTATTAGAAATGGCTAAACTGTGAGCCTCTTATGGCGTAAGTGCCAACAAGAGGTGATGCTGACCATGAACTGTACTGATGCACATGGGACATGCTTTTTCTTTGTGCTTGCAGAGCACTGATCTAACGAGCACAGCTGGCTATGACTGCATCATTCAACATCTGAATAACGGCAGGAAGAACTGCAAGGAGTTCGAAGACTTTCTGAAGGAAAGGTACAGCACTTTCTCTAAACACCCAGTGAGGGATTGCCTACACTACCACTTTTGTCGCTCTAACTTACGTTGCTCTGAGGTGTGAAAAAAGACACCTGGCGTGGGATATGTCCACCCTGGGTTGTGGAGTGAGTCTTCCCTGTCCCCTCTTTGGGCAGGGGACAGGGTGTTGTATCCCGGTGGCTAAATCCACCTGTAGCCTCAAGGTGATAAGGTCAACACAGCTGCCTTCCCTCGCAGAGCTGTGTGGACTAATGCTTAGAGTAAAGATGGCAGCCCCTGGTTGCAGGGTTGTGAGGCCAGTGGCTGACAGAAGATGGGCTACCACCCAGAGGAGTGGTGGCTGGGGTAGAAGGACCCAGGCCCTCCCTACTCCACTGAGTGGCCGCCCAGGACTCTGTAAACGGCGAGCGTATTCGCCACTTGGTCAGTGGGGATCTGGCCAAAAAATGCTGACCACACTCCCAGTTCTACAACCAGATCAGTGTTTAGTCCCCCCCTGGGCTACTTCATGCCGTGGTCCACAGGTCTCCAGGGTTGTCAGCTGACACAGCTCCCGACGGTTCATCTTCTCCTGGGCTTCCATGGGCAGTTGGGTATCCGCGTGGGTCTTAGCACACCTAGTCTCCAGCAGCTCCCGGGTGAGACCCATCAGCTGGAGTTCTAGCAGCTCCCAGGCCAGTGCCTGCAATGTGTGTCATCCCTCCTCAGCGGTCTCTCCTGCCTCTGCTGGAATGCTTCCTTTTAGACCGAGACTCCAGTTGCAGCATGCCCAGCAGGGGTGAGGGGCCATGGCTTCCTCTGCCCAGACTATGGGGTTAGCCCTTTCTTGTCCCGTGCAGGGTAAGTCCACCCTGTCACACATCCTCCCCCTCCATAGAGTACCCGGTGGGTGCCCCTCCTTCTCCTCCTCTCCGCCCATGCTTGAGAAGGAATCCACATTGGCACGCGTCCTATCTGGTTGATGCAGCACGCAGAAATCGTAGGTCTGCAGGGAGAGGTACGACTGCATGATGTGGGGTATTGGTGTCCTTCATGCTTTCAGCCATCAAAGAGGTGCATGGTTTGGTGATCAGCTGGAAGGTGTTTCCTGGAAGATAATGTCATAGGGCATCTAGTGCTTACTTTACGGCCAGGGCTTCCTTCTCAATGGTTGAGTACTGAGTATCCCTAGGGAACAACGTATGGCTTAGGTAGAGGAAACCTGGTGGTTTCCTGTGATAGCACAGCCCCGAGCCCCATCTCTGAGGCATCTCTTTGTAGAATGAAGGGTCTCATGAAGTTAGGGTGTGCCAGGATTGGTTTCTGGGTCACCTCTCCTTCAGGGCCTGGAAGACCATCTCGCATTTGCCAGACCACTGGCTGCGAGTTTTTTGTTAGGTTTTATGGGGGGCTGCTACGGTCATGAAGACTGGCATGAACCACTGATAGTACCTGGCCAGACCAAGGAACTGTTGTACTTGTTTCTTTGTTGTCGGGAAGGGCCAGTCGTGCAGGTCCTGTATTTTATCCACAAAGGGCTGCAGTTTCTCTCCTTCGACTGTATACCCTAGGTACGTTACTTCTGCCGGAGCTGACATTTGGCTGGGTTTGCCATGAGCTTGGTTTCTTAAGAGCCTTTAGTATGTTGGAGAGGTGCTGGAGGTGATTTTCCCAACTGGCATTGTATTCCACGATGTCGTCAATATGTGTGGTGCCATACTGATTGCGGGGTTGCAAAACCTGGTTCGTTAACCACTGGAAGGTAGCGGTGGCCCCATGAAGTCCAAATGGCAGCATCACGAACTGATACAGGCCAAAGGGTATGGGGAAGGCTGTTTTCACTTGCAAGTTTGGCATCTGGTATTTGACAGTACCCTTTTGTCAGGTATAGTGTAGATAGGAACTTGGTCCCCTTTTCCCCCCCAGTTGTTCCAGGAGTTCTACCCACGGCATCGAGGTATGTGTCAAACCGCAAGATGGCGTTGATCTTCCAGAAATTAATATAAAAGCAAATGGTCTCATCCGGTTTGGGGCCAAGATTATTGGGCTCTGCCACTTGCTCTGTGACTTCTCCACCACTCCTAAATCCAGCCTTGTCTCTAATTCTGTCCAGATGGCATCCCCCATTTTACTAGGGAGGGGCTGGTGGTTGTCACAACCCCTCTGTCCTGGGACAGTAGCAATGTGGTGGCTTATGATCATAGTACGCCCGAGGGGGACCGATAAAACGTTTGGGAAGACCTGTACGATCTGCTGTAGTTGTCCTTTCTGCTTGGGGCTGAGCTCAGATCCCATTGTGACTGGTCTTGACTCCAGTGGCCCCTTGACTAGGGTCTTAATTCAGGCTTTGCAGGGAATGGGTTAATGACCAGGCCTTCCCTGGCTCTTCAGGCCTTCAGGAGGTTGACCTGGTACATGCCAGTCTCTTTCCATCACCCTGGTAGCTGGATTTCCATTGGCCCTCCCCATCGGGCAACCTCCAAGGGTCCCTGCCACTTGGTCAGAAGTTTGGATTCCAATGAAAGTAGCCAGGAGCAGGAGATGTCCTCATTTTATAGGGATTTTTCCAATATTAGGGGCTTTCTCTTACATGGACCCAATTACTCCCTGCCTCTGGTCCCCATTTTTCACACTTGCTATCTGGCCTACATGAGCAATGTTACAGCAGCACAGCTGTGCCGCTGTAAGCTTACTAGTGTAGACACGGCTTAATCATGATTAGGAAGGGGGTTGATAATATATTCATCTGCTGTTCCCCATCTGTTTTTTCTGTCTTTCATTGTCCACCGACAATGTAAAACTCTTCCTTGTCGGCCTGTATGGAACACACATTGTTATGCTGCTTGAGACCAAGTCCTGTGTGTGGTCTGAGGCTGGTCCCATGTGTGTTGTGCTTGAAGTCCTGTGCCAATGAAATTGAATGTCTGCTCCCACACCCAGTGTTAGATTCTGCATCCCTTATGTGCCTGTAACTCCAGTGGTAGTCTGTGGGAGGACTCTCTGCATGGGTAGTTGAAGATTCAGAAGATCGATGGTATTTATGTGGCTCCCCTGGTGAGGTGTTCAGATACTACAGTCATCGTTGGATGTTTTCCTAAAAGAACTGCTCTAGGAATTGCTTTGGGGATAGCGTTAGACCTTGTGTTATACAGGAGATCAGACTAGATCAGTGGGCCCCCAACTTTTCATTGCACCCCCCCTTACCCAATCCACACCCCCACCCCCGTCACAGTCAGAGCAGGCCCAGAGCCACGGTGTGGGGCTGTGAGCCACGGTCAGGGCCGGGACTGAGCTGTGATCCTGGGGCTGGAATCAATGTGCTGGAGCCAAGATGGGGGCAGAGCGGGGCTGGGTGGCATGTCCTCCCTGTCCCTTATGAGGGCTGACCCAGCCCTGCTGTGCCCCTGATTGTTCCTCCATGCCCCCTTAGGGGGGTGTGCCCCACAGTTTGAGGACCTCTGGACTAGATGGTCACAATGGTACTTTCTGGCCTTAGAATCTATGACTCTTTAATGTTTGTAGCCTCACAACCCCCTTGTGAGCGTGGAGGTGCTATTATCTCTGTTTCACACGTTCCCCATGGGGAACTGAAGTGACTTCCCAGTGTCCCCCAGTAAGCATGTGATGGAGCGAGGAATTGAACTCCGGTGTCCCAAGTTCCACAATTATGCCCTATCTACTGGCCCTATCGCTGGGGGGTGATCCAAACAGACGTAGACTGACAATTACGCAATTTATGTGGATGAGTATCTTGTATGTGGAACCCAAGCGGGGAAAGAGGTTGCACAGATTGCTCCTTTTAAGTCACCTGCCCGAGAGAACAGTCCCTGCCCAAACGGCCTCTGTGTCTGTTGGCATATAAAGGCGGGACTCAGACAGCTCTCCATCATGCCATGTGCTGTCGGAGTGTTGGCTGTGGCCATGAGATGCTGCTGGCCACTGAAGGTCTAGACACTAGTACCAAATAGGCAGAAAGACTAGGTTCGTGTCATGTAAAGACTCTTACTCCTAAGGGAATTCTGGGCCACTGTGTGTGCACAGAATTCACGTCCCCGGCAGAGTTCTTTGCTTCCCTGCAGAAAAATGACTTCTGGCGGGGAAGCAATGGGAAGCTACAAGAGTGGTCATGTGCCCCTCCCCAGCAGTGCGCGTGTATTGTTTCGGGTGCCTGGAGCAGCCAGTGGAGAGGTAAATCATGGTGTGGGGGAGGTAGGGTGGGTTGGGGTCACCCTGGCTGGTGGCTCCTATTCTGTGCCAGGCTCCCCTACTAGTCCTAGCTGGGCTTGGGGTAGGGGAGGATGGGACTTCCTTTTCCCCTGCAAGGAGCAGCCGGGGCTGGGACAGACCCACCCTCAGAAACCTCCTCCAGCTGTAGGAAGATCCATGCACATACCCAATGCTTCCTGTCTCCCACTGCTCCTCAGCCCATGGGGGG